>VDFB02270651.1:559259000-559359505 GCA_007258455.2 Sequoia sempervirens | reverse complement strand
GTGTCTCTTTTTTAGAAAAAAACAATGTTTAGTGTTTTTTTCGTTATAAATTAATCATTCATTGAAATTTCAAATAAATTACATTTTTAGAAAGTAGACTCCATTCTACAAAAAAAAATTATAAAAAAATTCAATTAGTTTCCAAAATTTGTAGGGGTAGCACGACCAAAATTTTGTTTTTCAGGAAGTGTCCACTTCAAAAATTAGTAAAAAAATAAATATTCATTAAAAAATTATCAAAAAAACCATGCATCAACTACATACTGCTAGCTAACTTATGATCATAGCGATTTTAAAAATATTAAAAAAAAGTTCACCATGCTAGGGTTGTACAAGAGTTGCTATGTTATGTTTTTATGACAAAAACAACACCAATTTTTGTATGTCCCTCGTTTATACCCCTTAATCTCAACCATTTTCAAAATAAATTCATAGTTTAGAAATTAGACTCCAAGCACTTCAATCCTTGTTTTTATTCCATCTCAAAATTTTGAGTGTAACTATCCTCAATTTCACGTCCAAGGTCAGTATTTCCTGATTTCAAAAAAAAGTGGCCACTTAAGCGCCCTTTTTGGGAACCATCTTGGTGCACTTACCCATGGGTTGCCCCTTTTTTACAAGAAATTGTTATCTTTAAGTTGCAAGTGATTTGTAGTGATACTTCCAATTTATTGCAAGTATCCTATAGTACCTATTTGCTAGAAAATATATTACTTTGTAGTTACCCACAAATACATGTTAATAATCTCTCAATTTCTACCATTACAACACCTTTAAAAGTGTATTCACTTTACACATAGATTCACATCCACCTTCTTTATTACATTAATTTACAAATTCTCACACATAGATGCCTCTTGATGAGGCCCCTTTACTATTATATCTTGAAGGAGATCAATAACTTGAGGACCACCAATAGGATTCATAGGTGGGTTCTTAGCCTTCCCCTCATTCCCACTTTGATGAGTGACATGATGCCTAGGAGGCATCTTTCATTGAAAATAAATGCATAGGTTTGGACATACATAGAATCATCTAAAAAGCATCACTAAGGAATGGCATTCATTAGTCCAAGATAGAATGATACAATAATTTGAAATTAACAACCACACACTGGACTCAATTTAATGTGTACATGCTATGGATTTTTATGTTATGGATTTTTTAATGTTATAAATTGAATGTGTCTTCAAATGAACTATATTTTGAGTTTGTGCATGTTGAGTGTGATTTTTAAATAACTTTCAAATTGTGTGCATTATTTAATTAGTTTATTGATATATGTTTTTTAATTGTTTAACATGCAGTTGCCATTTCATTGTTCACATGGATCTTGAATTTAACATTGAGCATTTTATACCTGATGCACAACCTAAAGATCCCATACATCCAGATCTTCCACCACAACAAAACCCCACACCTCCACACTCTCCACTTCCTAACCCCCACGCCCTATAGTAGACCAGGCTCAGTTAAGAGAGAGCATTAGATCAAACCTTAATGTGATTCAGGGAAATATAGATTTGATAAAAAATGAGCCTAGTTTGATCCCCCCATCCCAGAGACGCTTTTCATCTCACATGCAAAAACCATTGGCTTCCATTTCTGTTTATCTTATTGATGGCCACCTAGTTAGGTTCCATCAATGGAGGGAAGAGAGGAGACAATTCTATGCAGAAGATGGATTTCGTCCCATAAAGAAAATTCACTAATCTTAAAACAATAAAACGCTTACTCTTTGCCAAAAAAAAAATTAGGCCCTGAACGCAGAATCTAATTCCACTCACCAAAAATGTAACTTCAATTTTATGTGGTGTAAAAATCAAATAGTAGATTGTGGATGGTGTTTGATAGTCCACCACATGGCAATTGTGAGGTGCCCCTATACTTTTTGAGAAAGTTATGGGCTAAGTTTGAGTTGGGTTTAAAGCCCAACTATTTTGATATGAGGTCATTTTAGGGAGTTGGGCATGGCATTCCCCAACATAGATTAGGAAGACATGTCGATCCTCATCGACATGCTCCGATTGCTCCTAGTGTTTCTCCTCCTCTTTGTGTTCCCACTGCATTTTAGCAGCATACAATGTTTTCAACATTAGGAGCATTGAGTTCTCTTTCAAGACATCTCACTCATCAGACTACACATGTGGTGGCTGAAGTGGGCAATAGAGAGCATGGAGGCTCAAGCTATGAGCTTACTCAGGCATCCACTTCAGGTGACCCACATGCATCTAGGACATATTCATATATGAATTTAATTTTGAAATGTGCAAAATTCATGTAAATAATAACATCAAATTATATATATATATATATATATATATATAATATAATATTAGTTCAAAAAGTGTTTGGTGTAGATGCATGATCACATGATGCCTGAAAAATCACAACAACAATATAACAATACACAAACAAGATGCAAGAAGGAAGCATGAGCTATCAATTATATTCATAAAATGGAATTACAACATTATAACATGGGCTTTCTAATTACATAAATCAACAATTGATATGGAGTCACAATATCCTCACTAAATCAGAAAATAATTTGGAGTTACAAATCCTCTGTCCAATCTGACAACATCTTGTTATGCTAAACTCCAGCTCTCTAAAAGACAACTTCTCACTAACACAAGGCTGCAATATATAGAGAATTGAGGATGAGAATACCCCTATGGTATTCTAAAACAACTTGCAAATACCTCTTTGGAAAATCCATGCCCCATTTGAGGAAAAATCATAAAATTATAAAAATTACTAAATCTAAAGACTCCATGTAAGAACATGCACCAACATGCAAAGACATGCATGAAAAGTGGTCCCCACCTAGAAATTGGACAGCCAAATGGGATATTCCTCTTGGGATGCCTTTGAAACATTTATTGGAGCAATTCCCTCCAAAATTATAATTACAAATCATCATAGGGGAAAATTACATATTTTTCAAATTAAAAATAATTATTTCCCACACATATCCCATATTAGCCCTTATTGAAAATTAAAATAAAGGAAAATAATATTTTTGGGTGATGTCGATTCCTAGTACCCCTAGACGCTCTTGCATCATTAGGTATAGGGTTGAGGGTATTGGGCTTAGGGTATAGGGTTGAGGATTGAGGGTATAGGGTTGAGGGATAATGTTCAGGGTTGAGGGTATAAGGTAAGTGTATAGGGTATACGGATTAGGGATTAGGATAGTAGGTATAGGGTTAAGGGTATTGAGTTTATAGTTAAGGTTACTTCAGGTATCTATTTAGGGTTGATGGTATATGGTATAGGGTATAGGGTGTAGGGTGTAGGGTTTAGGGTTTAAGGTATAAGGTTGAGGGTTGAGGGTACAGGGTTAAGTGTATTGCTATATGATGATTGTTAATTATCTATTTTCCTCAAGCACCTCTATGATAGCTCTTTTCCTTAACTAATTATGATATAGAGAAGTAGGGGGTAAGGAAGGAGGGAGGGAGATCTAGGGAGGGAGATAGAGGTGTGTCTGTGTGTGGGAGAGATAGAGAATGGTGAGGTAGAGAGATATTGAGAGAGAAAGAGGGGGAGGGAGGAAGGAAGGGAGAGAGAGGGGGGGAGGAGAGAGAGAGAGAAAGAGGGGGAGGGAGGGATAAACAAAGGGTAGGAGAGAGAGAGTGGTAAGAAGTCATGGAGGGAGAGGTAAGTAGAGAGAGGGAGAGGGGACATATAGAAAAGTAGAGAGTGGAGGATAGAGGGAGGGAGAGAGAGGTGAGAGAGATTAGAGAGAGAAGTAGGGAGGGAAGGAGGGAGAGTGAGATGGAGAGAGAGTGGTGAGATAGAGAGAAGTAGAGAGGGAAGGAAATAATGATAAAGAGAGATAGAGATAGGTGGGAGGGAGGGAGATATAGGAGGGATTATAGGTGAGATAGAGATAAGTAAAGAGAGGGGAGAGAGGGAGAGGGATAGAGGGATAGGTGAGATAAAGAGAAGTAGAGAGCTCGAGAATGATGAGATAGAGAGGAGAGAGTGAGAGAGGGACAGATATAATGGTGAGATATAGAGAAGGATTGAGTGAGAGATAAAGAGGGGGAGGGAGGGGGAGGAGAGATAGAGAGTAGAGAGGGAAAGAGGTAGGGAGGGAGACAAAGAGAGACAAACAAAAAGAGAGAGTGGTGGAGGGAGAGGTAGGTAGTTAGAGGGATAGAGATAAAGATAAGTAGAGAGAGAAGGAGATAGATG
This sequence comes from Sequoia sempervirens, assembly GCA_007258455.2. NCBI lineage: Eukaryota > Viridiplantae > Streptophyta > Pinopsida > Cupressales > Cupressaceae > Sequoia > Sequoia sempervirens. Next base: position 559,355,299 of record VDFB02270651.1, on the reverse strand, counting down.
AGAGGTAGAGAGAGGAGAGATAGAGATAATTAGAGAGGGAATGAGTGAGGGAGGGAGAGGTAGGAAGGGAGAGATAGGTGAGATAGAGAGGTGTAGAGAGAGAGTGGTAGGGAGTGATGGATGGAGAGGTAGGTAGAGAGAGGGATTGGGGAGATAGAGAGTAGAGATGGAAGGAGAGAGGGAGGGAGAGATGGAGGTGAGAGAGAGGTAAGAGAGAGTAATAGAGAGAGTGATAGGGCATGATGGAGGGAGAGGTAGTTAGAGAGAGGGGGAGAGGAGATTGAGAGAGGTAGAGAGGGAGGAAGAGGTAGGGAGAGAGAGATGTGAGGTAGAGAGAAATAGAGGGAATTACTAATCTCATAGAAAATTCTCCATTTGTTGGTATATTTTGTCACTGCTCATGGAGCACTCGAGATGATTAATTCTCATGGCAACAAAATTGTTAACCAACGCTATTTTCATGAACTTATTTTCCTCTCTAATGACTATATCATAATCTAAATTCTCAAAAAACATAATGGATTAATTTTGATCACCTCAAGGTCAATGCCAATTATTGTGGTTCTAAATGATCTATGTTGTGTAGGATTAAGCTAATTGAATGTATGTCAAATCATCTACTTGTCTTCACTTTCTTGATAGCTAAATTTGTAAAGGTGGTGTTTAAGAACATCTCTGAGGAGATTGCCACTTCAATAAGATATCGTGCTCTCATGGGTGAACCCCCTTTGTAGGAAAAATTAATGTTGATGACTAATTTTTAAGACACCATTCACCAAGATGAAGATGGCCTAGATATGCAGATGCAATTATTTTGGTCCCTATAGAAATTGAACTATGTTATATAGTAGTTATTTTTATTCTCCTTGATCGTCAATGTGTTTGAATGTACAAAAGAATGACTTTAAATACCAAAACATAGGAACATGTCACACACATGTTATGTTAACTCATGATGACTAGCAAAAATGGGTTGGAAATTTAGAATTTAAATTTGAAAGTCTAAGTTTAGGATTCATTCCCACACAACTTGGGATAGATCTTGAGTAATGTGGAAATGAAATATGTTGATGAAATGACAATTTCAATGTTAGACATGAATATATGTAAGTAAATGTGAGTGAGTACAATAATGAGAGTTAAATGAAGAATGTGTGAGAATCACTGCAAATAGAGATCAAATAGATTTAAATAAGAATAGACATGAACCTAACCTAATACAAAAATATACCACTTATCAATATATTATTATATTAAGACTTTTCTATCGAGATAAAACCAAAATTAAATGGAAAATAACACAATATCCTAATTTCACCTTTACAATTTCATTTTTCTACACCAACAAATATCTTTGACATTTCAAAATCATTTCATTTCATTATCACAAAATATTCTCCTTTTATCAACATTTATTTATTCTCTTCTTAATTCTAAATTTCCATTAAAAAAAGGGTAATCTTTCTCAACAAATACCTTTAGGGATCTCAAAGTATTTCATGTCCCCATAGCAAATTCCTCTCTTTAGTTTTCCAACCCATTATAAATGTTTTTTGTCCATTCTTAATCCGGGGCTTTTGAAAATAACCAAGTATCTTTTTATATTCACCAATTTTAATAAATACATATTCTTAAAATGTAATACGTAAGTTAAGGGGCTGTATACATTCTTGAGTAATTGACACAGAAATGACAATAATATTAGTTCTATATTCTTAACTGTGACATATATACTTATAAGACCTGTGTATTTTATTAAAACACACGATTTATCTTTACTTTTATATTTTATATTAAATATTTTAGATAGAGATCTGTAATTTAAGGTACCAGTGTATATTATTAATCAAATGTTGTATCTCATGGAGCTTCTAGGCATCCTTTCTAATGTCTTATATATATAACTAATGAAAACCCACTATAACAATCACTTGTGCCCATTTCACATCAAGCAACTGTGTTCTGATTGCATCCTATAATCATGGCTTCTGCAAAAGTTTTTTGGATTCATCACATTTTGCTTTTTATGCAGTTTATGGTTTTGACACTAGCAGTTGATTTGTATGATATGACCCATTGAAGATTATGCCAGTTACATCAATCCTCAGGTTGGGCACAAGTACCAGGTCATGAATATTCTTCAGTGGTGTTGTATTTGAATGTAAATACAGGCCAAAAACATGTCACAAGCTTAGTTTAAAAATAAAGTAAAAGAATCTCTGCTTTCTCTTTTGCAGCATGAGAATGCAGACACCAGACTGTGTGTCAAGCATGGGGATCAGATATCACCACCTAATTCTGACAAAATCACTGATCAGATCTCTCAATCTGTCTGATATTTATAAAATAATTATTTGAATATGTATTTAAATTTTCAGGAATCAAGTAACCCTCCAGTATGGGTGGTATATGTCAGCTCCACAGAAGTGGGTTAGTTGCCTGCAAAATTTGTACCAAACATTCTTCCAAAATTTAATACAGTAAAATGGGAAGAAGAAGTTTTAGTTTTCAAGAAAAACCCACTGTCAACAACAGATATGGGTAATGGAAGATTTCCTTAGTAGGGCTATCCATATGCAGCATATGTTAAAATATGGATGTATTTGAGGCTCTGGTGGTAAGTAATTATATGGAGGAAACTTTCAGTATATGCAAGGTGGTCCATATTGTTACAGGGTGGCGAATGTGGGTGGTCCCTCTCATGGAGCAATTACATATTTTATGGAGGTGCAGGGGGGGGGAGATGTTGCTCAATGTAGAGCACTTATGCCCAGGTTGAATTTGATAGGTGAAAATTTACTAGTATATTGGTCTGTTATACATCATAGAAATAGGTGTTTCAGCAGAAAAGAAAGCTGTGAATTTGAACGTATCATTTTGCTCATATGATTTGTTTGTAATACAAGTTCATATGCACAGAGGACAGATTTGGGCTTCTTTGGTGTGACTGCTACAGGTTCAAATTAATACACCTAATAAACAAGTGCAATTAGTATTGTAATCCTCTAGTCATTCGGACCCCACTCCTCTTCGAGGAAAGCATAGACAACTATTTAAATTAAGTTTTTTTTTTTTTTTTAAATTTATATATTTTACTTAAGTTTATTGATAAAAGGATGGTACATTATTTTAGACCATGTCCAAAACAAAGATGAAAGAGTATTAAAAAGGTCAAGTCCAACAAAGTTTAATCAACTAAAGCAAAATTAAAGGGAGGAGGGTATTTATCATCTTGATTGTCCCAAACATTTCCAAAGGCGGCATCATCAAATGACTCCCAACTAGTCAGAGCATTTCTTCTTTAGGAGAGTTTTTTGGAGGATATTGTGGATAGGTCAAAGAGATGGCCAACTCTAAGCAAGGAAACTTGTATGAGTTAGGCTAACCAAGAACATCTCCCCACCCAAAAGAAGAGGTAGAGGGCATTCGGGAGGGCCAATCCCATCCTCGACAAGCAACAACCATGCTGACCACTAGCATGAAATCCGCTATCACTCCTCATAGGCTGGTAGCGCACGTATTGCTGGTCTTGTTGAGGAGAGGTGAGATCAAGAAAAACTCTAACAACAGTATGAGGGGCATTTCCTCAATGATCCAACAACTCCTAAAGATGAATAACTTCAAGTCCAACTTTACAAGCTTGCACTTCCACATAAGCACATTAGACCAAATCATGACTTTAATTATAAAGAATAATGGACAACATTTGAACATCTAGAAAAAAGAGTATTATTTCTATCTTTATAGATGCTAAAGAGAATTTTCACTATAAAAACATGTCAAATCTAAGTATATTTGTGTTGGAGATAAGACCAATCTCTAAGTAAAACCATATGCCAAGAAAAAGGGGTAGGCTTGAATAATTTTAAAAAATTGTGGATGCAATTTCAAGCCTCTTGAACTCTAGAATAAAACTAGAAGAGATGCTTGTAGAAATCCATGTGGTAATGGAATGGATAACAAAGATTGGGAATACCATATTCAGTTAAATAACCACCTAGTGGAAGGCCTTGATACAAAATACACCAAGCAAAGTGGGCTGATTTGGGTGCCAAAATTGCCAACCAAATGTATTGAAAATTATGTTTCCTAGTCCCAATAGAGGATTGGAACTGTCATAAGAGATTTAACCAATCTACCATAGGAAGATGGGGGACAACCACGAGTAGCCTTTGTGAGGCCTATAGTTGCAAAAGGGCATATCTAGGTACCGAGGGACCTAACCCTGATTTAATGAAGAATCTAGGGAGGTATAACATCAATGGAAAATTTAAAGGTTGCTTGGTCTTGGGCAACTAGTTTGAACTTTGATTTGAATTCAATCCAAGAAAGGAAGTTATGGGTGGCTCTGTGGATAAAATCATGCATCACATGGATGCTTCACTTAAAGAACTTCAAGGTGTGTAGCCAAGGCACTTTGTTTAGTGGTTGGTCATGAGGAGAGTATTGGATACCACCAAATAGATTGCTAGATGATAGAAAGACCAATCTGAAATTCATCTCTTTCCTAATGAAGTCATGGTTTGATAGCTTCTCATGCTTTCCAAATATTGGATCTTCATAGTATCCGCATAGTGAGAAGAGTACTAAATTCAAGGCTCTTCTAGGCTAGACAACCAACTAGCACTCTTGAACTAATACAATGTCTAACCATAATTTTTCAAGCTTCATTTCCTTATAAAGCTTTGATGATCCATTTAACACATAGGGCAATATCATGTCTACAAACTAAGAGAAAACCTAAACCTCCAAAGTTTTGAAGCAAGCACCAAAAAATTCAAGCCACATGGTGAAAACCACGGTTTCTTTCACTATTAGCCTATAGATTTTTTTGAAGATTTTTCAATGCAAGTTACATAAGAAGCTTTGGAAGGCACTCAACAAGAAGAGTGATAGACATGCATGACAACTAATACCTTAGAACAAATCTGAAATGTACCAACCAAGGAAAGACATCTGGTAATCTAAAAATTGATCCTTTTCTTCACTGTATCAATCATAACTTACCATAGCATGGAGGGCGAGGCTTGAAAAACTAAAAGTATACTAAGATCCAAATTGCAAAGATGACTCCACAAGTTAAAAATAACATATTGCTTTCATCTATTCTAAGTTCATCATAATTCATTCATCAACTTGGGCACCCATTATCTCCAATCAAAGATAGCTTATGGCATGTCATAATATACATCATAAGTTGATTAGCAAATACAACCCCCTCTTACAACTCTCATATGTCATAGTTGCTCTTACATTTATTATGTAGGAGGCCTAACTTCCAGAGGTGTAACTTTTGATTTGAGAAATCAATCAAATCTATTATTTTAAAATTAAAGATTTCATAGAGATCTATTTACTATAATCCACTTGTTTTAGTTAAGTTTAGTTACAATATTTTTTCAAAGCTAAATTGACCTTTAGAGCTCTAAAAATTATATGTATTTGTTTTATAACTCAAAAATTATTTTTTTAGTTCTTAATGATAGAATGCAAAATTGAGACACCTCTCCTAACATTCTATCAATTGTTGAATATCTTGCAAGAGAAAAAATAACACCAACATCATTGCCTATCTACTAGAGGCTAGAAGGCCCATAAACTTACTCCGCCCAAATTTCTCTATGTTGACTAGGTTCATCAATGCATTTGTAACATTGCATAAAGTTTCAACTCTCTCTACCATCACCATCTCATCCTCTACCATGCCATCAACAAAATATTAATATCATTATAAATTATAATTATAGTATAAGTATCATAAAAGTAACAATAAGATTATTATAAAAGTTATCATTATTAAAAACATTTAAAATAATTATGTTGAAAAATATTCTATAATAACAACAAAGCATGAAGTCTTATGTTATGACTATATGCATAAAAAATAAAACTATTTTAAAAAACATACAAATATACATTTTATTTACTTAAGAATTATTTTATTCTACTTTACAATTATTTGTAATTGTTTTAGTTTATTTATCTAAAATTACTTTACTTTTCACACCAACAATTTTTAAATTGTATTATTTTAATAATATATGAATTATATAATTTAAACAAAATAAAAATATTTTTCCATCCAATTAACCTTTTATGAATAACATAAAATAAAATTTAATAAAATTATAAATGATAACTTTTTGAAAAATAATAAACAAAATTATTACAAATAAAACAAAAGAACTTTAATGCAGAAACCCATCATTAAGGGCCAAAGTGATTTTCAAAGCAACATGTTTATCATCTCCATCAATTCGTTCTTGATTTCAATACCTAGTGTCTAGGTCAAGTAGTTCTTCTTCAACAACCTTGCTATTACCTTCATTACGGGTCCACATTTCTTTTAATAGATGTGCCCTTCTATTTCTAAGGGTAACCTTACCTTCATTCAATAATAATGCCTAATAATCTCCACATGACTCACTTAGTAGGGACATGATACTTTCCACCTATAACAAGAATGATGATAAAACATGCAATGGGATGCTTATATAATGCATGGAACCATCACCTCAACAAAAACATGTATACATTTCTTATTTAGGATTATGACCTCTATGAAATTATGTTGGGCTACACCTTTCCAATGGTTAATTATAGCTGATTGAATATAGGACTATCAATTTAAAAAGATTGATTGATTGAAATAGAAATTATGTGTTCTAATAATTTTCTAAATTTTTAATTATTAATAATAATATGAGATTTATATACTTTATAATAATAAGACAATCATTTAGATTTAATGTATTAAAAAAATTAATATTAATATTTTGATTTACATTTCGTAATCTATTTTTAAAATAGAAAAAAATATTAATATATTAAATACTTTTATCTAAAAAATGTTTTATCTTAATAAAACTAATACTTTAATAAATCACAATACATCATCGTTAAAATATGCATCAAAAGAGTTAAATGGTAGGCAAGCACAAATCCACATAAAATAGTGTAATAAAAGAGTGCAATATAAAACTACATCCCTCATAAATAGATGCTTTCGTGGTTGGAATTAGACACAATACTTGTGATTTACTTATTGTTGTGCAAATTTCTAGTTGTGAAAGGTGCAGATTCAATCTATAAAGGTAAGAGTGTTGGTATGTGTAGTCCAATCATGCTCCAGATTAAGATTTTGTTTTTTTTGTCACGTGGTTTCCCCCCAAATTAATTAATGGGGGAGCGTAGGGGGGCAAAGCCCCTTCTGCAGGGTTTCACCCCTCTTGTGGGGTTTAGGGAGACCATCCTCCTGGCAGGGGCTGCCTTTATTCCATCTTAGTTCCTTCAAACATCTTATCAAACTCAACAACAAGTGAAGTGATCAACAAACATATTAAGCACCCATCATTCAAATTCATCAGTCAAATGCCTTTTCTCAAGCCCAACAAATACCATGTCAATATTTTGCTTAATATTTCTCATGAAATACTAAAAATTTCTTCACAACATTTTTGGGTTTTATTCTTCTCTTCCTTTTCTCTTTTCAAATATTTTGAATTTTCAAATACATGTTCCTAATGTAACACAATTATGATACTTTTCAAATGTTTCTATTGAGTTGTAGTAAATTTAAAATTCATTTGGTACACACGTGGATTCTTCATATTTCACCACATACTTTGAACAAATGAAAAAAGGAAAACAAGTGGCCAAAAGAAAGGCAGAGCAAAACAGGCTAAAAGCCCTAGAAATTATTTGATGTAACAAATATTATTAATATACTGATGCAGCTTTCTCTTCTATACACAAATTCATCTCATTGTCATTTCTTAACTTTCTAGGGCACTGTATGAAAATAAATTTATTAATAAAAATTGTGGAAATAATTAACACTATAACATAATTTCTATAATAAGTATAAGTTAATTACTTGAAGCTCTCCACTAAACGAAAAAACAACAATAAAAAGTCATAACCTTTAAGCCTTATTTCATACACTCTAAGAAAAAAATGAAATTGTGTAATGTGTATGACTACTAAATATTCATTTATTTCTAATATGATGTGTACTTATATTGAATTATTGTATTCCATGTATTAACCTATTTCATTTCTATACATGTATGGATTCTCCAAGTTCAAAAACTCAAAATTCAGTTAATGCCCCATAAATCGTACTGAGTCTATTGGATCAAATGGGATTATTGAAACAAAGATGGATAAACTCATGAGATCAATGAATGAACATAGTAGCAATTGAAGAATTTGAAATCACTCAAGCAGAAGAACTCTTCAGCAACATGTACGAGGCCTCTTTGAAGGTTTGAGGATTTCCCAGATTCATACGAGAAATGTTATATGATAAGCAATACAAGCAAGGAAATTCCAATATTATATGTGATGAGTTCATAAACTACTTGAAAAAAGAATAGAAAATTAATATTAAATCCTAAATAAATATAAATATTACAAATTACGTAATCTATGTATTATTGTAGATACTACATATTTCAGATGAACATTTTATATATTTTGTGCATGGTTATATGACTTATGGATGTTATTTATGTTATTGGTGATTATGATTTTGTGATTTCTCTATTAAACTACATCATGGATGGTTCGTATAAACATTTTTATATACTTTATGTATGGTTAAATTTTATTTATTTATTTTTCTCAATGATAAACTTTATGGATTAAATATGTTCATATACTTTATGGAGGATTATATTGTTATGGATAATTTATTTATATTATTTACAATGCATTAAGGTGAATGATGGATGGTTAGACTAAACATGTTTATATGATTTATAAACTAGCATACATATATTAAATATTAATATATGTAAAATATGCTGAGAGTTATCCTTCTCAAGGCACCTATTTTCATTATATATTTTATATGACATTGTCAAATGTCAAAATCACTATAGCTATTTTTTCTATTTGGCCTTTGCTCACATTGATGGATGGCAATGTATATTGTCAATATCAGCTACAAGTGCTATGGATGGAGGGAATTGTACATGTTTAAAATCAGCTTACATAATCTCTATTTGACATACTAATCTCTATTCAACTTACCTATGGATGGATTGGGTAAAATTTCACCCAATCCATCCAGAACCATGCAAATTATCCTAAATACAAACATCAAAAGTTTAAACAAAGCCACATTTTTATTCACAAAGTTGGTTTTAAATAGTAGTACAAAGTGAAAATCATTCAAACTAGATATTTTATGGGCATATTTTACCATAATGTCGACCTCCAACTATCAAATGCAAATCATTTTTTCACAAATTTCAATCAGAAAATATCCTACAAATTTTACTTGATATACAAACTGAAAATATTCATAAAAAGTAAAGTCCAACAGATCTAGATGTTGGTGGAGTTTCTGGCCATCTCTATCAGCATTATTGTAACCCTGAGGGTAAGTGCACAAAGCTGAGTCCACGAAACATGGAAGTTTTTTCCTTAGCCAAAAAATTGAAATCGACGAACAAGGAACAAGGAACAAGATCCTGATTACTATGAAATGGGATCTTGATTTATAAAAATCGGGATCTCGTTTTGTAGAAATCGAGATCCCGTTTTCTAATGCTATTTAGTTTTTAAAAAATGAACAATGTTCATTTTGCAGCGGATGGGATCCCGAGTATAGGCAACAACGACCTCCATAAACAGCTCCAGGTACCCGCCCACGCCCCTTTTTTTTGCATTTTTCTATTTCTTATTGAAATTGTGAATAAAATAAGTGAATTTAGCATTTTTTTTAAATTTATTTCATGTTTTGAGCATTTTTTTTCTATTATAGTATAAATGAGTAATTGTAGAAATAGATCAAAAAATGCAATGAAACCTAAATATTTTTTAATAGAAATAAAAAAATAACCTTGAATTGTGTTTTACAAACAAAATTTAGCTTTTGAAACCTAAATTGTTCGATTAAACCAAAAAAAATTGAATTTGAAAACCCTAATTGAAACAAAACAAAAATTGCATTTCAAAACCCTAGAAATTGAAATGAAATAAAAATTGCATTTAGAAACCCTAATCAAGCTTTTGAAACCACAATTCAAATCAAACGAAAAAAATTGAATTTGAAAACCCTAGTTTGAACTAAAATGAAAAAAATGCATTAAAAACCCTAATTGCTTAGAAATTGAAGCCCTAAATTGAATTGGAACAAAAAAATTTGTTAAACCCTAAATTGAAATCAAACAAATCATTTTGATTTTGAAAACTAGGTAATTTCGAGCTCAAAAAAAATCATTTGCATTGCTTAAATGTTTTAAATTTTATTTGCATTGAATGGAGAAAATGATATGTTAAACTTTAGTTTCAATGTTAAATTATAATTAGATTAGAAAATAATATGTTAAAGAATAGTTAAAATTCATAAATTTTATCAATGTTTGTTTGCAAATTTAGTTAGAAAATTCATAAATCCAAGCACGTACAATCGATTCCAATTGGCACTAACTTGCAAGTCTAAATTATTCCAAGGGCCACCCAAACTTCACCCTAAGTTTGCTAAACCCTAAAACCTGAACTGCAAAATCTAAACCCTCAACACTAAAGCATTTAAATTTTTTCTTAGGACCTTAAAATGAAATTTGGTTGCCTTAAAAAACCCTCTATTGTCACCATCCAGTAGAGCCTTTTGTAATTTTTTCACTTATTTGAATACATAATATAAAACCTTTTGGTTTCTACAAGTTTATGAAGAGTGGATGATCACTCTCTATGACACTTAGACATGATCAATAGGGATCTAAATCATTGGAAGAAAACTTTATTCTATTATATCCACAAGACAAGAGAGTGTGAGTGAGAGTGTTATGGGTAAAGTTTCTTTCATTGGACATACCTAAAATTATGTAGGTTCAATGTCAAGAATGGGTCTATTTGGTAGATTTATGAAAACTATTATGAATATCTAGAATACCATAAAAGTATAATTACAACAATTCCAATTGGAAACACTTGGGTATATATCATATGAAATTTAAATCTAGTAAGGTATCTATTATATAGGAGAGTTGATAATACATGGAAAGAGGTTTGTATGGGAATATATGTATTAAGAAACACATACCATGACCTCTATAGAATTTTTAAGATGTGATCCTAGATAATAATCCACCCATCCTCAAGCATAATGGATTCTTGAGCAATTAAGGGAGATTCAATAACCATAAAATTACCTATATTTTGATACTATATAGATTTATGTGGAAGGATAGAAATGCATCAATAAGGAGACTGAGATGGAACCATTTAACACCTAAGGTACACCTATGACATGGGAAAGGGAGGAGGTACATGATGATATGTTGGAGGAACTAGGCTATTATTACAATAGAGATAGTCTAGGAAGATTCATATTATGCTCCTATAAATAAGAGGTCAATTTAGAAGATTAAAAGAACTAGACAATAACAAAGGAAATAATTATATAGAGGGAGTGAGTGGGATTGTTGGAAATATACAAGGAGAGAGGTGAAGGTCCCAACACCTACATAGAGTCCTACACGAAATACACCAATCTAGGCACTTCCTAGAAGGATCAAGATCCATGTGAGTAGCCTCCTTTTATTTTTGTATCTTCTACATATGTATATTTATTCATTTATTATGTGATTAAAATTATGTATGATATAACTTATTAATAAGTGATTACAAGTATAATTATTAAAATATTTCATATTTATTTTGATATCCTCTAATGTAGGAGGAAATTTTTACTTGTTTTGATAGATGTATGTTATTTTTGTGATATGTATAGATTGATTCATTTTTAACATGATACTTTTTTTTATTAGAGGGTAAACACTTTTGACCCAGAGCTATGAACCAATGAGGTCACAGTATGACTAAATTTGGACCTCACTAGACATTTAGATCCCCTTAAGCCATCCTATCACCCTAAATCATAAATCATTTTCTTTAAGGGGTCCCAATATGACATTTCTTAAGGGGATCAAAGAAGTTCTTAAAATTTGGTGAAGTTTCCCCAAGGCAACCAAATTTAACAATAATAAGATCATGCAAGATTATAATATGAATGAGATTTCATGATCTAGGTTGTTTAGTTGAAACAAGAGTAGATCTCAATCAACTATTCCACAAGAAAATGTTCTTCACTAACTTGAAAGTTCATTATATTCCAAGGGGCACCAAAAATTCACCCTAAGTTCTGTAAACCCTAAACCCTGAACTCTAAAATCTAAACCCTAAACACTAAACCATTCATTTTGTCCTACCTGACCTTAAAGTGAAATTTGGTTGTCTTAGGAAAATCCACCAAATTTCATTCCCTTATGCCATGTAATTTTGTCATAGATCTTACTACATAGATCCCCTTAAGTTATCCTATTACCCTAAACCCTAAACTCTAAACTCTAAACCCTAAACCCTAAAGCCATCATTTTTTTCTAGGCTCTTAAAGAAATTTGGTTGCCTTAGGCAACTCCACCAAATTTCATTCCCTTATGCCATGTAATTTTGTCCTAGGATCTTACTACATGTAGATCCCCTTAAGCTATCCTATTACCCTAACCCTAAACTCTAAAGTCTAAACCCTAAACCCTAAAGCCATCATTTTTTCCTTAAAGGCTCTTACTGAAATTTGGTTTCCTTGGGAAACTTCACCAAATTTTATTCACTTGAGCCATGTCATTTTCTCCTAGGACCTCACTAGACATAGATCCCCTTAAGCCATCCTGTCACCCTAAATCGTAATTCGATTTCTTAAGGGGTCCCAATATGACATTTCTTAAGGAGATCAAAGAAGTTCTTAAAATTTGGTGATCAAAGTTTCCCAAGGCAACCAAATTTAACAATAATAAGATCATGCAAGATAATATAATATTAATAGTTGATTGTATTTTCATTCAAGTAACATGTTCCTTAGACATAAATGAGGCTTACATATTTTATCATTTGTATTCAATTATTTAAGGCCATTTATATTGAATGATTTCAAGGTATTTCCTAAGCATGTATCTTACATCTTGAAATTACAAATCTGATGCAGGTTCACTCATATCTTAAAGATCACATGGATCCATTCAATAATATTCACAATCTGCCTCCACGCCATCCATCTCCACCACCTTCACCTCCACCTCCACCCACTCCACCTCGTAACCCCCCACCTCCACCACTTGAAATCGATGAACATGCTTGTTTGTAAGCACAAATCAATGCCAATGTTATAACCATTCAAGATCAAATCAACATTATTCAAAATGAAGAATGTGTCGCACCTCCTGTGAGGATGTTTGCATCTAGGATGTAAAGCCTTGTTGATGTTATAAGGGCTATGGATGGGACCTTAGATGAGCATCAACAATGGCTAGAGGAGAGGAGAACTTCTGATTCTGAAAAGGAAAACACAAAGAAATGAAGAGATGCAGTAGAGAACCACAATAGTTTCTAAATTAAGACAATGATCTTAAATAGTTATGAATTTATGAATTTGGTGAACAATGGATATTTTGTGTGATGAATTTATAAATTTGGTTGGATGGATATTTTTAGTGACACGAATTTATGATTTTGTTTCTAGATGGATATTTTTAGTGACATGGATTTATGAATTTGGTGGAATTTATGAACTTATAATGAACAATATATAATAGTATATATTTTATGACTATCTACTAGATCATGATTCCTCCTACTGAAAAATTGTAATATATATGTGTGTGTGTGTGTTAAACATAAAATCAGCTTTTGTGAATGTTTCAAGTTTATTGTTTAGTATGCACGTGCATGTATTAAAAATTTGCATATAGTTCTTAAATTTTGAAATTTGTATGTATGTACATTGTTTAGTTTAATGATTTGTATGCATGCAAATTATGCATCATATTTTTTATTTTAAATGTATGTACATGTTAAATTTTGAATTTTGTATGGACATGCTCAAGTTCAATCAATGTATATATACGTGCATTTTAATTAAATATATGATCTTAATATATATGTTGCTCATCATATTTCAATTAAATATATGATCTTAATATATGTACGCACATCTTATTTTGTATGATTTAATGCAGGTGCACGTTTATATCTCATATCATGGATGATTTTAACATTGATGATATCATCAATCCACCACCTCAGCCACAACCACATCCACCTCCCCCTCCCCCTCCATGGATGGTTTTTGATAGTCCCCCACATGCTAATTGGGAGTGCCCATTATATTTTTTGAGAAAACTATATGTAGAGTTTGTTCTGGGGAAAAAGCCCAATTATTTTGATTTTAGATCATTTCAGGGTGTTGGTGGCGGCATGCCACAATAGAGGTTAGGGGCAAGGGTTGATCCCCAATGCCCTGTGCATGCGCAACCCCTTGTTGTTGCTCCTAGTCCTCCCATTCTCGCACCTGCACATCATCGAGCTCTGGTCTCAACATTAGGTTCCCTTAGTACACTCATAGGAGACCTTGATCAACATGCTTCTGCAATAGCAGGTGGGGAGCATAGAGACGATGATGATGGAGGAGTTTTTTATGGAGCTGGTTCGAGTACCGCTCCAGGAGTGTCGAGGCTCGTCCCCCATATATATACTAGTTGTCATCAAGTATGCTATGGACCTGATCAGGCCACACCTAGTTTAGGTGGACAGGGAGATTCTGGTGGTTTATCTGGTCGCATCAGTTCATTTGTAGAGTTTCTTATAGCAGACCATCACCTTAAGGAAACTGTGACACATGTATAAATATGAATCTATGTACGTTCATTTTATAATAATTTTGATGGATGTATATATCAAAGAAAATTTTGCAATACATTTTAACAATCAAATTGTTTGGTGTACATATGACACTAATGATGGGGCAATCATCTATTCCATGAGTACATACATCGACACCGGTCATACTCGGCAACCCTTATGGGGTATTTTGATTTCAATTTTTAAAATTATATATGAAATCGTAAATTTAACTTGAGTTTTAATTTATTTATAATTGAATCACATATATGTTTGAAATATTTATGTTGGTTTAGGCAAGTCAATCGACATCCACGTCGATTCCTCCTGAGGGATTTTCAACCACTCCTCCATTATCGAGCGTCATAGATCAGGGGTAGGTACATTCATATTGTAAATTTGTTTAAAGTTTACATTAGTATAGTTACAATTTTATGAATTTTGAATTCACTAGATATATGAAATGCATGCATGTACATTTGTAAATATTATAAGCGTTAAATGTCTATGTACATGTATGTCTAGGTTGATACCACAATGAGAATGGGCATCGGGCAAACATTTGATGTTGTAGCTACTCATGAGGCCATTGATTTCCAAGTTGTTTACAAAACTTTCTACACAAAATTTGCAAACTTGAATATATATATATATATATATATATATTAGCCTAATTCAATTGTACATGCTTTAATTTTGATCTTCATTTTCATCTTCATCTTCATTTTCATTTACATTTTCATCTTCATTTTCATCAACAAAAGGGTTTTCATTTTCATTTTCATACAGGTTTTTTTTTCATTTGCAACAAAACATTTTTCTTTTTTCATTTTCAACAAATTCTATAAAAGTTTTATCTCTCTGAATATCATCAATGTCAACATCATTAAGTCCAACATCTTGTAAAACTTCTACATACAAATTTACCATTTTACTAACATGTGGATTTGAAGATGTACCTGGATTTGTGCATATTGAAACATTCTCCATAGCATTCAAAGAGAGATTTGAAGACCTAGTAGGATTTGTTTGTATAATCATATTCTTCTCCAAATTAACTCCTTGCAAATTAGCTTCATCTACAACCATGGAATCCTCAATGTTTTCATCTTCAATAGTTATGGAATTGGATGCTCCACCATCATTCATTGATTTCATTCCCATTCTTCTTTGTCTTTGTCTTTGTCTTTGTCTCTCCTTCTCTCTATTTACTTCAACTTCTTGAGGAGTCAATGTCTTCCTTCTCTTATTACGAGCTTTATCTCTCCCATGATTATAAAAGTATCAAGCACAAATGAATGTTAATAGTGAAATTCTTCAAAATATTCAATCCAAATTGGAAGTTGAATACCTATTAGGACAAAATTCTTCCTCTTGTGTTCCTTTAAACAAGTAGAAAACTAGCACAATTCCACTTTAAAAATTGTTTTCTTCATGCCTCCTTTGAAAAATTCAATCCATATTGCAAGCTGAAGACCTTTTGTTCCCCCAAACAAGCACAAAACTAACACAATTCCACTTTAAAAATGGTGTAGATGATGCCTCCTTTGAAAAAATCAATCAAAAATCAAGTTCACCACCTGTAAATACAATAGCTCATGAAAAATAGTTTAATTTCACTGCTCTTGGCCATACATGTGAAGTTGCAGACTTCACAGTATTTTTTGGTAGTAAATTTAAATAAAAGAAACGAGATCCCATTTATAAACATCGGGATCCCGTTCTATAATCAGGATCTCGTTCCCCGATATTTAATGTGGGGACCGTTGGAAGGAAAACAGGATCCCGTTTACAACACAAGATCTTGTTTCCCTTCCAACAGTCTGAATATTATAAATTAGGGAACAAGATCCCAATTAGAAAATGAGATCCTGCTTTTAATAAACGAGATCCTACTTTTAATAAATGGGATCTCATTTTATAAAGCACGATCCTATTTTTTAAAATTTGAATTTCTATTAGCTTTGTGGTCAGGTTTTTGCCTAGGATTTTGGTTCAAGAAAAGCATTGGAAATACAAACCTAGGCCTTCAACCTGGTTTGACCTGCAAGTTGAAGGTCCTAACAATGTCAGAGAAAAAAGCCGACTTTGGACATATGGCTGACGACTTTTTTTGCAGAATTTTTTGACAAAATTAAAACCCACTTTAGATGAGACAATGTAGATTCTAAATATGTAATTTGTTCTACAATTGGATTATTTTTTCTATTTTTCAATTAATTTCTAATAAAATTGGTCCATAAACTTTAAATATCAAGGTTTTTTACTATTTTAATAACTTTTGATCAACATAACATTTTGAAAAACAGATTGCATGAGAACAAACTTCAGATAGTTCTTTTCAATTTTTTATTTTTTTTAAATGATAAGTTAAGGTCATCTTATGCATGTCGCACACGATGATTTTTCAAAACAACAAATCTGCCTAATTAATAAAAATTTAACAAAAAAGAAAAATATTCAATAAAAAATTACAAAAAAATATCAAGAACAAGCTTCAGTGAGTCACAAATATTTTCCCAAAAGGATTTAGAAAAAACGATAATTTAAGTCAAAATATGGATGTCGTACACATGCATGGTATGGTAAAAAGAGTGACTTTTAAAATGGTTTTAGAAACGCCATTGAAACTCAATTTGTTACATAAATTATGGACTTTATTATTGTTTGAAATTTTAATTTACACATGTACATTTATGCATTTTATGTTCATAGTCAAGACATTAATATAGGACATTAATGTGAAATTTAGTGATCTCATACATGATATACATGATATGTACATTCAATAATTAGCGATAATTACCCAATGAACTTATTCAATTCGCGTCGATCAATAATTAGTCAATAAATCATAATTTACAAACAAAAGCAATATGTTTATATACTAGAAAGGATAAAATTTTAAGAAATAAACAATACCATAGAAGATTAGAGAATAAAAGCATTAATAAATTCTATAAATAATAACATCTAACACTAATTTATAAGTTGTCAAAACAAATAATGACATCCCATACTAATTTATAAGCTATCAAAACAAATAATGGCATCCAATACTAATTTATAAGCTGTCAAAACAAATAATGGCATTGAATACTAATCTATAAGCTATCAAAACAAATAATAGCATCCAACACTAATTATAGGTTGTCTTAAGGAGTTGTAATACGTCTTAAGGGGATCAAAGAAGAGTATAATTGAGTATAAATATTAAGTGATATTAACAAGTATTATAAGTTTTAGGGTGAGTCATCATAACACAATATCTTAAGGGGATGTTTGAAGGGGGTCATAATACGTCTTAAGGGGATGTCTAAAGGGGTCATAATAGAACGTCTTAAGGGGATGTCTTAAGGGGTCATAATACATCTAAAGGGGATGTCTTAAGGGGTCTTAAGGGGTCATAATACAACGTCTAAAGGGGATGTCTTAAGGGGTCTTAAGGGGATGTCTTAAGGGGTCATAATATAATTTCTTAAGGGGATGTATTAAGGGGCCATAATACATCTTAAGGGGATGTCTAAAGGGGTCATAATACAACCTCTAAAGGGGATGTCTTAAGGGGTCTTAAGAGGATGTCTTAAGGGGTCATAAAAGAATTTCTTAAGGGGATGTATTAAGGGGTCATTATACAATGTCTTAAGGATATAATTGATTTAACAATAATGTATGGATGATATTTAGTGATTATACAATTAGACATAAAGTTTCTGAGTAGGAAAACATGCACATTTAACAAACAAAATATATAGAATATTGATTTGATACATAGAAGTACATAGAGTATGTTTAATTTTGTAAGTATGTATGTACATATATGTCATCTCAAAACAATGTTTACAAAATTTGGATATGCCATCTCAAGAACATCTCAAACTTGTGCCTAGAATGTAGTAGGTCTTCACACCACCTGATATCAAAAAGGTATAAGCAATTTCAATGAAATCATCAAAACATACTTATTTTAATTTATATAAAACTATCTATATATACACAACTCAAGTACCTGCATTTAAAAGTATTCCACACATGTTTGTAGGTTGAATCTAGGCATCCTCTCCTTTTTGTTTCAAAGTATGAGATCAATGCAATGATGGCTTAAGGATACAAAAAATGAGAATAAATCAATTTTAACTATTAATGTACAACCAATATCAATATGTAATCAAAACATGTATTTAAATATAATTTAACTAATAATTACATGGTTTTACCAAGTATTCCATGTTGTCTAGGTTGAATTTGCATGGACTAGATCCTTTTTGTGAGTATGCCTTAAGGATGTATAAAAGGACAATTTAAATCAATTTCAACTAATAACACACTTGACCAATGTCGAAACATGTATTTAATGTATTTAAAAGGACAAAATAAAACTAAAACTCTATTTACCTGTATTTACTTATTCCATTGTACCATCTACATCCTCTATTTTTTGCAATGCAACTATGATTGCCTCATTCTCTTCCATAGAAATTGACCATAGCACTTTTTTTGAAGGTCTTCCATGATACCGCTCTAGTTTTATATTTTTTGCCACCACCAAATGTGAATAATGTATAATCTTTTTATGTGTTTCATAGTCTTCGAATGCAAGGAGACCATTCTTTCTTCTCAGGTATTTTCGTAGCCAAGTGCCAACAACCACCACGGATCCTATTGGAAAACATGTTCAAAAACCATCATCAAATAAGTTCTCAAAATTTTCTTAAGTGGATCAAAGACTTGTTCTAAAAAATTGCTTAAGGGGATCAAAAATTTGTTATCAAAATTTTCTTAAGGGGGTGTCTTAAGGGGATCACCGTACCTGTTGGATAATGAAAGCCATCATCATCTTCTCGAGGTGCTATTAACTTATGTTTAGTTTCCACACAAAGAGCCAACCAATATTTTGTTTGCTCTTCATTCCCCTCAGGTGCAATAACAACATACACGTGTCCTACCAACAAAATTCGATTTAATAACTTGCACATATCCATATAAATAATTTAGTATTAAAAAATAACTTAATAAAGTGAAATAAATTGAATTAAAATTACCTTCTTGTACAAGGTCTGAAACACGGTCATAATCTTCAGATGCAAACACTTGATCATTTTCTTCAATAGTTATTTCATATTGATCATGTGCTTTTGCAGGTGTCAACGATCTTTGCTCCCACTGTTCAACCCATTATGTATTTTCACATGCTTCCCAATCTCTTGAGATACAAAACTGGAAAAAACATGCAAGCTCCCTTGTCCAAATAGTCCATGTGCTTGTTGTCGCACTCCTAAATGAATGCCATTTAGTAGATCCACTAATTGTCTCACAATCAACTCTAGGTACAATGTTATCTTCTTCCACCAACCAAAAGAATCAATGAACTATAGAGTAATCACTCGAACCAGGTGCAGATAATCTTCTATTACACCAATCCACAATCTCACGTGCATATGTAAATTTTACTAAATCCTTGAATTTTAATTGTTCTCTAGTAAGAATTCTTTTGACACACCCACAAACTCCATCATGTTCTCCATCCACAACCACGCAAATTATCCAAAATGCCAACATCAAAAGTTAAAACAAAGCCACATTTTTATTCACAAAGTTGGTTTTAAATAGCAGTACAAAGTGAAAATAATTTGACCTGGATATTTTATGGACGTATTTTACCATAATGTTGACCTCCAACTATCAAATGCAAATCAAATTTTCAAAAATTTCAATTAGAAAATATCCTACAAATTTTACTTGATATACAAACTAAAAATATTCATAAAAAGTAAAGTCCAACCGATCTAGATGTTGGCGAAGCTTCTGGCCATTTCTATCAGCATTATTGTAACCCTAAACCCTAATCTAGATTAACCATATCATTATTGAGGCGTCTATTGTACTGAGAAAAAATGATGAAAATAGATGCCTCGAGAACGATAACTCTCGGCGTATTTTACATATATTAATATTTAATATATGTATGCTAGTTTACTTATAGTTGTACAAATTTCTAGTTGTGTGAGGTGCAAATTCAATCTATAAAGCTAAGAGTGTTGGTATGTGTAGTCTGATCATGCTCCAAATTAAGATTTTGTTCTTTTTGTCCAATGTGGTTTCCCCCAAAATTAATTAATGGGGGAGTGTAGGGGGACGAAGCCCCTCCTGCAAGGTTTCACCCCTCTTGTGAGGTTTAGGGAGACCACCCTCCTAGCAGGGGCTGCCTTTATTCCATCTTAGTTCCTTCAAACATCTTATCAAACTCAACAACACTTGAAGAAGTCAATAAGCATATTAAGCACCCATCATTCATATTCATCAATCAAACACCTTTTTTCAAGCCCAACAAATACCATGTCAATATTTTGCTTAATATTTCTCATGAAATACTAAAAAATTATTCAAAACATTTTTGGGTTTTATTCTTCTCTTCCTTTTCTTTTTTGAAATATTTTGAATTTTAAAATTTTGTTTAGAAGTGAAAAAGATAGCATAGCTTTACTGTGACTATGTTAGATGATGTTAAAAAAATAAAATAATATACCAATATACCACATTTATTTGCTAGTAGCTTCTCATTTCTTATTCATTGGCCTAATGTTATGAATGTTTTGATACTATATTGAAAATAATAAGAAAAATAAAAGAAAAACCAGATTATACCATTTTTGCACAACAATTAAAAACATAAAATAAGATATTAATTGTTGAATTGAATCTTCCAGAATATATACATTTCAATACAATTGAATTTATAAAGCCTTTCATTTTCTCATGAAATAAAATGAGAAATAACTTCCCAACAAACTAACTTTTATTTTATTCACTAAAAATAAACTAACATATTTATTTATAAATCAGCATCCATATGTTAATTTATTTTATTATTTAATATAACCTATTTACCTCTAATAATGTAATAAATCCAACAGTTTCAAGACTCCTTATCAAACTTTGTATGCACGATGATATTTTTATTACTTCACAACTAATAGCTAATAGCTAGAAGAACCCATGGGAAAATTTACTCTCAGTGTTTAGCTCTCTATTGATCAAATCCAATTTAAGTTCCTATGGAATTTTAAGCAAAGATCAATAGAGATTGGGATTTTATATAGATCATATTTCGCTATAAGTAGAGTCAAGTAAATAATTCATTGATTTGTATATTGATAAAAATATAAGTGGTGTTTCTTGTGGCTTTGGATCAACATGACGGGCTTATATAGAAGCAAATTTTATCTTACTCTTGGTTAAAGGAGCTAGCCCAATAATGATTAGAAACAATACAAGCCCATATCATTGGCTAAAACTAAGAATAGGATGTGGGTGTTGTAGGCATTCATAAGGTAATAAAATTTGATGAGATTTTATTATTGCAAGCAATACATAAACAATCTAAAGGAGATATTTCCATAATTCAAGGATTCAAAAAATATTTTTGAGTATTTTTTACTATAGGCATAATGTGAAAAAGGTTTGCAAGTGTAAAAGTAAGTGCACCCTTTTTATAGACAATTCATTGTTGCAAACAAGAGGTTGTGATAGTAAATTTATTGAATATCTGATTGAATTGAGATATGATGATATGACATAGAGAATTGAAATAGATGTGAAGAGAATATCAAGTTTATCAATAGAATATATATAGAGAGAGAGTTTAGATTAACTATTTTTTTCATCTAGTTAAGTGTTTGTTCTATGGTGTCAAATTTTTAGTTCACGCTTAATTTCTTGTGCCTCTCATTTATGTAAAATCTAGAGAAGGTACTTGCATGCATAAAATCCTTTCTATGATTTAAATGTCTCCATATTTGTTTTTTTGTGTTTTAATTAGTTAATTTTTTTAGTAGTTGTAGAACATTCTCAAATATTTAATAAATTCTTTATACAATAATTTATGGAATATTATTGATCAATTATAGATTTTTTTTTTTTTTTAATTGGTGAATGCTTTTGACTAGAGTTATGAACCAGTGAGGCCACATTTGGGGACCTCACCCCAGCATTAGATGTACTACAACTACCACTCCCGTGAGCACCGAGCAGGGACACAAAGCCCACGATAAATATTTTGAATAGAGCTACACTAATTTAATGAACTAGTGTATATTATTAAATATACACTAAGTACAGTAATCTTATATTAAATATTTTGGTATCCAGCAAATTCATCCATTGATGGAAAATTCACCATCAACAATTCACCGCACTAGCAATTCACCATCGTGGAAAATTAACCTTTTAATATTAATGCGATTAATTTTCTAGGGCGTGAATTGCTGGTGCCGTGAATTATTGGCCGTGAACTTTCCATGGGTGAAATTTCCTAGAGCCAAATATTTTAAATAGAGCTACACTAATTTAATGAACTAGTGTATATTATTAAATATTGTATGCCGTGCAGCTTAGCTTACTAAGGCATTCTTTGTAAGGTCTTATGTATAAATAATGCATGCCCCATGTTATAATCACTTGTGCTCATTTTTGTACATGAAGCAATTGTGTTCTGATCACCAACTATAGCCATGGCTTCTGCAAAAGTTTTCTGGACGAATTGCTTTCTGCTTTTTATGCAGTTTATGGTTTTGACACTGGCAGTTGAGTTGAAAAATATGACCGTTGCAGATTATGTCAGTTACATCAATCCTCCGGCTGTGCACAAGTACCAGGTCATATACCTTCTTTATTAGATCTGTATTTGCATTCATGTTTTGTTGTTTCATAGCAGATTAATAGCAAGGTAACTCATAACACATTGTCCATTTCCATCTTCCTAGTCATTTTAATAGTAAATGTAGATACAGACCAAAAACATGTCATAAGTTATATTGCTTTAATTTTCTCTTCCAGCATGAAAATGGAGACACCATACTCTGTGTAAAGCATAAGGATCAGATATCCCTCCTTCCAGCTGAGGAAAATAAGGTGAGATTGTGTATTCTTCTTCTAATTATTTGTTTCCTTGGGCTTACAAATTTTTTTGAAAAATATAAGTGTTGGAGAATGAGGTATACTTAATAGATGGTCATCAAGAATATGGGTAATTCAGTAGTAGAACACCCCCAACAGCAAATGGAAGGTCTTGATGTCTTGATATCTTGAAGAGCATGGTGTTTGTGATTGCAGATCAATTGGGAAAAATTGTGGATGGATGAAAATGAAAATGTCAAACACTTCAGAGGTTGCCCAGAAGGAACTATCCATGTGAGAGAAATAAAGCATGAGCATGTTGAAAGAAGTGGATCTGTGGCTCGATTCATAGGAATGAAGAATGCTTGGGAATATATGATGGATACAGAGGTAACATTGTTTGGGACACTTTTCTTCATCTTCAGTATTTTATATCTATTGCAACATTTCTGGGGAATGACTATAAATTGTATTAGTTTTCTTAACTACTCTTGTTCTGCAGTATGCCATTGCAAGCCTCCTCTTTGGTGAAGGTGGAGTTGAGAAAGTTACAGGTATTATGAATGTGTGGCAACCACCTTTGATTCACTCTGATATTCTAACTCGTGGTTTCATAAGGATTGGCATAGAAGATGCTGAAAAAATAGTTCAGACAATAGAGGCTGGTTGGCAAGTAAGTGAGAATTTTATTTTTTAACTTCAGTTTGACCCAATGCAAAAATTTCTTGTCTTAGACTCTGAATTTTGTAGTAAGATTATCTTGGTTTCTTGGTTAGGTTTCCGAAAATTTGTATGGAGATCAGAAATCAAGATTCTTTATACGCTGGACGGTGAGATGCAATCTTGGCACTTGTCAATATTTAAGATAGACAATTCATAATCCATGACAGCTGATCTGAAATTCTTTTTGTATAGGCTGATGGTTTTGAAAAGACAGGTTGTTGTGACCTAAAATGTCCAGGGTTTGTAGTGGCAAAAAATGCTCCGTTATATCCCGGCCAAGCATTTACAGAAGTGTCTGTATATGGAAATAAAGAAAAACAGGTCGAACTAGACATAGCTATACAATATGTAAGTAACATGTTTATAAATAGAATCAGATTCAATTATTCTTTTAAGAGTAAGATATCATTTCTATTTCTAGAGATTTATAATGCAGTCAAAATTCTTCAATCCAAGTTTCTCAATGTTGCAATCTTATCTCTCTCCTTATTTATCTGACATCACATATATCTAAAATTCCTTAGAAAAGAAAAAAATCTTAGAGGTGGTTTTATTGGTTGTAAGCTCCAAAATTCTTCAATATTATCAAAGTTATGAAACCGAAAGGTGGTTTGTGATTGATGTATTTTTTTTTCAGGAAGCAAGAAACCCTCCAGCATGGGTGGTATATGTTAGCTCCAAAGAAGTGGGTTACTTTCCTGCAAAATTAGTACCAGACATTCTGCCAAAAATCAATACAGTGAAATGGGGAGGAGAAGTTATGGTTGTGAAGAATTTTCCACAGTCCACATTAGATATGGGTAGTGGAAGATTTCCTGAGAAGGGGTATCCAAATGCAGCATATGTCAGAAACATGGATGTGTTTAAGGCTGGTGGCAAAAAAATGTATGGAGGAACCATTCATTATATGCAGAGTCGTCCAAATTGTTATAGGGTGGGGGATAAGGGTGGCCTCTCCACATGGGGCACTTACATATTTTATGGAGGTCCAGGGGGGGATGAAACTCTGTGCAGAACGGTGAATCCTCCACCATTCCCAGGCCGAATTTGATAGGTTCACAGTTACAAAATAAAATGTTTCTCTTATTCATAATAAGAACACGGTATTATGTTCCTTTTCAATTGTGAGACTACTATTGCTCCTTTACTTTTAGAAATGTCAGAAAATATAAATTTGTTTGGAATAAAATGTCTTAGTTGATGATTTCATTCTATTATAATTTCTTCTATATATTTAGATTTCAAGAACATTTTCAGTGGAAGAAATTTATAAAACCATATTAATAAAATTTATAAAACACTGTCCAAGACTTCTTTTTAATATTGAAGAGAAATTTGAAATGTTGCAGTCAATTAATAAAACAATGCTAATGTTTATTCCAAAATTTAGTTATCTTTTTATAAATATATTATTTTTAAATTTTAAATTAATTCATATAATCTATTTGTAATGGTAAAGTTCATATATACATAATATTTAGTTTTGTGTCTATTTTGAGGTAATTTTTTAATGACAAATGGTACAATCCTTTGAGAAGTTAGACTTATTTTTCTATTTTTTAATTTATTTTCATACAAATATCTTATAGACTTAGTCCTATTCTAGCCATTTACATACACTATCTTATACATTTCTCTTCCTCCAATTTATTACACTTATTTATGCAACCACCTCCATTTAATTATTTAACACTTTGATTTGACTAGTATCCTATTTTGGGAACGCCTCCATGGTTGCAAACTTATTCCTTCTTTCTTGATTCGACTAAAAACACTCTTGGCAGAATTTGATACTAAATAATAGTATTTAAATATTCAAGAGATCATAAGATAATTATTCTAGAAAACAATAAATAGCAACACATTCAATATGGTGCAACCAAAAGAGTAAAGAATCCACTTGCTTAGGGACTTGTCTATTACTTTCAATATTGTTCAATTTCTAGGGATTGATAAAAGGTGATATCTCCTTGTGACATAACAACAATCCTTTAAAGTATTTTTAAGTATCACTAGTCCCCAAAATTTTAAAAAAGGCAAAACAAAAGCCTACATATCAAGCGAATTAGCAAGATAAAACCCAAATAATTACCAAGATAAATCTAGAGCACATGGACATAGATTTACGATTATGAACTTGTAATAGAATTGTGAACTTTTTCGTAGAAATGTGAAATTGTCTTCTAATTGGGAAAAATATATAATGTAGAATTCTAGGAAATTCATTAATAAAGACATTTTATCGAAGTCCAACATTAAGAAAATTCCTTAAGATTATCCATCTACATCATTCTTCCATTATTGTACTAAGTGTCACACTCCTCTACATTCAATTTCCTTGTAGCTTAACATTCATATATTATATCTTCATACTCATCTTAACTTTTTAGGCTTATTAATACTTTACATATCATTAGGATTTTTAAATTTACATTTTTAAATATTTACATCTTGTTTTTAGATCTATCCTTGTTTTTACATAATTGCTTCATTGATATATCTTTTATATTAGGGATTATGTGCTAAATATTTTTCACACACCCTTATCATCCTTGGATACTACATTAGAGTTTTTTTAGATATGATATGCCATTTCTATTTCTATTTTTTTTTTTTTTTTGGTAAAAGGCGTATAGCCTATATATATTTTATATTAATAGGAAGAGATTTACATATGGTTTTACATCAACCTTTACTAAAGGGGGTTGTTACTCCTGATGTTGCATTTCTGTGCAGAGATATATGCAAGGACTAGCATATCGTGGCTTTGACAGCCCTTGATTTTTCATAACATTACATCAGCAAAAGACATTCTTCTATAGCACATAAGCATTAGGACATTTATAGGTAGAGAACTTCAAGGCATGCACAGTGCCATTTAAGACTATTTCATCTTGTATATCATTTAGCACTATGGAATTATAGAGAATATGGCATTTACTTCATTGTATTTTCATTCAAAAAACTTGACAAAACTGATGCAAACCTAGTCGCCTAACAAAAAAGTATCCAGGCACTGATATTATTCATCCATTTGTTCGACATTTGGGAAATTTTCTCCTTGTCCTTCTACAATTTCTTCTTCCTATGTCGTTGTCGTGCCAAGGTCGCCTTCCTCATTGAGGGCATTCAAAGCAGGAGCCATCGGCGGATCATACTCTGTCTGAGAGGAGAAACCCTGAAAAGCATGCAGTGCTGGGTGGTTTGTATGCACACGGAGGAAGGCTGTGGCATAGTATTTCTCCTTCATATTAATGTCCATGGTGGTGCAGATGTGATGGGAGTGTCGTTGTATTGCTCTAAGAATGAGGCAGTCACATTTGAACTCAAAGGCATGTTTAATGCCCTTGTAAATGTCTGCAAACTTACGCCTCAGCTGCAAGAATTTACGAGGGAAGAGGCCACCTATGTAGCCTTTCCCATGTAGTGGAGGTCATATTTTTGCACTCCTTTGAGGAGGGAATTACCCTCAAGAAAGATGTCTTTCATATACTTATCAGCTATCTCTTCTAAATCTCCCAGTGACTTTTGAGAAGAAAATTGAGAGTACTTGGAAGGGGAGAATGGCTCTCCTTGCTTCTAGGTTGGTTATCTCGTTCCCCAGAACTGTTGTAGTCGAGGTTAAACATAATATCTATGTACTTGAGCAACAAAAAACCTTCAAAGGGTTGTGTAGTGTAGTAAAATGCATACCCTTGCATTTTCACACTTATTTGGGCCTGCCTTGCTTTATTTATGATTCTTTATGGCATAATTGGTCCTATTTTGCATCCACAAGCCTAATAAACTATATATTTTTATGGAAAATCCTGACAAACATCAAAAGATAAATGATCATTTAATGATTATGTCTGTGTGTCCCTGATTTGTGGACTAGGACTAAAATGCCACCTAGGGCGTCTTTGTCCTCCATGGGTCTTGGGACCTGATGGAACCTTAATTCTTATGTCCCATCTTAAACCCTTGTTACATTTAGAAAGGTTTTAGGATTTTTTTCCTTGGAATAAAATGAGTTCTATTTTGCTATTGACTCCCTATTGCCCGTTGCCAGTCACTATTTTAATATTTTTCTATTAGGCAGTCAGTTCCCTTGTCATGAGTTCAGAAAGATTTGTTATAATGGTTTTGGGGTTCTTAAGTTTTTATTTATCTATTGTATAATCCTAGGAAGTCCCCTCCGTTAAAACAACTTATTGAGCATGTGCATTAAAGTTTCCACTTAAGTTCAGCCAGCCTTAAGTCTTTATCGCTCATCACTGATCACTTTTGAAATGTATGTTTTAAATCAGCGATGAGCGATGAGGTAATATCTTTTGGTATCGCTCATCGCAAATTGATCCTTGACCTTTTGTTTGAAATTAGCGATGAGCGAGGTTCTTAAGAGATCGCGTATCACTAATAATTTTTGAATTCTTAAAGCTATAATAGCGATAAGTGATGACCTCTCACTTTATGATCATAATTTCATCGCTCATTGCCAATATATTGTGAAGAGATTGTTTGCAATTAGCGATGAGTGAGATGATGAGTTCCCAATTGTATTGCATCTCGCGGATTTGTCTTGAGCGCTAAGGTTATGATGAGCAATGAGCGATATAGTCCCTTATGAGGAGTTTTCTCTTGCTAACTTGACTACATCCTATTTGCGATATCTTTTCTGTCATTGATTGTTATGTAGGTGTACATGTCAAATTGTGGTGCTTACATCTCTTTTTGCTAATGGAAGTCAAGATGCAAAGTTGAACTAGTGAGGACCGATGGATATGGATGAGATTGAGAAACTAGCCTTAGATATAAAGGGTCGAGACTTTGTCACATGAGGCACTTGCATCGCTGATAAAGATGGACGAGAACGAAGTGAATCAACGATTGGCGACAACTGCTACAAGAAGAAGCAACGTGGAAAAATCCTAAGGATTTCGTATAAAGCAGAAAGAAAAGTAGTGAGGTGGATTATTGACCATTGATATAGTTTTAAAGTTGAAGGATCAACAATCAAGGTTTAAAATTGAACGGCTAATTGTCAGTTCACTCGCGTGAGCTTACTATCAAATATTAATGGTGACATGCTCCCCTCTCAATCGTAATAGAAAATAGATATTTGGTTTATCGTTCATCCTAATTCACTGGTTGGCAGAGAGAATACCAAAGACCAAAGAATTTGCAAGGAAAGCTCTAGAAATTCTCTACAACTGGGGTGACATAGATTTCATCCGGGTATGCCAAACTGATACTTCTTTTTAATTGAGGTAGTAAGGTGAATGCCCTTGAAAGCTGATAAGAAAATTGGTGGAAAGTGCAATTTAGTCTTTTCTGGTGATTTCAATTTGATAATTGAGCACTATCTAAATTGTGAAGAAAGTTGTCCTATTCAATAGTAGAGTTTTATCTTGTCATAATTGTGAAGGGTTTTGTTTGGCCGGAAGAAATTGTAAACCCTAGTCTCCATTTGCGTTACAAGCATGAGTGACCTAGAGCCTAGTGAATCCAGTGTTAGACCAGAAAGGAAACCAAAGCAAAAAAGAGTCAAAAGACTTAAGACTCAGCATGCTTCAGTTGAAGTTGAGCCCAAACCAATAGCTGTGTCTAACCCTTTGCCCGGTACCCCTGCGGCTTCCACAAGGTCCAAAAGTGCAAAGAAGGAAACAAAAATGTTTATGCAAGAAACTTTTGGAGGTATCAAAGAGGGAGGGTCACGAATTGGTAAAAGGACCACAAGACAAGTTGTTGTTACCACTAGGTTGATTGATAATGCTGGCGAAAATGGTGAGAAAC
This sequence comes from Sequoia sempervirens, assembly GCA_007258455.2. Classification (NCBI taxonomy): domain Eukaryota; kingdom Viridiplantae; phylum Streptophyta; class Pinopsida; order Cupressales; family Cupressaceae; genus Sequoia; species Sequoia sempervirens. The sequence continues at coordinate 559,325,218 of VDFB02270651.1, read as the reverse complement.
CCCAGCCCCATAGTGGATGGCAATTGTTTTGGTATGCTTTCAATAAGTGATATTCTAGTCAGCCTGCATGCTATTTGTGGAGATTGAACCTGGGAAGGTTAGTGGTTCCAAACGTGTTTGTGGAAGTTGATTTAATGATGGAGCTAGCAAGGCCCTATGACCCTACTGACATGAAAATCAAGAGGGAAGGGTGATATAATTCTGGAGGTGACAAAGGATAAAATGGTGGATGTGTTTGGGTTGAATCCCAATTACATTGCAAAGTTTAGGCGTGCGAACTTGTATGTTGAATATCAAGGGAGATAATTTGCATACAGAGAAGCAATACTTGTGCGACATAGAAGGAGTGGGAAGAAATTCACTTTTCAAGATGTTGAGCTTTTGAGTGTAAAGAATTTGAAGATTATTTCAGAAACACTTATTATTGTTTGAACCAAGTGCTAGCTCAGGATTTTGAGGTTAGAATAGCCCTTGATTTGTTGGTGATGGTGGCAGATATACAAGAATATAATTGAAACACTAGTTTTGATTATGCTAATTTTGTTGCCCAACAAATGCATGAGGATTTTCTCAATTTGAAAAGGGAATTGCTCCCTCTATCTTTCCCTCATTATTTCTTACTAATGCACATGCTCTTATGGGAAGGAGATTATGAGTGGAAAAGGAAGTTGAATTTGAGAATTATGAACAATGAAAATGAGGCCATCCTTGTGCAAATGTGGACATACATTTGGGATCAAAATTGCTCCAATTCCAACTACATCTTGTTTTCCAATGTTGTAAGATATGATATCTTAGATTCATTGGGTGTGGCACCTAGATTAAGACTTTCTCCGAAGATCATAAGTGTTATTTTCCCAAAGGATATACCAGGTTCTGCAATAACACATAGTTGGGCTGATTGGTTTCTATATTCTGAATATACTTTGATCAGGGTTTATGGAGCTAAAGTGGCACCCCATTGTTTACCCTTGTATGTCTCAAACAGATTCGCTTTCATGGAGATCATGTGGCAAATGGAGGCTATGGATTATGAAATGTTTAGAAAGGACAGAAAGGGCTTTGTGGTATATCCCCAATGTTCTTTTGCTTATTTTAAGGTCACTGCCCTTGAAGGGTATGAGAAATTGGGCATTATGGTGAATAATATCATAATGCCTATAGATGAGGTTAGATTTTTTGATTTGGAAGGATTTGTGGTAGGAAAAAGAAGAAAAAAGAACTTAGGAATCATACATCATGAATTTTTCTATAAAGATGATGTACTAAGGAATCTGACAAGTGATAAGGTTGTTATGGTTAGGAAAAATGAATGGACAACTATGACAAACCTTGAGGAGAAGATCATGAAAAAGAATTCATTTTACATCAGTCCATACAATGAAATTGTAAACCCCTTGGAGAGGGCCTTTTCTATGATAAGGGACTATCAGTTTGATAAATTTAAAGTAAAATTAAAGGAGGTTGTAGACAGAGCCTAGGTCCTCTTAGAGCCACAACGACAACAACAAGCTATGGATATCCCAAAATGGCTTGAAGATGTTCAGGACGTCAGGGAAGAACAAGTGGCAGAACATGTGCCAAGAAATGAGGAAGTTGAGCAGAAATTTCCCCTTCCTCATATTGAGGAGACTCATAGTTTAGATGTTCCTCCTGATAGGATTATCCAATGGCAGTATGACAAAAAATGACGATGATCCAAAAATTAGAGTGTGATGAGTTTTTGGCTAATGATAAATTTGTGCAAACTAAAGAGTTTTAGGATTTTATGATTCAACAGTGGAGTAAGGAAATAAAAGAGAGACTAGAAGCAGGTCAAGTCAATGTTGAACCTTCTCATCAGGAGGAAGTTGAGAAAGTAGAGGAAGAGAAGATTAAGGGTGAAACTGCAGCCATTACTCCCACTGAAGCTCAAATAATTGTTAAAGATAGTGGAATCATGTTATTACTGGGATGTACTATTGCAGTTACCATAGCATATGATGCAATTAGAAGAGATCCTCAATCTTTGATATTTGAAGATTAGTTAAAGAATAAAGTTTTTGGTTTCGAATATAGTCCAAAGCTGCATACCCTTGTAATTTGGTCTATGGCACCTAATACTAGCAAACATGAGGTTGCTAGGCTTATTGAAGAAGTCATTGGTTCACTAGTGGTCAAAAGAGCTACTGACATAACTCCAATCCAAGCAGTTGAGTTAACTACACATGCTGCAATGCTTAGTGTGGACACTGCACATATTTCTCAAAAGAAATATGAGTCTTTGGTTAAGGAATGTAACAAGGCTTTGAATGAATTGAGTTGAATAAGAGATACCATTCAAGCTACCCAAAAGACAGTGAGTTAGCCTTCTTCCTCTTCTTCATTTGATATGTCTACACAAGATAGGGAAATTTTGGCACTCAAAATTGATGATTTGAGAGAAAAGTTAGTTGTTGAAGGGGAAAATGTCAAGCAAGCCAAATTGCAGATAGTGAGGGTGGCCAATGAATTTTTTAGAGATGTACTTAAGCATAGGGTGACCAAGTTGGTCCATAGGGCTAATGATGTATGGGCCACGTATAAAAACATTCATGAAGCAAATACAAAATATTTGCAAGTACAAGAGGCCTTTAGGAAAGAGTGTAATTGGATTGCTAGGGGAAGTGCTTTGAAAGAAATGCTGCCAAAAATAAAGGAGGATCCCGAGGCACCCACAAATATTCCTGACATCTTGAAGACTATTGACTCATTAAATGAGGTAACCACTTTCCATGGAAAGTTGGGAATACAACTCCAAAGTAAGTTGAAAGTATTCAAGGAAATGGAGGATCATGGTATGCCTCAAATATTGAATTCAAAAGGTGAATTGCATCAGTTTGACACCTAGAAGGAAGATTTGGGAGGGTTGCTTGAAGCGGCTATGATGCATTTGTCTATCACAGATTATATCTTGTTCAATTCAAATATTGATATGATGGTAGAGATTGAAACAAAGATGGATATATTTGTTAAGGGAGCTAGGATTTTAATTGATACAAGGTACTCCCAGTATACTACTAAGGTGCAGGATTTATTGAATGTTAAATGGCCCACTGAAGAAGAATACAATATTTGGTTGGAGAGATATATAGAATGAATAAGAAGAACAATGGACAGGAGGAGAATAATACATAGCCTGAAAACAATACAGATTAGGCTTTTGATATAATGTGGTAAAATATTATTCTCTCCTTAAAAATCAAAGTGACTAGCATGTGGTGCTAATGTGGATTAGCACATTTTGACCTTTTTTCTGCTTTTTGTGCCTTGCTTCATAAGTTTTGTTGTTTTGATTTTCTTACGGTTGGAATTTTGAGCACATGGAGAATATCTTATAACTGTTGTAACAAACTAATGATTTATTTTAAGGTGGGACCTATTTTCCACAAAGAGTTGAGGATAATTCTACCTCATGTTTATTTTCTCCACTTGAAGGCTCAAGCATAACTAGGAAGGGAATATTGCTGCAAGCGGTCCTATGGGATCATGGCATGTGTGCTATCTAGTTTGAGGCTTGTTTTGCTCCTTAATCTCTATAAGAAGGAATTTAGGACCAGAAGCATGGGAGTTAGAAATTTTTTTATTTGATACTATTAGTATTATCAAGACAAATACGAAGCAAGTTTTAGAGTCTTTGTTTTAAGTTTCTTTTGGAGTTCATACTTATGCATGTAAGACTGATAATGGTATAGCATTTTATAATACAGATTAATATCGGTTTCATGGTTATTCTCTCTCCTTGTATGTGTGTTACGAGTTATGATTGAATATAGTCAAGGATTTATTTCACTTGTCTTTGTCATTATCTAATGGATGTTTAGTTTCGTGTTTTCCTATCGATTCAATGAATTGATGTAAATGCTTATATGAGAGTGATAACTTATAATTACTATGTGCTAGGATATTTGTAAGAAGTGATAATCTTGAAAGTCACAGAGAAATGTTGTAATGCAAGATTTCTTGGGGTTATATGTGTTATTATTTGAATTTTTATCAAGTTATGTCAAAAGGTATTGACTCTGTGCTCTGGATAAAGACACTAGTTCATGTAGGATATTGATGTTACATTTGCAGTGTTGATTCATTAGCTACTCAATCTTTTAACCATAATATTTCAAGAGGAACACTGTTGTTATTCATTTTTTAGGCATCTTCTCTCTCATATTCAACTTGTATAACATTAACAAAATAATCTTCCAATTTATTTAATGTTACTATTAAGTGGTATCATGAGAGATATTTGTTATTAACAATGTATTTGATTGTAATTATGAAAGTTCTTTAGGTATAAGTTGTTGGATCACACTCCCGGGTTTCACAGAGCCCAAAGAGTAGGAATAGAAGTTTAGCATCTTCTATTAGTTTGTTGGCTAATCCGTTTAGTATTACTAATGATTGGAAATGGAAAAATTCATAGGTATATCTAGAGATCAGTTTGGTTCTTAAAAAATAACCAATAGGACCCTAATTTTGAATGCACCTGAAAAGGTCCCTTTTTGGAGTTTGTGCCACGAGATTTGAGCCTTGGGACTAAGATGCCACCTAGGGAATTTTTGTCCTCCTTGGCTTATTTTTGGGACTCAATCTCAAATTCTGGCAGGATTTTACCCTCATTTATTTAATGACTTCATATGTTGTCTTGTTGTGGTAAAATTTTGGGATATTAAGCATGAATAAGTATAAATGCAAGGTTCCTCCACTCATTTTTCACATCTAAGCATTCATAACAAGAGAGCAAGCATTCAAGAGCATTTCTATCAAGCATTTGGAGTCGTCATCAAGATTCAAGCATCATGTCAAGGGTTTAGTGCATCCATTCATGTTGTTGAGCCAAAATTATGGATATAGAATTGAAGATCTATTTGCAACCATTGTTCACATCATATCCAAGGATCCAAGATCTACATTCTTCATGGCCACTACATGGTAGATTGCAGATTTGCTTCACAAGACATCATCTAAGGTGATATCATTTACATATTTCATGTTTCATGCTTCATTTCATCAGTTGGTTAATTACCTACAAGGGGTTTGACCAAGGAAAACCCCCATTCACTAACAATCAACAATTTTTTCCCTTCTTGCATATTTTTGATTGAAAATATAGGTTGAAGACTTGAAGATCCTTTAAAGTGCAAAATTTTCAAAGTTGCAAAGTTGCATTACAAAGTTGTCTTCTTCACAGAAACTCACCAACATGTCAGATCTAGAAGTTTCAGGACCTCAAATATGAGGGGAAGCAAGTGCAGACCTTGGAGCTCAGGATCAAATTTAGAGTTTTTAAAAATTCAAAATGGGACTAATACGCCACCTTGGGCATCTTAGTCCTCCACAGGGTATTTTTTAGAGTTTTTTCAGGATTCTATTCTAGCATTCGAAGACTCTACATTTGCCTCAAAAAATAGCAGTGGGACTAATACACCACCTTGGGCGTCTTAGTCCTCCACATCATGTTTTGACAGCTTCTTTACATTTCCAAAATCCTCATTATATTTCCAAACTTCCCAGGTGCACATACCCTAACTTGGTGTAGTTTAATTTCATCATTTGCACACATTATTTGGCTTATATTGCTTGATTTTGTGAGTTGAATGTTCATTTGTCTTTTTCAAGCATTTTCTTGGTGGTGAACCCCTAAAAGCTGAAAAAGCTTCCTCCTAGGTCCTTCCTAATTGAGAATTGGCTCACCTTGTGAGGTTTTTAGTCAATCCAATTGGGACTCCTAGGACATTAGTGAATGATTGGTGGAAAAAGTGTGATATCTTTTGGGTATCCATTTTTCTCCTCATCATTTTGGTGAACTTGAATTTTAAGCATTCATTTATGATTTGGAGTCCATTAAATTCCTTAGATCTAGATTGCATTCATTCTTGCATTGCATCTTGCATTAGTGAAAGTGCATCTAGGGTTTCTTGCATCTTGCATTAGTGAAATTACATTTAGGGTTTCTTATATTTGCATTAGTGAAAGTGCATATAAGTTGCATTTTTACTTTCTTGGATCATTTCATTAAAAAAATTGAAAAGTGCATTGTTCGTCATCTTCATTGCATTTAGAAACATTCTTATCGCATTCAAAAGTGAAAAAAAATTGCATTCCATATTGCATTCAATTGCTTGTTCCTAGTTACTTTTTCTTGCACTTATTTGCAAAAAATTTTGTTTCTAAACATCAAGTCCCTGGGTAGGCAACCCAGGAACACTATTATCAATCTAGAATTGTTTTATTTTTTGAAAAAACCCTTATTGGGACTAAAACGCCCTTGGTGGCATCTTAGTCCCTCTTCGGTTTTCTATTGTAGTACCTTGTCTGAGTGATTTTCTATCTGTTTCAGCTTCTAAAAACTTCAAATTTCATAGGAGGACTAAGACGCCCTACCTGGCATCTTAGTCCCTGTGGAATTTTAGATTGCATTTTTCAAGATCTAAATTAACATTTATGTGCTTTTGTTTGCTAGCATTGGTTACCTGTTTCAATGGGTTGAATTTTTGTGTCATGCATTTTACTAAATCTAGCTTATAGTACTTCATTTCATGCATTGCTCAATTCCAAATTTTCTACATTTACAACATTTCATTTTCGAATCATTGAATAGTGTAATAAAAAAAAACCATCTTGCTTGAAAACTGAAAATTGCATTTCATTCTATGCCTTTACATTTCATTTTAAGATTGCATAGATTATTGTTCAAAAATGTTAGTTTCGGTCTTTCCCAAGTTTGCAAAGAAAAATTTAGTCAATAAGCATGTTAGTCATTCATTCAATGCATTCCCTATTTATGAGAGTCTCCTAGTGAAAGAGAGTGAAAATGGTGATGCTTTCCTTAAACCTACACCCCCTCTTATCTCTCCTATTTGTGGGAATGATGTGATAGAAGATGTTTCAAGCATAGAAAATCATGATGATCATAATCATTCTTCTCTCGATACCTCTCCTTTTAGTGATGAAGGTATCTTGGTGAAAGAAGATCCAATTTTTGAGAATCACAAAGGTCTTGCTTTTTTTTCTCCCCATCCCCCTTGGGAAGATATTATAGCACAAGAGAAAGAGATCATAGAAACATTTTTCAACATTACTTTACCTAATCTCTATTCCCCCTTTTTCTTGTGAGAATACTTTAGTGTAAGAGAATGAGATTGTAAATAATGAGGATGATAGATTGGTGTTAGATGATCAAATCTTTAAGGTCTATAACAACCCTCTTTATGATCCTTCTCCTACTTATCCTATTTTGGAAGATATTAGGGAACAAAATAATGAAATCATAAATGATCATAAAAACCATACTCATTCTTCTCCTAGTATCTCTCCTCATTGTCAAGAAGATACTTTGATCGATGAAAGTAGTGATAATCTTATTTTTCCCCCTTCACCTATGAAACACCTTATTGAGAAAGAAAATTAAACCATTGATCATTACCCTACTTGTGATGAAGTCATTTTAGAAGAACCAATCCTTGAATGTCAAGAAAATTTGGTTTGTAGTTCTCCTAAAAACTCTCCTACTAGGGAAGGTATAACAAGGGAAGAAAATGAGAACATTGATAATAGTAATTTCTTAGATGAAGATGATGAATTAACATTAGATTCCTCTTCACTAAGAGATCATGAAAATAATGATAAGAATTTTGAGGTTATGCACATTAGATATCCCTTGGAGTACTCTCCCAAGCCTAAACTTATCATTTACCCATCCTCTCATAAACCACAAGATCAAAACAAACCTATCCTTATCCTCAAACCACCTAAGAACTATGTTTCACAAAAATTGAGTTATAATATTGTTGCTCATACATACAACACTAGGAACAATCTGCAACCAAGACAACCACCTTCAACATCCCTCCCATTTCCTAATCCTATCTTGCCTAGTGCCCCTCATTTGCCTTCACATAATGAGGAGTATGATCTTGTTGAACAAATTAAGAATACTCCAACAAAGATATTGGGCTATGTGTCTTACTTTAGAATTCACCTAAATATCACACTATACTTCAAACAACCTTGCAACATGTTGTGGTTCCCTCTAGTGCAAACCCGAATGACATAACAGTCATGACTCAAGGAATAAATGTTGACATTGTTTTCCACCAAAGAGAGCTCCTTGCTTTGAAAGTGCAAAAATAATGTGATGCTTTCATGATCATGGCTATTGTATTGAGCTATGATCATGAAAGCATCACATTATTGTCATGATATTTCATATAATCTTCTTTTAGGAAAACTGTGGATTCATGCAATGAATGGGGTGCCTTCCACTCTTCATCGTAAAATGAAATACATCTACAGAAACAAAGTGCACACACTTGACGTTGATCATAAGCCTTATAGTGTCTTACAACTTGAGAAAAATAAGGAAAATCCCTTGAAAACACTGACACCAACGACACAAATGGAACCTGCACAACAAAAAGACAAAGAAAAACACATTAGAAAATCATGAAGTTATTGGAAGATGATTTGGGTTCCTTAGACTTTGAACATATATTCATGGGAGAATACGAGATCATAAACAAAGATTCAAACAAGGGAAAAGAAAAAGTATTAATGTCCACACAAAATTCAGATGACCCTTTGAAAGCATCTACCTCAACCACTTTAGAACAAAAGACAACAAATTACACAATAGACTTTGATGAACCTAATCATGAGCAACCACTGAATCCAAAAGAAATGAAAAAGCTTTATGGAAAAGGTTACAAACTTATGAAACAACTTGGTTATAGTGGAAAAGGACGTAGTGCTAGAGAACAAGGTATCTATGTCCCTATAGAGCCACACATGCAAGAAAATACTAGTGGTCCTGGTTATTGTCCCTCAAAGAAACAACCAAGCCTTCACTTAATATCAACACTATCACAAAATATCCTTCTACACTAACTTTAACAATAGTACGTCCTGAATTGATAGACACTAGTGGTCTTTATCCTTTGCAAGAAATGACACAAACAAATAAATATTCGCTTAATGTAAATGTCATCACACAAAACACTAATGATTTGAATTCATTAGATTTTACACCGTCTTGTAAAGGACAGAACAAAATATCTCAATCTACAGAGTCTTGTGTAGGTATGACACCTTGTCCTAAGCAAGAGATATATTTGTCACAAAATAAAGCAACATCTTCCACTTTTGACCAAGAGAGTATCTTGACGAGAATTCCCCAAGATTGTCTGATCTCTCTCCCTCCAAAAACATGAAAGAAATTCTACTACAAGACTTCATTTTGTGCATATCATAGAGTTCATGGTCATTCTACCAATGAATGTAAGGCTTTGAAAAACAAAATTCAACATCTTAAGAATTGTGGTGCTCTCCCTTGGGTTGAAGCACCTAGTTCCTCTTTTCATTTCGCCTCATCCTTGTCTCACACTAAGTGGGGGCAAGGAGTTAGGTAGCCTTCTCCTCATATTTCACCTTTTGCCTCTTTGGCTAGTTGATCACCTTTCATGTATATATAAGAGCAAGCTTGGGATGTGGATGACATGCCTTAAGTTGGCTCACATGTGATGTACTGAGTTATGCATTTTGGGGGCAACCTTCTTTTCCTTTTTCATGTTTGGACACTTTAAATTAATTGCTCATAGAATGGTGTTAGCAATTTCTTTAAAGTGGGGACATACATTGGCATTATTCTTGGCATGATTTCATTCGCATTTTTTTCATGTTCCTTGATGTGATTTTCTTTCTTTATGTGATGTTTTTTTCCTCTTGGTGGTGCCATTGGGTTGACTTCCTTTGAGAGCTTGATATTTCCTTGTCCTCTTTTGGAAATATTAGATACAATGTTCCCCATAATGAGACCTTGCACTTGCCATCTCTTGGAAATAATATGATACATTTTTCACTTGTCCTCTCTTGGAAGAATTGGGTATGATGTTCCCCAAGATGAGAACTTGTATTTATCCTCTCTTGGAGATGTTAAGCATGATGTCCCCTAAGATTAAGACCTCGCATGAATTGAGAAAAGTCCCTTTGAGCATCCCTCTTTCTTGTTGCATTTTCCTTTTTGTACCTTATTAAAGTCATGTACGTATGGCTTTGATATGGTCCCTTGGGGCTCACCTAGTGAACACCTAGCTTCACTAGCCCCCTTTGTCTTTATCGTAGTCATGGGGGTATAAATTTGATATGGACCTCTTGGGGCTCACCTAGTGGACACCTAGCTCCCACTAGCCCTTGTGAGTGTCTGTTTTGTTTGCATAGTAGATAGAGTGTTCCACTTGTAAACCTTTTTCAGCCGTGACTCAGTCCACTGTATTGGATAGCCAGTTGATATTTGATCCATTGCATTTTTCCTTTTTCTTTTTCCTTTTTCCTATCTTTGATGGTGTATGTTTGTGATCTAGTTATGGCTTCATATATCATCTGCATGTGTGTTCCTTTGTGCCTATGTTGGTTTGTCATAGGATCTTGATCATCCCTCTTGGTTATTGTCATCCTATCTTACTAGTATTTTTACATTGGAACCCCTCTTGATTGTGTAGTTGGCTACTTTAGTGTGAGTTTGAAGCAAGTTCATCCTCTCACTAAAGTGGGGGCTAAATGTAGCATAATAAAATGCATACCCTTACATTTTCACACTTGTTTGGGCCTGCCTTGCTTTATTTATGCTTCTTTATGGCTTAATTGGTCCTAGTTTTCATCCACAAGCCTAATAAACTATATATTTTTATGGAAAATCTTGACAAACATCAAAAGATAAATGATCATTTAATGATTTTGTCAGTGTGTCCCTGATTTGTAGATTGGGACTAAAACGCCACCTAGGGTGTCTTTGTCCTCCACAGATCTTGGGACCCTAATTTTGAATGCACCTGAAAAGATCCCTTTTTGGAGTCTGTGCCCTAAAATTTGACCATTGGGACTAAGACGTCACCTAGGTAATTTTTGTCCTCCTTGGCTTATTTTCAAGACTCAATTTCAAAATTTGGCAATATTTAGCCTCCTTTATTTAATGACTTCATATGTCGACTTGTTGTGGTTTAGTTTCAGGATATTAAGCATAATAAGTATAAATAAAAGGTTCCTCCACTCATTTTTCACATCTAAGCATTAATAACAAGAGAACAAGCATTCAAGTATTCATTTCTAAAGCAAGTTTATGCATTCAAGAGCACTTCTATCAAGCATTTGGAGCCATCATCAAGATTCAAGCATCATGTCAAGGGTTTAGTGCATCCATTCATGTTTTTGAGCCAAGATTGTGGATGTAGCATTGAAGATCTATTTGCAACCATTGTTCACATCATATCCAAGATCTACATTCTTCATGGCCACCACATGGTAGATTGTAGATTTTTCTTCACAAGACATCATCCAAGGTGATATCATTTACATAAATTTCATGTTTCATCCTTCATTTCATTTATTTCATCATTTGGTTTAATTACCTACAAGGGGTTTGACCAAGGAAAACCCCCATTCACTAAGGGTATGTGCAGGATCATAATGGAAAAAATAGGCCCTTCAGTGCCAAAATTTTTAGAAAAATCAAAGTTAGGCAACTTGACGTAAAATTTTGAATAAGTTATCTATATTATTTAAAAAATATGTAAGAATAGAATCTGTAGCAAATTGAATCTAGTTTCTAAACTACTAGGTTTATTTTAAAAAAATAAAATTTATTTGGTGAAAATTTGAAATTTCAATGCAGAGTACTTAAATTTTAGGGAAAAATAAGAAGTAGGTGTCTGTCTGACCACCCTAACCACAATAAAAAATAATATTTTTTATAATATTTTAGATATAAGTAGAGGAATCATGTCCCTGATGTGATGCATATTTTTTGTAATTTTTTCCAAGTAAATAATTAATTATGAATTTTTTATTACAACTTTTAAAAATATAAAAACTTGTATGTCGACCACCTTAACTTGGTTAAAAATTCATGAAATTCAATTTTTTTAATCCTATAGTATGTGAAGCATAAAATGTGACACATGTTTTAGATTCAAAAAATGTGATATCATTTGAAAGCTTTAGATGTTTTTCATTCAGCCTATCAATCAAGACTTTAGTCGTAATTCAAATAGAAAATGAATAATAATTATTTATTAAATTCAAAGTAAAGCATAATTTATATTGGTGGAAAGCTGAGAATTTCCTTAAAAAAACCTTTTCATTTCATCAATTTTGGGTAAAAATAATTTGTCAGCCACATACCCATCATATCGCCACTTTTTGGCCCATCATGATCCTGCACATACCCTAACAATCAACAAGTTTTTCCCTTCTTACATATTTGTGATTGCAAATCTAGGTTGAAGACTTGAAGATCCTTTAAAGTGCAAAATTGTCGAAGTTGCAAAGTTGTCATCTTCAAGAAAACTCACCTACAGGTCAGATCTGGAAGCTTCAGGACCTCAGATATAAGGGGAAGCAAGTGCAGACCTCGAAGCTCAGGATCACATTCAAAGTTTTCAAAAATTGAAAATAGGACTAATACACCACTTTAGGCATCTTATTCCTCCACAAGGTATTTTTTAGAGATTCTTCAGGATTATGTTTTAGCATCCGAAGACTCTACATTTGCCCCAAAAAAATAGTAGTGGGACTAATACGCCACCTTGGGTGTCTTAGTCCACCACAACATGTTTTGAAAGCTTCTTTACATTTCCATAATTCTCATTATATTTCCAAACTTCCCAGGTACACATACCCTAACTTGGTGTAGCTTAATTTCACCATTTGCACTCATTATTTGGATTATATTGCTTGATTTTGTGAGTTGAATGTTCATTTGTCTTTTCCAAGCATTTTCTTGGTGGCGAACTTGTAAAAGCTAAGAAAATCCCCCTCCTAGGTCCTTCCTAATTGAGAATTGACTCACCTTGCGAGGTTGTTAGTCAATCTAATTGGGACTCATAGGACATTAGTGAATGATTGGTGGAAAAACTGTGATATCTTTTGGGTATCCATTTTTCTCCTCATTAGGTCATTTCCATTCTTTCACCTTTAACAGGACTCAGAGATTCTAGGGCTTGTGCTCCATAGCTCTTCACACTGTGCTTACCTACAACAAATCAAAGTAGAAGGCTCTTCTCCAACTTCTGAAACTTTAGTAGAGAGAATTAACTTTTTTTGGAGTATTTTGGAAATTATTCCAGATGGGTTATTTAAAATGCTTTGGGGAGGGCTTGGGGAAAAACCAATGTTTCATGCAAAGAGGTGTAAAAGCCTTGATGAATTTTGTTACATCCTTGCATGGTGAAGAGACTTGGCACAAAATACCATTTAATTTGTGTGTGCGGTCCTATTTTTCAAATGTGTGATGCTAGCTTGTGTTGGGCGCAATACTTGCCATTATGCTCTCCCTATACCTACACAAAACCACGTTAGATTTTAAAATGTTTTGCCCCGCTAAGTAGGATGGCTTGACATTCGAGCTTCGTCGATGGATGGGTTGTTGTGGTCATGGTAAACCCACACTTGATCCTACTTGTGTCACCTTAGTCCTTTACCTCATGGAATTAGTGGCACATTTTCCAATTGATTTCATTGTTCCTACTGCTTGTTGCCTCCAATGGATTTGAAATTGATTAGTATTTAAAACATGTAGTGAAAAAATATATTCTAATAGGATCACCCTTTGACATGGACAACTATACTTGTACAATTTTTATTTTAGCTCCTTTGCAATTATAATTACTTTAAGGTGTTTTGTTGTGTGCCAAGGGGGATAAATATTTATTATCCCCTTCCTCCTTTTAGGCTAATGTGGGGTTTGCTAGGGTGACAAGTTACTTGGCACTCTTCCTTGTTTATTACCACCTTTTATGTCCTTGCAGACTTTTCCAAGATGGGACCATCTCATTGTCCCATTGCTTTACTATGGAGTCATTGAAAAAATTAATTTTATCCAATACAAGATCAAGCATGGGGATGTAGGATTTCACACCCTTTGGGGTAACCTTCATGATTTTTAAAATTGCTTTCTATGGCTACTAATCTTACCAGCTCTGGGTATGTACTATGGGATAACTAGCCCTGTCACAATTCAATTTTTTGATTATCACAGCCCATGCTTTCCAAGACAACTGCTAGGTGGTTCCCTTCTCTATACATGTGAGAGATATGAACTTCTTGGAAAAAAATTAGGAGGTGCCATAATTTTTATAGAATGTATCTTAGCTTCCAGTTGTAGCTAGTTTTGTCTTTGCATGCATTTATCAAAACTAGAGAGTTGCCTTCAATGTGAATCTTTTCCAAGTTTAACTATATTTCCAATTGCAAAACTTGAAGGAATGCCTATGCTTCTACTATATTGTTAGTTCCTAATGGAAGGTGGATTGATTTAGTTGCAATTATCAATCCTCTGTAATCCCATATGCAAAAATCTGCACCAGATATACCTGGATTGCCCCATGATTCTCCATCAAAATTTTGTTTTTGGAAGCCTATTGATGGGGGTTTCCATACAAGAGTGTTTTTGTCAATCCTACGTGAGGGAAAAGTTTGCATATTACTTTTGAAGGGTAGGGTGATAAGCTCCCAAATTTTCAAGATTTTTCCATCCCTATTTGTGAAAGTGGAAATCACCCCTTTGTGGTTGTGAATATATGAGTTTTTTACCTTAGAGATTGATTTCTCAATTAACATTTGTACTTGTTGGACATGAGATTTTTGTTTCCTGGAGATATGCTTGTTCCTCTCCCACTAGAGGTTCCATGTTACAATTGCTAGGGTTATTTTCCAAAGACAACTAAAAAGTGCTAATTTGTGAAGGAGAAGCCAACTAGAGAAGAGTTACCAAAGAGACTTGGGGGATGGGAATGAACATCCTAATATGTTTTTTACAAAGGACCAGTAGTCATGGGAAAAGTTGCATTGAACAAAAAGGTGGTCAGTATTTTACATAGTCACATCACATAAGGGGTACTTAAAAGTTTCGGTAAGATCTAAGTTTTTCCTAGAAAAAGAATGCATAAGTCAGGGTAAGGGTTCATTTTATGTTCACATAATTCATTTTAAAGGTATGTTCATACCATTAATTGATACCAACTACACATTTATTAACATCTGAGAATAGGAGAAGTGCAATGAGTTCTTTTAAATTAGCTTTTGAGATGAATACATTAGATAATTAGCATATGCACAAGATATAAATTACTTGGAACCAAATACACACATGTCATAATCTATCATTACTACGCTCTACTGGGATAGACTCTTGCCTATATCTCTATTTCCTAAACCTCATTGAAAGAGGGATGCCTTACAATGCCGAGAGTGTGTGACCAATCTCCAAGTGGATTCCCTCAAGGTAATCTTACCTTCTTGGGACATCCATCATGGGATTGACGTACCATCCTTTCCCTCCACAACCATCCTCTCTTTGGTGGGTATTAGCGACAAAGACTTTTGGCTCTAAATCTATCCTCCAACAAGTCATAATAATTTATGAAGAAAGCAATAATCGATGTAAGCAACATTAGTGCTTATCAATATTCATTATTCACAATACTTAGCAATAACACACTGCCGTATTATTTGTTCTTACTGCAGACATGACTAATTTATCTATTTGTAAATGATTTATGCTGCATTCTAAAGTGATTTGATTGCATCTATATATACGTGTTTATAATCATGATACGCATTAATATGAGACCAAATCTACAGTGATGAAGCATCAGTTTTGAGCAATCATACTTACCTCTGGTTGTCGCACTATATTGTATTTTCTCTGGACGTAGTCTCCTATAACCTGATCTGTCTTCTCTCTCCATGCGATGATGATGTATCTATTAATTTCAATATATATATATATAACTATACACTTATCAATTGTTAACATGTCATTCCATCTCCCAATATACTTATCCATCCTAATATGTTCAATTATGGATTCAAGTAGATGGATCCACATTAACTATGAGACTAATAACATGATATGCATATCATAGGATCTGACTAACTATAAACAGCAATAATTATCCCATATTAACATTTGCATTATTATCTCTATCAATATTAAATATTAATATATTATCAAATACCCATTGTTAATATCTATCTTTAATTAACATAATCTTGAAATCATAATCTAGTTACCTTAAGTTGTGAATTAATCATTATTACCTAATTGAACATGATACATATATATGTATAATCATTATTAATTAGTTCTAGGCTTACAATACTCACCCTAACCCAGCATACATTTTATTTATATTCATATACTTATTACTTATGCACTTATATACTGCCTATATTTATATTCTTATTTTGCATGATATCTACACTTATTACTTATTTACTATTTACATACCATTGATATTATTTATATTTATTTCTTACCTATGATTTTACCTACTACTGTAGACTTCATTTCTCCTTGATGGTCTTTCCTTGATAATCTTTTACCTTTGTCTAATCTCAATATATATATATATATATATAATTACTTATTGCTACAAACCAAAATCCTTTACCTGTTATCATCTTGCAGGCTCAGTCTGTTCCTTTTAATTCTTCCCAACAATGATGCTATATTTCTTCTCTTTGTTAGCCACCGATGATCCATATGCTGACTGAAAATATGTATAATCTTATATCTATGGCTAGGGTTCTACATTTATAAAGTACTGCCCCTTTTCTTCATCGCTACACTCCTCTCTTTTATAAGAGGGAACAAATTTATGAAAAGAGATTTGTACCTTTTCATAAAGTGATAATTTGATTACGTAATTGTTGCTTTACTTTAACAATCGCTACAGGGGACTATATTTTGTTTTATATTTTATATTATATGTTTCTTAATATATTTGTTATAATTATTATTTTATGTATACTTTACTATTGGTATATTATGATAATGGTATTTAATTGTTTAGTATTTATATTTTGATATTTACAATATTATATTTGATATTTTAACATTAAAGTATAATAATAATAAAAACAATTTGCTAATATCTTATTATTATTTTAATCTAATGTATTACAATCTTTGATGTATAATGATTATAATATTTAGTATTGGTAATTACAATATTATCTTTAATATTATTATAATTATAAGATTATCATTGATAATTATTTAAATAGTTAGTGTCTTAAATGTAAATTTTGTTTATCTTGTTTCGATGTTTTATATCTCGATGCTACAATTTTCGGGGACATGATAGATTTCATGAGCTACTTAGGCTCCTTCTATTGTTTCCCTATTAGGGACAAAACCCCCTTGTTCTCGGGTTATGATTTTACTAATGAAGGGCTTCAGTATAAGATATATGGATTTGGTGAAGAACTTGTATATTGTATTGCATAGTGAGATTAGATGAAAGTCGGCAAAAGAAATTTTTGGGCTCTTTTACTTTTGGGATGATTGAAATATGGGTAGTATTGAATTTTTTGAGCATAGTTCTTGTTCTTCTAGATTCTTCCATTGCCATCAGAAGGTCAAAACCAATAAATTCCCACCCTTTTTGATAGAAAAGTGTCATGAAGCCATTAGGGCCAAGGGCCTTATCTAGAGGTAGTGAGAAGATTACTGATTTGATTTCCTCTAGGGTGAAGGGTTTCAATAGATATTCATTATCGTAGTCCTCAATGAGTTTTGGAATTTTCACCAAAAGATTATCTGTACCACTAATTGTTGTGGGTGGTTTATTTGTGGGGGCTGATAAGAGTTCAGAGAAATATTTCACCCCTTCATTTTTGATTTCTGCCTCTTTGATCAGCAAAGAGCCTATTTTACTGTCTGAGATCGAGAAGATGGTGTTGCTTGCTTTCTTGGTTTGGGCTAAAGTATGAAAAAACTTGGTTTTATGGTCCCCATCTTTCAGCCATAGCTCACAGGACTTTTGTCTCCAATATATTTCCCCACGTTTGGTTATTTCTTCCCATTCTAGTTGTAGTTTCTTTTGCTGCTCATATTTTGCACTATCCAAACCTTGCAATATAATTTTCTCATTCACCTAAGTTAATTGTTGGAAGATACTTTCCTTCTGCTCAAAAATATTTTTGAATACATGGATATTCCAGTGAGCAATTTGTTTCACATATATTAGCTTTTTGCATAGTTGAAACATTTTTTAGCCCTTGATGAATGGTGCACTTGTCCACCATTTTCAAAGAAGCTATAGTAATTAAGGGTGTCTGAACCACATTCTTTCAAATTTGAAAGATGATTTATGCTTGAAGGTTGGTTGGTCATCAGCTATTTTGAGAGATATGGAAAAATGATCAGATCTTGCAAGGGGAATAATTTATGACATGAAATGTATTTGTCCCTCAAACCAATTTGGTGTGACCAAAAATTTGTCTAGATGCTCAGCTATTTGCAAGAATTTCTTCTTATGATTTTTCCATGTGTACTACCTAGCTTTAGGCTATATATCCCTTAGAGCATTGTCATATATGAAAGATCTGAAATCTTCCATTACTTTTTTTGGTGGCAGATCCCACCTTTCTTCTCTTGTAGTGAGATTATGACATTGAAATTTCCCACCAACACTGCCTTTTTATCACTAATATTATCCAAAAATTTGGTGAGGGTTTCCCATAATTTCTTTTTTTCCACTATAGATGTTGGGGTGTAAGTGTTAATCAGCCAAAACTTCAAATCGAAATGCCTAATCTTCATAAGTTTCCATTTTTTCTCATTGACCTTAGGTTCAACTATTACCATTTTTGGATTCCAAAGAGTGACAAGTCCCCCTGAGGCCCCTTGTGTTAGAGACTGCCTTGTTTTCCATTTGGTCCATTTGTTGAGGGAGGAGTTGTAGAGATCTTCAAACAATTTTGTTTCTTGTAGTATTATAACATTTTCTCCACAAGCATCCAATTGATGCTTGATCTGAGCTCTCTTGTTAGGGGCATTAATGCCCCTAACATTCCAAGAAAATATTTTCATTGTGAGCGAGGAGAGAAACATGCTCTCCTCAGACGTTTGTTGGCTATAACATTTTTGTCCAGACTAGTTTGCAGTCCAACTTTTATTTCTTCTTGCAGTTTAGTTAGATGAGACTTCTGACCTCTTTTTCTCAGTGACTTTTTAATCTCTCCTCGGTTGCTCAGAGTTTGTGAGATAGATAGGTTTTGAGAATATTCAAAATGTTGCAACCTTTTTGCTACTTCATTTGAGGTATCCCCATCTTCATTTTGGACTTTAGGAAGATGTTTGCAAGAAATGTAATGTTGGTCCTTAGTTTCCATTTCTCTATCCACTTCTAATATTTCATCAATCAATTTAGAACCCTCTTGGACCAAAATTTTATCTGCTAAGGCATCCAAGTTTTCTTCTCCTAGCAAATGTTCAAGGCTTATGAGGTCCAAGAGATCATGTTCCTGATGGGCCTCTGGTGCTTTGGGCAGCACATCTTGGATAAAATCTTCCACCATATCTAGATCTCCTGATTCTTTGAAAGACATTTCATCAAGCATCAAGGCTTTTATGATCTTAAATCCTATTATTGAAGAGTGAGAGGAGGGTCTTTTTTTGTATTTTTCAAAAAGATAAGGGATTGTTTCAGAATCTGTTGGCCCGAGACCAGATGAAATCCTTTCTTTTCTTCTTTCTCACAAGTATATGTTGATTTAATAGGTTGTACAAGGAAGGTCGGTTTGACCGCATGAGTTAAAGTCTATTGATTTCCAGTTGCATTTTCCAATTTTCCCTATGGGGTGGGGGAGAGTACCCCAACAAAACAATAAGATTGGAGTGTTGAGAAAATCTGTATAACCTCTTTATCTATTACAATGCTAGTGGTCTCACCAAAACTCTTCTCCATTGTTTTGTTGACCAACGCTTTGCTGAGAGCCAAGGTATCTTTTTGAAGGACCAGGGAGTCCAAGAAGGGCTCTGGCATTGGGCTTCATGCCTCATGATTTTCTATCTTAGATCATGTAGCTGTGGGGTTCTCACCACTATGAAATTTTGAACACACCTTCCCTTGGGTTTCGATTAATGGATTTTGTTTCCAAACCCTGTATTTGGATTTTTTGTAGTGTCCAAAAAAACAAAAACCCTGACTGGTTTCTTTGGGTTCCTAAAGAAGGAGTTATCCAGTTTCAAGAAGTTTCCTATCTAGTTAGTAGAGATTCCACTATTCCTCTCTCTCTGTATTCCAGTGGAAAGGTGTTTACCTAAACCCAGAAAGGGACAAAACACACCACTGAACTTTGGGGGTTAAAATTTGGTATTCGAAGGTTAGGTAAACAGACCTAACCCATCAAGGATCCAGAACTTATCGTCATGTATTTCATTTTTTTGTGACTTTGAGCAAAAAATAATTACAAAGAAACCTAGTCCTTTCTCAAGATAGAAAGCTCTATTAGCCCCTACCCATTCATCTAGAATCAACATTCTTAAAATATCAATTGCAAGGCAAAGGTTCCAAAACTTACATATCAAAGCTTTCTCCTAGAGATCTTGGATTTGTGGCTCAAGCGCACTTTCAGAGAAAGTGATGTTCAACACACCTATTGGCTACATTGTTTGTAGGGTTTTTTTCCTCCATTGTCTGTTGTATCTTTTATTTCTTCATTGCTCCATCTTACTCTTTTCTTGCGCTTTTTTTTGTGTGCGCTTCTAATTTTTCATTGGAGGGTTCCATCTACCTTTTCATTCTAGCTCTTTGATCTTTTCCTTGATCTCTTTCCCTTCCAAGATAGTTGGCTCCTTCGTCGCCTGGGGTTTTGGTTTGAAGGTCGCTCCATTTGTTTGATTGAGATATGTTGGAAGACAAAACTTGACAGGGATATTCTTTGGCATAGTTGGAACTCCAAGATTTGAAAAAATGTTTGTCCATAAAGATTTTCTCACTGTCTTCTGAGTTAGTGAATCTGGCTCACATATATCAAATATCTCTTGCTTCTCATGACTTAACTTTTTTGCATGGTAAAATGAAGGTTGTTTGTGGGAAGCCAATTGTACAAAATTTGTTCTCTGGTTGTCCAAACGGTGTTCCCCTTAGGCCCCATGATTTCTTTGGTCCTAGAGATTTTCTTTGTAGGCTCCGTAGATTTTTTTGTAATGGGTATCATGGAAGTGCTCAGAATGGGGATTTTCTTGACGCCTGTCAAAAACTGTGCCTAATACGAGCATTAATTCCTCTTTGGTCCTTGATACTGACGACGGTGGTCCTAACAATATGTGGGTTGATGATCCCAATGGGGGCCATGGTCTTGAAAATTATCACCACCATTTTTCTAGAAGTTACCATTGCTTGGGCTAGGTGAAGGAACCAGAGCTCATCCCAATTTCTATTTCTACTTTTCAATCTACAAGTGTCAACATTTATTTTTTATTTTTATTTATTTATACTACCTGGAAGTTTTTTATATCATAAAACAAAAGTGATGAAAGGGGAACTCCACCTCACTATATACTCAACTTCACAACAAAAAAAATCATCATATTATATGAAGAATACTTCCCCTCAAAACTTAATCTCAAATCAATTACAACAAACTCAACTACATGTAAGCTAATTTAAAATGAAACCCTTTCCATTAAATCATCCAACTAATGACTAAAAACTGAAATTAAAGTAATATAAGGACCTCAAGGTCTAATGTTATAGATGCAATGACTATAAAACTTCTCCCACACAATTACCATCAACTACATTGGAACAACAATTAAAAAACTATCAACTTCATTGCAATCCAAGGCTCTAAAAACTCAAAATTAATAAACTTCTTAATATAATAACTTTAAATATTTCATTTGTAGTTGCTCATATCTACAAACACTCAATAAAACCTAAAAATTATTCTCTTAATCATGCCTCCATGGCTGATAGCTTCTATTCGACACTCCTCTTTAGCTTATTTTTATCATGTCAACTTTCAGTCTATCTCGAATAAGATTTTTCTCAACAAATGATGGAAATATATAAATGTTGGTACAAGAATGGATGAGTAAATCCCCTTTTTCATCCACCATGATTCTATATCATATTTCCCTCTACTTCCAATGCCCAAGTTATGACAAACTAAAATATTAATTTAAAATGCATTTTAGCACATTTGTTGGCACCTAGTGGTTTGTGAAAACTTCCCAAGAATTCGAGTGCCAAATTTTTCCTACTTTGGGAATGGGAGGGATTTGAGACCAATTGGAACCTAAGGAAAAGAAATTAGCATTTGCAAATAATTTAAAAAATTAATATTTTCTTATAACTCCAATATACATTTGTCATTATGATTTTGTTCATAAGAGTTACCTTGCTCCATAATTTTTCAACGGCCCAACCTAAACTTGGAAATAAAAATGAAATAAATAAATTATTTTGAACATGTAAATAGTAACTGTTAAAATAAAGATTCAAACAGCTCCCTTCGGGTTTCTTTTGTAAATGTTTGTGTGCCAGCTTGTGCGTCACCGAGTATATTTCGTCCTTCTGACAAGTTTTGATCTTCCCCTTTGCGCGCTCTCACTTCACAACTTCGCATAGCGGCTTCCCTTTCGGGTCCCGAAATGCTGCGCTGGGCGTCCACGTGCCTCGCCTACGGAGATTTTTATTTTCTATTGCTTTGTGGTCTCTTTGGGTTGTGAAAGCCTTCCACAAGGGCCATCACTCCTAAGATTGTCAGAGGGGCCCACATCTTGGTACATGGCGGCGTATCGCAAACTTTTCTTGCAGGGATAAAATAAGCAGCTGCGGGCTGTGAAATACTTCCGCAGGCCTTCTTTATTTTTTTGCAGGCCCTACCTTCTACTAGGTGGCAACCTTTTGCAGCCTTTTCAACACAGCAAGGAGGTGAACACAGCAGGCTGCGAAATGCTACCACGTGTCTTTCGCACCCGATTCAGGTAGCTTTCTCCCCACTCCAGGAGGGACCTCAGCCCTTTGGACACGTGTTGCTTCTTCACAGTCTCTCGGCAGCAGTAAGAGGAATTTCTCATTTGGGCCGCGATGGACTGCCATGTGCCTTACACTGATCATCGAAGCAGGCGATGGGTTGGCTGAGCGAGATTATGTTATCGGGTGCTGCTCGTCTTGGTTCTCTGAAGCGGTGGATGGCACTTGTTGCCTCGAAGCTTGGCTAGGACCACTGCCATCATTACAAAGGGCACGCCTGCACCTGAATATCTAGATGTCGTATTTTAACTCATTTCCATTGTAACGGCATTGGAGATCTTATGATTCTGGCATCATTGCTGGAGATTGTGGGATCTTTTTTGTTATAGCTTTCCAAAGCGGTCGGAGTTTTTCTCCCCAACTATATATACTCTCTTTGTCAACGAGAGAAGGGTCCAAAATTCTGAAGAAAAAGGTCCAATAGTAGATAGATCCAAGAGTTTTAAGAAAAAGGATACCGGTTGTAGCAAGAGACACCAGGCCTCTCTTATATGTTTATTTGCAAGAAACTTTTAGACTATGCCAACTGTTCGGCCTTTCTGTTTTTCATGTATTGATTAAACTATAAACTGTGCTTTTTATTGTCTTAAGCATTTCATTTGATAGGACTTCTATATATTGAATGCAAGCTTGCTTATCTAAATCATGTCTAAATGAATCTTCTTAGTGGTAAGGATGTATGCGATACTATTTTATGTCAATAAATGAATTGTTTGTGCTATACCTTTAAGTCTCCGATGTTTTGGAACGTGATAACACCATTCAGGCTCTTAAATCTATGATTTATCATGCCCATCAGCATATTTTGGCACATCGCCTTAGATTAGACTTTCCTTCATTGTATTCATTTCCTTTTCCCTTTCCAAAACCCATTATAGAAGAAGTCGGCTTCTTTAAAACCTGGAGGTCACTCAGTTTGGCGCAAAGGGGTCCCCCTTGAACTGAGTTTCCCATAAGGCACTGTTACCTCATTAATTTTTGGCGTCAATAGTTGTACCCTTTTTCTGGCACACCCAGTGGGACCCGAACTAATGAAATTGTCTTATAGAGGGGTGTATGAGCCATCAGCCTGTAAGTAGATCCCAGACTGCAAATAACCCAGGTTTACTAGTGCCTCCATTAGGAATAGTCCAGGCCACAAATCAGTTAGTAACCGTTCCATTCCCACCACCCTTTCCTCTCGCCATGTTGCCAGCTGCGAACAGAAACTATGTAGCATGGGATGTTGGAAGTCCCCTGGTAGCTCCGGTAGTGCCTGCTGTTTGGGGCGCTATCCCGGTTTCGGCCCTGAAAGCTCTTCCCAATTTTTTTGGAGATAACACAAAAATGCCAGCAGAACATTTGCAGGATGTAGCGGATGTATGTCTGGTACACGGTATTACAACGCAAAATGTAGCCCTGAGGCTCCTTGCTACGTCCTTCAAAGGCAAAGCTCTGGATTGGTACCAAACACTGACTCCTAATACCATTCGCACTTGGGATGACCTCAGAGATCCGTTCTATAAAAGGTTCTCAAATGACGGAGATCGTTCTTCGTTATATTGTCAGCTATCGGTTATAAGATGAGCGCCCTAGGAGGCTCTGACCGATTTCAATGCCAGATTTCACTTAAATTGGCAGAGGATTCCTGTGAGTATCCGCCCGACTCCAAAACTGGCATTCATATTTTACCTAAAATCCATTAATCCTGACATTTTTGTAATGATCAAGTCTTTGGGAGGAGCCACTCTACCAGATGCTTATGCTAATGCTATCAAAGTGGAGAATCATTTAATAGATTGCGGAAAATTTCCTCCTCGACCTATTGTGCCAATATTTCCTGAGATATCGACCTCTGCACAAGAGACCACATCAACTAGTGTGCCAACAACTCCCCAGTCGAATTACTCATATACAGCCGCTCCTGAAAACTTGGCCTCTACATCGGGTTCTTCCAAAGATGAAATAGGTGACCTCAAAGAGATGTTGCGAACTATGGCAAATGACATAACAACTCTCAAGCAGAACCAAGCAATGCCTCTACGGCCCGCATATCAAAACTATCAAAGTGGGCGCCCTAGCTATCAGTAAAATTAATATCAAAATGCACCTCGCTCTAATCTGCCCGCGGCAGCTACAAACCAAATGGTTCTGGTGCCTACGCTACTGGAAGGTGCGTCGCCAAGCTCTAGTAGAGAGTTAACCGCGGGACAAAACAATCTCATCGATGACATCAATCCATGGTGCTTCCCTTGCAACAATGCGCATATGCCCCGAAATTGTCCACGTGGCAACTTACAACAAAAGGTAGCAAAGCAACGTAGTGAAGGTATCGCAACAGAAAATGGAGAATACATATATGCCTCGGCAATGGAGAATGCGGTCCTTACCGCGCAAATGCAAGGAATGTCCTTAGAGCAAGAGTCCGATATTGTTCCTGATCATGCGCTCTTCTCATGGATGGAGGATGAGGAAATGGTGTTTGCTAATGACACGTCCACAACCGAAACACCGCAGGTACAGTCCGACTATAACACACGCTCAAAGAGGAGATTCACCGGTGAGCCTGTTGTTTCACTTTTGGACAACCCGCAATGCAAAGGCGTGTCCGATCAAATTCCCGGTGCTTTGACCATCTCTTTGCCTTCTCAATCACGGAGGGAGATTATTATAACAAAAGCAAAGGAGCAGAAATCCCCGAGCTCGTCGCCTTTTAATGTGGTGGAGCAATTAAAGAAATCATCTGCTAATGTGTCTTTATGGGACATTCTAGCTATCCTGGAACATAAAACTATGCTACAAAAGGTACTTCAACAAGAGATCAGCTCAGTACCAACTGAGCCTTCTGCCAGTACCGAGGCAGTTTATCAAATGTCACCAGCTAAGGTTCTTGTAGACAAAGTGAAGGAATCCCATACGGAAGGCGGAGGTAGGCCAAAACCTCAACCCTTCTTCTTGACCCTCATTGTAGGGGAAAAGCTATTACACAACGCTATGATTGATTTTGGCGCTAGCACAATGGTTATGCCAAAACTGATAGCCGAAGCATTGGGACTCAGCTACGAACCTATGAAGAAAGGGGTGATGTAGCTGGATGGAAATAAAGTTGATACTGTGGGTGTCATCAAAGTGCTTCTGTTAACTCTATTTGCCTGCCCAAGTATCACGGTCCCACAAGATACAGTGATCATAGATGTCCCTCCTATGTTCGGTCTCTGTCTATCCCGAGAATTTACTTCAAAAGTGGGTGGATATTTGTCTTTAGATTGGTCACATCTAATACTTAGGACCAAGCATGGTGCAAAAATGAAGATAGAATCGGAGGCTCTACATTCTGAACACGTGGCAGATGAGGCCTTGATCAATTTTGAGGCCGCACATACCTCTATCACCAAGCAGGACATGTACAATGTCGAACTGCTAGAGGAGGAGAAGGTGAGCAGAGACAGAAATGATAAGGAAGATGCTCTGTTGAGTGAACACATAAATAATGATCCTTTCAGGAATTGTCATGCTACTGGATTAGGCACATATGTAATTTATGATGAAGACCAAGTTCTTCCGAAGGTCGCCAAAGAATCCTACAATGACCAAGCAAATGAGCTGTGGACATTGTATTTTGACGGAGCAAGGAGCAAAGTTGGAGCTAGAGTAGGGGTATGTCTAATATCCCCACAGAATGAAAAGTTGTTGAGGTCTTTCCATTTCCAATTCACCTATTCAAATAAAGAGGCTAAATATGAAGGGTTAGTCCAAGGCCTAAGCCTAGCGGAACAAATGGGTATCAAGCAATTGATTGTGTTTGGAGATTCCGAACTGGTAGTTAATCAAGTTCGAGGAATCTCTGTAGCAAAGAATATCTGCATGAGATCCTATCGGCATTAAATCTAGGACCTAGTGGAATGTTTTGAAGCTTTCAACGTCCTGACCATCCCCCGAATGCAGAATGGTGATGCAGATCGCATGGCAGTGATCGGTGCTCAGTTTGATCTTGTCTCTGACTTGCTTTAGAACAAATATTCAGTGTGAGTGCTTGTTAGACCAGCAATCCCCGACAATGATCAGAGTTAGCAGGTCTTTGAGAGCGATGAGCACATCGCCTCGTTTATCCAGCACTCTGGGGAATTTGCTGATCAACTTCAACCAAAGATCGTTAAGGCCTACGAAGGACAAATTATGCAGCTCAAGTCAAACAAACTTCCGAAAGGGTTAGTTACTCTCGAGAATTTTTTTGATTGTAATGATGCCTGAAATGATAAGCAAAAATTCATGGCAGACAAAAGTGATTATGAAAACCTTCAGGTCTCTGATGACAGGAATCTTCGGGTCAGTAAAGATGTCTCACAGCGAGATAGAGAAAGGCTTATCAGTTTCTGTGGAAAATATGTAGTGGCCTGGTCCTACGATGATCTGGAGGGTTATGATTCTGGCATCATTCAACATACTATTGAGCTAATGGAATGTGTGAAACCAGCCCAATAGAAATAGAGGCCAGTTAACCCTAAATTTGAGGCCCTAATGGCACAAGAGCTAACCAAGCTCATTGAGTCATGTATTGTCTTCCTAATCAAACATAGTACTTGGGTATCAAATCTGGTACCAGTCCGAAAGAAGAATGGTGATATCTACTTATGCGTGGACTTCTGAGACCTTAACAGAGCATCTCTGAAAGACCACTATCCATTGCCTTCTATGGAATCAATCCTCCAGACTGTCGTAGGATCAGAAATGTTCTCTCTGCTGGATGGCTTCTCTGGCTATAACTAGATTCGAGTAAAAGAAGAAGATCAGCACAAGACTACGTTCACTACCAAGTGGGGAACATTTGCATATGCTAAAATTCCTTTTGGTTTATCCAATGCAGGGGCAACTTTCCAACGGGCTATGGACGTCGCATTCAGCGAACTGATCAATAAGTTTATCCTAATCTATCCGGATGACCTTACTGTGTTCTTTAATCTAAAGATGATCATTTTGATCATTTGGAATTAGTTTTTCAAAAGTGCTAGGAGTTCGGGGTTTCCCTAAATCCAAAGAAATGTGTATTCGGAGTACCTCAGGGCAAGCTGTTAGGGCATGTAGTGTCTAAGGAAGGTATTTCAATTGACCCCGAACGAGTAAGGGCTATAAAGGAACTTCCCCTTCTGATAAATAAGAAAGGTGTCCAGTCTTTTCTGGGCAAAGTAAATTTCGTCAGCAAATTTATTTCTGATTTTGCGGGAATGATTAGGCCAATCACCCTAATGCTAAAAAAGGATCAAGCTTTCAAGTGGACAACAAAAGCTCGGGAGGCTTTTGAAAAGGTCAAGGAAGTGATCTCCACAGCCCCGGTGTTAATTAATCTAGATCAATGCAAAGATTTTATAATGTATGCCTTTAGTAGCAAGTCCAGTATCGCTACTGTTCTGATTCAAATAGATAGGGAAGGAAAGGGAGAGCATCCAGTTGCATTCTATTCCCGAACCCTAAACAAATATGAGGCGAATTATAACTTCATCGAAAGACAGGCCTTCGCAATAGTAAAGGGACTTAAAAAGTTTCGCCATCTAATTTCCTGTAACAAAGTTCTGGTATATGTCGCACATTCTAGTGTGTGGGAATACATCATGGAGGGAGAAATCATAGAAAAAAAGGGCTAATTGGATTACCAAGATCCTGGAGTATGACGTTGAGATCAGGCCTACCAAGACTGTTAAAGGCAGAGGACTGTGCAAGTATATGGCACAGAACGAGGGGATACCTGTCAAAGAGGAACAGCCAGGGCTCATCTTGATAAATGGATCAGGATCAGAAGACGATTGGTTGACAGATAGAATGAACTTCTTGCAAACCGAAAAGTATCCGCCAGGCCTCTCATCCCAAAAAAGAAGGTATTACCAACTTCAGAATTGTGGATATATGCTGATAGAAGGAGTTCTTTTCAAAAGAAATTTTAATGGTGTGCTTCTGCGATGCGTTACTTCGGGGGAGGCGCAGAGGATCCTCGACGCATTTCACAATAGCGACGAAGGTGGACATTTCTCTGCTAAAACTACCACCATCAAGGTCATGCGAGCTGGATATTATTGGCCTACACTTTTTCAGAGATTCCTACTCTCTGGTAACGGCTTGTAAAAAATGTTAGTTCTTCTCTGACAGAAGGAAGAATTCAACGATGCCCCTCAAACCTATCGTGGTGGATGAACCATTTGCAGAATGGGGCCTGGACTTCATCGGAATGATCAACCCAATTTCTAGTGCTGGACATAAGTGGATTTTAATAGCTACAGACTACTTTACGAGGTGGGCGGAAGTTGTTCCCCTTAAGGAGGCAACAGAAACAAAGATTGTAGACTTCCTCGAAGCACTGGTGACAAGGTTCGACCCTCCGAAGACAATCCTTTTGAACAACGCCAGAGAATTTGTAGGTACAAAGGTATGTCACTTTGCATTAAAAAATGGCATATTCCTTAAAACATCATCAAACTATTATCCACAGGGAAATGACCTAGCCGAGTCGACAAACAAAATTTTAGTCCGACTCCTTAAAAAGGTTGGCTCAGAACACCAGAGGGAATGGCATGAAAATCTTTGAAAAGTGCTCTGGGCCAACCACATAACTCCTAAGCAAGTCCTCAAGACTTTGCCCTATGAGTTGGTATATGGGAAGGAGGTGCTGTTACCTATTTCTATGGAGATCCCGGCGATACAGTTATTGAAGTCTCTTGAGATAGAGCAAAATGGAGCCATGGAGGTTTGGCTTGCCGAACTGTTGGAAGTACAAGAAAAAAGGGAAAACTCCCTAATAGCAATGACAAACTGCCAACAGGTGGTCAAATGATGGTTTGACAAGAAGGCTTCCAACCAATGTCTAAAAAGTGGAGACTTAGTGCTAAAATATGATAGCAGGGCTGCAAAGCTAGGTCAGCACAGTAAGTTTGACAGCCTTTGGAAGGACCCTTCAAAATCATTCGGTGCATGCAACACAACGCTTTTGAGCTGGAAAATATGGAACAAAAACTATTAGGAATCCCAGTCAATGGGATTCATCTTAAGTTGTTCCAGTAGGCATAAAGATCTACCTTGTACAGTTGTAAATAACGCTTTTGTTTCCTTTCCTATTTTTGGCCGGTTCTTTTACTAAATCAGTTGTCCTTCTACGCATTTGCTCATTATCGTTGGCGAGTAAAACACCAGAGTTGCTTTGCACAAAATACACTCATACATGGAGAAATAGCATACAAAATTTGCAAACCCAAAAAATTAAACACAGAAGTAAAAAGAAGCATAGATTTTCCTTAAAAAGAGAAGTATATATTTATATATATATGTTCCTGGGTTAACAAATGGCTGAGATGTCGATTTTCAAAATGTATAAGTATCAGAGTATATATATATACGATGGCCTTTTATCAGGCTTATTTGAAACAAGTGAGTTACATCTTCAGGCAGGAAGGCAAGGGGGTTATCTATCCAAAGGAATGGCTGGCAGCAACCGATGCATTCATTGCAGCGTCCGCTTTTTCCTCGTCCACGGGCTCCTCGGTGGCACTGGCAGCATCATTCAACGTAGTCGTCGTTGGTGGTGGATACACCAGGTTCCTGAAGTTGGTATACCAGCTTACGTCGTAGAAGGGTATCACGTTGTAGCTCTGGAACAGGAAGTGTAGGGCTTGAATAACCCTTTGCTGGCGCTGGCCACAGGTCTGCAGGCGGAATCCGCTGAAGAATGGCAGCCAAAAGACAACAGCTTCTTCTTTGATAAAGCGACGCAGGTCGCTGGCTATTGGTAAGCCTATCCCATACACAGCATGTGTAACAACCTCGCCGAGCCCATTCAAGTACTTCTTCGGAAAGATTTCTTTGACCAGCTTCAAGATAAGTGGCCGGGGAACGCAAATGTCCATCATGGATGCTACAAAGTGTGAGTATATGTCGGTGTTCACCCTATACTTATCTTCATATTCTATGCAATCCTTGCCTAGGACCCACTTAATGGCTACCAGAACCAGTGAGTGCTTGTTCTTCATCATCCTTTTGAGCCTTCTAGTGGAGATCTCACCTAAAAATGCCGTCTGTGATTTAAACAAGGTTAGGCGAATTGGGGTATTCATTCTCCTGACACTATCCCTAAGTCTGCTAAGATAATATCGAATCTGCTCACCACCTAACCTATGAAAGGACTTGCTTAGCAATTTGCTACTGACCTATCACTTCTTAAATGCTAAGTATGTTTGCTTGCTGTCTACTGGCCTATTTATAGAAAAATTGACAAGACCTATGCCAATCCGCCTCAAAGAAACGTGATGTATGCTGGCTGCCATCTCGAAAGCCGAGTCTGCGTTCATTCACATTTTGGGTCGGTACATGCATGATAGCATGGCTCAAGGCGTGCTTAATTAAATGCAGTTGATTAATTAGCTTTAAAAAGGTGGCACTTGTTGGTGAAGGGACGTATGGTCGTAGGCTATTGTGTCAAATCTAAAGCGCATCCCAGAGCCCAAGGCGATACTCGTATCTCTTTAGATTGTGATCGTTTGCTTGGCGTAATCATTTTGGCCAGGATATTAATTACCAGTACATGCTAATGCAAGGTTAGAAGGCTAGTTGCAAGCTCAATTTCCAAGGAGATCAGGGCGTATCACACGATCGCCACAATATGATGATGAAATCCAGCCACCTTGAAATAGCAATCAGTTCATCTTGCATGAGTTGCTAGATTAAAGGTACATGCTGAATTAAATGCAAAAGGCTTGCTTTCGCCTACCACCTTGAGAAAAGTTGCTATTATTGCATGAAAAGGCTTAGTATTTCAAAGTCTTTTTACAAACGCAAGGAAAGTGCAAAGTGTTTTCTGTCTGTCTATCCAGTGCAAGCATATTCGCAGGCCAGGAGCTTACAAGTTCTACAGTGAAAGAAAAATGTCAGAATCTTCAGCTCAACCGATGCAAGAGGAGATTAGCCAAGAACTGTATACGGCTATTCATTTTTCAACCGAGGTATACGTGTACAAGGATGTAGCATATGCCACGCCTGGTATACCCACGAAGACGAGAAGAGCCCACACGGAGGAACTGGAAAGACCCAAGGAATGGAGTAACCTGAAAAAGGTTAAAGAAAAATGGGATAATATCTATGACCCAAAACTTGCAAAGAACCCTAAATCTCTCAAGGAGGCAGCTTGTGCAAGGTTATCAGCGGCAAAGGAAAACCAATCCACGGCAGGTAGATTCTGGTATAGCGGTCTCCCATAATATATGGTCCCATTGGTGCACTATTGCCCGGAGGTGGTCGACGCGGCTTTTCAGTGCTATAATCCAGATACCCACTACATTGAAAGTCACAATTTAAGGGTTCAGATCAGCCCAGAAGCCATCTAGCATATGTTATGTATCCCTGATCCAAGCAGAAGAAATGAGGCTATCGAACATTTTTGCCCAAGCAAGGGGGAGAAGATATGGAAGAGGATGAAAATCGGCTCCAATTTCTTGTTAGAGGAGACTAATAAGAAAGGTATCACATCCGCTCAGGCACTGAGTATCCCATTATCGCATAGTTCATTCCGCGATGATCTCTAGGACCCCATGTCCATGCTGGCATTTGTTTGTGGCCGAGACTCTGATGAAAAGATTGAAGTTTTTCAACTGGGACCTGCGATACAGTTTTGCAAACAGCATGAACTTTTCTGATATGATTTTGCTGAGTTTATGGTTGAAGAAATGATACACCAGATGGAGAATTACCAGGCAAAAAAAAAAAAAAGATTTCTTTCCTACTTGGTCCACATGTTCCTGCATCAGAATCTGGATTTCTTTGCTCGATTTCTTCCACTATCAATTTTTGATGAGCAGAACAAAAGAAAGCCGGTGTCTACATGGACACCTTTTCTTTCCACAACATATGACTATTATGCCTTCGTGGACTATTTCATAGCCCCGGTTTTGAATGATTTGATCGAAGAAGGTGATATTGTCCGGCTCACCACGGAGCAGACTAGATTTATGCAAGGTTACACCCCTGCTTGTGACTGGTTCTTAGGCAAGGATTTCACAATCCTTCGAATGCAGGGCTTTATTGGTAAGTCTTTCTTGCTCTCGGTTTGCGTCACCTATAGAGTGCTCGCACTGGAGGTTTTCTGACAGGTGTGTGTCATTGATTTCATGTTCTGTATCAACGAAAGTGTCAAGAAGAAGGGATTTTTCACTTACCCGAAGAGTTTCAAGTCAGTAACGCTGGTTAAAAAACAATCATACAAGTTGCTAGAAGAGAAGCTGACACATCTAGGGTTGGTACTGATAAATGATAAGTGGGATTATAACCCTTTCAATGACCTATGAGAGCCACATATGAAGGTTACCCATGTTCTCTGACCATACTGGGAAAAGCAGCGTAATAAGCGGACTAATAAAGAGGAAGATTTTGTTGAATTAGCACAAATCCCAACACTGGATACCAAGGGCCCATAGCACAAGTTCTACTTTCCAGTGGCTATGGCCAAGGATAATCTTCTGATGGAGTGCAACATGTATAACAAGTTGAAAAAAGGCAAAAAATGGAGCGATGAAAAGATAAAAGCTTTCTGGAAAGATCGCCAAGAAACAGCATAGTTGGATGCTCCTTATAATCAATTGAAGGACGACCAGGAATTTGACAGATAGTGGAATGGAGGCCACCCCAGCCCGATCTCTAGTGTTGACAGGAGCGAAGAAGCAGAGGGATCTGGGGAGCAGGAAGAAGAAACGGTGGTATCATCCTCTTCAGTGCAAGGAGGCAATGTCTCCGGGCATGCCGCCTATGTGGGCACTAATGTACGCTTTAATAAATCAAGAGGCTCGCTTACACACACATGAGCCCGTCGGTGGAGAAGTGCCCACTGCTAGCCAAATGCCAGAGTTTTTGGGAGAGTCACAAATAATCCTAGAGCCACCGCCGACCAGTCAGCAAGTACATTTCGCTCCTTCCTCTCTTCCATCTCATTCTTTCGTATCCGCCCCTGCTCCGCTAGCAACTCCTGCCATTGGTCCGAGCCCTACACCCTCTATTTCTGGTCTAGCTTATTCAGTTGGATTTTCCTAGTATTCGCAGGCCCAACCGTTTATAATCACTCCTCTAAGCATGCTTACACCTACTGCTACCGCTCAGACTTTTCTCACCTCGCTTTCAGAAAATGTTCCTCCTGTCGGCTCCCATTCTTTTTCCGCTATGCTTACTGATCATTTTCCATTGCAACAAGCCGATACCCAGTCAGCAACTATTCTTCCCCGGCCAATGAGCCTTACGACTGAATCCCCGGTTCAACCGCTACAAATGTATAGCCCTACTGATAGTTCTCAGGCCAAGCTATGGAACGTGCCACACTTTTCTCCACAAACAGTCACTCTCTAGAAGAAGCAAATGCGTGCGCCTATGAAAATTACCTATCCCTATGCCCTGCCTTCTGGTGTTCCTTTTGTAAGTGGGCTGGTTTCATCACTAGCCAAATTCATAGCATAGATAGATTGTGGAAAGGAAGCGTGTGCAAATAGAATGAGGTGACGAAAGGTGAAGGATGACAATGCCCCCGTTGAGCCGAGAGTACAAGCTTCGTATGATGAGGCCTAGTAAGAATTAAAATTTGCAACTATGTACCCAAGGATAACCAAGCCTCAGGGAGAAATGCAACCCGAAGATTATGAGATTTATGCTGTCAGACTTCACATAAAGATAGCTCGGTCGCAAGATAAAGTCAAAATCATGGAGGAGACACAACGGGTGGTCACTTCCGACTTCCTCAAAACTGGTCGCCAATTAAAGAAGAAGGATGAGCAGCTCAGGGCAGCCAAGGAAAGGGTGATTTTTCTAGAAACAAAGGAGAAATCCTTGGAAGCAGACATCGCACGAATGACTGAAAAAACGCTAATAGCAGAGAATGAGAGGAAGAGGCTTCAGGGCGAAATTGTGAAAACCCAAGATGCTGACCCAAGATTAGTAAAAGAATTGCAAAGCCAGAACCAAGCGGCCTGACAAAGCCTACAGTCAAAAGAGGAGGAGCTTGAACGCGTCCGCCTTGAGTATAGTCAGGGGATGGCACAAACGGGCGAGGAGTTGGAGCGCCTACAAGAGTAGTATCAGTAAAAGGTACAGGAGAAAGAGGCCGAATTCAAAAGCCTAAAGACTAAGCTAGAAGAGGAGCTCCGAGAGACAAAGACTAAGCTAGAAGAGGAGCTCTGAGAGACAAAGACTTCTCTAGAAGAGCAATCGGCTAACCACTCCCGAGTTGAACAAACTTGGAATAATGAAATGAGCAGTTGGCGTCTGAGAAAAAGAAGAAGGCAGAATTGGCCGAGGCCCTTATTTCAAGGGACATAGAAATTTATTCGCTTAAAGCCTCTCTTTTACCTACCCCTGATCAACCTGATGTCATTCCGCTGGTTAGGCAATTTTACATTTCTCACTGGGAGAAAGTCAAGACCTTTTGCCTAACACTATAGCCTACCCTCCGGTTCATCGACAAGGCATCAAGACTCAATCAAGAAGCCTACGATGCAATGGAGCAGTTCCCACATTTCGTCCTAGAAAAGGTTCCTGAGGCAAGTGACTTGCTCAACAAGCTATACTCCATCTCAGACGAAATCCTTGCTGAGGCGGGTATCGAAAATCAGGACATTGCTGCTCAAATTGCCAACAAATTCATCCATTGTCATTCTACTTTCCAACGCACTAAGGCAGTAGCGGCTTTTCTAAGCAAGGCGCTTGATGACATATGGGGAAGTTTCTTTGAGTTGGGAAAGCTAGGGCTGCCATCCCCATTCCACGAAGATGGCTCCATTGCAACAACTACATAGATTGCGGACATTATTGAGCAGAAGGAGAATGACCCGGAGACATTCAGGGAATTCGGCAGCTCCCCAACGGTAGCCGACATCGAGGCAATCATTCATCCACTCTCCCAGCTACTTTTCCATATCCAAGCAGGCATCGGCCTACCTGAGGTGTTGCCTCACAAAGAATTTATTGATCTCTGCGGGGCACAAAAAAATTTGCGCAACATGGCAAAGCCGTCCGAAAGTGAATGGTCGCCTTTACAGGCTGCACTTTCCAAACTCTAACTCCATTCGCCCTATGGATGAAGGCTCTGGTCTGCCAAACCAGAGAATTTTTGGGTTCTCTGTTCCTTATCCGAAACGCCCCTGATAGTCGTCAAAAGTTGTTAAAATAAAGATTCAAACAGCTCCTTTCAAGTTTCTTTTGTAAATGTTCATGCACCAGCCTGTGCGTCACCGAGTATATTTCGACCTTCCGACAAGTTTTGATCTTCCCCTTTGTGCGCTCACTTCGCAACTTCGCATAGCGGCTTCCCTTTCGGGTCCCAAAATGCTGCGCTGGGCGTCCACGTGCTTCGCCTATGGAGATTTTTATTTTCTGTTGCTTTGTGGTCTCTTCGGGTTGCGAAAGCCTTCCACAAGGGCCATCACTCCTAAGATTGTCAGAGGGGCCCAAATCTTGGTACGTGACGGCGTATCGCAAACTTTTCTTGCAGGGATAAAATAAGCAACTGCAGGCTGCGAAATGCTTCCGCAGGCCTTCTTTATTTTTTGGCGGGCCCTACCTTCTGCCAGGTGGCAACTTTTTTGTAGTCTTTTCAACACAGCAAGGAGGTGAACACAGCGGGCTGCAAAATGCTGCCACATGTCTTTCGCACCTGATTCAGACGGCTTTCTCCCCACTCCAAGTGGGACCTCAGCCCCTTGGACACGTGTTGCTTCTTCACAGTCTCTTGGCAGCAGTAAAAGGAATTCTCATTCGGGCCACGACGGACTGCCACGTGCCTTACACTAATCATCGAAGCAGGCGATGGGCTGGCTAAGCAAGATTATGTTATCGGGTGTTGCTCGTCTTGGTTCTCTGAAGCGGTGGATGGCACTTGTCGCCTCGAAGCTTAGTTGGAACCACTGCCATCATTACAAAGGGCACGCCTACACCTGAATATCCAGATGTCGTGTTTTAACTCGTTGCCATTGTAACAGCATTGGAGATCTTATGATTCTGGCATCATTGCTGGAGATTGTGGGATCTTTTCTATTACAGCTTTCCAAAGCGGTGGGAGTTTTTCTCCCTAGCTATATATACTCTCTCTATCAATAAGAGAAGGGTCCAAAATTTTGAGGAAAAAGGTCCAACAGTAGATAGATCCAAGAGTTTTAAGAAAAAGGATACTAGTTGTAGCAAGAGACACCAGGCCTCTTTTATATGTTTATTTGCAAGAAACTTTCAGACTGTGCCAACTGTTCGGCCTTTCTGTTTTTCATGTATTGATTAAACTATAAACTGTGTTTTTTATTGTCTTAAGCATTTTATTTGACAAGACTTCTATATATTGAATGCAAGCTTGCTTATCTAAATCATGTCTAAATGACTCTTCTTAGTGGTAAGGATGTATGTGATACTATTTTATGTCAATAAATGAATTGTTTGTGCTATACCTTTAAGTCTCTAACGTTTTGGAACGTGATAACACCATTCAGGCCCTTAAATCTATGATTTATCGTGCCCATCAGCATATTTTAGCGCATCGCCTTAGATTAGACTTTTCTTCATTGTATTCATTTCCTTTTCCCTTTCCAAAACCCATTATAGAAGAAGCTGGCTTCTTTAAAACTCGGAGGTCACTCAGTTTGGTGCAAAGGGGTCCCCCTTGAACTGAGTTTCCCATAAGGCACTGTTACCTCGTCAATTTTTGGCGTCAACAGTAACCGAGCTCTAGACTACTATTAGTAAAAGTAAATTTTTTAATCGAATGGTAAATTTATTAATTGGAACTAAAAATGATAAAATTAAAATAAACAAGAAAATATTAGAAAATAATTTATTTGGTTGATGCAAGTTTTCCCTTGCACCTAGGATACTCCTACATCAAACACTTGAGGTAAGAAAAATTTATGATCTTGGGATCAAAAATAGAGTTGGTTGATAGTACCACTCTCCCAAGTTGCAAACAACCTACAAAAAACTCCATTACCACAACAAGAACCTTAGGAATCTTCTTTCTCCTATTCCAATACTTAGCCTGCATTAACTTTAGTCTCTTCCTCCAAGTCTTTTTTTTCTCCTCTTCTCATGGGAATTGATCCACTAAATTCAAACTCTCTCATACAAATACTCCTTCCTCTCTCCCTCTCTCTTGGAGGATTAATCCCACCAATATCCATCCTCCACCAAAATGCAACTCCTCCATTCTCTACCACACCTACATATGAATCTATACTAACAATATAATATAAATTAAATATTTCCATCTATACTTCCTCTTCACACATCACCACCTTCTCATCCACCTCTTCTTTCACTTTTACTACCTCATCTAAATGTGAATCAACATCATTTTCCTCATATTACAAAATTTAGAAAAATTACACATTACCTCTAGTATTCTTTCCTCATTTGTTGATGCAACATGTTTAGATCATCATCTGATACAACATATCCTATTTTCTCATCCCCTATGTTGCTACTATATATTCATTTTCCAACACCCTCACATCCTCTAAAGATACTCAATAGCTTTTGCACCATCATTCTCCTCTTCAACTTATGTTGCAATATCTTCTTCATCACTCTCAATTGTAACATCTTCTCCACTCACATCTTCAGCCACTTTCATGCCTTCACTAATACATGAATTTTACAACCCCACCATCTTCTTTATCCTTATATACTTCTTCTTTGGTGCCATCAACATGACGCACTAATGTTCCTCCCCCACCTTTCTTTGTACACAAAGGTTCACCTGTAAACAAATCATTATCAAGAAAAATAATGGGGCTTCACCTTACCCATATTCTCCTCTTCTTTCCTCTATTATATTTCCATCTTGGTCTCATTCAATCCCTTCAACATATTCTTCATATCATTAATCCCATCCTTGTATATTATTTCACTTCTTACAAGAATTGAAATTATTAATGTCTTTCCCATGGCTAAACTCATACTCTTCATCTTTGTCATCTTTAGTCACACATACCATTCACACAATCTACAACGCAAAATTGACCTCTATAGTTACATGTTCCCTCTTAAACCTATAAGAAAATTCACAACCACAACTATCACTTTGTACCTCTCAAAAACTCAAGCCTCTACTCACATTCAAACTGTGAAGGAAGCTTAGACACCTTCTACCTAGATTTCATCTCTATTGAAGGATAACCAACATGACCTTGTCACTCCAAATATTTTTAGTTACATAGCTCTTTCATATCTACAAAAAAATCATACGCAACCCTAATGATTTCTCATAGTTTCAATTTCTTTATTAGCCCTTGCAATTGTGAGACTCTTCTTCACACCTGCAATAATCTCTTAAGTCTTTGAGACATCCCTCATTGTTTCAAACCCTTCACATCTTCCGCCTTGACACATCCCCAACAACCAAACTAGGCTTTGATACCATATGATACAAGGGGTAATCCCCCTCGCCATATACTTAGCTCCACAACAAAAAAAATAGTCAAACTTATATGAAGGGTACATCCACTAAAAAAATAATAATAAAAAAATTACAACAAACTCAGCTACACAACCTAATTTCAAATTAAACCTCTTCCATTAAATTGTCCAATTAACGATTAAAAATTTAAACTATAGTCATATGAGGAGCTCAAGGACTCGTATCACACAAATTTAAATGGATATAAAACTTATCCCACACAATCACCATCAACTGGATTGGGACAACATTCAAACCAATCTCAACTTCCACTAACTCATTTGACTGCAAAATTCGACAAAAATGTTAGACGAAATATGT
Source organism: Sequoia sempervirens (assembly GCA_007258455.2). Classification (NCBI taxonomy): domain Eukaryota; kingdom Viridiplantae; phylum Streptophyta; class Pinopsida; order Cupressales; family Cupressaceae; genus Sequoia; species Sequoia sempervirens. The sequence goes on along the minus strand of VDFB02270651.1, from coordinate 559,285,633 downwards.
ATAATTTGATGTATCATTGAGTGCTTGTAAAATTTGATGTGTAATTTTCAATTTTTTGAAAGTTTATCCATGACATTCGTTGAAATTTTGACGAACCTAGGTTTTGTCGAAATGTTGATTATTAGTTTCGTCAAAATTTCAACAAACATGAAAAATAGAAAAAAATCAAATTGTGGCTGACATAAAGAAAAGTGAGTTCGCGCCTGATTTATTGCGACAGTGTTTTGCTCTACTTGAGATAGTTTGTGGAGAACTAAGGACGATTTTCTTAGGAAAAAAAATAAAAAAATCAAGAAGATATCGCTAGGTTGAGGGTAGTCATTATCTTTTTACATAATTCAGTTGTGAAGTCAGATTTATAGTTCCAGGTTTGAAAATCATATTTTAAAGCAACATCTCATCAGATTTCATTTTTAGAGGTTTAGGGTTTTGAGAATTTCATGTCCAAATTTTGTTGTGTGGAATCACCATAAGATCACAACCAAGGAACAAATTCTTGTGACTATAATTATGTGATCCATAACTCTATTGTGTAACATGGATGCATTCATGTGTGACCCAAGTTTAATGTGGCTATGTTGTGATAGAAATGGAGGCACTCATATAATGTAGTTAATTCAGGTTGTATAATGTAGGTGTCAATCATCATTGGGTGCATTAGGTTGTCTCAAGTTTAACAGGTTAGGATGTAATTATAGCATGATCGAAGAGTGATTACCTTTGCTGCAATAAAGATCCTATAACTTTGGTTGATATGCAGAGTGGTTGTGTTATATCAATTATGTAGTGCATTCAAGCACAACCCATGTTTAATGGGCTATTCTAGAGAGTGATCAAGATTTTCTAAACCTTATGAATGTTGATATATATTTGCATAATCTCAAATTCCTTCAGAGGCTTTTGAAGTACCAATGTATCCTATATAGGGTTTAGAATGATTTCTTTTAATTAAAAAGATAAATAAATGATGCATTTCCCTGTAATTAGATAATGTGGAGATCTCAAAAAATCTACCCCAGCACACTATCCTCTTTGGCACTGTATTCATTACTCTAGCTACTAGGGTTTTGCATGTGACATCTTTAATATCTTCATGACCATGGCTTTTAAATAGATCTCATTCTTTGCTTTAATCCTTTTCATGGTAACCCTTGAGTTCCATAATCCACCTTCAACCTCTTCTAAAAATGGTGTCTTAATCTAGACTGCATAGTATGCATATAAAGCAAGTCCTTCATACCTACCATTGTTCCAAACACCCACTCACTTCCTTGCTTAAAATGTTGCCTCCATAAACACAATAGCATGTTTTAAAATCATGGTTGCCAGTGATTGACCATTAAGGTCACCACTTTCATTATGAAGATACAATGAGATTTTTGTCTTCAAACTCAAGGCATTATGCAAGATAACATTGTGAATTGTTTGTTGTGTACAATTTTATTTTCTTGCACATTTACTGCTTTGCTACCTTTAAGACTAGGTATTGCAGCCTCAGCTGCAATCTCAAACAGCTCACTCACTATCACTTGAAGATTCCTTTCATGAGCATCCTTCTATAAAATCAAACTATGCCCTATAGACTACCTACTTACTATAGGGGACACATTGTTTCATGGTATTGTAGTTCTTAAGATCCTTCAACCTTATTGACACTACTTCATAGTCCACAAGGTATTATTCACTATTCTCCCATCTTTGATGAGTCTCAAAACACTGCTCAAACGTGCAATCCACTACCTCCATTATACATTAATGGATAAGAAGAAACATTGAACCTATGATTACCACTATTACTTCATTTGGACAGTCATTCCCTAATTGCATTTTCCTTGTCTAACACTATCAAAAGCATTTGAAAAACCTTTAAGGTTAGCAAGGGGGTAAGGAAACTCACTGTTAAAATCTCCACTTTACTATGCAAGGTTTGAGCTTTATTATCTTGTTACTGCCCAGCCTGTTTTTGACTGTCACATCTCAAGTGACTCATTCTTCTTACCACAGATTGTATTTAAAAATGTCACTAAGCTACATGGTGTGCTTGTTATTGGCTACAATCTTTATATTGCAAGATTTTGTTATTACCTACAATGTCTCAATCTTTCTGGTATTGCAACCTCACTAATCTACTATAGTTATTGTTTATGTTTCTACAGAGGCCTGGGGTTTGTACCCTAATCATGCTCTTACCAATACTTCTGTTATTTTTTATTAGGGCGCTCTCAATGTTGAGGGCCCTAGGGATAAGCTCATCATAAGAAGTGACACATTGCATCTTAACTAAAAGGATAAATCCGTATTGACATTAGCAATGATGATTCCGACTTGTTGCTCCTTACAGATGGGTCACTTTCTCTTACTAGCTTGATACCTCCATCATTGTAGGAAGTTTGTGATCAAGTTCAATATTCTGATTTTAGGAGTCTTAACAGTTGGAAATCATAGTAAAATCAGAATTTAATAAGTTTTGGTATTAGCATTTTAAAGTGTTTTTTGGGATCATGAACTTCAGACTATCTTCTCTTTTGTAGGGGTGGTTGCATGCCAAAAAAAATTGTTGTAAAATATCAAAATTATTAGATTATGTTACCTGTCTATGAATAAAAATTATTGGAGTGTGAGTTTGATAATTTTTGAAGATCTAAATAGTCAAGCTTGGTAAAGAAAAATTATGTTAGATAATATTAGTCCAAAACAAAATGAAGAGACACTTGATAGATTGTGGGCTAGATTGAAAATAAAGGGTGATGGGAAATGTTATTGTCCTTGCAATAATTGCAAGGGCTTAAAGATGAGATGAATTTTAATCACAACAGCTGAGAAACATTGTAGGCAGCATGGTCACATTGAAGGGGGGCATGATTATCGTCCATCAGTAAGTTTTTTATTGTATGTGTTTATATTGATTGAATTTGTAAATGTTTATATCGTTTTAACATTTTATATATATATAATCGCTTGATCATGATCATGGTTTATTTATGTCTACCATTATTATAAAGGTGGGGCACCCTAGGGAAGATGATATGGATTATGATGGCCCGAAGAATGTGGTTTTGCAAGTGGACAAACATGGAGTTGTGAATATTGAAGATGAAGTTAATGATCCTATGGAAGAAGATGATCATGTGCCAAAAAACATAGTTGAAAATGAAGGTACAAATACATTGATCCATGACACATTTAGTGGCAGAGTTGATCATGATGATCAAGATGACTTTGATGATGTTCATGATTTACCTGTACTTGAGAAGGCATGCGAGCCCCTTTATGAAGGCTCCCAAATAACTCTTCTCTCTGTTGTATTGTTTCTGTTGAAATTGAGGGTTATGAATGGTTTATCAAACATAGCAATCTCACGGATGTTAAGGTATGTCATATATGTCATCTATTTTCATCTATTTTAATTGTTGTTAGTTCATCACTAGTAAATAAAGGATGAAATATGTACCATTAATATTCTTTATATTAATAAATTATTTTTTGTTGTAGATTGATTGGTGAATTTTTATTACCACCATCAAATATTTTACCTCGCTCATAGCGAGATTTATCTGCCATTATGAAAGATATCGAAATGGAGTATCAAGCAATAGATGCATATCCCAATAATCATATTATATATCATAAACAACAAGAATTTGCAACAGAATTCCCAGAATTTCGTATCAGTAGATATCGAATAGATCAACTAACAAAAAAGGTTCCTCACAAGGTTCTTCATTATATTCCCATTATTCCACATATGCAACGATTATTTAGGTGAGAAAGCTTAGCGCAACTTATAGATTACCATGCATGGAATAAAAGTGAAGATGACATTCTTCAAATGCATGCGAATGGTTCTACATTTAAGGACATGGAGGAAAAATGGCCACACTTTAAAGTAGAACCTCGTAATCTTAGGATTTCATTGGGAGTGGACGGTGTCAATCCATTTGGAGAGTTGAGATCTATTTACTCAGTGTGGCCTATTTTTGTTATCAACAATAACATTCCTCCATGGATGTCAATAAAGGGGGAGCACATAATGTTGTCAATGATTGTTTCGAGTATTTGTTTACATCAATTTTATTTAACATAGTAGCATCTCATTTGTAAAATTTGTTGCATAATGACTTATATTTTTTCATTCAATAGTCATGTATATTAATTTATATATATTGCAGTAAAATGGTTATAATAATTATGTAGTAGTTATGTTCATTCAACTATGTAAGTACCAAGTTAAGGATATGAATATATATATCAAGCCTCTTATCGATGAGTTACTAAATTTATGGAATGGCGTCACTATGTATGATGTCTCTAGACCAATAGGACAAGGACAATTTCAATTTCATGCAATGCTTGTATGTACAATTCATGATGCCCTAGGGCTAACACATTTTTGTGGTATGTTATAACGTTCAACTGCATTTTAACAATATTTAATTTGATGAAGTAGATATCATGCATGTTTTTAAAATAATCTATTCATTATATATAATTATAAAAATTGACATATTTAATCCAATTATATATGATCTTGCAGGTCTTCAAACAAAGGGAAAATTTGCATGTCCAATTTGTGGTCCCAAGATGAAATCTTGTCATTCAACAAGTTTAGGAAAGCAGGTGTTTGATGAGTATAAGAACTTCCTCCATAGAAATAATAAGTATCGAACTACTGAAAAACATCTTTTCAATGGGAAATAGGAGACTACATCAAAACCACGAAGAATGACACATCACCTATGGAAGTTGGAATATAATAGAATTAATCGTCAAGGTTATACATCACATCAAACTTTTTATCTATCATATATGATATGTTTTCAATTTATATTTCTATATTGTGTTGTGTTTACTCATGTTGTAGTTGACAATGATTGTCATTGTTAATTTGTTTAACTTATATGTTTCATGAAGGTCATCAAGGCATTAATGGTCGGCTTCCACAAGGACTGAAAAGTTACCCCAGACAATTTAGTAGGTTTCCCTATTATGAGTAGCTACAAATTGTGCATTTGTTTGATACAATGCATATTAGAAAGAATATAACATAAACGTTATGGAAAATATTGGATGGAAGGAATGACAAAGAAAAAATTGTCAAAATTTGTAGTGACATTCAAAAGGCCAATCATGCAATGAAAAATTTCATTCAATTAAATAGTGATGCACACCAAATTAATATAAGTGCCCTTCATTGGTCATTAACAGAGCAACAAAGCAATGCTATAAAAGAAGTCATACGAAAAATTCAATTTCCCACAGGATCTTTTGCGAACATAAACAATATAATAACAAAGAAAGGTGAATATAGGTCAGGGATGAAAACGCATGATTGACATACCTTCATTAAGGTAATTATTCTGGTATATTATATACACTTGTATAACGCATGTACTTTTCAATGTATTGTGTTTACTATTGAAAAAATAATGAGAAGATCATTTTATAATTATTGTAGTATGTTCTACCTCTATCTCTCCCAGACCACTTTGACAACAATGTCAAGCAAGTTATATATGATCTTGGAAAATACATGAGGTAAGTAGAGATATTTGTTCAATTCATTGTATACATCTTATAATTTCTATTTGTTTTACTTGTTATGTAATATACTGTATAGTTTTGTTAAATCTCGTTAATATATTTGCGTCTTGAATCACTTGTAGATGGTTGCCATCTAAAGAAATCCATAAGGAAGATATAAATTAGTGGAAGAAAAAAATTCCTTGTCTAATGTGTGAAATGCAAAAGTGTCTACCTTCAACATTTTTTAATGCATAAGAACACTACCTCATACACCAAGTTGAGGAGATTGAATTGTGTGGACCTGTACACACAAGGTCAATGTGGATAGTTGAGAGGCACTTGAAATTTCTGAAGGCTTTGGTTAGACAAAGAGCACATCTTGAGGGTTCTATGGTGGAGGGATATATGGTATACCAGACCATAGTATACATTAGTGAATATCTTCCTAATTTTGTAGCAAAGATCCATGTAGATCGCATTTGGGATCCCAACTCCATTAACAAATTTGAAGGGAGTACCTAATGGGAAATGTAGATTGAGGAAAGTGAGGTAATTATAAGATAGTCATGGAGATTAATTGGAATACATTTTACATATGGTTTTTATGTATATTGTACTTATTTAATTTTTAATCTTCAATATACATCAATTATAAATTAAGGTCGTATACTGTGGTGTTTAACTAATTATATGTTATTTGTGAATTTTAATTTTTTTTATATAGTTAGTCGAGAGTGGGATGCACTACATTTGTACGTTGCCAATAATCTTGATTGGATGATGGTATGGATTGAACGATGTCAACAATCTAGTCACGCATTAACATGGGAAGGTGTGGCTTCATTGGTTAAAGAAGCTCATCGTAATGGAGATTCCAATGTTACACAAAGGGAAATTGATTTAGCATATGGTTTAAGAGATAAACAGGTACGTATAAATATATTAATCACCCATATTATTTAATTATTTTCAATTATATTGATGTATATATATGTTGAGATTGTTTTCTTTGCATACATTCGGCCAAGAATAAATATGTTTATCAACTGACGATATTGCAATAATTTTTACATGTTTGACATATTGCAGGTGAAACACCATAAGGCTATGTGGTGCAATGGTCATAAATTTTGAATCAAAATGTTGGATGACATGAAGAAAACTTGTGATTCTGGTATAACTGCAGTCTTTCAGGTGACTAATGTTTCATCTAGAAGCAACATACATCTAGAAGTCTCAAAAAATCGATACTATGGGATTTTGGATGATATACTTGAGTGTGACTTTAAGTCCTTCAGATTAATTTTGTTCGTCGTCCTATGGTACAGGCTACGATTGAATGAAAATGATCCTGAGAGGACTGTTATTGAACATGATAATAGATTTACCATGGTTAATACAAGGTTGATCGAGCAAGCTAGAAATGAGCCCTATGTTCTTCCAAGCCAATGTGAGCAGGTATTTTACTCAGAGGTTCAGGTAAAGGGTTGGTCATTTGTTGTTAGACATGATCCAAGAGGAAGGCTAAAGTATAATGTGGTGGAAGAAGAGATAGAAGAACTAGAAGATGATGTAGATGATGATCAGGATCAACAGTTAGTTGATGATGTCCCCCGAAGATGTCGAAGAGGAGGAACTAGATCATGATGATGTAGGAGTTAATGTTCATGAAGATGATATCCGTGTGGATGATGACATTATCGAACCGATATCGATGATGATGATGATGATGATATGACCAATCCTTACAATGTCGAATCTGGATCGGATGATACAAAGAGTTGGATGAAGAAGAAGATCAATGACATTGAAATGTATAAGTTACGATTATATTATCTATTTGATATTAATTTCTTGATAGAATTATATTTGACTTATGTGGTTACATAATTAATTCATGATGTTTTTAATTTTTATGCCATTACATAATTAATTTAATGATGTACTTTTTAATGTTTGAAAGGTTAAAAAATTAAAACATTTCAATAGTGATGTCAACAACCTTGAAATTAGTGTGTTTTATGTTTCATGTGATCATAAAAAATTAAAAAGTCAGTCGCAGAGGTGGTTGTTCAATGGTTGATGTGTAAAGGCCTTTAAAAGGAATAAAGTGATCATTGTAATGGTTGTTGATGGTTGAGGATTTAAAATACAAGCTCTTGACATTCAAAAATCTATGTTTTTCTTTAAATTTTTTGTATTTTTCCTGTTATGCAGCACTGTACGGTCACATGTAGCCATATTTTGATGTGAAATAAATTCCAGGTCATGAAGATATGTGTTAGCTTTGATTTGAATCTGATTTGAGGGCTTAAGACATTGATTTGAGTTAGAAAGCTTCATTTCTTTGCATACAGCCTGGTTACCCTATTTTTGAGGGTTTTGTAGTCCAAACATGATATAAGGGGCTCTTACACTTTTTGTGATTACTGTAGCTTGTGTAAGAGGCCCCATGGATACTGTTGTAATTCTAGGATGCATGAATAGGGTGTAGGATGAGAAATAAAGAAGGTATATATGTTGTCCTCGAGAGTTTTATGAAGAAAAGCATGTGAAATGAGAGGTTCAAGCCTAGGTTTCAACAAAACATGTATGGGAGATCTGATTTTATGAATTTTTATCCATGTGCGGACCTAATGGGTTGTTTCTAAACACTGAATATAAATTATATACATACACACACCCATGCACACACACACACACATATATATGTATGTATGTATGTATGTATGTATGTATGTTTATGTATTTTTAAATGTAAATGTAAATGCAATTAGTGGATGCTCTCTTAGAACAATAAATGCAACATATCATTAAAGAAATCTATATCTATGTATATAAATTTGTATTTCTAAATGCAAGTGTAAATGCAAAGAGCATATGGTTTTGTAGTGTTATAGATACAAGCATATCCATAAATTAATGTAATTGAAATTCTAAAGTCTTCAACACATATAATATGAAATCGATCAAACTATTAAACTACATGAGAAATAAATGAAAACAGAAATGCATATGTATGTGTATTTGTAAATGTAAGTGTAAAATAAATAAGAATAATGAAAATTATAAAAGAATACAAGGAAAGGTTTAGAGTTTAGAGTGGGAGAGAGATAGAGGGTAGAGGGTTTAAGGGTTTATAGTTTAAGGGTTAATGGTTTAGGGTTTAGGGTTAAAGGTAGAGGGTGTTGGTTTTCTTTTTACACTATAACCAGGTTGGTCTTCTAATCTACCTATGGGATTTACAATTCCAATCAAGGGCAGCTCGAAGGACCTAGACCAATTGATGAGGACTTTAAAAAATCTCCTACACGTTGGGCTCTACAAGACCTGGGAGGGTGATCCCTTAATGTGTTTACAATCTCTACACCAATATCATAAACAACATTAACACATAACAGATAATCCCATTGAATAGCTCAACACAATAGGATAATATCGAATAAAATTGGCTATTCACCAATAATATCAACTATGTGGAGCATGAGATAACTACACCACAATCCATAGTAAAATATAGTCATTAATTTGCAATTTGCAACAAGCTCTAGGCAAAGACAAACAATTATTGAACTACACAAATAAGTACAACTTAGATCAGTGTCATATATCCATTGTAGGAGTCAAATTCATAAGCATCTAAAAGTTTATGACAGATTTAGTACATAACATATAACTTATAAGATCCCTGACAATATTGCATTACAATTTCATCAGTATGCATTCTCACCCAATACTACTTATCAAATCCTTATATAGAACATATTCGCCTATAATCCCATTCAAGCATTTTAATTAATTCCTTGAATTAAAGCTAAAATAAGGATTATACACACCACAACAGTGAGATGAATGAAACAACCCTTAGTCATCTTATTCAAAATTTAGCTATGCATGTATAGTGGAGAGACATGAGTTTGAATTTATCATTTCAACTCAAATGCTAGTACTGTTATACAACATTAAATCCCCATGAATTCAAAATTGATTACAGAATAACTCATAACCTAAATTGTATTTCTCTCTAAAACCATCAGACTTTACAATTTTCTTTGCAACTTCACCTAGACTCGATCAAAACTATCTAACTTGCTAACCTGTACTTCTGGCCTTGAAATCCTTCTTATAGAAAGTGAAGGAGAAAACAAGCATCGAGCTAGAAAGTACACATGTCACCAGCCAAATAAAGCATCTGGTGATATTCTAAAAATTGTTACAACAGCCATCACCCTGGAGAATATTCATGTTCATCATGTCAGCTAAGGAAAATTGAGGCAACAAAAAAAACCACAAGAAACCCACATCGAGACCGCCATCAAAGCAAAATTGGAGGTTGTTGTAACCACAGCATCTGATTTACCACCCGTTAGTAATTCATTATTTTATTCCTCCTCATTCAAATACTTATCTACCCACCTCTGATATTCTTCATCAGTCGGCCAGTCAAAATTAATTACCTCATTCACCTTGGCATTATAAGGTGTGTATTTTATTGCTACCTGATTTGAATCTCTTTCAAAAGATTCCAAAATGGAGCTGGTACTAATGATTTTATCCATATAGCTTACCAACAAGTCATAATCTGAGTCTTCACAAATTAATTTAATTTGATCATTGATGACCTCAGCTGCCTAACCCTGCCACTGTTGGAATGACCTAATTTTCCCCTGCTCATCAATTATATCAGGTAAAAATGTCTTACCCCAATCATTGAAATTTTTCACCAACTCCCTAATCTTCCTACTCAAGTCATCTGGTAAGGTTTGAAAACCTTGCAATGATTTTACTAACACATGAGTAGGATTTAATGATTGGGGCCTCTTGTTTGTATAATACCTTGAGGCCTTATACATGACATCTAGATCACTGGCCCTAGGGATCCAATTTTCAATCAATGGTATCACTACCTCCTGATCCCTATCAATATTCTTTATTGCATCTAATAGCAATGAATATAAAGAATGTATAGATAGCAATTTATTATCAACCTTTTCATTCAAATGCCTTAAAACAGTGGTAACAATCTCTTTTTTCTTTGAAAGAGATCCCTCCTCACTTACCCTCAAAGATGCTTGTAACTCATCAATTCTTTGCAAGAGCTGCTTCTTTGTAGGATCAACAGAGCACTTTGTTTCTTCATCAATTTCCTCTAAAGAAGGGGTGAAGGCAGGATTCTAACTAGGAGACCCTGGTGTGGAAACAATTGGAGAAGCAAGAGGCACTAACCCTACTATGGAAGGTAATGTATTAGTCCCTGGAGCACTTGATGTCTCCCCAATCTGTCTATACCTAAACCTTTCCACCTCAGTTTACAACTCAACATTCCTCTGTTGCATCTTGTTGTATTCTTCAATCAAAAGGTTATACTTCTTCATTAGGCTTTGCTTTTCAACCTCCTCCCTTTCAACAGTCTTTTGGGCCAATTTGGCCACATTCACAGTTAAACTAGTGGCCTCGATGGTTTTGGTCTCTAAAGATATCTTAATTATTAATCCCCCTCTAAAATTTGGATTAATGTCTGTAATATTTGGCTTTCTCCCTTGTGGGGCCAATGCCCAAATTTCCAAGGTTTCATACTCTTCACTGAAAGAAGAATCTTGAATTGTTGCCTCAACTTCTTCAAATTCTTGCAAGGGATGCTTGGACTTCATAATAGCATTAAAGGCCACTACATCTGCAATGTCTCATTTAAGAAGAATCAATACACCAGCCTGACTCACCAATTTTCTTCCTTCCTCAGGAGTGATGTTCTTAAATTCTTCCATTAATTTAGCTTTCACTTCCTCATCATTCTTCTAGTCTGACCTGTCAGGTCTTAGTTCTCTTCCCTTACATTTATTTTGATATTCTTCAAACTTCATCCTCCATACCAATTGCAAGAATACAAGAGTCTTTACAAATTCATTGTCATCTAGAAACTCTTTACATGCTTCCATTCTTGCATCTTGTACACTTTTTCCTTTCATATCTAAATTAGATAAAACCAATTCAGCTGGCCTAAGAGGGGAAGGCATACCAACCTACATGTCCTGATCAGTAACAATAATTTCATCCATCAAAATCTCTTGTGGTTGATCAGTTCTTTTCCTTTTAGGGCTTGGCTTAGATGGTGGTGATGGGGGACTATCTTCTAGTGATGACTCTAAATCAATGATCTTAATTTCCCCAGGCACTTTGAATTTAGGACTGGTTGTGAAGGCAACTTCATAATTTGCTTCCCCTTTCTATCCACTTCTTCCTCATCACTGCTACTATCCTTTTTTCTCCTGTAAATGGGCCACTTTTATGTAGGTTGGTATGCTGGCCTTGTTTCAAAAGGTCTGGCACCTTGTTCTTGTACACCCAGACTCAGCTCTAAGTTTACTTTTTTGGTTCTCAAAAGTCCCATGATCTCTTTGAAGTTCTCCATCAGAAAATCAATTTTCTTATGGTGGGGACTGAACTCCAACAGTGGATCATATTTCGGATCCATGTTGTGCACAATATCTAATAGCTTATCATAAGTTATCCATTTCTCCTTGTTCAACTCCTGCTTATTTAGGTCGAACTCATTTCTGATCAGGTTCTCTGGAAAGTTGAACTCATGCACAAACTTGCTAGCCTTTATTATTTTTCTAAAAAGGGTAAAGAAATCCTCAGGATCATGTTGCTACTTTGGACCACATCTCAAATGATAATTCTCAAAGAATTTTTCAAAGTGCACCCACCCTTCTTTTGAAAAGGAAAAATCAGATACCACTGTATAATCAGGGAAAAATGTTCCCTTACACCTCCCTGTGAGGTTGTCCTCATGGATGCAACCTATCTGCCACATAACTTCTGCAAACCCCACTCTTGGTGGCACATTGTATGGCAGTATATGAGGGGCTCCTTGAAAACCATATACCCTCAAAAAAGTGTTGACTAGGTATGGGATAATGTCACCCCATTTATGGCTGACTTTTAATTTTGGCTTCCTCCCCTTTGGCCTGAGGAAATCATGTAATTCCTTAGGAATTCTAGGTACATTAACCATCAATCTAGCCCTCAATCTGGAAGAATTTTTTTTATCAAATTTCACATAACTAGTGCTTTCCTTATTACAAGATAAATTTGTAGCCCATATCTATATTGGCAATCTTTCTCCATCAATCGATTGCCTTAATTTCATCTTCTTAGAGAAGAAGTCAGCATTCTTGAATAAAAGCATATGCATCAGCATAGAATACCAAAATAATTGAGTGTCAGTATCATTTTTCTATAGGCTTTTCAGCCCCTCATGTATCCTCTCAGCCAAGAAAGAAGCAAAGTCATATGTGACAGAGAAGTTAGGGTGTTGTATTTGCACCCCCATGAACATGTATGCAATGGGCATCACTGCACCGGGACTAAAACCCAAAATATGACACAATGAATAAAAAAGTGGCCAGGAAATGATTTGCAAAAAAATTTAATCTGAAAGGTTCTTGGTCACAAAGGCTGATATGAAATCTTGAACCTCCTGCCCTAGCCAAATGAGGTGGAAGCAATTTAGCTTTGAAAAGAGACTTCAACTTTGCATATTCCTGCTTCATTTCCTCAAGGTTGATAGGCACCAAGTCGTCACTCAGTTCACTCAAGTCAAAAATTTGTTGAATATCATCTCTGTTAATGCTTAACAAAACCTTTCCATCATTATCCCTAATTACCCATGTGACAAGGTCATATCTTGCAGCTACTGCCCTAAGCAAGTCTACATCAAGGAAAACATTCAGTACCACCAGCTTCCCCATATCATACATCCATCCATTTGAAAAAGGGTGAGGAAAATTCCTCTATCCATACCACAATCTGAACATTTCCAAACCCATGAGAGGACCCTAGCATCGGCTATGTTGGAAAAATTGTATACTACCCCCTCCCCCAGGATTTTCCCTCGTATTAGAACCAATCCCTTCTTTCTATCATTCGTTGACAAGGGAAATTGATCCAAGAAATCATCATACAGGTTTCTTTTTAAATAGTCAATCTAGCCAGAATGTTGCTTGGGTGGTACCATCTCGGACAAACTAGGGCTTCTTATAACTTCACACTTCAAATAGCTAGGACTAACCAGAGATATGAAATTACAGAACAAAATATTGTAATTTCTCGCAATTTAAATAAACTATAGCCCTAAAACGTTTATCAAAAAGCCCTATGATAAGTACAACAATCTTTTCCTTAATTCAAGCACAAAGTGACTAGGAAACATAGAAATTAACTCACAGCTCTTTTCACAAAATTCCCAAATTTTGGCTATCAGGGTTCACAACCTTGCTCTTGGCTCTGAAACTGCTTTGCAAAATACCTGAATGATTTGTGACACACATAAAGCAGGAGAATTGATTTTATTTCAATCAAATTGTGCCATTAAATGTCTCATCCACCATTAAAACTCAATCGCGCGCTGCACGAATGGCTCTAACCATATTTGATGCAGATTTAAATTTGAGTTGTTGATCCTTCATTTTGATCAAATCATCGACGACTACCTTCAAAATAGGCTGACACAATCACCAACATGGCCATAAGGGGCTCACCATACCATATGCTGCAAAGGAAGTCCATGTGGCGGTTGCCCATGATATCACAATCGGTAAAAATCCTACAACTTCGGATCATGCGATGGTGGGCAACCGTATATCTTGAGCATCAATGATCTCATTCCTTCAACATAGTCATCGGCCCTATCATTAACCCTCGAGATGATTTTCCACCAAGATTATAACACATTCGTCAATTTGAATCATGTGCATCTTAAGAGCACTTTATTAACTCACCTTTTAATGTATTTAAGGCCGGATTAATGTTCCACAGTATTTCCTTTATTCTTTTGGCTTCATCAGATGAGACACATGGCGATCGCCTGTGATATCATGATTGATGGTGGGGCCATCCCGAGATGGCAGGGAATGGCTGAGATCAAACGATAGTTGATCAACGGTTGCACAATTTCATCCCCCAGAAGGACACGTGGCGCCCATCCATGATATCGCAATCGGGAAAAATCCTGTAGCTTCTGATCACGCAATGGTGGGAAACTATTGATATCCAAAGGAAATTTGATCAACGGTAGCGCAAATTCGATCCCTTTTACAAAATAAAACATTCATTAAAAAGGACAAGGGGACATCACTAGGCCAATGGTAAACAACAACATAAGTTTTTTTTTAAGAGATGAAACATGGGGCCAACCCAGACTTAGGAAATAAAACCCTGCAGAGGAAATAAAGTATTAAAATCAAAGGGACTCGGCCTAGATGAACCGATATGACATAAGTTGTTTTAAAACCCCATCAAAAGTAACAACGAAATAGAACCCATCCAAAGCATGAAATAAACATTAGGGTTTTACATGAAGACAAAGCTAAAACCCCAACCCTTAGAAAACTCAAACACCATGAAAGACCAGAGACATAAGGCAAGGAACAAGTGAAAAACAAGGAGCAAAATACTGAAGTTCCATCAGTGGCTCCAGTTGGGGACATTCATTCCACTGGAATGAAGTGAGAATCCAGAATCTTAGGTAGAGCAGACCAAGATGCAGAGACAACCAAAAAGGGACTGTTCGGACAAAACAACCCCAACTATATACAAAATATATACAAAATATACAAACCTAAACTACTGTTCATGGAAAAGAATACTTCAAGTGAAGTATAACTTCAAGAATTGTCCATGAACTGGCAGTTCCAGAAGATCTCCTATCATATCTTGGAGGAAGTACGAATCTTCACCCCACTTACCATTAATCAAAAATGGGCCCAACCAGATTGTATCAAATTTCCCATGTTTCCCTTTATCTTCCAGGTTGACATTACATGTTAAAACCAAATCTCCATCTTTGAAACTCCTTGTAGTTTCCCTCTTGTCATACAAATTCTTTACTTGCAACTCCAACTTTTCATTTCTCTTTTGGGCTTCCCTCTTGGTTTCATCTAATTCTATAAGAGCTTCCACTCTCAATTGCATCTCATCATCAATTTCATTATCAAACATCTGGACAAACTTATACATTTCCATTAAGTTATTTTGGGGAAACCTGGAATTTATCCCATAAACCAAGTCAAATGGGGACAACCTATTGCCTTCTTCACAGTTACCCTATTTTCCCAGACTGCTAATCTCAACTTAGAATCCCAAGCCCTTTTATTCTAATCCAGGATTCTTTTAATAATCTTCATCAAGCTTTTATTGCTTGACTCTGCTTGTCCATTTCCCTGTGGGTGGTATGGTGATGAATAAGAAATTTGGATGCCATGCTTCTCACAAAACTCTATGTATTCCTCAGATCTAAAACACATTGCATTATCTGACACAATCCTTTCTGGACATCCAAATCTAGTCAATAAGTTGCTCATCAGATCCCTTAATGTATTTACAACCTTTGCACCAATATCATAAACAACATCAACAATAATATATAATCTCATTTAATAGCTCAACATAATAGGATAATATCAAATAGAATTGGCTATCCATCAACATTATCAGCTATTTGGAGCATGAGATAACTACAACATAATCCCAAGATAAAATAGGTCATTGATTTGGAATTTTTAGCAAGCTCTAGGTAAAGATGAAAACATACTGAATCATACAACTTAGATCAGTGCCATATATCCATTGTGGGAGTCAAATTCATAAGTATTCAAGGGTTTATGACAGATTTAACACATAACATATACAATCCTTGATAACATTGCATTGCAATCTCCTCAATATGTATTCTAACCCAATACTACTTATCAAATCCTTTTACATAACATATCCGCCTATAATCCCATTTAAGCATTTTAATTAATTGCCCTTGTCAACAAATGATAGGAAGAAGGGATTAGTTTTGATGTGAGGAAACACCCTAGGGGAGGGATTAGTGTATAATTGTTCCAACATAGCCTGATGGAACAATGGATCTTTTCTCATGCTTGGGAAACCTTTCACCAAAAGATGCCATGAATGCACTTTACCCAAAGTATGCTTTAGGACCTCCATGCATACAAACACAAGGATTGTCATTTATCATCTTGCAGTAGTGGTACCTAAGATGATGGTACTACCCCTCCCTTGGACATTGCTCTCTTCTTACAATTGGATACATCAGTCCTCCTTTTGATTTTTTCAAAAAGATATGAAATGATTTCTAAGCAATGCCTTATTGGGTCAATGAGATCACCAAAAGTCTAGGACTTGTCAAATGAAGGTATATTATTGACACCTATCCCTTTGCTATTCACTTGTTAGGACTTAGTAATGACTATCCAAAGAGAAAATGAGATAGTGGAAACAACCATTTATATTATTTATCTCACTGCAATCCATTTCATGGCTATAGTCATGTTGTCACCCAGTGTAGATTTATTTTTTCAAATTCATAGATAACATGAAGACAAACCTATAGCCTTTAATGGTACTGCTCTTATTCATGACTATGCTCTGTTCCCTTGAAGCACCATGATTTATGATGGTTTTTATGTTGAATATCTTCATTAAAACACCCTTGTGCAAGTATATGCCTTCACTATTATAGCCTATTGCTGGAATGGATGATCAATGGTAGGAAAAGGTAAAAATACAACTATGCTTTGCTTCCTTCACTACTTGTTGTTGATTGTTGATTGTTGTTCATATGCACTTGTACCATTGTAATGATTGATGTCCTACATGAACTTGCATGGCTATTTTGTAGCATAACCTCATAGTTGTTGTTCATATACACTTGTACTATGGCCTTGGCTTCCAAAATGAGACCTCTCCTGAATCATAACTGCTTAATTGTCATTTGTAACTTTTTGTTTCTTGTATGCAATCATGATCCATGTTGGATCAATCATGATGACCAAAACCCCTACATGAAAGGTTATGAGCATAGCAATTGTATCTCGATCACATGATATGAGGATTCCATTGCTGTCATAAACCTCTTGTAATGACATGTTTTCAATAGGCATATTATCTGTGTCAACTAGAGTTGATGTTTCTTGAATGTCTTTTCCTTTTATGCCTTTCCTTAAAACATCATGCATTGAATGTTATCTGGAAACTTTTTTTCCTAATGTTTGATTGTCAAGGCCTTGAATAGAGCCTTGTGCAAATTTAGATTTTGTTTTTGTTGTTGTCCTTAATGAGACCATTGTAGCATGCATTGTTGGTTGTCCTTATCAATGACAATGACCTTTACCTATTGCATTCACTTTCACCAGTACACCCATGAATGAATAAAATCAATCCCCTTTGCCTCTTGTAGCTCTTGCAAAGGTGTTGTCCTTATACTTGTATCATGACCTTGATTCAACCATTGCTCTTCTTTTGTCATGTGTAATAAATACACATAGTCTCCTCATTTTATCTTTATTGGACAGCCACCTGTCACATATGTGGGTGACCTAACAACTCATGTTCCTATGTAATGTGTGACTATCCAATAGGGTTATGGTGAGAGGGGCTTGACAACAACTTGAAATGCTTCCTCATTGTTTAAAAGATGCATAATTGAACTTGATGCATCTATGAAGTCACTTCCTTTATAAACAGATCATGGATCTTCTTAAGAAGATTGAAGGACATATCAACACAATATGTTGCATCTTTTGAATATGTCCTTTCTTGTCCTATCTTATGTTACTAGTCTTTTATGGTATTGGGAAAATCCTAAGGTTGTTTTGTCTTTGACTCCTCTTTGACTCAAATGCTCCCTATTCCTCACCTCCTCTTTCCTCTTTCCCTCTCTCAAGTCTCACCCTCCTACCCCTTTTACCTCTCTCAGGTCTCTCTCTCTCTCTCACTCACTCTTATCTCACTCCCCTCTACCCTTAACCCTCTACTCTCTATATCTCTCCCCTCTACCCATAGCCCTAAACCCTTAACCCTTAACCCTTAATCCTAAACCCTTAAACCTGTTACCCAATTTTCACCCGCGAGCTCAATCAGGGGAAAATTATGTTTTAAATTCGGCATGTGGATTAAATGTGGCTCCCATAAGGGTTGAGCCTAGCGTGCAGGTGTTCGGTTTTGATTAGGAAGGTCTTCATCTGATGCTATTTCACAAGGAAGTCTATTGGAAAGCATGCCTCAATCAAATTTGGCACAAAACTCCTCAGAGAAGAAAGTCGTTGATACCCTCCTATTGTCTTTCCGACTAGCAGTGTGGTTCTATTCATTTGAAATATATTGGTTGGCTAGACACTTTAATTGCCATGGGTTTTTATATGTCTCCTCGACATGCTAAAGTCTCACCGAACGTTGTGCACAAAGCTAGCGTCGCTGAAAGAATATGGTTTCGGGGAAATGTCCTACCGACACGGGGGAGTCTCACTGAAATGTTTTCCTTTGAGGTAACGTCTTTCCGAAGGGGTGAGGTCTCGCCAAAAGGAGTTGGCATCGGGGAGAAGGTTTGCGCTCGAAGAGAGGTCCTGCCGACCGATGAAGGGTCTCAGTGAAAGGTTGTAAGTCGGTGTAACATTTGGCGGACATGGGGGAGTCTTGCCAAAAGGTTTTCCTTTAGGTTAACGTCTCACCGAAGGGGTGAGTTCTCTCCGAAAGGAGTTGGCATCGGGGAGAAGGTTTGTGCTCGGAGAGAGGTCCTGCCGACCGATGAAGGGTCTCAGCGAAAGGTTGTAAGTTAGTGTAACATTTGGCTGACAGGGTGGTCTCGCCGAAGGGAGGTGTCATCAGTGTGATGTCTTCCCGACCTGGGGAGTCTCGCTGAAATGGAATGCCTTCGGTGTAAAGATGGGGCTTCGGGGTAATGTCTTCACGACTCGTTGGAGTCTCGCTGAAAGCTGGGGGCTTTGTTGTAAGGTCCTACCGACAGACAAAAGTCTCACCAACAATTGTTAACAAGGCTGTCAGCGGAGAGAAAGATTTGCATTTTCTGTGAGGTTTGGTGAAAGGGTCGAAGTCTTGGCAAAGGGGGTTTGCTTCGGGGAGATGTCTCCCCGAACCGATAATGTCACACTGAAGTTTGTTCACAAGGGGATATCGATATGACTCGTGTCCCTCGCCATGACGTCTGGTCGACTCGTTGAAGTCTCACTGAAGGATTTTCCTTTCAGTGTAATGTCTTGAGATCAATGAAAGGTCTAGCCAACAGGGCGAGGTCTCATTGAAAGAAGTTGCACTCACTGACAGAAAGCTCGGTCGATGTAATGTCTCACCGATCGAAGGTGGTCTCACCGAAGCAGAATGATTTCAATGAGAGGTCTTCCCGACTGGAGGGGAGTCTTGCCGAAATGAAAGGTTTGATCTCAGGGAGAAAGATTAAGGGCTCGCTGTAACGTCTTGCCGACCCGATGAAGTCTTTCTGATAGTCTAGGCAATGACAAAGGTGATATCGGTATATCTCTTGTAGCTCGCTATGAGGTCTCGTTGATAGTGGTAAGTTATGCCGATAATTGCTGTGGAGAATTGTGGCATCAGGGAGACATGGCTAGTGTCTCAGTGACATGCGAGTCTGTAGGAATAACCTTTGACCATCTGGCGATTCCATGTGGCATTTTTTCAACCAATCAGAGGAAGCTACAGGCGAACCGTTGGTAGCTTGACCGGTGCCAAGAAGATCAACAGAACGTAAACAACATGGACTTACTTTGAGATCAACAGTGATGAAGTAACTCGATTCAAAGATCTTGAGCAGGAAAAAGGCAAAAGGAAAAAAACCTCAAGTCACGAAGACAGTTGAGGTGTATATTGGTGAGCGGTAGATTGACATTTATGATTATCAGAACAACCACATTCAAGGCAGCTCCGATTGAAGTTTGAGGATGGACACGGAGGCCGGAGGTTAACGTGATTATTCCAAAAGATTTGGAGGCCATTTTTGGAGCAATTCTTCACTAACATGGACACGGGGGAGGCACATTGAATGCAACATTAACTTTAGTCTAAAAGATCTAAGGGGGACGTGTTCAGGAACCGACTCATTTTTGTAAACCTTAGGGTAGAGGCTGACACTTTGGGTTTTTTGGGTTGTATATATGGCATTTTTGCCTCATTTTGTAAAGAGTTCTTCTTATGCTTTTCAGAAATTTCTGACTTTTGCAGTCCTTTCTCAAATTAGCAAACTTTTGTAACTCATTTGGAGCATAATATACAGAGTTTACCTTGGATACCATTGATTGTCTCATTTTTCCTTCATGTTCTTGTAGCATCGTGTATTGTCAGGTGATTGATCAAGTTATTTGTGAGATCTTTTTTATTTCCCTGTAGCTTTGTCTCATGTACTATGCCTTTTCTACAAAAGTATGGTTATGCAGGTTGTAATTTGTGTTTTAAAGTTGTATATGACCCTTTTGATTTGTGAAAGTTACCTTTCCTTCTTAAAAGCGTATGCAAGTCAACCTTTTTATGAAATATTCATGCATAAACATACGATAACATGTTGTGCAGTTCAATGTCAGTCATCATTATTCAAGTGTATGCCAGTTTGAATGTTCATAGCTCTTATTACATTTAGGTGTATCACCATAGAAATAAATAAAAAAATCGTTAGTTTTAATTTTTAAGCATTCTCCTTCTACCATTTTCCTTTACAAAATCAGTAGTTTAGGTGATAGCATAGGAAGTCGGCCTTCTCCAGAGGTTCTTTTCCATTTTTAGGTGACCCACAACCTGGAAAAGTTCCCATGTTTCTCTAGAAAGCTCAGTTTTTCATAACTTTGCATAGGGTGCATTTCTAGGAGATAACAATTTTGGCATGCTCGGTGGGACTGTCGAACAGACAGTTTGAAAATTACATGTCTATTATTGGTTTTTAATATGCAACCAATAAGATTCAGGCCTTTCAGAGGTTAACATCAACATATCATGGTGACTCCGTATACCAGTGTATCATTGAGGAATTCAAAATATTGAGAAATCTTGTGTTTTTCTCAATAATATCAGCCTTTGGAGGCAGCGCGAATAGCACCATGGTGACTCCAATTTAATATCAGCTAGTTTCAGAAGCCTAGGTACCTACAGTTAAGGAGGTTTTCTATCTAGACTTGCTTATGCTTCATATTTTACCTTGCAATGTCTAGTTATCAGCAATATAGTGGTTATTCTCTTCCATTTCATGAAAATTTATGTTCTAGGTCTCCAAACAGTCTTTCTCCTCATTGCAACCAACATTATTAGCAATCCTATCATGCTTTCCACCCTCCCACCCCTGCTCAATTCCCCTCGCAGCATATCAATTCCACTTTGAGCCAGCCTTGTAGCCTCCCGAGTCATTCCCAAAATTCTAACAATGTGAATGCCGAGTTGGGTAGCGTCAAGGAGATGTTGCTGCAATTTCAAAGGCGGATGTTAGACATAGAAAGGGAAAATGAGTATAATATACAGCAGGAGGAGCTTGCTTATCAAGTTTATATTCATCAACAGGATGTTGAGACACAAAGAGGATCCTATTTTGTACAAGAATTTGAACAAAGTCAGTCTAACTCTCCTGAAGAACAACTTTCTCAAATGCACCAGTCAACTACTGCCTTTTCAAATCCTTTCTTTGAAGAAGGACTTCACTACCCAAGATTCAATGTTCCAAGCTTTGAACAAAATGAAACTTCTGTCAAAAAGAAAGTAGAGGAAGAGCAACCTGTTGATCCAGACAGCTTACTCCTTTGCGAGAAGATTAAAGAGGCAAATCCTTTACATCTAGCTATAAGGTGTTATCAATTGCAGCAGCAAAGGATTGAGCATCAGGAGGACATCAGACAATGTGGTGAGTTGCTGACCAATGGTCATCAACAAGACACTGGAGCATTGGACTTGGAAGAACATCAACAAGACAAAGCAGAAGTAGCTGTTGAGAAAGGTCAATTTATAGCTTGGAATAAGGGATTATCTCTATTCTCTCAGCTTGATGGAGAGGAGGTAATTGCCGAGTTTTGCTAAATACTGGCAAATGAGGAATCTAAAATTTTACAAGAAGGTGAGGAGAATCAGGTTGAGTAGCTTGTTGTAATGAACATAGCTGAGCATCAAAAGCCAGAGTTAATCTTCTCATTTGATGATTTGCCTTACTTCATTGACAAGGATGAAGAATTGGACCAACATGAGGTTGATGGAGTTAATGTTGATTTATTGTTGCATAAAGGTGAAGGTGAGTTTAAAGTCTTTACTCGCGAACAAGGAGGTTTAAGTAGCATTGTTTGGGGAGAGCCACATTTTGATGTGCATGAAAATACCCATCAAGTTGAACAAGTCCCTGAACTGGACCTACTATTTTGCAAAGAGGGTGATTTTGATGCTTTATCAAAGCTAGATGAGAACTGTATTAGGCCTGAAATTAGTCTTTATGTTTAGAAAAGTAAAGACAACATTGAAGAGGATATGTTTTGGAACGATTTAGAAGCTTTCTGTACTAATTTGGGTGTTGAACTATTACCTCTTGATGAAGTTAATCATGAACAACTCGAGCTTACTGAAGAAGCTTTTTTTTTCTCACTAAGTCAGTCACAGGGGTTAGACTTTTATAGCCAAAGGCTATAAAACAACAGTGAATGGGAAAGAGACCAACAAAGAGAGCTCAATTTTTGTCTTTACAAGGGGCTGTCTGATCAAAGATTTAGCCCAGATGGAGTTTAATGAAGTGCCAATGGTTAATCAAACACTCACACATGGAGCCACAACTGAAATTGGCATAAAGGATGTACTTGCAGTTGAAAAAGAGTGTGTTCAATTTACTTATCCTCCTTTGAATACAAATGCATATGATCAGTTTAAAGAGGTAAGTGAACTTGTTACCCTCTTTCATGAGGCAGTGCATTGCATTTTTAAACATTTTTCAGTGTACCATCTTTATTCAGCTGCCATTAAGCTTGAGAGTCATTGCATATTCAAGAGAAAGGGCAGTTATTTCAATCATCCTGTGAATGGTTTTGTTTGACCAATTTCTTACTGGTTAGTGTAGGGTAGGGTAGAATTTTCTTTTTTTGCTTTCAATAAGTGCCTCATGGCACATTTTCATTCCAGTATTTTTTTTCTTTCAATAAAGTGTAGTTGTTGCACTTGGTTTTTCAGATTGTGTCTTCAACAGAGTTGCAGTAGTTTCTTTTCAGTTTGCTTGTTTTAAAGCTAAGTTATAGTTTTCTGAGTCAAAGAAGAACACAAAAATGGACTCCATGCCCAATGGACAAGTTTAGGCTACTAGTTTTCATGTTTAGCAGGCAAACATTTAGCTAAGGTCGCCAAAAATGTTACCCAATTTTCACCCGCGGGCTCAATCAGGGGAAAATTATGTTTTAAATTCGGCATGTGGATTAAATGTGGCTCCCATAAGGGTTGAGCCCAGCGTGCAGGTGTTTGGTTTTCATTGGGAAGGTCTTCATCTGATGCTATTTCACAAGGAAGTCTATTGGAAAGCATGCCTCGATCAAATTTGGCACAAAACTCCTCAAAGAAGAAAGTCGTTGAGACCCTCCTATTGTCTTGCCTACTAGCAGTATGGTTCTATTCATTTGAAATATATCGGTTGGCCAGATATTTTAATCGCCATGGGTTTTTATATGTCTACCCGACATGCTGAAATCTCGCTGACCATTGTGCACAAGGCTAGCATCTTCGAAAGAATATGGTTTCGGGGAGATGTCCTGCCGACACAGGGGAGTCTCGCCGAAAGGTTTTCCTTCGGGGTAACATCTCGCCGAAAGGAGTTGGTGTGGGGGAGAAGGTTTTCACTTAGAGAGAGGTCCTACTGACTGATGAAGGGTCTCAGTGAAAGGTTATAAGTCGGTGTAACATCTGGCTGACACGGGAGAGTGTCGCCAAAGGGTTTTCCTTCGGGGTAACATCTCGCCGAAGGGGTGAGGTCTCGCCGAAAGGTGTTGGCGTTGGGGAGAAGGTTTACTCTCAGAGAGAGGTCTTGCCGACTCATGAAGGGTCTCAGTGAAAGGTTGTAAGTCAGTGTAACGTCTAGCCGACAGGGTGGTCTTGCCAAAGGGAGGTGTCATCGGCGTGATGTCTTGCCAACCTGGGGAGTCTTGCCAAAATGGAATGCCTTTGGTGTACTGATGGGGCTTCAGGGTAATGTCTTCCTGACTCGCCGGAGTCTCACCCAAAGGTGGGGGCTTCGTTGTAAGCTCCTTTCAACAGAAAAAAGTCTCACCGACAGTTGTTCACAAGGCCATCAGTGGGGAGAAAAATTTGCATTCACTGTGAGGTCTGGCTGAAGGGTCGAAGCCTCGGCAAAGGGGGTTTGTTTCGAGGAGATGTCTCGCTGACCCGATAATGTCACATCGATGTTTGTTCACGAGGGGATATTGATATGACTCCTGCCACTCGCCATGACGTCTGGTGAACTCGCTGGAGTCTCACCAAAGGATTCTCCCTTCAGTGTAATGTTTTGAACTCGATGAAAGGTCTGGCCGACAGGGCGAGATCTCGCTGAAAGAAGTTGCTCTCACTGATAGAAGGCTCGGTCAGTGTAATGTCTCACCGACCGAAGGTGGTCTTGCTGAAGCGGAATGAGTTCGATGAGAGGTCTTCCCAACTGGAGGGGAGTCTTTCCAAAATGAAAGGTTTGATCTTGGTGAGAAAGATGAAGGGCTCGTTGTAACATCTTGCTGACCTGATGAAGTCTTTCTGATAGTCTGGGTGATGGTGAAGGTGATATCGGTATAACTCGTACAGCTCGCTATGAGGTCCCGCTGATAGTGGTAAGTTATGCCGATAACTGTTGTGGAGCATTGTGGCATCGGGGAGACACGGCTAATGTCTCACCGACATGCGAGTCTGTAGGAATAACCTTTGACCATCTAACAATTCCATGTGGCATTTTTTCAACCAATCAGAGGAAGCTACAGGCGAACCATTGGCAGCTTGACCGGTGCCAAAAAGATCAACAGAATGTAAACAACATGGACTTACTCTGAGATCAAAAGCGATGAAGTAACTTGATTCAAAGATCTTGAGCAGGAAAAAGGCAGAAGGAAAAACACCTCAAGTCATGAAGACAGTTGAGGTGTCTGGTGGCGAGCGGTAGATTGACATTTATGATTATCAGAACAACCACATTCAAGGTGGCTCTGATTGAAGTTCAAGGATGGACACAAAGGCCAGAGGTTAATGCGATTATTCCAAAAGATTTATTTGGAGGCCATTTTTGGAGCGATCCTTCACCGACATGGACACGGGGGAGGCACATTGAATGCAGCATTAACTTTATTCCAAAAGATCTGAGGGGGATGTGTTCAAGAACTGACTCATTTTTGTAAACCTTAGGGAAGAGGCCGACACTTTGGGTTTTTTGGGTTGTATATATGGCATTTTTTCCTTATTTTGTAGAGAGTTCTTCTTATGCTTTTCAAAAATTTGTGACTTTTGCAATCCTTTCTCAGATTAGCAAAATTTTGTAACTCATTTGGAGCATAATATATAGAGTTTATCTTGGATACCATTGATTGTCTCATTTTTCCTTCTTGTTCTTTTAGCATCGTGTATTGTCGGGTGATTGATCAAGTTATTTGTGAGATATTTTTTATTTCCCTATAGCTTTGTCTCATTTATTATTCCTTTTCTGCAAAAGTATGGTTATGTAGGTTGTAAATTGTGTTTTAAAGTTGTATATGACCCTTTTGATTTGTGAAAGTTACCTTTCCTTCTTAAAAGTGTATGCAAGTCAACCTTTTTACGTAATATTCATGTGTAAACTTACGGTAACACATTGTGCAGTTCAATGTCAGTCATCATTATTCAAGTGTATGCTAGTCTGAATGTTCATAGCTCTTATTACATTTAGGTGTATCACCATAGAAATAATGTTTTTTTTCATTAGTTTTAATTTTTAAGCATTCTCCTTCTACCCTTTTCCTTCACAGAATCAGTAGTTTAGGTGACACCATAGGAAGTTAGCCTTCTCCAGAGGTTCTTTTCCATTTTTAGGTGACCCACAACCTAGAAAAGTTCCCATGTTTCTCTAGAAAGCTCATTTTTTCATAACTTTACATAGGGTGCATTTTTAGGAGATAGCAAAACCCTCTACCCTCTACCCTTAACCCTATCTCCCTCTATCTCTCTCCCACTCCCTCCCTCTCTCTCTATCTCTATGAATTCTCTCCCTCCTAGCACCACTCCCTCTCTCAAGTCTCTCTCTCTCACTCACTCACTCAGTCACTCTATCTCAAGTCTCTCCC
>VDFB02270651.1:559180148-559250169 GCA_007258455.2 Sequoia sempervirens | reverse complement strand
TTTATGCTTTCTAGTTTAGCGGCCTCTTTAGTTTAAGTTTTGTTTTCAATTGTTCCAAACATTTAGAAAATATGAAAGAGATAATCAAGATTATTCCTATTGCATATAGCCTCTAAACACTACCCGGTTGATACATTTGATACATATTTCAACTAAAGAGACAAGACCTAATGACAACCTGTCACCACCCTAAGTCTATTTTAAACTATGTTAAATCTTGAGACTTCAAATCATAAACTAAACCTTTTCCATTACCAAAATAACTTATATCATCAACATATAACACAATAATCAAAATATCATCAATGTCCATGCTATAGTAGATGCAATGATTTTATTTGAATCTCAAAAATCTCAAATTTAACACAAAAGAATCAAACTTTTAGTACAACCTAGGAGACTACTTAAGACCATAAAAATATTTCTTCAACATACAAACCAAATGTTCTTTACCTTTCTCAATGTAGTTCTTTGGTTGTTTCATATAAATATTTTCCTCCAAATCACCATGAAGGAATTTTGTTTTCACACCCATCTGCTCAACCTCAAGATCGTACTCTATAAAAAGAGAATAGAAATTAAATGGATGTTAAATTTTCTACTGGGAAGAAAATATCACCATAATATATTCCCTCAAACTAGGAATAACCCTTCAAAACCAATCTCACCTTGTATTTCTTGGCAATGCCATCAATCCTCATTTTCCTTTTGAACACCCATTTTCATCACATATGATTTCATCCATAAGGCAAAGATTATAGGTCCCATCTATTATTTTTGTTTAAAGTAGCCATCTCCTCATCCATGGTCACCTTCCAAGACTATGTACCATTCATATTTATAGCCTCCTTTATATTCCCAGGCTCATCAATGTTAGTAATCAAAGGAAAAATATATTTCTAATCAGATGAAGTATAAATTTTTGGTTATCTTTGTCAAGTGGACCTCAATGATTGAGGTGGAGTTTCAATCTCATCTTGAAAACTCTCTAAACTATCTAAGCTTTCTTCCTCTTTAAGTCCTTTTTGGGCTTCTCATTCAACCTTCTCAAACTTTGGGGTTACTTGAACCATATATTTTTTCATACTTCTCAGGTTGCAAGATTGTGGAAGAATATTTATCTTCTCTAAAGATGAAACTTTTTCTATACAAAACTCTCTTAGTCACAAGGTACCAAATCTTGTAGCCTTTCACACTAACACCATAGCTAATAATGATGTATTTTGCAACCTTGTTATCTACCTTTGAAAAACTCTCCCTAGGCACATGTGCATATTACTCACAACTAAAGACTCAAATATGTCTCAATGAGATATATTTTCCCAAATAAACCCCCATAGGTGTCTTATCAACAAGAGTTGATGTAGAAGACTTGTTAACCAAGTAACAATTTGTGGAAGCCACTTCAGACCAAAAAATTTATTCTAACAATACTAATGTCACTCTTTATCAACATAGTATTCATTGTTTTTACACCTTCATTCTGCTAAGGGGTGTAGAGAGTTGTATTATTCCTTTATATCTCATGATCCTCGTAGAATCTATCAAAATATATATTAAACAAAACTTAGTGGCATTATAAATCCTCAAAATCTTAATCTTCATATGAGTCTAGAATTCTCTACAAGAGGCTTAAATTCTTTAAAAATGATGGAAGAATTCACATTTACTTCTAAAGAAATATGCCTATGTGCTTATACTTTAATCATCAGTGAAAGAAAAATAATATATATATTTGAAAATTGAAGAACCATTAACAGGACTAAACACATATGAATGAATTAAACCTAACACTTTGGAAGATTTATAAGAACTAGAGTAAAAATAAATGTAGTTTTTTTTTTCATATACACAATGTTCAAATAAATTAAATTTAAATTTACAATTATTTAACTCCTCAACAATGTTAGGCAAAGGTGTGTTTTCCACCTTGTATAATGTTATAAATTTAATATTTTATTATTGTGTTGTGCACCTAGGGAATCTAGGGATGTGTGCATAACATGGGTTAGCATTCTTGGGGCCACTTTATATGTTGTATGTAACATTGGATTGAATATTTAATGTGGGGTTGCACATGGGAAAATATTTAATGTTGGGAAAACTTAGTACCAAGTATTAAATGTGGGGGTTAATGGTTTTGTAAACTCGCGGTATTAGTGACATGCTTTTATGTAATACCACTTGGTGGTTTTGTGTGAGCTTGTTTCTATAAAAGTATACTTCCTCTAACTCCTCATTTTTGGTCATTCATTCAATCTTACTTGATCTAACTCTCATTCTTCTTCATTCTTTCACTCGCATTCTCAAGCTTTTGCGCTCTCTTTACTATCTTCTTTGCATTCTTGCTCTCTACACCAAGGCTTTGATACTATTGATATATCTTGTACAATCTTGGATGTTGCATGCTCTTCCTTTCAACATCTCTCACTTGCTAAAGGAGGGTAACTATATTTTCCATGTTACTTTATCGTTTTATTTTGGTAGCATATTGTTCTAACACATCTATTTATTTCTTTATCTCGTCTATTATATTTTTCTCCATCTCTATCTATCTGGTTATTTGTGGATGTGGGAACACTTACGTGGGGGTTTGACTAAGGCAAGCCCCTAAAATAGCCCCAACCATTTTCTTGTTTCTATGCGTGTAAGTTTTGAAGTTGTAGCTTTGCGAGAGGCTTCATTCTTGGACCTCTTGTGAGTGCCTCCTTTCTTCTTTTACGTTCTATTATTTCCTTTCCATTACATTTAATTTACATTCATTATTGTTATTCTATTAGTATTCTATTATTTTTAGTGCATTCTTGAGATTTTAGTCATTGAATAGTTAGTAGGTTCTTTGTAATTTTCTATGATACTCAATTTTTGTCCATATGAGACTACAACGCGTCGCAATGATGTTTGCACGTCGTGCTATCATCCTTGGTCGAGAGCTTGTTGGTTTGTCAAGAGAACCTCTACAACCGACTCTTTTGATTTTTGAAACTCTCTCATTTTTATTCAGCATAAAACATAAAAAAACTCCTTCATCTTCTCATCCTGTCACCTGAGCTTTGATCCCTGAGGTAGCCGAGTAACATTTTCCCTTTGAGATCATGTCATTTCAGGGTGTTGAATTTCCTCCTCTACACCTGCATTGTGTGATGGCATTCCATGAGCATAATCTCTTATGTTTCATGACACAACATCTCCTTTGTATTGCTTCTTAAATCATTTATCTATTTTATCTCTCTTCTTAAATTATTTGCACTCCTTGAGTCATGCAACTATTTTAAGGGGGGGGGTTATGTTATCACAATGCAAAATCACATTTTATCTTAAATGAAAAATATTTATAAGAAACTTGATTGTATAGGAACCACCTAGCATAGTGCAACATGCTAGGTTGTTGTTTTTCATGTATCTTATATTTTCCATGGTTGTTTTGCAATGCATCTTGTAGCAACCATGATCAATCAAAATCGTTGTAAGGTCTCTAACATAGCACATCTTGTTGGCCATATTAACTATCTCAACATTATTATCCTCAAATCATAATTTTGATAACATAATTTAAAATGCATAGCAAGTATTTGACTTATAATTAGTTAAAAATAATACAATTAAAATAGTTCAAAAATGAGGTGTGACATCCATGGTTTGCTCTATATTCATTACAAATTGGAAGTCCATTCTCGTAAATGATGTCTAAAGAAGATATTTTAATCATGCCATGCCTTCTCCTTCAATTAATTTTATAACTCTTATAATTTAGGAATTTAATTGAATTTATTAGTTTTTACTTCTATTAAAATGTAATTCCATTCTACTACTAATTTTTTAAAGAAATATGATAAACACCCAATTCATATATATAAATATAAAAGCTATAGAACCCTTTTAGGGTCAAAAGTTACTTGAGTTTCATTACACCATTTTTTACCACGAAAGGTCATTGTTTTATGCTTAGAAAGCACAAAAGATGCGGAAACCCATCAGTAAAGGGAAAGGTTGTTTTCAAAGTAGCACTCATCTCCTATTGGTTTCAATAATATATACATCGACTTGCCCTTATTCGTACCTTTTGAATTATATAAATATATTTCTTCAACTATCTATTATTGCCTTCATCAATGAATTCCTACGACTCATGGGCCCCAACTTCTTGAAAAATGTGCCCTCCTTTTGGGTTTCTTGACAAGTGTGCCTTCCTATGTTTAAGGGTACCTTTCATTTAATAATTCCTAACAATCTCCACATGACTCTTTAGACATCATCTTGACTAAGAGGGAACAAGAATGATAGACAAGTACATACCAACCAAATCATCTTATGGGATGCTTTCTTCCGTTTTCATAATGCATGGAACCATCACCTCAACAAAAGATGTATACATTTCTTCTTTAGGGTTATGATATTTATGAAAGTATGTTGGCCTACACCTTTTAATATAGGATTTTACCTTCATCAAATATAATTTAATCATTCTTCATTCCACATATAACTATCAACTCAATAAAGGTGATTTGTTGAAATGAAGGTAAAAAGAGTTATATGGGATAGCTTGACACACCATCTATTGGTTTTCTACAATTTCTAAACCTAGGTCATATATCCAATAAAAATATGTAATTTATATAATTTATTATAATGAGACAAGAATATTTTTAGATATAATGCATTAAAATTTTGTAGAATAAAAAAAATTATATTCTATAATTCATCATCAAGATAAAGAAAAATAGTTGATTACAAAATATAATTTAAAATATTAATATTATAAACTTATTTTCAAACATTTTTGTCTTAATATACCCAATACTTCAATGGATCCACAAGCAGTAAGCATTATGGTTAAAGTGGACATCAAAAGAATTATAGTTGGTATGAGTTTTTCATAGTCCACAAAGTAGATATATGATAGCTTTTGGTTTTAACTATATATTTTTTCAACCAAGGATCAAGTCTTGTTGAGTGCAAGGCCTCGATATCATAAGGGAGGAGGTCAAGATCGTGTTAGGTCGAGAACGTGTCCGAACAAATTTCGCAAATACCCCTCAATGAGAGAGATTTCAACTTATCTAAATTTGATAGAAAAATCCTACAAAATATGTATATATTTCATACATCTCTACACTTCAAGGTCGGTGGAAACAAAATGACATTGCACCATGAAGTGTTTGGCCTATAAGGACATTCAAACCAAATATGTTGATACTCTAAAAGTTGAGTCTCTGATTACTTTGTTCAAGGAGGGACGAATTGCAAAGATGGCAAATTATTTCCTCAAAATCTATAGCAGAAGAACCATGATCAACAAAGAAATAGTGGACACTCAGAAATAGAAGCTGAAGTTTGTTGATTGTGTCTCTTAGAATCACTCCGCTATTTTCAATCATGAATCCCATAAACTATATGATCTATGAACGTCATTAAATTTTATTTTATTTATTTAATTTAATTTTTCTCATTTCCATTCAATGAGTTGAATGGTAGGCAAGCACAGATCCACATAATAAAAAGGTAGGCAATATAAAACTACTTACCATCCCCCATGAGAATAAATGCTTCTTGAAAGCATGAATGGTTGGAGTCGGGACAAAATACGTACCTTTCCTCCGAACTCACATGCCAACATTGT
Source organism: Sequoia sempervirens (assembly GCA_007258455.2). NCBI lineage: Eukaryota > Viridiplantae > Streptophyta > Pinopsida > Cupressales > Cupressaceae > Sequoia > Sequoia sempervirens. Next base: position 559,244,549 of record VDFB02270651.1, on the reverse strand, counting down.
CTCTTTCCTACACAGTTACAAAACGTGAAAGGTGTCGATTCAATCCAAAGTGCTTGGAATGCAATCCATAGAGCTCGGGGTTCATGTATAATATCTCTGACAAATATATTTGCGCAATTCTAGGAGTTAAAAGAAATTCTTACCATGACAGAGTGTAAGAAGAAGGGTAGCTGTTACGTCGCATTCTAATTAAAATTCTAATGATAACTGTACGAACGTAAAAAGTAACTAAGTAATAATATTTCCGTTAAAAGAATCTCTATCCCGTTACATTGTTTAACTACAAGTATGAAAGGGGACTAGGGAGAGGGCCCATAGTCATGCACCCTAATTTCGCGCTTCTAATTATCCTACGTTGAAATTTCAAATCACTCCCAATTTTTTACAGCAGCTTACTTGGCAAGTTCTCTGCTTATAACGAAGGTTTCAGGGCCACATCATCAAATATGATGCCACATCAGCATGCGTTTTTGTCAAGGTGTCGAAAAAGGCCCCAAAAAATAGTGAGACCAATTCTCGTGCATTACATCATGAGTAGTTGAGCGTTGATGTGGTATCACATGATTGGTTGCTTTTTAGATCAAAAGCATACATTTTGTTTAATTATGGATAGTCAAATCACAACTATTGGACATTATATAAACGACTATTAGGTACTATAATTACGATTGGGTCTGACTATTGGACCCTCGCGGGCCCTCTCCTAGTAACATTTTGTTTTGTGGGTTTCTAATAACTAGCAAAGGAAAAAAAAATTACCCATGGTATATTATATATGTACAAATCTAATTTGGTATATTATACGTTAAAATTGGTAGTTAGAATAATATTAAATGTGAGAGAGTAAATTAAAAAAATTGCACTTTATTTTATAATTAAATATTATATTAGATTTGAAATAGAATGTGAATTTCATATTAGAATGGCGAATTTCAAATTAGTATTTGTCTTGGAATCAAAATATTATGTTGATTTTGGATAAGGACGAGTCTAATAATCAATGATTAGTTCACAATCATAGATCTATCCTACACCCACTTTTGTACTAAATCATCATACTTATGTCCTTCACTTCACTCAATTCATTCTAGTATCCTTTGTGTCTTCTAATAATTGATGGATTGACAATATTTATAAATATCTTCATAGGGATGTCAAGATGTCAATATGTCATAAGAGGACATGTTCTCTTAGGTTAGCACACATAAATGTGTACAAATGATCAAAAAAACAACAATGAATGGTTCATAAGGCACAACACTTACTAAAGATTTTGCAAATGGGGTTGTAAGCTAAGTGGGCTTAACCTTGGGGAAAGCTCTATGGTTAAACACACTTGAGCTAGAGTAGTACTAGGATGGGTGACCTCTTGAAAAGGCCCAATGCTTCACCTATGTGAGCATCACCTAGATGCAATGTGTGCTAAGTGGACCATTCATTATCATGAGAGATGGGTTCTTGTGAACCACTACTCATGAAACATGGATTAATGAGTTTGACTCGTAAAACTACGTTGTTGAATCCTGATAGCAATATCATAATTTGACACGTTGTGGAAAATACCTCCTACATATCAACAATATGTAGTCATGCATATGTTTTTAGGAATGGTTGTGCATATTTAGCTTCATTTTATTACTTCAATTGAAGTGTGAAAAAGAAATGGTATTCTTTAATTATTTGATGATAAGAATATGATTACAATGAATGCATCGAATGCCTTTGAATATAAGTACATTGCAAATCTTTGCATAAATGGGCCTTTAGTTGACCTTGGGTGAGAAAAGTATAGGTAAGAGTTTTCCAAGTCAAATTTAGGAAGGATAAGTCTACAACCATGAACTAGTCCTTAAACTTGAAAAGGGACATATCAGACTAGATAATGTGTGTATGGAAAAATGTGTGTATGGAAATGTGTGCATGGATAAGGGTAATGAATGAGTGGGTAGGGTGAATGCTAAGGGATGTGTAAACATATGAACGTAAATGAGGGGTAAGTGTATTGGAATATGTGTTATATGTCCTTAGATAGTATAGGAAAAGACATTTGTTACACAATTTTGTTATTTGTTAATCTATCTATCTATCAAGGTTGATTCTCTTGAACTTGGGCCCAACATTAAATTTAAATGTCCCATGCATGCAAATTTTATAATTACATTTTTCCCCTACCTTGAGGTGCATGTGGATCCTAGAATGACATATATCTCAAAATATGTATTATTAGGCTAGGTGTTGTACACCTTACATAAAATATTTAATATTTTGTAAACTTGTGGTAAAAGTTGTAATGGGACATCACATATTAATGTATGTGGGGTGCCACATGAAGACATGCCTTCTTGAGCTTAAAAGTTAAAATAAGGGTTTTATCAATTTCTCCTTGGAGGTTGTAATGATTTTTGGATCTAGAGTCAAACTTAGGCACCCACCTTTAAAATATTACTTGGGTGCATTGATTAAAACACTTAGTTTTATTTTGATCATTATCTATTTATGGAGTACTTGGGATGATATATTCATGGTGAAGCAGTTACAAGGTAGGGATATGTTGTTGGATCTTATCCATAATTAAAGAGTGTTGATCTCTTTGTTTCTCTTGGTTGTGACATTATAGTATGGCTATGGATGTATAAGTATGATGTTGTAAATTGTCCATATCTTAGAGGAAATGTGTTAGAGGTGACAAATATAATCTTATTTTGCTACTTATAGGGCACCAATACTCTAGAATATTGTATTGTGATGGATTTGTTGTTGACGATACATTGGGTGTGCTTTAGGATGAGTTTTCCTGAAAGAGTTTTACTAGAGTATATATCAAGTGTTATATTTTTATTTCTCTGATAGAATGTTTTGACTTTATTGTATCTTGCAAGTAATTTTCTAATTAGATTAATATGGTTTCTTATAACTAGTATCAAATTTGTTAACTTGTTGAGGGTTGTTACTTGTGTTGGATTTCTTATATTTGGTATCAAAACTAGTTGTACCTTAGTAGATCCAAGGGAGGAAGGGAAATTTTATCCATATATTGATATTCGTTATTAGTGGGAGTATCTTGTTTAGATTGAATCTTTTTTGGGTATATAAAAATTGTGAGCACTTCTAGAAAATAAAAAATATAGATTGTAAGAGGTCATGTAGAGGTTGTGGGCTTAGTCTTAAATGAAGACCTAGAATCTCTTGAAACAACCCCTAAATACTTGGATGAGAAACGGCTATGGAGTTGGTCACTTGGTGACATGGAACTCTTAGACAACCCCTAGATGCATGTTGTGAATTCATGAGTTTTTGATCTATGGGTCATATATTTATGATATTTTATCATTTAAATAATGAATCTTCAATCATTTTAGTATTTACAAGTGATTTGGATGCATTAATGGATCCAAAATTGTAAAGATTACATTCACATATATGGTTTGACAAATTTTATGACTAATCAAAATCTATGAGTTATAGATTTTTAGAAGAGTGCTTTTTATATTATAATTCTTAATGATTTTCTAGATGGAGACAATTTCAAATATGTTGTAGTTGCTTTGTTAGGTTCTTGAATGAGTGAAAATTTTAAGTTGTAAATTTTTTGGTATATTAGATTTTAGTGTTTACATATTTAACATTTGTACCATTGGAACAATCTACATGATGCCTTATTTTTTCTGTTGTTAATATAAATCTAAATCTACATGTTTTTGTGTCTACATTCTTTTTAGTGGATCCAAGTTGCACAATTTGAAAACTATGAGTTTTATGGCTATTTTATTTTGTTTTAGGATGAACACTAGCCACATTTTCTATTAAATTTAGAGGTTGCATGAGTGCTAATTTTTATAGATTTTATGTTTATGCCTACATGATGTATGGAAAACTTAGAGCAAACTTTTGGACCATTGCTGCCAATTTTGGTTAGTTGGAATTTAACTGTTATGAAGTATTAAAATTTTCAGTAGTAGAAATGCAAGAGAAAATTATTGCCAAGGTGATAGCTTGTGCAATGTTGTGTTTCTCAAAGGGTGCCTCAAACCATCACTATGTCAATGTCTTGGAGGGCATGAAATTTGAAAAATTCTCTTAGAAAGGAAGGGGACTAGAAGTTTTCCTAGGAAGGCCTCAAGATATTTCTCCCATGATGTTTGAAGAAAGGAGGAATATAAATTTCTCAAATGATGTCTCAAACCTTCATCTTCACAATACCTTAGAGGGTGAAGAGTCAAGTTGATGCCAAAGTTTTGTCTCAAGTTGTTGCTAATGCAATACCTTAGAGGGATGGACTCTTAACTTTACATGAAAATGAGAGAATATATCACCTAAGAAATACCTTTAGGAAATTTTGGATTATGGATTTAGATTCCTCTTGAAATATTATGCAATTTCAAAAAATATTATGCATGAATTTGGGAATAAGAAATGATAAGGTATCACCCCAATGATGCCTAAAGTGACTTGTAAGGGGAATTTTAAAGTTTTTTCCACAACGATACCTCAAGCCACTTGTAGGAATTTTCCAAGTCATCACCACCATGAGATCTTAGTGAATGTTCTTAATTTTTTTCCATGAAGTGTTCTACCATTGGAAGTTTTGGATTACCTTTTAGTGGGATTTTTAGTAGTAAAAATGGTTGAATGTGTATCTATTAGTTAGATTCATATGGTCTGTAAAAGGGTTTTAGGATGTGAACTATGCTAACATGTGAGGCTTGGGTCATGGTTTTAAGGTAGCTTTGTGTAGGAAGATGGTTGTAATAGGTTGTGAAAGATTGGTTATAATTCCCATTTGATTTCAAGTGGCGCATAGTATTTTAAGAGTTATAAGTTGAGAGTTAACATAAAATATGCTTATTGTTGATCACTTAGGTTATCAACCCAATGTTTACAAATCACCATATCTTAGTCCCCAAGTATTATTGATCCCCATATTTTCTTTTTTATCCCTAGATCCATTATTTTCTACCCTTGACAATATATTTGGGTGTGGAATTCACCCAAGTCACTTCTATGGGTGTGAATCTAAAATCTTCACTTTAAAATTTAAATCCATCCATTTTCAGTTGTTTCACTAGTTATTTTCAACAAATTTATCATGTCATATTGATTTATGTGCTTAATTCTTATATGTATAAACATTCATTCATCCATTTGAAAATCATGTGGGAAATTGTCTAAGACATACTAGGGTGTTCTTATTGAGCACATTTAGAATCTAATGCTTTGGAGAATAGAAAGAATATAAGAAAAATTGCATTAAAGCACATCATCCTAGGATTATTGCATGCTTTTTTTATTGTCCTCAATCATTTCACTTAGAATCATAAACTAGACTATTAAGGTTTGACCCAAGAGAACATGGCCTTCATAATTTGACTAATTCTCCAAAGGTATTCATGAAACCAAAATTTAAGGCAAGTGAATTACATCAAAACCACATTTTGTCAATTTAGATCTGTGTATTAGTTCAAGACCATGTAGTTTAGTTATGCACACTTGAAGAACAAATTTGCATTCACAAGATGGACTAGGCAAAAGAAAAGTCAAATTATAGAACCAAAGATCTTCATCTAAGTCTAAACTAAAAATACATAACATTGGCAAATTGATTCTTGACATTTGATACTTAACTTTTTCATCCTAAATACCACAATCAATTTATTTGAATTTTATATTTAGTATAATTATACTGAGAAGCATTCTACAAAGAGAACAAGATTCATAATCTCATATCATGACCACACACATAAAACTTAAACATAATTGATACATTTTAGAAATTTATAACTATAAAATTAAATATTTAACCTACAAAATTAAACATATAAATATTAAACAAAATAAACATTTTTTTATTTTGTTTTATCAACGATTATATATAATAAATTAACTATTTTTTATTGAGTAAAAAATGATTATTTAATCTATTTTAATGCCAACTCATTAATGTGAAATAAATTTATTTTATCATTAGAATTTAATTAATTATCCTTTGAGTAATTTACGGAGAGAGATTCATATTTTCTGATATAAAGTTGGAATCTAACGAAAGTCATTTGATTCTAGTGGTAAGTTGAATTAATTGCATAGGGAATCAATGGGGCCTAGTGGCTTTTTAAAAGTTAGAGATACTTTTTCACAAGTCGTTATCATTCGCCCAGTTAAGCTCATAAGTACATAGTTTGCGTTCTAACAAACTTTGAGTGAAGAAGTTGCCTCATGAAGGGTGACTACTAGATTCTTGGGAACCACCAGTATTTAGTTTTTGTAAGGTGTGATGGATGGAAAAAGAACATGGAAGCAATAATCAACAATGGTTGGTAGCCTAATTGCTAATTCCATTTGGGTAGGGATTGGTCAAGGCTCAAGCAAGATATGATTCTTAATGTTCCTTATCTATTGCTTGGAATCATTGTGTAACTTAATTTTCTACTCCAAGAGTTGACTTTGCTCCTTAATGGCCCCTACTCAATACCAAGGATAAATGTGCCCATAAAGGCCTTTCATTCATTCCAAGGCCCTTCCTTGTATTACAAGTAAATGTGCCTCCATGAAAGGCATTATGTCTCACTTGGAGATGGTGCCCAAATCTCTTTATGCATTGAACATACACTGTCGAACCCATGCTTGGTACCCTAATCTTTTAGGACGGATAAAAATTGTAAAAATTGTCTCTTAGAATTACTCTCCTAGAGCTACACAAGATACAAGACAAAACATGTGTTAAAGAAGGTTACCTACCCAATGTTTTTAGTGGATCAACAAAGCATGCCCAAGGGTTGAATCATCTTTCGTCAGATCTAAAAACACGGGGAAAAGGAAGCCATCCTCTAGGTGTATCCAACTGGCCGGTGGGAACTATAGCTGATAACAAGATAGATGCCATCAACATGTAGAATCCACAAGATAATCCAATTAACTGGTTGGCAAATACAAAAGCACATCTGTACATGGGATAGATGCTTCTTAGAGTCTTCTGCCAAGATTGTGATTTATCAGTGGGGCAGCATATGCGTGTGGAAGAAGGAAGAACTTGACTGCTACTAATGGATAATTAAAATATATTCCCATACTTGACAGCCAGTCACGAGATTGGTGAGCACTACTTCACTCAAAATTTGTCATCTATACATTAAAAAAAATGTGAAATCTTGTGACAATAATATTAGAAACTACGACTTTTTAATTAATAGGACAATAATAGATGGGCTAAATCATTTCAAAAGCCATGCAGCCTGAAAACCCCTGACAAGCCTAAACAGTTATATTTTAGATCACAACCAAGCCAGACCTCAAGGAATGGGAGACAATATTTCTTCTTAGAATTTCTTTGCATATGCTTTTAATGTTTTTCTGCTTAATGCTTCAAATAACGTGCATAGAGACAACACGGACATCAATCTTTTGTGCCCTTATAAGACAGGACTATTTTCTTCCAAGACCAGTGTCTAAGTTATAAGATGGTTGATTGCAGTGGATTGTTATTAACTTAAATTTTATAAGTAATCTCTAAGAATTAGACATATGGTTCAACTCGTTGTTGTCTTGTATTGCTGTTTGACAGCTGATTTCGATTGTATTCTTGACAATCTTCTAACTGTCCACTTTTCATTGTAATCATTCTATTAATAGTTGATTCAACACCAACCAAAAAAAGAAAAAACCTACATATTAAGTTCATAACAAATATTTTTTTAAATAGTGACTACAGCCTTGAGCATTATCTTGTATTTTCACCTTGAATTACAACAAACCCACAACTTTCTGTTTTGTCTTTATCTCACGTCAACATATCGATAATGATGATAATAACCTCAAATAACGGACTCCTCTCTTTTCGGCCCCTGCAATTGACAGCCCTAACCAGAACAACAAACCCCTGAAAAACTATCACAACAACTATCTAATCGAAAATTTAAAAAATCATTAAAAGTCTCAGCAAGATTTTTCAGTTTAAGAGAAATAAATAAATCGCTAACAATCTATGTTAATTCAATACGAGAGAAAGAAGTATCGTAACAACCGTTGCGACATAAGACGTGGCAATAAAAACTTGATGCCATTAAACATTAAAATCAGCTGCTGCCATTGTAGGGCAGGGAAGAGCCGAAGGATAAGAATTTCTTTATTACAGAAAATAATGAATATCACAACTCGGTTCCAATAGCAATGGCTTCCGAATCATTAAAACCTGTAAAACACAAACAAATATGATCTACATTTTGAAGCAACTGCTGTTCCAGCCAAAACCCTTTTATGGCCTCGTTGCCACACTGCATTTTTCAGGAAAACAATTTTTATTGTCAATTTTAATACAAAACCTAAATAAACTGAAATATTATCGGGACTATTTTCCTGGCGGTGAAGAAACTTCACAAGGCCTATGTGGGTTCAAAATATATCAAGAATCTCGACAATACATCTGTTACACAGTGGACATGATCCTCTGCTAACCCAAAGCTCGCGGGTACAGAGTCTGCAGAAAGTGTGGCCGCATGGAATAAACGCCGCCCCCTTTCGCCGCACCATGCAAACACAGCACAATGAATCGTCAACCCCTCCGCCATTGCCAGCCGCTACTTCGTCCTTGGAATCCCATTCTTCAAGCAAGGCTGCGGCCGCGGTGCCATTGCGGTCGTCTGCCTCTTCTAGAAGAGTCATTAGCGAGACTCGAAACGGCGACCTGGATCCCTCCCTGTTCCCAATATCGGACTGGAATTCCGTCAGAATTTGAGGGCGGTTGCCCAAGGTCGAAACACCTGAGACTCCAGCAGAGGCCACGGCTTCCTGTTCTTGCGCAGCCCGCAACTGCCGCTCAGCGGCCAGCGCGGATGCAAGATTCATGCTCCCTCTTGCCTCCTGCCGCTCAGCTGCCTCTGGCTCAAGTGTTCTCTCCAGCAAGGTAATAAGCTGTTCCCTGCGCTCTCGACGGGGTTGCTCTGACATCTGATCAACTGTCTCTGTCTGTAAACCTGTTTCTGGATGATATGGAGAATTCCAGCTAAGTGTGTTGCGGACAGATATATGGGTTTCAGCGCTCTCTGTTTGCCCACCTCTATTCAAAGAACCGAAATTAAATCTGGCGCCGATAGATGAAGAGGTTTCAGCACTTTGTGTGTCTGGGTGATACGAAGAGGTGGTGATGTTAACCCTGGTGCCGAATGCCATCGGGGTTTCGCCTATTACGGCGGCTTGTGGCTCAGCCATGGCGCATGTCTCAGCATCATCATCACCATCATCAACTGTAAAGTTGTTGTTACTGTTATTATTGTTTTGATGGCGAGTGGGATCGATCCTGTGACCACTGCCGCTCCAGCTGCTTTCGTCGTCGTCGTCGCGCTGGGGTAGGACAACGGGCGTGGCGGCGCTGAGGTTCGATCGCGCGGCGCTCCACGAGCTGCCGCAACACGCCAATTTTCGCAGTCTGAGTTTGTGCCTTAGAGCTCTCCATCGCGGCCGATCCATCATTTGTCTGTCCGTGCCGTGGCTCGAACCTCCGACCAGAAAAACCCTTACCGTGCCTTCAAGTCTCTCTCCTTCCTCCTCTTGAAGAAGCCTATCTGAATCGATCACCGCGCGGGCGGAGTCAACAATGGTGGGCGATCGTGGCGACCTATTATTGCCCCAGCTTTGCAGCAGCCTGAGCGTTTCCTCTTCGTCTTCGAATTCTTCGAGTTCTTTTATTTCGTCCTTCTTACGGGCGACCAAACGCATCACGTTTTTCAAAATGCCGCCGGAAGAAAATTCCTTTGGTTTTTCCGACTGCTCTGACTGGATGACCTCCCACAGTGTTGTCCTAGCCTCGGTTTTATCTTCTTCTTTTGCGCTTACCAGACCGCCCAAAATTGACCCGATGGTCTGCCTTTGCCGCTGCGAAACATCTTCATCATTGACTTCTTTGATTTCATCTTGATCCTGCTCTTTCATCAAATCGCGCAAATTCAAAGAGTTGAAGCCTGATAGTTCATCTCCCAGCCTCATTGTATTATGTGCACTCATTCACACTGAAAACATGACCAAAACTCAAAACAGTTCCACTCGAAGAGCAAAATCCCATGTAAACATCCCCCTTAAAATGCCCGAACGCTAAGCAATGTCGAGAACTTATCTCAGATTTTAGCAAATGCACAAAATTTATCTCTTCCTTGATGAATTTGCGCAAATCCAATCAAAATGCAGAAAATTTATCTCTTCCTTACGAATTAGCGCAAATCCTATCAAAATACAGAAAACTTATCTCTTCCTTGACGAATTCTGCGTGTCCCGTGGCCAAATTTGCACAAATTTCTTACTTACATAAATCTTAGCAAAGCCAGCAATATTTTATCTCCTTCCTGAACAAATTTGCACAAATACTAGCCTGTCCAGAAATATTATCTTTCCCTGAAGAAAATTTGCTCTTTCTCCTAAATAAATTTGCGCAAGTCCTAACAGACAGAAATTTTCTCTATGCCGTTCACAATCACTCTTTACAAAATACAGAATCTTCCAGTCTGTAACAGACTCGCTGCCAAATTTATCTCTTTCGTACAAACTCTAGCATGAATAAAGAACCTCCCTGTCAACAAAAATGCCCGGCATGATGACAGCCTTAATGGTACCTTGGCCGGCTAATTCGACAGTGACAGGCACCATAAACGAAGAAAAACGCCAAAATAAACACAAACTAAGTAGCTTCAAGTGTCAAGGATTGAACAAACTTACAGAGTACAAGCACGCCGAGAGGGCTTATTTAGATCCAAAAAACGCTTCTTTAGGCTCTGATAGGCCATTACGAAACCCTCGTACCAGCTAAAAGACATCCAACTCCAGCTATATCATCGGCCATTACATCTAACAGTTCTTCTCGATAATAACTAGTTACCTATTTTCCTTCTCTTCTGCAGGCAAAGCAACAGCTACTAAATGTTAGTCTACGATGTAATAACCCCTCCATCGTTTAAGCCACAAAATTTCCCCGTACACCTTTTTCTCATTCCAAAATTACTAAGAAACAATTAGGCTATCGCAAGCAATCACGAGAAGTTTCCCTAAAACTTACCAGCAGCATTGATTAAAATTGCCTGGCATTGAGAGAAAAAACTTGAAGTCATCATTAATGTTCAATAATTCACACAAGGCTTAATCAATGAAAATACTTACAGATTTCGTTTGGAAGAAGCCAGCGTTTGGTAGGTAATTACACCAAATTATATATTTTCGCTTCTGAAGAGCGCGGAAACGAAGCTCCGCCGGCCTTCCATGGCGCGGAAGAAAAAACAGATTTTTGAGTAGAATGAACTACCAAACAAAACGAAAAGCATAAAAAATCCTCAATATCTTAACAAACATTGTTATTAAAAGATCTGAGTCTCATGACAAAAGGGTATCTGCAAGATTTCTCTGGATGGCTTTATTAAATATAACTGTCCTCTGCTCTGTAAATCGTTTAAACAATTAATTTCGCCTCAATTTAATCTGCGTAATATAATATGCATGTTAGTTTTTTATTCCTGAATATTCGGGTTGCTCTTTTGATTAACTTATCGAATAATTAATATCGGATGTCACTCTTTTGATTAACTTCCTTGACAAAAATAATTACAACCTTTAAAGACTTCATTGGCAATCAAGAGCGTGACAGGTGGAGATCAAATGAATATTTGTACTTTTTTAATATTTACTTTTCTTAGAATATCTTCTCTCTGTATTTAGGCTAGATGAGGGCTGCGTATTCGCATCTTGCTATATTTTAATTATTTTTTTTATTGGAAATTCTTTTTGACAAATAGTTTTTTCAAATTATTTTGAGAGTTTTCCTCGGAGATCTGCTATAGATACGGAGGACCCTCCATAGGTTTCTTCTTTTATAATTTAACAATATTAATTTTTATAATTGATGATTATTATTATAGTGTTAATGTATTTTAAATCAAATTGAGTTGTAATATGATTTGGAGGATCATGCTTATATAGCTTAAGTTTAGCTTAGATTCTACTTTTGGCTTATGGTTACATTAGGGCTCTTTTAACATATTCTTTGACTTCGACTTGACAATTTTGAGTGGTGTGCAAAAGGAAGGATTGGTTTAGGATCCTTCTACTAGTGTGATCCTTTATTAGCTAGCTCTCCCCTAGGTTTCAATTTGGAGGATCATGCTCATAAAGCTTAAGTTTGGCTTAGATTCTACTTTCGGCTTCTAGCTGTGTTGGGGCTCTTTTAAGGGTTATGAAAGTTATCAATGTGAAGATGGTGCATAGTATGATTTCAAATTTTCCCAACATTTACAATAGACTTAGGTTTCCCATCTAAATAGGCTTGTTATTTATATGGATCATGAGGGCCTTGGTCTTGATTTTATGGATATGTTTTTAGGTTTCCTTCTTAATTGGGACTAATTCAATTTATTAGGAGTATACACCCTGGTTGTAGTTGGTTGAGATGATGATTGTAATTGTGTGCTACTATGGGTGGTCCCTACTACTTCTAATCTTTTATCTCTTTTTATTTAGCTGCTCTATTTGAGGATAGATAGCTTCAATTATATAGGTATTTTGACACTATTTTGGATCAATATATATTTTTAGTTTTTTTGTACCTATGTATTTTGATGATAGTAGATTTAATCATTTAGTTCTATTGTTGATTCTTGTCCCTATAATGTTATGTGTAATCTAGGGTAAAATTCAAGTTAAGGTAACAAAACATCAAAACTATAACCATAAAGCCCTAAACCAACAATGAAGTACAATCCAACATAGAAACATAAACACAAAATAAATATTACCTGTGCCATGGTTGATTCACCTCCATTGTCCTTCTTCATTTTGCTTGGATATACTTTATGCCCTCATATTTGAGTATGCAATGATAGCCTAATGACAATGATAGCAAAATATTGAAGATAGTAGTTGTCTCACTAACAATACGTACTTGTCCATAAACTAGATAGGTAGAAATGACAATAATAGGTGTGTTTTATAGAAAGTCAAATTGTAATGAAGGGTTGAGATTAAGTGTCAATAAGATATGTTGATCAATGGTCAAGAATGAAAGTTGTAGTATGGAATAGGGTTAGGGCTAAATTAGGGCAATGATAAGGATGAATGGCTAAGATTGAATTATAAAATAATTCAATCAAGGGTGGAAATTAAATGAGATGTCAACAGATAAGATTGAACGACTAATGAGATAGGCATAGAAAAAGAGGCTATAGGAGAGATTTAAATAATTATAAAATTATTTAAAAGGGGGGAAAATGAATAATTAAATAATAAAAATATTATTTAATAATAGAAGACATGTGATAGGTTAACTTTTGCATTAAATAATTGTTGGAAATAGGATGCCATTTAATTGCAATCCTAAACATTATTTATTTCATGTATCTTCTAAGTCCTTGGAAAGTGTTACCCAACACTAGGATTAGAGAGAGATTAATATTTGATGAAATAATCATGTTAATTGACATTTGCAATTAATTCTAAATGTTAGGAGCATGTGAGAGCATCCAATATGAGTTCCTAAATAATAGGGGCACATGGGGCACCCACATGGTAGGTGACACTCACCTTGAGTTCGGTTAACTATTCAGAGTAAGATATAACACTTTTGAATGCATGTAAAGATCCTAGGAGTTGGGGTTTGATGTTTGCATGCATGAAGATCAGTTTAGTTCAGAATTAGTTTAGTTTAGTTTAGTTTAATTTAGTTTAGTTATGGTTTAGTTATCTTCAATTAACTTGGAATGCATGAATAATGACTTGAGTTGCATGACAGATAACAGGGACTACCTTCAGTTAATAGGGGATGACCATTCTTGTATGAATGGTGGAGAGAAATGTTTCAGTTAACAAGAAATGACTTGGACCCAACTTGGGCACCCAACTTGGCTTCTTGGAATTAACTCCTTTGCATGCTAAGATATTTCAGAAGGCTAAGTTAAGTGGGCCCACTCTTGGGCGCCTACTTTGAGGATTAGGCCTTGAAGATATTTACAGAATAAAGGTTGAGTTTGTACTTCAGTTTGGGATGCCCAAATGCATGAAGGTGAGGATTTGAAATTGTTCTTCATGACATAACTTTACTTGCAAGAGATAGGCGTACCTTTTAGGGATAGGGCTTGAGCATTGTAATTGTAACTCTTGTGGAGTTTACAAAGTTGTTTAATACCTATTTATCTCAAGCACGTTGAAGAGAGTTATTCTCAGTTTTATTGCAAGTTGTGAAGAATATTTGGTGAAGGCAAAAAAAGCATTCTCAAGCAAGGATTGGAATTATTGTAATCTACTTTAGAGATTAAATAATACATTGATGCTTGGTGGAGTTTTATCCCGAATGGGTTTCTCCACCGTATATGTTGTGTATCTTTTAATATCTTGTCTAATTCTTCTACAACTTATGTCTTCATTCTACAAATGATAAAATGAATTAATTAGATAATCACCCACAAAGAATCTGTAACAAAGAATACATATTTAGATCAGCAATCATAAAGTTTTACAAAGTATTAAGCTACATAAACACCTCAATTTTCAACAATAATAATTTAATTCAAAAGTGGGGAAGAAAATGACAAATTAGTATGTCAATTAAATAAATAAGATTTATTTCATTGTGGAAGAAATTATTAAATAATTAAATAACTATTTAATTATAGTAGAAGAGATGGTAATAATTAAGTAAATAAAATTTATTTAATTATAAAGGGAAAAGACATTAGTGACGTAATTAAATAAATAGAATTTAATTAATTAATCAAAAGAAAAAAGATAGGAATGAATAAATTAAATAATTAAAACTATTTAATTAATAGAAGACTTATGACATTAGACAGTAATCAAATAATTAAAATTATTTAATTATCAAGGACGAAAGGGGATTTATGAATAAACATAGGACTTGTAGGCCTAGGACAACTTTTAGTGTCTAAATTTTGCCCCTATTTGATACAATGCAGTTTATCATGTTGTGTCAAAGAATTTTAGTCAAAACATGCCCCAATGTAAACAAGGTGGACCTATGCTCCCTCAATTTTTTTTTTGCAAATTTTCCAAAAAAATTTAAAATTTTTGAAAATTGTTTTGATAAGTCAATTTGATAGCTAAGAATGCATTGGTGATAAAAGATTTGATTTGCAAGACCTTCGGGGTAGCCAAATTAAGGTTTCAAACCTCCCAGGCAGTGCAACCAGTACAAACCCTAAAATTGATTATCTATAAATAGATTTATTGAGTGGTAAATTAGTCATTTGTGCATTTTGACTTTGGAGATTGAAGAGCTCTGTAGTGACTTGTTGCCAAGATGTCGCATGTTCCTCACACTGAGCACAATGGATTTTGAGTTCACACCTTTATACAGCTAAAGGGCATAGATGACCCAGTGAGTACATCAAACCCATGTTGTCATTTTTTCATTTTTGTGTAGATTTAGGGCTCAAAAATTGGGCAAGCAAATGTGGTGAACGTCATTCATCGCAAATGCTATTGTGTGCACTGCAAGTGACTGGTGTTTTCCACAATCACTCGGTGCATTGCAACTGTAGCTAGGATTTTGAATGAATGTGGTGCGGCGCAACTGCAAAGTGCATTTTATTTGATTCCTTCACTACACCTGTGGTCGAGAACAACGCATTCAATAAAGCAAACCTCATGCCCAATGTGAAATGATGCATGTGCAAAAGTGAGACGCAAGTGATTGGGGGTTTACCACAAGTGACCCTGGTGACGCATTTGCTAAGGTGTGCGACACATATGCAAAAAAAAGTGATTCATTTGATATGTGTGACACATGACACAATTTCTTGATTAAATTTTTTTCCTAGTTTAGGATGAAATTTCTTGTGCAATGTGAGTCCAATAGCTTTGACTAGGCTTTTGAATTGCTGCAATGATTGTTGTTTGTGACAATAGACCTTGTACTTTCCCCTATTTATACACGAGAGATGTGGTCATCTAAATTTTGACTTTGAGACCAACTATCTGATGCTGAGAAGCATCAATTGATGCATCTTGGTTTATATCATGTGACATACATTCCTATCATTAGGGAAAACAAGGGTTTGCTAATTGCACTTGCAAAGAGGTGGCATTCAAAGAAATGCTCATTCCACTTTTTGACTAGGGAGGCCATAGTGACTCTTGAGGATGTCTATAGGATATTGAGGCTATCGATTTGCAGAGAGAGGGTGAGGTATGATCCAGTGCGAGGATATTGAGTGCTCAAGGAGCATTATGTGTATGATGAAATTGCAGAGCTCAATGTGGAGGGCTATGAGATTAGGTGGGAGTGTCTGGCTGAGCAGTATGAGAGATGGGATTGCATTTTATTTACTATGATTATTGTGGTCATTATTCTGGATCGTAGAGGTTATGGATTTTCTGTTGGATGGGGTGAGATGCTTGCGGGGATGATGAGGCATGGGACAGTCTATGCATGGGGGCCCTATTTAATGGCCATGCTATATTTCCAATTGCATGACACAACCTATTGTGATGGTCAGTCAATGAGTTGCAATGTGACCTTGTTGATGGTGTGGGCATGGGAGCACATCATTGTGTTTCATCTTCTAGTGGGCAGGTGGCTAGGTGATGGCATTCCATATGTATATTTGTATGGTGGCATAGTGATTTAGACCCATGTAGGAGATACAGGGTATTGGAGACATGGCATCGATGTACTTGTTAGTTTCATGTGGTGGCCATACAGGGATTTTCAATAGTGGGTGGATGAGGACCATCATCTACTATTGTGCAAACACGCCAAGTTTATGATTAGATGGACCATCCAATCACAGTGATGGGACTCTCAAATTTTGCAAATGTTAGTTGTTGCATTTCTTAAAATCAGTCAATAAAGACCCCTATTAGCAAGTGGAGATGGCAATTTGAATGGAAAGCAAGTGGGAGCCTAGGAATAGAGCATGGATAAGGGGCTCATAACAGTCAAGGGTAGCAAATAGGATGAGGAATGTTTCTCAGAAATCTAAGTGTCATATGATGGTGGAGCTTATAAGGGTATGAAAGTGTGGAAAAGTGAACATAAGGGCGGTCATGTCCATAAGAGAACAATCATGAAGAAGGACATGTTGATGTGCCAAATTGACCCACAACATGTAGGTAAGATAAAAAGTAGCAATATCTTACCTCTCCTGAAAGAGATAATCAGTAATCAAACTAATCACCTCCCAAGGTCTTTGATGTTGGTTCACAACGTTGATGTCTCACAAAGTGGTCAATATAGTTGTAATGTTCAAGGTGCCTGCTGGTTTTGAGCTTCTGGATTGTTATAAGATCAAACATCTATCTAAACCTACTTTAACCAGGGGTTTTAAAGAAATAGAAAAAGATAGATCAAGGTTTTCAAACTAAAAAGAATTTTGATTCATTCAACTAATCAAACTTGTTGCCTTCCAAGGAATTCCCAAACTAGAACTGCAGAATAAAATTAACTTGTAATTGATACAAAGTTTCATTCATTCACAGTGCAAACTTTAACAGTAGATTACAAATCATCATTCAAACAAAACATAAGATAAAATTTCATTCCTTGAAAGCTTTTCAAATCAAAATGATTAACACAACATGAATACCACTCTAGAGCATAATATAAAGAAGGTTTAAATCTAGTTGCTCCTACTGTTAATGAAACAGATAAGCAACATTTACAAATCTGGCAAGATCACTAGTGTACAGAAAACCCATGTCTTCAAATTATCTCCCTCTATGCTAAGAAAATATGGAAGATACATCACTTCCTCTTCCTGTTGAACTAAAAATGTCTAACTTCGTGCAAAACCCTATCTTGCTTCTTCCAAAATCCTATCTTTTACCTTTCAAATCTTCCAGCTTGCTAACTATTCTTAACCCTAACTTGTCTAACCATAATAACCACCCTCTTTTTTACAAGAGAGGCGAAATGCCATATATACAAAATGTGTCAAAAAAATGTGTCAGCCCCGTTTTAGGGTTTACAAAATAAGTCGGTTACATAACTTGTCGGCCCTAGAAGGAGTTTGAAACAAAGTCAACATGCATTAAATGTGAGGGCACCGACCAGAAGAAAGAAACAGACCAAAATGTGTGAAGAAGAGGCAAAGCGAAATGATGTGGAAGCACAACCTTCTATGCAGCTTTGCATTAACTGCTTCCTCCACATTGCCCATACCCTACTTCATTATGGCCTTCGTCATTAAGATCGTCCTCTGCAAGCCGTCTGCAAGTGACATAGGCGAAACCCTAGTTCACCATTTGATGGCATCAATGTTATTCTTTAGATATGTCCCATCGTATTGTCCCAGTCCCCCTTAGCCATCCCAACCGCTGCCTTGCAAACTCAACCTGCATTCATCAAACACCAATGTGAGAATCCAATTGTTGACAACATTTCATCAAAGTGTTAGCTTAAAATCATGATAAAAACCATTGAATTAGCCATTAAGTATCAACACTGGATCACCAAAATGAACATAAGCAACATACAATAGTGGAATTTACCAAATTAAAGAAAGATATGTTTAAGCATTCATTATTAGATTCATCAATTTTACTAAAATTCCTCGCTTCACAGTGCCTCCTAGAAAATTCAGAAAAGTCCAACTGAACTAGATTTCTGCAAGAATGACAACACAACATGAATTCCAAGAAAACAAAGGGGAGAAGGAGAAATCGGGAAAATCCAACCAGGTTGGAATTTTGTAGATGACTCAAAACTCTGAACCTCGAAAGACTGAAGGGAACCGTGCAAATGAAGGAATCCAGGAAAAACCGACCAAGCAGGAAAATCTCGAACTTGACCAAAACCCTGAAATAGACAGTGACTTTTCCCAAATTGACGAAAGGTCATAAATTTGAGGACCCTGGGCACGAAAATTGCCTAACACAAGCCTCCTACAGATCTTCTTCGAATCCTAGGCTCAATTGAAAGCATAACGAGACAAGATGGTGACGCACTAGGCATGAAACCCTAGATTTTAACCATGAACACACAAGAATTTGAACCCCAAGCAAGACCCTAACATTTTAAAGCACAACAAGATCGATCATCTCAACTCAAGAGAACGCAAATGGTGACGCAACTTGGAAAAAAAGCTCAAAAAACAACCAAGTTCAGAAACCTGACGGCTAGACATAAATTCAGAAAAATCTAGCCTAGGCAGAATTTCGTGAAGGTCAAAAATTCTTGAATCGCAGCGCAAAACGGATAGAGCCGGACTTCGAGTGCAATCTGGGAAAATTCGGACGGGGCAGAAAATCCTGAACTGGCTAAAAAACCTGAACAACAGCAAAAACTAGAGTTTGAAAGAAGCTCGGGAAAATCCGAATGGACAGGAAAATCCCGAACCAGGGTAAAAACCCGAACTTCACCCAAAACACTAAATTTTCAATATTCAACTTGGGAAAAACACTTGGGCAAGCAAGATAAACATATGAAGCACATGCCAAGGTAAAGTAAAACCTCAAAATCAAAGGGGGAAAAACACAAAAGAGTGAAAGCAAAAGAGGGGGTCCCATTTTAATCAAATTTAAAATGGGGTGGTTATGCAAGGCATAACAAGACAATACAATGGATGGATGGTGCAAGTCAAGCAATATGAACGATCACCATACATGAAGCAAACTTCAAAACCATATAGTGGGTAGTGATGAGACTATTATTTGCATATCCTTTCAAGGGCAGTCCCTAGCATCTAAAAATAGTGTTGAGGGAAAAAATAAGGACAGTATGAAGGAGGGGTTCATTGTGATCCCAAAGACAAGTGGACAAATCTTCCACAATGACACAAGAATGAAGGAAAGTTCATGTGCAACATTTTCATAAAGTTCCAAGGAGTAATAAGTTTAAATGATAAGGATGTCAAGGCTAATGAGAGCAGCACAAAGCTACTTTCATAGTTTTTGTTTCCAATTTAGAGACAATTAAAGACTACAATGGGGTTTTCCCTATGACAGTTTGAATCAAATAATAGAAAATTAGCATTGGAGACTTAGTTGAGAAGGTCATGATTTAGAACCATTGATTCAAATGTTAAATTTACATTAGAACAGGCTTTGCAATAAAATAAATTCTCGTAACTTCCATTTCAGACTTTCTGAATTGGATACCGAGGCAACATATCTTGAAGAGGCTAGAAAACTGTACATGTTGCATATGCCAAAAAACTACCTTCAAACATAGTGCAACTAGTTTGAGTGCCAATAAGGATGGACTAAAAGGCTTGACAACTTCATGGCATGTATAAGCTCTACAAAGAGAACTTTTCATCTTCAAGTGGCTATTAAGGGTCCTTATGGTCTAGTTTCTAGTGATTTCTTAAGGTATGAAGCATTGATGATCATTGGTGGAGGGTAACCATGAAATTGGAGAACAGGTGGAGCAGAGAATGTCTACAACTTACCAATCCAACTTTGCATTTCCAAGTGAAGAGAGCATATTTAGAAGCCTTTCCTATTATTTTTTTGATGCTGTAGGAATTCATTTTGTCATGATTGGAGGATACATGGATCACAATATGACTGGGAAAAGGTTCGACACCAATCTAAATGAATTACATAAAATTGTTGATGAACAAATGTTGGATAATGAAGGAAATGACAATGAAAATACAATGACAATAGTTTACCAATGAACCAAATATAAACGCAAAGCTGAAAAACCATCATTAGTTGGATGCACAAATGTAGAGGAAGGTGGTGTTTCATTTGAGTTGCCATGGGATAAAGTCACAACATTGTTCAATATTGCTAGGTTGTTCAAACAACTACATGATACTTAAAAAGAAAATCAGTTATACAGGCTAATATTGTTCAAATTTCTTGATTATGAGGATGCATGTCTAGTCTTGTAGTCATGGCTCAAGCTTAGAATGTGATTAGATTGAATTTAGAATTGATGAGGGATGCTTTCAAGGTGGATAAAATTCATCAAATGCTTTAGGTTTGCTTGGCAACATGGAATTGCAAACTGGTGACTAGCTTAAAGTAGAAGAAACATTTAAAATTGCACAAAGTGAATTTGATGTGAAAAGTCCTTATGTTGACATTCCACTTGGGAGTTGGAATTATTTTTGCAACTTCTAGCAATGAGAAGAGGGATTCAAAGAACGAGGCATCACATCTTGAAAAGGCTCGAAAGTTGTATTATAAAGATATGGCGTAGAGATTGCTACAAATAAATGGAAGCCATTGTGATCACTATGAGAGGTCAGTTTGGTATTGTAAAGGAAATCTTTGTGTAGGTACAAGATGTTGTTGTAGGAAATGCCATTGTTTGATACTTGATGTGTTGATAAATCGAGCACATGCTTATTCTGCATAAGGAAAGTTTGCACATGCAATGAAAATGTATCAAAATTATTTGAGGAAACTCAATTTTAGCACTAACACTAAAATATTTCTAGTTCAAGCACATTATGAAGTAGAACAATGGTAGATTGTAAAAGAGCATCATTATGAGTAGTGCATTGGGCACCCTCAAATTTCATACTGGGCTTTGTATGGCATTGCAATGCAGAAATTTTCATTTTCAACCCTTCAAATGTGAAAAATGAACTACTGAGAGGGTTCTTCGATGGTGTTAGGGTTGATGAATGCACTCTATGTTTCCAACTAACCGTTTCTCATTCCAAGCTCGCATTCTCATGGTTTCAATGATAGGAAGAAGATGGGGTCACTTGATGTCTACTGTATACACTTGCTCAATGTCGCCTTGGTTCATTGTGAATCAAAAGAACACGAGGGGAAACTAAGCCATGGAGTTCCCCTACTTCCTATTACACATCACGGTCTTCATGCCTCTTCTCCTTAACACATCCACAATACACGATGTTATTTTCTCCCTATCACCTTTTTCTATTTTTCTTTCTCCTTTCCACATTATATCAGCGATGAGGTGAGGCTAATTTGTCTCCATCGTGCATCACCATTAGATATCTCCATTTTCTCATTGTATTAGAGATATGCGATGGTGGTCGTGATGTTTGTGAATGGTGTGGTGGGCTCGTGGAATGTGTTGAGTGGCAATTTTAAGCTTTATTTTAACCATGGGAAAGTGTATAAAGGTGAAGTGCATAGGTAAAGGTCTTCTATAGCTCAATTAAAAAATTAAGAACATTCACCAATAAAAATAGAACTCTTATTGCTAAGATTATTCAAAGCCCGATAAAAATAATGAAGAGCCTTCACAAATAAATAATTTTTCAGCTACAATGTAAAATAGAGGTTTCGTATTGTTGGGAGATAAAATGGTAAAAGGAGAAACAAGTAAAAGGGATTTTCACAGCCAGATAAATGAATGAAAGTTTTCATCCATTTAAAACAACTTTCAGTTGTGAGTACAAACAAAATATTCTTCAACTGTAGGGCATAATGAGGAATGGCTTTTCACGGTAAAATTAGATTTTTTGTTGCAGTGAAAGCAAGCAAAATGGAGAGAGGTGGGAATTTGAGTGCAAATGGGGTGTTTCTTCGATGGAAGCGGTTATGGATTGAGGACCTAAGTGGTGCCAAATGAAGGGAAAATTTTCATTCTAGGGTTTTCCTCTTGTCTTTAAAATGTAATTTATGCTTCATTTGCAAAGCGTTTTTGGTGGTTCACTATTTTGGTCTCATGGGAATACTCTTTTGTAACAGGGCCTCAAATGAATAGTGTTGGTTTTGGTTTTTTGGAGTTTTCTAAATCTTGTAATGTAGAATTTAGTCAAGGAATTGTCATATTTGTGTGTAAATTATCATATATTCTGAGTTGATTGTCTCCATTATGCACATTGTATGGATTATGAATATGAATAATCAAAGATTACTATTATTTCTCCTCTTGTCTTTCCTTGAGTGTCTATTCTATGTTATTACTTTCATTCAAAGAATGAATTTTTTGAACATTCAAAATACTAAGAGGGGGGGTGAATTAGTATCCCAAAAAACCATAATAAAATCCATTTAAACATTATCACAATTCTGTCTGAATCAACAAGAGAGAACATAGAAACAAGTTAATGCAACTATACACATGAACACTAGGATTTTTATTTGGAAAACCCAAAATGGGAAAAACCATGGTGAGGGTTAACTCACAATATATATTATATATGGATACAAAATATTACAGGGCTCACTATCCTTAAAAAGGCTCACTACCTGAGTACAAAATATGGCTAACTGCCAAGATACAATGATAGTAGCTCATTGCCAAAAGATTGAACTTTTAGGATACACCTTCAATGTGCGGGGTTTAGTTCCACTGAAGCTCATAATAAGAAGTACTGCCTCACATAGTAGTTGCTCAAAAAAACTACACTAATCACAACTTATAAAGCATTTAGGCTCAGATCTTCACACACTTTTTCCTCTTCGCATTTCACATTCACTCTAGATATATGTTTCCACTACTCATTGTCATGTCATTCCTCAAAACATCTTATATATATACAAGTATATCTTGATCATCAATTAGGTCGGCCTAATTAGATGAACACAAAATAATCAAAACCTTCTTTTTTAGTACCATATAAGATTTGAACATTTTATCCACATAGTGCATCATGCCAAGTTGGCTATCATCCATAAAACATAACTAGTCTTCATAATATTTTGCATACGCTGAGTCAGCCAAGACTAGAACACAATTCTCCAAACCAACAAATAATCCTCAAAGCAAACACCTTCTGAATCTGAGAACACATTAATTTCTAATCATAATACCAACATAGAGACTATCAACAAAACTGCAGCATAAGAATGTTCACCTTAGTAGAATGCAAAGTCTCCGACACAGTATGCCATGCATAGAACAATAGTAGGATACAGAGTTAAACTCTGTCAGAGAT
Source organism: Sequoia sempervirens (assembly GCA_007258455.2). Classification (NCBI taxonomy): domain Eukaryota; kingdom Viridiplantae; phylum Streptophyta; class Pinopsida; order Cupressales; family Cupressaceae; genus Sequoia; species Sequoia sempervirens. The sequence goes on along the minus strand of VDFB02270651.1, from coordinate 559,220,757 downwards.
AAATTTATGCTCACAATAAAAGACGTATCAAGATCTAGGATATAGCTATCTGAATGAGTCAAGAAAATATCGTTAATATATTAGAGTCATATTAGATATTGCAGTGAATTCTAGACTCAAATACCAACACACTGATCCATCACAAAAGGGTATTACCGGTAGAGAACAACTTCTGGTAAACCAAGCATACTTTCCATATAGTTATCACCATGTTGACATCAATGACAACATAGGAACAACTGACACAAACCATCCATACTCCATGCTCATGTTGCAAGGCTCCCAACAATCTCCCCCTTTGGCATTGATGGCAACATACATGACAAAAACATTTTCTAGTAACTAAATACTCTGAATACTCCCCTTATCAAAACTGTTCTTCAAAAACAAAAATTGTTTGTCTCTCTATCTCTCCTCATCTCTTTATCTCTCCTCATCTCTCTATCTCTCTCTCTCCCCTTTTGACATCAATGACAAAGGAAGGGGTCTAGTATATATGTATATATGCATCAAAGTGTAACCAAAAAGATATGAACACAAAATTGAATTAACCTGAAGAAAAAAATTTGAGACTCTCCAGGATAGCCTTCCATGATGCTTTACCTTCTTCCCATGAACCTTTTGCACTTACAAGAGTCTTGTAAAATAACTCAAGCTTAGTTAAGGACTCTACACCATCTATTAAAGTATTGGGACTAAGATTAATCTCTGATAATTCACCAATGCAGCCAAGAGCACTAGAAACATAAGTATGTATGAGTTTAATCATGTCTCTAAGTGCCACAAACTTCTTGATAACATCTATCCTTTGATCCTATTGAAAAAATATTTTTTCCTAAAGCTGCACAATGTAGGACCACCTCTGATTATCTTTATCTTCTGCTAATATTTATGTATCTACCTAAGTGCTCAACTGAGACTCACTCATCCTTATCACATTTCTCATATCCAGTGTACTATTAGGCCAATCTAGGCAAAAAGAAAGTAGTTCATGTGCCTCTTCTTCACAACCTTGTACACTCTCCAATTCCTTCATCACATGATTGTGTGCATTCACACATTTTTCTTTGATATCTTCCAAATTTCCTTCATTAGACCTGATTCCAATAGACACTTCAAGTCCGAAGATGTAGACCTTCAAAGAATCAATCATGCCATGAGATTCTCCACAACAGAAATAGATGAATCAAAATTAGCACCAGGAATAACCTTCTGCAATTCTTCCAAAGCTCTTTGAATATTTATTCTTTCATGATCATGTTCAAGCTTACTTCCTTCTACAACTTCTTGCTTAACAACACTCTTCCTTTTCTTCCATGTTTCGGTCACGCTAATGGAGGTACCTTCTACATTGAGATTCTTAGGGATTTCCAAAAGAATTTTAGCATAATTATCAACTTCAGCATCTGAAAGTTCATAATCCAATTCAGATATCCAAACAAACCTTGATTCAAGTACTTCCATGTGACAAAAATATATAGACACAAGAAAATTTATGCTTCTGGAGTACCTTTCAACAACACTTTTTGGAATCCTAAACCTTTTGTTCATCCTCATATGAAATGTTCCAAAGAATGCAGCAAGGGTAGTCTCTTGTGCATCTGAACTACCAATATTTATCATCAAGTTCCTGATTTGATAGGCAATAGGCTTTGAATTTGACCATTTTGTCCTTCCTATTACCGATAACTCTCTTAAAAAGTAAAAGAGAAAACAAACAACCAAATTGCCATACCAGAATGTATTCTTCTTACTCTTCTTGATTTCCTTTAAATTCTTCAAAAGATGTATACGAAGTAATTCACACAAGTCATATTACATACCTCTTTTAACCATATCAATAGTAGTATGTACAATATCAATAGAAACTGTAAGGTCATTGTTAGGGATACAAACTTTGTGACCAATGACCATAGTAGCATACCTTATTACCAGATCAACAATTGATCTCAAATCAATCTCTTTCCCTTCATAATTTGCACCAGTAACCTCAATTATTTCTTTCTCACACATAGCCTTCAGTTTGGGAACTGATCTAAAGGAACACAAACTAGTTACATGTCTAATACCTTCTCTAGAAATCAAATGTGCCTCATCAATCTATAAAGATTCATCATGAATTCTGCTCAACACTATTTGAATATACTTCTTCTCAAATCCAAACAAGGGAAATTTCCTCCAAACATCCAAATTTTTCTTAACTAATACTTTGTAGGCATCATGGTTCTCTTTCAATTCACTTTTCCAAAGCATGCTCAACTGAATTGACGACATCTCTTCGATCTTACTGTAAACAAATGCATAGTTATATTATGTAGGAAACACTCTCAGAGGGATGCAAGAGAATGCACCAACAGACTCTTCTGACACATTCCTCAAATATCTCTTCAACCTAACTCGCACTTTATCTACACTATTCACAACCTTTGAATTATCCATAGCAATAAAAATGAAAGATTGTACAAACAGGAATACCTTTGAAAATTCCAACAAGAAATGTATAGATATCCTGCTTCTGGAGCTCACTTTGAATCCGCTTGATTTCTTCTTCAAACCCTAAAACTCTGAATTTCCTTCTAAAGTTCCTTTGCACACTTCTCTGAAAATACACAAGCCTTTAAAATTATTTGAATTTATTCCTTCCATTTCAAATGATTTTTCAATAAATGCTTCACCTTACAAGTAGATTGCCTCAAAAATTATGTATGCCTCCATTCTTTCAAATTTTTTAGACTTCATCCTTCACACATGCAACTTAGAAAATACCTTAATCGTGTTACCACATTAAATATACTTTTGTCATGATATAACACAAGTACCAATGAGGGGGTTTATTAGATTTTCTGATGATTTCTCCCCCTTAGCCACTACTTTTATTTAGAAATTGATGGGAGTATTTGCATAGGAGGTCAGTATAGATAAAACTGATGATTCCTTTCTCCAACAGACTAACTTTATATCCATTCTTCTTACTCTTAGAACATTTTCTAGAGAATGATAAATAATCATTCATTTTACTTTTGCGGTCTTTTTCCTTATGACCAAATTTCTTGCAAGAATAAAAAACACCATTGAAAGATAAATACCTTTTAGCATCATGTCGTTTGTCAGGAGTTTTTCCATAATTTTTGCTTAGCTCCTTGATTTTTCCATGTTTGTACCGAGTCTTCTTACCAGTGGATTGCTTCACTTTAGAACTTTGACCTTCCTCAAACCCTAAACCACTCTTATCCATTTCTAGCCTTTGAGAGGTAATCAATTTATCAAGCATCGCCGAGCTTATCTTAAATTTGTCTTCAAAAATTCTTGCCTTTTCCAGATCAGATCTCAAGATTTCTGCTTGTTCTTCTAGCTTTATGCATTCATCCATCTTACTTTGAGTTTCAATTTCCTGGCATTCTTCATTTCTTTTCTTCTCATCCAATTGTTGTAGTAGGCTAGAGATAATTTATTCTCCTTCAACCAACAAATCACATGCTTGAACACTTTTACTTTGCAAATTTTCAATGTACCCATTCACTTTCATCAACCTATCCTTCAGTTCTTCCATTTCTTCTGAATATTTAGCAGAGACTACTTCAAAAGGAAAAAAAATTCTTATACTCAAATTTTGGGACCTTCCTCAAGCTGTTAGGCTTCTTCTGAGGAACCAAGCTCTAATACTAATTGTTGAACATCCAGAATATTGAGAGGGGGGGTGAATCAATATTCCATAAAACCATAGTAAAATCTATTTAAACATTATAGGATTTTTATGTGGAAAACCCAAAATGGGAAAAACCACGGTGAGGGTTAACTCACAATATATTATATCTGGATACAAAATATTATGAGGCTTACTGTCCCTAAAAAGGCTCATTGCCTGAGTACAAAAGATGGCTAACCGCCAAGATACAATTATAGCAGCTCATTGCCAAAAGATTGACCTGATAGGATACACCTTCAATGTGCAGGGTTCAGTTCCATTGAAGCTCAGAATAAGAAGTACTGCCTCACATAGTAGTCACTCAAAAAAGCTGCACTGATCACAACTTATACAACATTTAGGCTCAGATCTTCACACACCTTTTCCTCTTCACATTTCACATTCACTCCATATATCTAATTCCACTACTCATCCTCATGTCATTCGTCAAAACATCTTATATATATACAAGTATATCTTGATCATCAATTAGGTCGGTCTAATTAGATGAACACAAAATAATCAAAACCTTCTTTGTTAGTACCATATAAGATTTTAACATTTTATCCACGTAGTGTGCATCATGCCAAGTCGGCTATCATCTATAAAACATAACTAGTCTTCATAATATTTTGCATACGTTGAGTCGGCCAAGACTAGAACACAATTCTCCAAACCAACAAATAATCCTCAAAGCAAACACCTTTCGGATTTGAGAACACATTAATTTCCCATCATACTACCAACATAGAGACTATCAACAAAACTGCAACATAAGAATGTTCACCTTAGTAGAATGTGGAGTCTCCCACACAGTATGCCATGTACATAACAATAGTAGGATATAGAGTTAAACTCTGTCAAAGATAATTTTCTGCTCACAACGAAAGACATCTCAAGATCTAGGATATAGTTGTCTGAATGAGTCAAGAAAACATGGTTAAGAGATTAGGGTCATATCAAATCTTGCGATGAATTCTGAACTCAAATACCAACACACTGATCCATCACAAAAGGGTATTGCTAGCAGAGAACAACTTTTGGTAAACCAAGCAGACTTCCCATATAGTTATCACCATGTTGAAATGAATGACAACATAGGAGCAACCAACACAAACCATCCATACTTCATGCTCATGTTGCAAGGCTCCCAACAAAATTAAACTGTATTAACACAGATAGAGGTTTTGTGCAATTGTGTGCTAGGATTGTTAAGTATGACTAGTTTAGTTTTTGGTATCAGTGGTGTAAGGTATCACCTGGTAGGCATAACTATGACAGGGTAAATGTTATGATGCATTTTGAATTACATGTTTTTGGTGACTCTGCCCTAGAACATGGCACCGGTTTTTTAATGTTGCAATTTCCTAAGATTATTTATGAGCAGCTACAAATTAAAATCAATTTACTTATCTATCTCAGTGCGATTGTGTGTGGAATTTAATGCTTTACATTTCTCATGTTTAAATTAGGCATCACCATGAAGGTCAGCCAAATCTTTAGGGTAGTATGTCTATTTAACAATTGAAGGAGAATTATTTGTTTACAGTGTTCTGGATGCTTTGGCACACAAGTATCTACAAGCATATTGTTGGGATCACCCTCCCATGTTTCACAAAGCCTAAAGTGCAGGGAGAAAGGGTTTAAATTCAATCTCTCATTTGTTTGGAAAATCTCTTGTTGAATTTGACCATTAGGCTTGGAACCCCTTTAGGATTCAAGTGGATTGTAGATTTGGTAACCAACAGATTGGTGACTCTGCTGGGGAGAACTTTGAATCTCTAGTTATAGATTGTCCTATTATAGAGTCATATTATTTGCTAATCTGAATATTTGGTTCAAATATTGAAGGAATTCATACCTAGGGAAAGAAATTGTTACAGTGAACTTGAAAGTTTCACAATCTATGGTGCTCTACTGGTGAAAAGAACTCAGAAGGAAATCTCATTGTTGAAGATGTTCCTATTACTTGAGGATTTTTCCCTCTTAAAGGAGGTGGCAACTTTTCTAAAGAACTTGGTGATACACGAGCTTCACCTCTTAGATGGATGAGGTTGACTCACTAATGCTAGCTCAACACCCCTACAGGCGACTAGGCATTGCCAGCCAAACGTCCCTATGAACGACTAGGAATATACCAACAAACCAATGTTGTTGTACTCAAAATTGTGGGGATTAGGCTAGCAAAGGTGGATCAATTACCCTGATCCATCATAAGGGGAAGTAGTGAGTACTTTTCCTTGGGATTGGTTGAGCTAAGACTGCTTTGCACTACAATATGCGTATGCTACACACCCCACCCAAGGAACTTTGTGGCTACTACTAACCCTTCATAAATTGAGGAACTAGAGAACCAAAAGAAAAGAATTTGTGAAACTATCTTTTGGCTACTCTTATATATAAATTTCAACCACACGTGGTTTGGCTCTCAATCAGGTAGCAAACACACAAGCTCACATAATGGTATGGTTAATCCCACACCAAAAAAAATACAAAATATTCCCCATGGATGAGTACATAGTATCACCATCCCATGGGCACACAAAAAGTATGAGGTATTCACAACATTCAACCAATGTACAGTTACTGGTTTCTCACATTTACAAGGGGGTACTTTTACATACATAATTCTATTACTTTTCAAAATATCACATACCATAAGTACATTTATTTCCATGACCAATGTGATTCATATCATTACATATTATCCATAACCCTCTATTAGTTTTTTCTTTCACTCTACTTTTTTCCATATATCACATGATGCTAAATGTCAATGTCATGATCATCGTGATCACTTAACAACTCCAATTAACAATTTCACATTCACTTTTATTCATTTGGTATAACATTCTATCCTCATAACATATGCATATGCAAACTAACTTGTCTTCCACACAATTAGAATTTTACATAAACACCATGAATTTCTAAATGCATCCAAGAATCATTAATACTTTCACATCAACATTCATGAATCTAGAGTTCAACAGATTATACAAAAGTTCCATATTCACAAAAGAACAATAGTGATCATCTACTTAACTCTTACTACTTCATGTAGGTCTTTCTTAAACACAAAAACTCTTACTTCATCACAAGCTATTCAAATTTTCACAGAACAAAACATTCACATATTTGTTCCCAAGACACAATCCCACACTCTCTTGAACTGGAAGTCATGGAAATGAAACAAGGTCACACAAGAAAAATCAAATAGGACAACATAATGGGCTCAAGTGAAACCGGAGTGCCCAGTGTTTAACTTGGGCTTTGATACCAGGTGTAACACCCCTGCCAAGGAACCCCAGAGGACAACACTACACTAGGTCAAAATAATGAAACAATTTATTTTTTAAAACAAATAATTATAAAATGCATAACATAACATAACATAACATAACATAACACTTAACATAATACTCTAAATCTAGGTCCTCTAAGGTTCCTCGACTACACTACTCATAAACTAACAATCAAGATTACTAGAAACATTTCATCATCTGCTAAGATAACATGATCAATCCAACATTCAAGGTTCATTTTTAAGCACCACATCAAATAACCCTACATTACTTACTTCCACAATGTAACGACTAATAATTAGCCATTAAATATCTTTTTCCTAACTAACCTTCCTATGAAAGATGCATTTCTTTACGGTGCTTTTTATAAGAAGAAATCATCAATAGATGTTACATCATTACAATAATCACAACATTGCTTCTCCTATTACATGTTGGAAGAATACATTAGATTACATTAAGTGATACAACAAAAGTACCATCCAAAATATGAATACATGAAAGAATATCTTCTCAAACAAGAACATGAACTAGAATCCACAAAGTAAAGATCAGTCACCACACTCACAAAATTGCAGCAAGAATACCCAATGGAGAAAAAGCATCAACCTCCCAACCATGTGGAACCCTGAGGTCCACCCCATGTGTTAAGAGATAACACAAGGTCCCACATCCAACAAACAGTTAGGAAAACAATAGGCTAACACGATTAAGTGTTATACATGGAATCCAACACAACATTGCCAACGACACCAACATCCCTTAGGGTTTAGGTTTCACACACACACATACCCCACACTTAGCCAACCACTTCTAGGATTAAATAATCACGAGGACCTTACACACAATTTATACCCCCTCCTAGGCCTTTGGAAACTAAATACACTTCCCAACATTGTTCCCACATATGACATCTATCTAGACAAATACATAACACTTAAACCAGTACACAAGACAATTTGTTTATTACAACCAATTAACCATAACATTATAACCATAAAAATATTCCCATAAATAAGGCATCATTCCCACATTCTTACCACTCATTTTAACTTAACCACTTAATTCAAACATTAGATCATTTACCATAATAAGTTGGAAGTAACTATAACATTTATTCTAATTAGTTAATTGCATAGTAATTTTACTAATCAACTATTTGATAATTATAAAAAGGATAAGTAACATTAATTCACCAATCAATTAACAATAAGTAACCAAACCATTTAATATTTACTCTAATTCATATTAATTAAATAACCTATCTGTCCACGAAGTAAATCTATTCACTTAATTAATTACACAATTCTTTTTAATATTTTCATTTTAATAAAAGCTATTTGATTAAATTCCTTTATTAAATAATATTTTCTTATTCCTTCTAAAACATTCTTTTAATATTTAATCCTAACCCTCAAATATATATAAGATAATTCAATTCACTTCAATTATCTATTTATGAATAAATCAATTCACCTTAATTATATGCACAATTAAATGCTCACTTTAATTATAAATTATCCCATTAAAAGGAAATATTTTATTAAATAATATTTCTTATTTCTTCGCTACCTATTTAATCTATCACATTCTTCTGCTATTTACCATGATATATATATATATATATATATATATATATATATATATATATATATATATATATATTGACGATAAAGTGAAATCACTACATTATATGGTTAGTTATGCTTGCTATTTAATGTAGTGATTTAACTTTATCGTCAATATATTAAAATGTAGAAAGGGCTACCCAAATGATTACTCGACCACTATGCAAGGTTGAAAAGCAAAACCCCAAGCAACACTAACTAACCAAATTGGCATACTGACAAAACTGATGGAATGCCAAACCAGATACTCACCCTCTCCAAGGATGATGACTAGGGTAGGGGACCAAGTGTTATCTCCCATCAATTGATCCATGGGGTTTAGAGAACGCTCAAACCTTCCAATTCAAGTGGAGACATAGCCTAGTACCTGTTTACTTAAACATACAAATTAGAACACATGTACATAATAGCTGGAGTATTAGGAAAGGAACTCTAGCAATCGTATTTCATTCATGTATGTCCCCCATATGTCCAATGGTATGATGCCGCCCTTTCCTCCCAATCCAACAACATACTATTGCATCACCTAACTATCCAAATAAATCTCTGCATAGCAATAATAACATGACAATATACCACACACTCACTAAAGCACCAACATAAGCTCATGTCCCATCTACGACCATAACACTTGAACACAAGTCAATACATCTTCATGACAAATAAAGATAAACATAATCAAAATCATAATTACATGTCAACATATATTAGAATCAAGTGAAAACCCTAAAGGTAACCAAAGCGCTCCCATCACATCAAAATGTCCATAGCTTGCATTCTTCATGCTTAGGTTCCTTAGCCAAACTACCTACACATCCAAGGTTCATTCTCTGAAGATTTCCTCGATGTGGTAGCATTCTTTTGGCCTCTTGTTGCAAGCCTTGTCATGATAGTAGAAAATAGTTTTTCAATAAATCACTCAAATAAATTCAAAATAATTTGAAAAGTTCATTGTGACTTACCATAGCTTAGTTCACACTCCAATAGAAAAATCTCCCCAAAATTAGATGATTTGTAGCCTTGAGAGCGAATTTTTTGAAAACCCTAATTTCCCAAGAAATCAATTATTTCTACTTCAACTGCTCTAAAAATTGGAATGTAGTCTCCTCTAATATTTTTCAATAAACCCAAAAAAATCAGGGATCGATTCGTCAAGTTGTGGGAGATATGTGTTTTCTAAATAAATTGGGAACAAACCCTAATTCTGCAATAACTCGCTCAATTTTGCTCCAATTCTTCTAAAATATGGACTATAGCTTCTTGAAAATTTCCTTCAAAAACCCTTTAAAAACTAGATACAAATTCGTCAAAATTGGGGAGGTATAGGTTTCACAAAATGACCTCCAAAATTAAAAAAAATGCCTTGTCATAATGGTGCCAAGATCATGCTCTGATACCACTTGTAATGAAATAACATGCACAATAGAAGAATATGATATTAAATAGTTGAAAATACTTGATAATAACTAAGAATGACAAGCCACTTCGAGGGGGAAAACCTCCAAATATCTCCAGTAGGAACACAATTCACAACATGATGAAATAAGACTCACAACCTCCTATATATACCTATTTATTCCTAGGATATCACCTAGGCCAACTTAGATAACCCTATAAGCCCTAGGCCAACCTAATCAACTAAATAATAATACAATAATGATAATATGACTTAATTATGAGTTAAAATAGCCACAAGCCAGCTATTCATAACCCGATGTACTCTAATATTAAGGGTGTAGTAGAAAAATCGCAACAAGAAGAATAAAGAATACTAGATAATGCAAGTAATTGGACTATTAAACGAAATGACAAGGGGTGAAAAAAAGGAATGAAACCATGGGTGGTATAGCTATGAAGCCTCCCACAAAGCTCCACATGAACAACTTGCACACATGGAAACAACAAAAAGTGTTGGGTTGTTTCAGGGCTTGCCTTAGTCAAACCCCTATTTTGGTGTTTCCACCTCCATAAATAGCCAAAGAGACAAAACGATAGATAAATAAACAATAAGTAGTATGGAATGACAAGATAAAGAAAGAGAACATGCAAGATGTCAATATTCTATCCAAATAAGAACAATAATACAATAAAATTAAAGTGTTACGCTCTCTCCAACGAGCTTGAGAAGTTGAGGGGAAGTGCAATGCTTTGAGAGACCTTGGGACAAGGACGTAGAGCCATGAACATGCAAGAATTTTGATGTAGAAGAGCTTGAATGCAAGAATGAAAGGTGTGAAGTTGAAATAATGAGAGATTGAGAGAATGTGAGATAAAATGTGCGAATGAATGAGTGAGAGGGAAGAATGTGAATTTGAATGAAGAAATGCATGCAAGCAGGCCATTTTTGGGTTGTCTGTAACTACAAAGACCTTACACTTCATGGGAAGGAGAAAGTGTAATGTCCCAATGACCACATGATTAGGAATCCTATCAAGATGTTCACATGACACACAAATTTTTGTGCAATGCCAAAGTATCCCCGACAAAAATCCCTTAGCAATCGACAACAATGGGGTCAAGGAAAAAAATGAAGGCTAAAAAGAGGGAGATTAGCATTATCATTTTATTAAGCTAAATTAAGGCTTTATGTAATGCAAAATTGCATTGGGGGTGCAATTTTATGACATTGCAGTGTTCTACTGACAGAAAGAAAATAAAACCACCTAACCATCACTAGTTTGATTGACATTTTGGTGATGAAGTTTAGGGCTTCCTCAAGTTAGCTAACATGGCAAAGATGGTCCACCATACACACATAATGCTCCATGGAAGGCTTAATATGATAATCTTGACTTATTCTAACAAAGTATTTCCTCTTCTTCATCATCAAGTTTGAAATATGCATTGTGTGACTTTGGCTTACAAAATTGTAGTTTGTGAAAATGGAGAAGGATAAGTTAGTCAGTTCTTGCCATCAATCTAGGTAGCTTCTCAAGGATTCCTAATAGACCAAATAATAGGGAAAAGCATGAAAAATCAATACACTACATCTAGAAGCAATAATAACTTAGTCTATATAACCCAACCTTATATAGATGGCCCTTTCCCAAGTGTATATTTCCAATAACAAAGGTAACATTTACAACCATAAATAGAGAGGCCTTGGTTTACTTTCCTAGTTACATCCAATTCTGCTAATAAATTTGTAGGAGAAAGTTCTTTATCATTTAGGGTGACTGGTGTTAGAAAAATTAAGCATACCTAGACATATTTTGCTACATTTGGCACTTTCTTTGGGTCCAATGTCATAAGAAAACATGTAATTGTGTGGCTCAATAGCTGGATCTTCAAGGATATATCCCTCATAGCTAAGATGCCATTGACTTCAATCACTACTACAAATTGATTTCTTAGTTACTTGAACAAGAAATTTATCTCTTTTGGTGTACTCAATGACATCCACACAATCAATATTTTATATTAGACAAAACATAAGTGTGTTATAACGTGCTCATTTTATGTCTTACATGGGCCAAAAAGTGGTTGTAGCCATTTTTTGGTCCCCCATCTTTCCGCACTTAGCTGATGTCCTATGAAAGAGATTTCCTAGCTTGGTAATGACCGCTTTGATAGTATTATGTCATTATATTTCCCATTTTAATGCCCTTTCTAATTTTTGATAAACAAATTTATCACTGTGGTTATATCTCCAAGAATGACCCTACTTGCTCGAAGAGCTATGACAACCATACCAACAGTTAGAGAGATCACTATGAAATAGCAATCTTCCTATGTGTTTGAGAGGGGTGGCTCCCTTGTATGATCAAATTTGAGGTTTTCATGCATTTTAACTAGAAATACCAAAGGTAGAAAAGGAAAAAACTAAAGGGAAAATTATAGAAACCCTAATCGTAGACACAAGAGTACCAACAGGGTTTCAAAAACTTATCGAAAAACTAACCAAAACACATCATGAAACTAGAAACCATGTTCTCAAATTTATATGATGGATTTCATAAAACGTATATATGATATTGTAACAATAGCGGATGAATAACATGCAAATATCGACATTCGAAGAGATAGACATGAACATCATTTAAATCAAGATACCTAGATTATAGATGAATTTCTTTATACATATTGCATAGTTTACGAAGACTAAAATAAATGACTAATAGTTTCCACCATAATACAAAAGGAATACTCTTTTAACATACAAAAACTAGTAATGATAACAAAACAAGAAACTAAAACATAATAATCAACTACTTTATGTATTATTTTCTTGAAGCTACACAAGTTCAAAAACTCCTCTATACAAAATATGAATCAAGAAGCCCTCTGTTTTTCCACATTATGCTAAAAAAACCCCTAGATTAAAAATATTGAACTCATTTTACATTTGAAAACATTCCTTTATAGTCTCCCAGTGCATTAGTAATTTGTAACTAATTTACAACCATTTCTTGTAAGGCTTTACAAAATGTTTAAAATATTATAAAATTCTCTTTAATGAATGTATGTCTCCAACTCATTTAAATAATTTTTTTGAAAACATTAATATAACTTACCTTATCATAAAGGTTTGATTCTTCATGCAAATTTGACTGGCATATGCTTGCCAAGGCATTATGTCAAACACCTAGCACCTGCAAGCTATAGGTATATCAGTAATCAACCAAAGCATCTCTTGTGATACTTTATTTAGATCTCCAAGTGGTATTTTCATCTTTATCTGCTTCATTTGCCTTTTTAACCACCTCATCATCCAATCAGTTAAAAACTCAAAACTTATATCTTTCTGTTTGAAATGAATAGATATTTCTGAAGTTTTCATGAGGATGAAAAAGCTCAAGTGTTGCATATCTTGCAATAACTATATTTCACTAGCAATAATTATATTCCACTAGACCTTATTTCATTAATACATACTATCAAGTAAGTATATTTACCCATGCACTTGCATTTTCATTAGGGGAGAGGGGCCCATAATGGGGTAGTAGTCCTTAGTGGGCCCCATAGTGGAGCACCTTAATATCCAATTGCAAAACACTTTTTATCCATAAAGTACACAAACTGACAAATCATGTGATACCACATCGGCACACCAATAAAACATGAAACATGACTTAGTGCACTACTATTGGTCTCACATTTTTTTAGCCTTTTTAGATACCTCAACAAAAAGCATGCTGCTGCGGCATCATATTTGATGATGTGACCCCAAAATTAAAAATTTTAAGCAAGTGAGTTGCCAAAATAAATTGATGTACAAAATTAGGACTGATTTGAAACTATATAATAAGAAATTGAGATACGTAGAGTTAGGGTGCTCCGCTATAGGCTCCTCTCCCCTATCCCAATTTGATGGAGCGGGTTTAGAATGTGGTTCCAAAACCCTCTAGTGAATAGATTGATCCCCCTTGGCGGAATTCGATACTAAATACATTGCCATCTCATTGCACAACATTCAAATTTCTTGAATATTCATCCTGCCACTTTAAATATTCTTATGTGTTTTGCAGACAAAGAAATATGACCACCTAACCATCGCTGGTTTGATTGAAATTTCGGTGATAAAGTTTAGAGCTTCCTCAAGCTAGCTAACATGGTAATGATACACACATAATACTCCATGGAAGGTCTAATATGATTATATTGACTTATTCTGACGAAGTACTTCCTCTTCCTCATCATCAAGTCTGAAATATGGATTGTGTGAATTTGTCGTTTGTGAAAATGGAGAAGGATAAGGTAGCCAGTTCTTGCCATCAATCTGGGTAGCTTCTCAAAGATGCCCACTAGACCAAATAATAGGGAAAAGCATGGCACATCAGTAGATGCAATAATAACTTGGTCTATTTAACCCAAACTTATCTAGATAGCCCTTTCCCGAGCACATATGTCCAATAGTACTGGGCACATTTACAACCATAAATAGAGAGGCCTTGGTTTGCTTCCAATTACATCCAATTCTGCTAATAAATTTGCAGGAGAAAAGAGTTCTTTACCATTTAGGGTGACTGGTGTTCCAAACTTCATGCCTATCCAGACATATTTTGCTACATTTGGCACTTTCTCTGGGTCCACTGTCATAAAAAAACATGTCATTGTGTGGCTCATTAACTGGATCTTCAAGGATATATCTGTCGTAGCTAAGATGCCATAGACTTCAATCTTTACTGTAAATTGATTTCTTAGTTACTGGAACAAGAAATTTATGTCTTTTTGCGTACTCAATGGCATCTTCTCTTCCTTTTATATCCTACCCACACCACTCAACATCAGCCTGTATTTTGAGGCACCCTGATGCATTATTCGGTCTGTCTTCTTGTCACAACATCTACAATGACATTTCACATCTAAACCAATACTTTACTCAACACCCACAATGTGACAAAGAAGGGCATACTTCAGATGAGCGATATGCCCGTAAGCAAACTCTTCATTTAGTTTCCCTTCACATGGAATAGAAGTATATTGCCCCTCACTCTGGTTAGTAGCCTTCCTTCAAAGAATACAAGAGAATTCACTGAAAAATCCAAATTCAATGCAAACATATATCACAATTCATGGCCTTAAGTGACTTGTTCTTGTGAGTTTCTATACCACATGTGGGATTTCCAGCTTTGCAGAACCTCTCTTCAGTGACAACATTCCCATCTAATTTTGGTTCTTCCCCTTGCTTCCCACAGGCAGAGGTTTTCCCAAACACTTCTTCCACCTTGAAAGCTTTGCAGCACATAACCCCTTTCTCATTGAAAACTTGTAATTAGCAGTTCAGGTATTGATAGATTCGTCAAACGCCCTCTATTTTTAACATAGGCATGATATGTTATCCAGAGCGAGGGATTTGGCTTTACGTATGTTAATTGTATTTGTTTGAAAGTTTCTATTATCTTTTCAACAAACCATTTTAAACATACCCTGCAAATATTTCATTTCATGAGACCACATTTCTGTGATGCATTTTGTCAAACAGATTGAGTGACTTGTCTGTGGTTCGACACCCTTTAACTAATCCATTTTGCGCACTGCTTGCAAAAATTGCATGTCCTGAGACCACATTTATGCGAGGCATTTTGTCAAACATGTCGCGCCTTGTCCGCGCTTTCCACATTTTGCGTGCACATCCGCCAAAGTATTTACAACCATAAAATCAACATTATGCATTGTTCTAAAGATCCCAATTTAGCGTGCAAGTATGGAATATATGCTGGTAGAGTTGGGGAATCTGGATCTGCACCTATGAAAATCCCTTTCATCAAATCCATTATGTGCATGTCCTGCGATTATGGCGCTCAGGAGCTCACATTTCTGCCAGGTTTCATGTCAAAAAAATATTCATGCGTTGTCCATGTTTCCATATTTTGCATACATTTATGCCAGGGCGTTAGCAACTGTAATATTTGACAAGCTTCCATTTTTATCATACTTCGATGGATGTTCCAAACGTGGCTTGAAGGCTCTTATTTTGGCATAGAGCAGTGAGGATGCTGGTGTATGATGAGGAACTAGGAGTTAAACCTACCCGTGCATTTACTTAAAGTTTCCAAAGCTTTATAACATATTGGATAATTACTCTTATGGTTTCCAATTGAAATGATGGAATATTATCCTCAAAATTGTGTACCTGTACTAACTTTAGTACATGAGAATGATATGAACCAGGTTAAAGGCGACATTTAAAAGGCAGATGAGTATGCAACACTAATCTTTTTATGAATAAAAGTGACTCCATAAGGGGTTTGATGCATGATGACACTTGTCATTTCAACATGAAAATTTTACAAAAGAGGCCAACACTAATCAAAATGTATTGATAGTCTAACTACTTTTATTCATTGCTTTACTATCCCTATAGAAGTAGGCGAGTGTAATGATTCAACTTTACAAATGAATCATATGGCCATGAAAAAATATTTATATATGAATCAATAAAGAATGAAAAAAATCAGTAACTTTAGCCATATTTATTTGGCCCACTCTTTCTAATCATCTTCTATATTTCAATCAATATCCAAGATGGTTTTCAACTTATTTATACTGAATCTAGACCTAGCATCAAGTGCAACCTGAAATTTTCTATCCTTTATCTCTAGTTTAAGTTTTTAATCTAATTGTGTACTACATAAGATAGGATCGATCTTTTCTTCTTTTAATAGGTGTTATGAAAACTATAATAGTATTAAACTCACTCTTTTTCGACATCATACGAGAGTTATTTAGTCTTGTATGTGGACGCTATTCCTTTCGGGATTTTAAGATTGTAATTGGAATTATTGTAGATGGTTTTCATTATCAAGACCCTAGGAATTTATCACTTGTTTATTTTTCTAAAGAGAAATATTCTTATTTTTTACATGATTAAGGAATTCTAAATGTTATTGTAGAGTTAAAATGCATTGCTAACCATATTCATTAAATTCTAAACACTTTCTTTGAATATACCATTAATCAATTTTCAACATCAATTATGGATAATCCATTTTTAAGTGTTTCCTCTACCCTTTCGAATGCCTACAATTACTCTTTTAGTTCATTGATCTCTCTATGTAGGGCATCCCTATCCTTGTTAGAAAATTGAAATAGATTGAATAACCCAAGTAATTTTTTAAGAGAAATTCAAAGCTACATAAACTAGAAAAACATAAAGAATGCAAACCAACAACTCCAAGAGATATGCAATGTCTGGATGACAAAATTGCATTAAGAGCTTCCAAGATGAGAAACATAAGCTAGGTAGTGATTTTATATAGAACTAAGGAGAGGATGGAGGTGGAAAATTAACCAATGAGAATTGACCACCAATAACCACCAACATTAATTAAAGTGAAGAAAAAGTCAATACTCCACCCTTAAAGGGTAGAGACACCTCATCACTTTGTCTCATAGTTATTAAATGACTAAGTCACTTTATTATCCTAAGCAAGCTTAATAAATGTGTAGGAAAAACCTATAACTAAGGGAAAAATAAATACCTCACTAGAAAAATAAAAAACCTACAATAACACCCCCCTTAAGCACAACTTAGGAGGATGTAAAAGATGATGGGTACTAACAAATGAGGCCATGTTAGGTATCCATGCACATATTAAATTCCCCCTAAAGAAGAAGAATCCCCCCTCACCAAATAGAGAGAGAACACCCCCCAAAATAGAGAAAGAATAAGATGAGAAGGACTAAGTAGCCCCCAAAGGAGGACACCAATTGCACCCCAATAAAAGCTCGTAAATGAAGGAAATTTCTCTTAGTGAAGGGTTTGGTGAAGATGTCTACAGTCTAATATGATGTCAAATAGCACTTGAGATTAATGATCTCACCATGAATTTGTTGGAGTACAAGACCAATGAGAGGGGGGGGTGGCGTTGATTCAGTGGTCAAATTAAAATCAATCTCATAAACTAAACTCACTTGATAAACCAAAGATACTGTATTTCATGAAAGACATTAAGATGTACAATTTTTAATATCACATAAGAATTTGAAGAACTGAATCATCTAGACAAAACAACACACCATCAAGATAAAAGAGACAACAAATTTATGAGTGGAAAAACCTTGAAATGGGTAAAAAAACCACTCTCAATAAAAGCTTTATTAGGCCTTACTAGCCAAAACTTTGTTGAGTACAAATTGTGTGTCTCACTGACAACACAACAAGCCTCCCTGGTTATCTCACAATATGTCTCATTGACAAATTTCCAATCCTCATTACATTTAGTGAGCACCAACCCACCGAGAGCACCAACTCTCCTTCGAAGCACCAACTCCAAAAACATTGAAGCATCAACTCCAGTGGTTGAAGGACCAACTCTAGACTTCAAAAATAAGAAAAAGTATAATATAGGGGGTTACCCTATTTCACTTCAAATCACTAATTTTTCAAACATCTTTCCAATCATAACTTTACAACTCCCTATCCAAAAATTGAAACAATCAATTACCCTACTTAGTTCATGATAGATTTAGCATCTTAGATACCTTGCTATATTCTATTACAATCATCTTTGCTTGACATAATTCAATAAAGAAAGTTCATCTCATACTCACAAAGCTCATTTCAGCTTCAAATCTAAGCATGTCACATACCAAATTCAAAAGAGCCTCAGTCAACTCTAATATTCTCAATCACTTTGCAGACAACATAAACTTCTCATAAATTTCACTCTTATCATATATCTCTCTCAAGTTCTGCTATTCAAATCTTCCTTTTTTAGTTAATGATAAAAGCATGATCTCATCATTTTTTAAAATCCTCTCACTTCAAAACTCTAGCATCACACATTCTCATTGTAAAGTTCAAGTAGCCCCTATCACTGTATAAAGCTCATTCTATCTTCAAGCTAGAGTACATACAACACTTGAATATCTAAAAGTTGATTGTAGTATTCTCTATTTCACATGTTTTAGTTATGAATATGTTCTTTTTACAAAGCTGATATCAATTTCTAATTCTCATTACTCACATACTAATAGCAAAATCGCTAACTTAGTTCCTTTCAAATTGAATTACCAATCACAACCCCTGACCATTGATCTCCAAACTATTACAAAAACTAAAAAAAATTCTACAATTTGGTGTCATCAAAAGACTATTCAATTACCTATTCATGCACGCAAAAGAGCAGCTTTTAAACTTCTCGTCAAGTTTTTGTCCCTAAAAGTAATCGTTCTCACATTTTAAATGTCAACCCTTGGGTCTTAAACTATTTCCAAGTAAGATTTGAATCATGACCTTTGATTCTCATTTTGAATGGAGTAAGAAAGCTTATAACTTGCTCAACCAGTTAGTCTAGAAGAAGAGGCTAGTCAATGAATGATTTAAATCCCTTAACAAAGTTACTTAAAAATACTTTGACTTGCTATCGCCAGTCAATGAACAAATATATAAAAATAAAATTTGTTAAAAAGCCTTGCACAAAACAAACCTCTATTAGGGTTTTAGAAATAAGTTATCATCAAAGGATAAACCCTAATCTTTTTGAAAAAACCTTGAGTCACTGCTAATTAATGGTGCAGGAGCACCCAAGGCCTTCAAGGAGCTCTTCAAGGGTTAGAAGTGTGCAAGGGTCAGGAAGAACTTTCCTTCAAATAAAAACATCAATTATAATCTTTTGAAGCCTATAATGGCTTTTGAAATGGGAAAGAACTTGAAAGGAGTCAACTGTCCTAAGGGTCCTGATAAGGACCCTAGGACCAAAATGCTTTGTAAATGGAAAAATAATGCTCTAGGAGGTTAGATAGGTTTATTATGATTTGATTGTGTCAAATAAGGTTGGGTATTAAGGATCCAATGGTTTTTAGGTAGTAGAGTTTAATAAATTGCAAATTTTTGAAAATCCACTTTAGGCGGGAAAATGAGTTTTAGGTGTTTTAGAGTTAATTATGCATTGTAATCAATCAAAAACGGTTTGAGAAGTTGGGGAGGGGTTATACAAAGCTTCAAAAGTCATTTTTACGGAGGTTGATCAATTGGAGCAAGTACTGTATGATCTGTTCTCAAAAAACCCAATAAAATTTATGTTTTCTTGCATTTTTCTGTGTTTTTTAGATGAAAGCTTGATTCCTATTAAGGATATATGCTGTTGGATGCTTTATGGGTTTGTATTTACATGTTTTAACACCTCTCACATGTTTTGATAAGCAAAAGAGGTCAATTCTTGTATGTTTGAACTGACTGTCCTTAGGAAAAGACAGATTTTGCACTTGTTTTGAGAGTTTTTAATGAATGAATGATCCATTTCATGGGAGATTATGACTGTATCTTGTGAAATGGATCATATTTAACATGTACCATACTGGAATAACAATATAATGTGCGGGAGAGATGAATACTATGTTGTACACCAAGCTTTGACTGTGAAAAGTGCTTGAAGTTGGGGGCTAGGGTATAGCAGTGGAAGATTTACCTGAAGGAGGGGTATTTTTTTGAGTCAGGATAGTATAAATATGTTGTCATAATGGTGTAGGGTCAATAAACAAGTTCTGGAAGTGTGTGGAAGGCCAATAACCAGGAAGCCCTAGTTTTGAGGCAAGTTAAGGAGGGTTTTGTGATCAGGGATCTTAGAGGTGTCATAGAGGGTTAGAAACTTTAAAATACTTGGTTTTGAGACAATTTGAGACACTGTTGAAAGTTTCTTAGTCAGGGGATAAAGTTAAAGAGGGGTTGCTTTGGAAAAGAGGGCTAATTAGGCCTAGTTTTTGAGGAGACATCAGATTTTGGAAGGGTTTGTCTGAAGCAAGTGATATCAAGGTCTGGATATGTTGTTTTTCATCACAAACCACATCTGAAACAGTCATTAGATTGGAGGTTCCTTTGGAAAGTTTGAGTGCAAAGTCAAAAAATCCTTCGCTAGAGGCCTAGTTGGGCTAGAAGCCTAGTTAAGGTGAAAAATTGGTTTTGTGTCTAAGTCAAAGGGTTGGGCTTTGAAATCATTCAAGAAAAGTTTTTTTGAGTCTTTTAAGAGTATTCCTAGGGTTTGGGTACATAATGAAGGCAAATAAGTCATTTGGTGCATTATTGAGGTTGTCTCCACCAGGGTGCCTGAAGAAGGGTTGAGATTGCATCATTAAGTTCCTTGAAATCTTTGTGTTTGTTTCAAAGTCCTAGACCCTCTGCATCAATTAAGCATTGAATGCTCCAATCTCCTATCACTTATATCAACACATGTTCAAGCTCATTTTGTCTTGATGCTTGATACTATTGAAGCTTTGATGCTCTTTGATGACAACCATGAGATAAATATCAACTACCACCATAAGATGAAGCAACCCATTGAAATAAATATCAATCAATATAATGACTGACAAATACTTCAATACCCCTTTCTAAGTGAAGAAGTACCTTTGAAAAATCACTCACCATAAAATGAGCCTTCTATTTGATATTCCCATCATTTACAAACCTTTGACATCAACCCATGAGAACATGCAACTTTTCATGAAACAAAACAACTCTAGCACTTTGACTAATCAACAAACCTTTGAATGCAATAATCCTTTGATAACCCTTGGCATGAGGCAACTTTGGTAAGAAAACAAGATATCCATAATGTGACATCATTAGCAAATGAAAGTGCACTTTGAAACCTTACCTATGCATGCAATCTTTCAATATATCAACCTTAGTCTTTGCAATCATGAGCAATTATGCAACAACACCAAGCATCAAATTCATGATCAACATTGCAGCAACACCATCTTGTGAATTCTTGAATGGCATACATGAAACAAAGGATGAATGATCCAACACCATGAAAAAACTTACTGCCACAACAAGAAAATTAACATATCATTAGAGCACTTTGACATCAATGACATACCATTGTAATGCCAACCAAATCAATTCTCAAATGTAGTGCATATGGATCTCAATGTGCTTGGTTCATTGATGATGGGTTGAATTGTGAGAGATCTAAATCACTCTTTGGTTGTCACAAAAGATGGTTGTGGGATTCTTGAAGGGAATGCCAAACTCAGTGAGAATTCATTGAAGCCACATGACCTCAGTAGTGGTATTAAACACTCCTTGATACTCAACCTCTATAGATGAAAGAGAAGTAGTAGACCGCTTCTTGCTCAACCAACGAATTAGACCTGAACCAAGGGAGAAGCAATACCTTGAAGTAGAATTGCGATCCTGAGAATTTCCTACCCAATCTAAATCTATGTGTCCCACCAAGTCAAAATCTAAGCCTACTGCATATAATGAATTCCATAATTGTGAGTACCCTTGATGTAGTGAAGAATCTGCTTAGCTACCTTCTAGTGTAGCTCATGTGGCTCTTGCATGAATCAAGAGACCATGTCTACTATATATGAAATATCGGGCCTCATATGAGTCAAATGGATGAGATTACTAATAATGTACCAATACAAAGTGCCATCCACCAAGGGTGAAGACCACTTAGCCTTAATTTTGACCCCTAACAAAAATGGAGTTCGTGCATGCTTACAATCAACCATGTGAAACCTTTGGAGAATATCAAGTGCATACTTAGGTTATTTAAGAGAGATAATTGAGGAATACTAAGTGATCTTAATCCCTAATAAGTAGTGTAATAAGCCCAAGTCTAACAATAAAAATTGATTATGAAGGGAAATTTTCAGTGATCGAATGGAGGATGAGTGACTTCCTATGATTGAGAAGTCATTGACATAGAGAACTAGGAAGGTGTGAGTATCATCGATCTACAAAATATAGATATTATGATCATAATGACATTGAGTGAATCCCACTTTTAGAAGGAAGGAGTCCATCTTGGCATACCAAGCCCAAGGGGCCTTTTTGAGTCCATAGAGAGACTTTCAAAGATGAAACACAAGTGAAGGATCTTGAAAAAACCCATATGTCTACTCCATGTATATCTCCTCTTGAAGATCATCATGAAGAAAATAAATCTTCACATCCCTCTAATGAACTACCCATCTATATGTTGCAGCAATATCAAGGACTAGTAAGATGGAATTCATTTTGGTGACTAGTGTAAAAGTATTAGAGTAGTCAATCCCTCAAATTTGGGAGAATAATTTAGCAACCAAGTGAGCCTTATACTTGTCAATTGACCCATCTACTATAAATTTTGTTTGATAGACCCACTTGCATCAAACAGGTTTCCTTCCCTTAGGAAGTGGTATAAGATCTCAAGTGTTGTTCAATTCCAAGGAACTGGACTCTTCTTGTATCACTGCATCCCAATCAAGGACAACAAAAGCTTCTTGAAAGGACTATAGATTAGAATTCATGGCAAGGAAGACATGTGGAGTGTCTTGAAACTGTGATCTTAGTCTCTTGTGATTTGAAGGATCCAATTCCCAATCCCCTACTAATGGCAATATTTGTAGAGCCCAAAGAGGCCTTATGGCTATAGAAGGAGGAGATTAGGAGGAGAATCATCATCCTTGGAAGGTGGATCATGTGTACCCTCATCAACATTTCATCATCTGAAGTGGAGGAAGAAGACTCTTCATCAAAATCAAAATAATTATGATCCACTGAAGAACTAGATCATCATGATGCAAGGACTACAATATGATAGTGGCGAGAGAAGTGTCAAGAGAAGAACTAGAAGGGATCTCCTCAAAACAAACAATCCTCTAAATGAAAAAATCATGTGTTGTAGAATGGAGAATCTTGTATCCTTTGACATCATTTAGGTATCCAACAAATATGTTTAAGGGCACACAATATACTGAGAGGGGGGGTGAATCAATATATTCTAATTTCAACTTGATTAAACATTAATTACCATTAATAACTTCTCCAAATAGGTATCTTAAAGAATCAAAGCAATAATTATTGATGATCAAGCAATTAAGAAATATAGATGCACACAATCACACAAGGATCACCAGATTTACATGGAAACCCAAAATAAGAAAAACCATAGTGATAAAATTTGTTTGGAGCTACTATCCAAATCCAACCTCACAAAATAATATAAGAACTTACAATGATTTGCAAGCACCAACCCATAGGAGTTACAAGAACCAACCTACAAGAGACACCAATCCCCTAACTTAAGTACTGAGCACTAACTTAGATATGAGGCACCAACCTCAATTATAACATAATATTAATTATGCGGACCTTCCAAATTTAGACTTCACCATCAACCATATCTAATATGCTTCTGAACACTTTCTATCATAGTGTGTATATAATCTTCAAATCAATTCACACAACTTGATATATCTTTGTTAATTGAATTTTGCAACATACAGACACTCACATCCATCACCACTATGAATGAGCCTAGAGAAAATATATATGCATAACAAAGATGATTACGTTCATTTGTTGGTCTAGAATATATTTTCAATATCTGTAAGTCGACCACAAACAAATTCCTTAACCAAACGAGTAATAGGACTGATCCAAAAGTTCACTTGTTATACTAGACGAGGGGACACACTATGCTTACCAAAAATATTAACAACTTCTCATGTTGGCCTAAGACCCTTTAACACCATCCACAACTATCCATGTTAGACAAGGGTAAGACAAACAAATATGAAATGTGAAATCATAATGAGCCTAAATCACAATGCCTTACCTCTAGTGTAAGATAATATCATGCACTTCCTTTCATGGATTTAAAATGGTCCTATTTTATCTTCACACACTTCCTCCAGCTCACACACACTTCCCTTATTTGGTGCAGTTATTCACAGTTGATTGATTAGCATGGCGAGCACTCTATCACTTCTAACTTTCTATTTGTGGAAGCTCAACCTTTTAAACTTTGGGGTATGATGCATTATGAATAAATTTAATTTAGTTCCAAACGACAAGCCATGAAAAATAATAGTGGTAGAATGCAAAGCAAAACATAATGATAGTGCAGTTGAGTGCACAACCTATTTCTGAACAACCAACCTCAAAAGTATACCGCAGATACTTTTGGACCACCTCCAACAACTAGAATAGATACAAGATGATATTAAAAACATTCTCAATGATAACATTAACATTATGTAACTAATCACATCACTTGACACAATTCCTCCAAAACTCAAATGTTTAGACATGAAATTATTGAAGTAATTACATTTAGTTCTCACTAATCTGATAACCCTTCATAGTATCACCACACCTTTTACATCAGACCTTTGATATCAATAAAAACATATGTTTAACAATCTCCCACTTTATGATTGATGACAAAAAAAAAATGCTACTTATCCCATCAGCACAATCCAAACCTGTCTAAAACTCCTCCTATGTGATACAACTGAAACTTTTGATTAAGATATGGAATTTTAGGTTCCTTTCTGCCCCTTTGACATCAATGGAAAAAACCAAAAAAACTGAAATATATAACAATTTTGGATTCTTCCAGATACACTCCTCCTTTCATCTTGGGGTTCTTTCTCCCCTTGTGACAATACCCATTTTGTAAGACCACCAAGATTGCTTGCGATAGGGAGTCAACACTCCCCATCAATCTATGCTTCCCCTTGATTCAAGAGGAGCCCAAGCAACCACTCCCAAATTATTTCAGAGAAACTCAAGAGTCTCCTTGGGAAGAGGTTTTATGATTTTTTTTGCAATTTTCTCCTTAGTCTTAACATACTCCAACTTCACTTCTTTGTCTAATACCTTATCTCCTAGAAAATGATACTTAATTGGAATATGTTTTGTCCTTGAATGCATCAGTGGATTCTTAGAAATATTTATAGCAGTAGTATTGTCACAAAGAATGGAAATGGGATCATCAAACTCTATTTTCATCTCCTTCATGTTCTACTTCATCCATAACGCCTGAGTGCAACAAGAAACTACTACAATGTATTTTTCTTTTGTTGTATATAAAGATATTGAGTCCTATTTCTTGCTCAACTAGGATATAAGATTGTTACTGAGAAAGAAATCTCTACCACTTGTACTTTTCCAATCATCTATACTTCCATCCTGATAATCTATGTATGCAGCCAATGTGAATTTTTCACTCTTAGGATATAACAAAACAAAATGCATTGTAGCCTTCAAATATCAAAATATCCTTTTTACTAACTTGACATGAGTTTCTTAGGGCAGCATGAAACCTAGCTACCATCCTTGTTGCATGCATTATATCTGCTTTGGATGTAGTTAAATACAAAAAACTACCAATAATTTATCTTTACAAGGTATGATTTGTCACATAGATTCATCATGCTTACTCATTTTACACCCAATAATCATAGGTGTACTTACCAGTTTAAAATATTCCATTTTAAACTTACTTGACATCTCTTTTATGTACTTGTTTTGAGAAATGAATATACCTTTTCTGATTGAGAGATCTATAAACCAAGAAAGAAGGATAACTCAACAAGCATTGACATTTCAAATTCTTTCTACATTGCATCCTAGAACTCTTTGCACATTGCATCACTACTACCCTTCAAAGATTATGTCATCAACATAAACAACAACAATCAATAACTGATCACCTTTTATTTTTATGTACAAATTTTTGTCTACACTAGATCTCTTGAAACCTTCTTGTTGTAGATATCTATCCAATCTAGAATACCATGCTCTCAGGGCTTGTTTGAGTCCATACAAAGCCTTCTTTAGCCTGCACTCAAATTTAGTTTATTTAAAGACTACAATCCTTCTAGTTGTTCAATATAGACTCCTAATTCTCCATTTAGAAATAAAGATTTGAAATCCATTCGATATACCTTGAAGTTATTGAATGCTGATAACACCAAAAACATCCTAATTGCTTCTAACCTTGCTATTAAAGAAAATGTCTCTTCAAAATCAACTCCCTCAACTTGAGCATATCCTTTGCATACAAGTCTAGCTTTATTCTGGATCACTTTTCCATCTTCATTCAACTTATTTCTAAAAACCCATTTGGTACCAATGATAATTTTGTCTTTAGATCTCAAAACTAGGTCCCAAGTTTTTTTTTCTTAATTTTTGTTAACTCTTCTTCCACGGCCTCTAACTAGCTTTTTTCTTTTCTTGTCTCTATTTAAGAACTTGGTTCAATTTTTGACAATAAGGAAAAGTGTACTTGTTCATTTTATTTCTCAATTTTTCTCATCGTTTGAACTCTATTATCTTTATATCCTATGATTTGATCTTCAAAATGGTTCTTTTGAACATACTTGGCTGGAGTCTTTATAATTGTATTATTTGATTCACTTTCTGAGCCTTCATTATTACTACAAATTAAGTCATCATTGTATTATTCATCTTGAACCTCATCAAATTAGATTGTCTCATCAGTACTCACATTGACACTTCCCACAATCCTTCGCAGCCTTTTGTTATAATATCTATATGTGTTGCTTTTCATAGAATATCCAAAAAAGATACCTTCATTATATCTAGAATAAAATTTACCCAAATGTTTTTCATCCCTTCTAATGTAACACTTCTAAATATTATGAGATGTCTGACAAAAGCTTCTCTTCCTTTCCATAGTTCATCTAGTGTCTTGGTAGTCTTTGGTTTAATTTGGGATCTAGTCAAAATGTATACTATTGTCTGAACTAATTCTCTCCAATATGTATCCAACAAGTTTTATTGACTTAACATTGTTCTAGCCATCTCTTGTACATTCTAAATCTTCCTTTCAATGACTCTTTTTGTTAAGGAGTTCTGAGAGCAAAAAATTATCTCTAGATCGCATGCATCTCAGAGAATTCCTCATATCTATCAGAAGCAAATTCTCCACCTCTATCTGATATTAAAAGCTTAATTATTCTTTTAGTCTCATTTGCAACTGTTGCCTTAAATACTTTAAACTTTTGAAAATCTTCTAACTTCTCTTTCAAAAAAATAATCCAAGTCATTCTAGAATAATCATTGTCAAGCATCATAAAATACCTATCACCCTAAATTATCTTTTTCCTCATTGGTCCACATAGATTTTTATGAATTAGATCCATTGGATTTTTTGTAGAATATTTGTTAGTAAGAAATTTGATCTTTGTCTATTTTCCCTCATGACACAATTTACAACTGGTAGATGGAGGCTTCTTGATCTTTGGCATGTCTCTTACCATTCCTTTTGAGCTAATCCTCACAAGACCATAAAATTGATATGTCCCAACCTTATATTCCAAAGCCAAATCTCTTCTCTTTGTACATAATTCTTTTTCCCATTGACCTTGCTGAGATGATACACATCACTACCAGTCCTGCTTCCTTCCAAAACTAACTCACCAATATATATATATATATCTTGATTTCACATCCTTTACCACTGAATGAGAGATTGTAACCTTTATCACACATTTGACTTACACCTAGATGGTTGTGTTTCAATCCTTCTACATATAGTACATCATAAGTTTTTATCTTTTTCAACGCCAAGAATCAAAGTGCCTTTACCAATAATAATGGCAACTCAATTATTACCAAGATTAACAACTCCTTCATCAAAATTCTTGAAATGCATGAATTTTATCTTGTCTCTAGTCATGTGACTAGAACATCCATTGCCAATGAACCACAAATTCTTCTCCTTTTGAGCATGTAATGTAGTATGATCCTGTTGATAGTGTTTTCTGCACAGCAACAACTCAGACAGAATACAATATCCTATCTCTCTTGAAAGGTAATCTTCAACAATAAATTACTGAAAATCACCCCAAGGTCTCTCGGGTGTTAGGTCATAACAATGCATAAACAACTCAGATAAAATGTGAAATGTTGGTAATCACAATTGGACCTTACTACAAGCAAACTGTATCTTTCTGCATATCAGATCTTGCAATATGATGATCTTTAATCCTAAATCTAACCAAATGATAAATAAATAGCAAAAGACAAGGGTGCAAGGATATGATAGAATCTAAACTACTCCTAGAATGAACAATGTAAATAACAAATATTTGGAATGGACCTATCTCAAATAACCAGTTCTTGATCAACCCACAATACAATCTTACAAGAACGGTGCAATCTTCTGAGGAATACAGATTTTCAAATCATAGACATTCACCTACAATCGAACTTAAGCACATTGAATATATGGTCCAGGTTGACTTTGCTAGCCTACTACAATCAGATAGTTACTGGGAGTATAGACCAAAGATAGCTACAAACATTCCAAATATGAAATCATAAACATCATGCATCCAACTGAAACTGATTTATTTCTGAATACTAAACCCTAAATCTTCAAGCAATTTGAAAGATAGAACAAAGGAACCATGCGAGATGAAATAATACAAGAGATTTCACAAAGAAACCCACAATGTCTCCAATTGTATTAATCACCAAAATGCTGCAACAATTCGACTGTTCTGATTACAATATTTGCTTCAAGGAAAAGACTACAAAACACTCTAACTATTACTCTTGCTTATCTCTAATGTCTTCTAGCTAATGTCCAACCCTTTACAATGAGGCAAGAATGCCTTTAATAGCAAGTCCCAAGATATGTCGGCCTAGCCAAACATTTACAAAGTAATAAAACTGCCAAAACAAGTCGGCCAAGGAAAATCAAACTAAGGAACGCATTAAATGCCATCCGCCATCACGGTCGGCCTCAACACAGTCCCCAAGGTAGCTCGGTCCAATGCATGCCCTATGATAATAGGGAAGCACAAATCTCCATAATAGGCATTAACTGCCACTTCCCTTCTTCTCCAACGAACCCTGCACCCTCAAGAATACTCCATCCAGCTCGGTGACAGGTGGAAAAGGCAATACCCTAAGCTGGCATTTAATGGAGTCAATCTCATCCTTGGACTGTTCAACAATTCTATTCCAATCCTCCCTGCTGGACAAATATTTATCCATCACTGCCAAGTAGGTGGCCGCATCATCAAGCTGGTGGCCGGTTACCACTCCTTCTGCATTAGGGGCATAAACCTCATGCCACCACTCCCTCAGATTCTCAAGACTCAGGTACTTCAGGGCTATCTTCCTCCTTCTGGTCATTACTTTGAAGAATGCAATGCAGCCCTCATACACCACAGTGAGATCTCCATCAATCTGCTTCTTCCATTTCAAAATATTCTTCATAGCCTTCTACCTAATCTGCAGAGCCTCGAACCATTCCCAAGGTTCATCCAATCTGGAGGAAGAATTCCATCCACAACCAATTGCTCCTTACCATGACCCATGATAATTCTTGATTTCTGCAACAGGAGGTCCATGTCCTACTTGTCCTGAGACAATACATGCTCCAACAGCTCCTTGGCCTGGACTGCATCCTTCCCAACCGACAGGATGTCCTTGATTGTATCATCTCCCTTTACTTGCACATTCTTGAGCCAATCCATTGTAGCTTGAGCAGAGTTCTTCATTTTCTCAATCTCAGAGATTGTTTCCTTAGGGAGAAAACCAGGAGCAACTAAAGAAGAAGGGTGGAGAGATTGTAGGGGCTTCATCACCTCCTCTAAGCATTTACTTAATCTTTCATTCTCCCTCTTTAATTCACACTTGGTCTGAGTTTCCCCCTTCAATCTGTCAACAATCACCGTACTAGACCCTTCAAACTCCTCTATGTCTTGCTCCATGGATGCAGGCCTGAGGTTAATCGTTTGCACATTATAATCCTGACCTGTAACATCCTCTCTCATTTTGTCTGCGGTAGGAGTGGCAATGTGGATAAACCTGTTACAGGCTTCATCCCTTTCCACCCTAGACACCACCTTGGCTACCTTCCTTTTCTTCCCTTTTCCAATTTTCGACAACATCTCATCCCAGTCTAAGGGAGTATCCTCAACCACCACTTGCTTTTTCCTTGCAAGCTCTTTCTCTAGCCAGTCCGGGGCTGCAGGCTCTACCCAGATTTCTTCTTTTCTTGCTTCTTCCGGCTGCTCTGTCGTCTTCTCTTCTTCCTCTGCAGCTTCCCTATCTTCCTCTTTCTCTGGAAGCTACTCACCTTGGTCAAATTCTTCGAGCTCCACCTCTTGCTGCACCGGTGATGGGGTTTTAGCAGGGATATCCTCCTCCAGCTCAGGCGATCCGCGACCTCTGTCCGGAGAATCCTCATACCTCACAAGAGGATAAGTATGCCTTTCCTCTTCTGTTTCAACTTCCAACTTAGCTGCCTCACTTAAAAGTGTCCCCTCCTTGAAAGGCTCTGCATCTCCGCTAATTTCATGTTCCTCCGAAATTTCCGGTTCAGGTGCACTAGGTGGAGGGGAAGCAACCTTGGAAGGTTCTGCGGTTGGTGATTTTGGTGGAGGATTTTCCTTTTGCACAGTGTCCTTTGGAGAGGGAGTCCTAGATCTCCTCATATAAACTTTAGTCTTTTCTCCTCCTGAACTTTCCACATCCACAATAGGAGGCTCATCACCTGAAGCAACTTGACCCTTCCTCCTTGTAACCCTTGAGGTTCTTGTTTTCTTTGGTGGTGGAGGGGCATCTTCCTCTTCTGCCTTTTCTGACCCCTCCTCATCAAAGGACTTGCTAATCATTAAAGTCTTCCATCTCCTCTTTCCTTTTGGCTTCCTCTTTGTTTCAGGCTCACTTCCCTTAGGTCCTCTAATTTTTATCTTAAACGGTGAGGTCTTGGCAGCTTTCCCTTTGGGGTCATCTTCCCCGGATTCCTCTGAAGTCGACATGGGATTAAGATCTCCCATCAGGTTGAAGGTACATTCTACCTTCTTGCTCTCCAACTCCCAGATTTTGTGTTTCAGCCAAGAAGAGGTAAACTTCATAACCGAGGCCATTAGGTCTTCTAACTCTGTAACCTCAGCCTCATTCCAATCAATATCCCCAACTGGTCTGTCCTTTACTGCTTCATAGGCATGGTCCTTAACCAAGTTTCCATCATCCTCCAGTTGATTCGGGATCAACTTGACATTGTATTGCCTAACTGCCTCCACAGGGAGCCTGGAATATCTCTTCTTTCTGACCTCAAGGTCGTCTTTGATATTGACCCAATAATCTTCCAGGTCATCCTTATGCCTATACTCCCTAGTAGCTTTCTTTTGTGCTTCCCCTGTTATGTCAAAGTTCATCCTTTTGGAATGGAAGGAGAAACCATATGCTGCCAGTTCTTCTCTTGTAGTATGGGCTGATTGGATAGAAGGACACATTTCTGCCACACCAATTCCAAGAGGGAAATCTCCACCAAAGCCTGTCTTGTGCTTTTCTCTCTTTACCACAGCATCACATTCACAAATTTGTCTAACAACCTCCAATAGCACGAGGTGATCAGTGGGGTATCTCGGCAACCTGTATGGAACGACCGGGCATCCATCAATTTTGAGGTAGGTGAAGGTGGGGAATTGGATAAACCAAGCCCCATAGTTCTTAATTAGCCTTTTGGCTCCATCTAATAATCTCATGTGCTCAGCATTCTACAACATCTGGGTAATATACATTGTGAAGGCATCGTTGGCCCTCCTGTAGTCCTTATGTCCAAGATGCAACTCCGGATAGACCTCATAGATGATATCCCATCCAAGTGTTCCCCTCGGATTCAGACCCTTGTATGGGTAAGATATGGATAACACATACATTACAAAAGAGGACATAGTGAACTTCTTTGTCTCTAGGACACTCCTTAATTGTTTGTCAATTTCAGAGCTAATGAGCCCGGCCCAGTGGTAGTTAGTTCCCTGTTCAACCTTGGTGATCACGTGGACCATCCAGCTTTCTAGCAGCTCAGCAATTCTCAAACCAGCCACTCTGCTTAAGAATGTAATCGTATTATAGATGTCTGACCTGAACTTAACCCTGTGCAACTGCTTGGGCAATTTTGAATAATGGGACTTGGGTTTCTCCAGCCATGAATTGATTATCTGCTGAGCCTTAATGGGCTCATTCTCATAATATGTCTTCGCTGTATCTATATTCAAAGCACATACTGAAGGTAGATCAGGCATGCTGAAAGCTTGTGCAATGGAGGCAAGACTAAAGTTCGCCAAAACTCTTCCCTCAGTACTAACCACCCTTTGTGTATCAAAGTCATACTGTCTGGTGCACTCGAGAATTAGCTCATAGCACTGAATTGCTGGAGGAAAGCCCACCACATGCACTAGTCTAGACTTTATCATTCCTTGCCTCAAGGCTGACAGATCTTTCTCGGCTGTCCTTTGCTTAAATTCTTCATATTTCCAAGCCCCAACGTTGGTATCAGATAGTTCAGACCATATAGAGGATATCCTACTCTCAGGAAGTTGGCTCTTCATGTCTAATCTCAGTCGTTCAGTCTCAGAAATGGATGACCCCCTGTGCCACCCTTGGATTTCCTGGCCGCAACCTTGCTTGATTCGGCCTGCACCCACAAAAGACACCATTAGTGTTCAATTATTAGGCATATTCGAACCCAAAGATTAGCATAAGATCATATAAAACCATTAAAATTCATCACAACTGCTAATCCTCTGAAGATCTGGAAAAATAGAGCAGTCCGGGAAAATATCGCAATCCAGGAAAATCCAATCGGGGCGGAATTTCAGAGAAATCCGACCCAGACGGATTCCTGTCGCCAAAGCATCATTAGTCAAATGAATCATTTGTACGGATGAAAAGTCAAGAGATAATCCTAGAATTCACTCATTGGCAACAAGAAATAAGCATTTAGCAATCATTCCATTAGTCCTATCATCGAATCATCAAAAAAAGACAAAACCAGACAGGAAACCTGGAAAAATCCGGATGGAACGGATTTTCACGGACAACTTGAAATATTCCGGTAATTACCCCAGCCCGCGGAATAAGCCGAAACCAGGAAAATCCGAAAGCAGTGAAATTCTGTGAGGACCTCGGAAACCCGATAAATGACAAAACGCGAACCAAAAGCCAGATGATCACGAAATCTCCTCTACCTAAGCTCTAATGGTCTCAAAACCGACAGTAATCAACAAGACTCAGGACGCAAATGATTCCAACTTCCCAAAAGCTTTCAAAAGATGAATCCCTATGCCAAAACAACGATGCCCTAATTTGAATAACCAGACCTCCACCATTAAAACCAGGGGAAACTTTAAGGTTTAAAATATCAGCTAAGGATTTACCTAAAGCACTCGAATCTTCACAGGACGGGGGTCAGCACGCTACAAGGACAAGATCGCTCAATCATAATGAAATCTCAGTTCTGGGCCGAACGCCGAGGAAAACCCTAACCTCGTATAATACGACGGACTTCGCACTAAGAGGGTAGACAATCTAACCCCGAATCCCTCAAACGGATGCACACGCCATCCAATGGATAAATGCAAGCTCATAGGGCACGGAAATAGAAATACCCGAAGAAACGAATCTAACCCCGACTCCATAAATACTGAATCAAAATCAAGCAAGGGCCAACCCAAAATTAACACACCCAATGCAAAAACACTCCATCATCATGCAAAATAAAAGGGAGGCCAATGACGACCTACCATGGATTAATGCGGATGAACTTCAAGCTTGAGGAAGAAACCACGGAGTAGATAAACACGTCCAAACAATGAAAACCCAGACACTAGCAACCAAACAATCCTCACACACACAAGTCAAGATCGATCCTTCAAAACTCAAATGAAAATTCCTGATCGCCAGAGCAAAACAAGTGAGCAACAAAGTCAGAATGATGCCTAAGATGCCCTAAATCTTCCCATATACCCACCTGAGCAAAGGTACCTTGGTCATTAATGTGTGACAAGACATTTTTGACAAGTCCGAAGACCTGAGCGCAAAACAGAATTCCCAAAAAATCCCAAGATACGCGGAAACACAGATTTCACGGAAATGCAGAAACCGGGGAAACAACAAAGTCCGGGATTTTGGCAGAGTACGGGAAAATCCAGAAGGACCGGAAAATCCCGGGATCAAGCAGAAACTCGGATTTCGGAGAATCCTGCCAGAAATGGACAAGGAACCAGGGCCCGCGAAAATCCGCCTGAGCCAGAAAATCTCGGATCCAAGTGAAAACCCTGAGTTCGCCTAAAACTCAATTTCGATCCATTCGAACCTCAAGGCAAGATCAAAGCTAGCAAGACCAACATGTCAAGACCCTAAAAAGATAGTTCCAATAAAACCAAAGGTCAAAAGACACTAGAAAAGAGGGTCCCTACTCCAAGTGGGGCATGTGTGCAAAACCCAACAACAGGGATAAGAATCTGTGGTCAAGTAGCCTATATGGATACACCCACGAAAGTATCTTCTCTAAGGAAGGTTGGAAACTCCCCCTTTCCTTACCACCATTCAGATATCTGGAAAGAACTTGCATAAGTGCCTGCTTGATTCAGGAGCATCTGCCAATATTATGCCTTTGGCCATATGTAAGGCTCTTGGAATCACTCCCATGCCTTCAAGAAGGAAAGTGACCCTGCTAGACAAAACAGAGATCAACATTGTGGGAGAAATAAATCGGATCCGATGCATTTTATAGGATCCAAGAATAGAAAAAGCTCATTGATATTCAAGTGGGGGACATCCCTGATGCATATGGGATCATCTTGGGAAGAGAATTCACCAAGGCACTAAATGGATATACTGCCACAGACCTTCCTCACATGTGGCTGCCATGGAAGGGGCTGCCAAACCAAATCTGTATCGACTACGAGCCCCGTATGAAATATATGATCACGGAATACAATAATCTCAATGAAGTGTTGTTTGTTGAGATAGAACTAGGAAATTATTGTCCTTTCGCCTACCAAAATGAACTCTCAAAAGATCGTGAAGAATAAGCACGGCACTCTAGTACAGTAGTCCTCACTAATTTCACTCAAATGCCTTCGAAGTACAAAATTTTTGGTATAGTTAGATGATCTAACCCAATGAGAGCTTTGGCTAACTAGGGACTACTCAGTGGTTTCCAGGAGTTCATGGAAAAGTGTGCCCAAAATGAATTTCCAGGAGCTCTTATTGCTGAATTGGTGTAGGATTCACAATGGAGCTCACTCTGAATTCGATTGCTGCTTATGTCAAATAGCAGTAGAACATGTTAAAAAATCAGCTGCCCCTCAGACAGAAATGCTAAAAGAGGAGCCAGAAGAACCACTCGTTGATCAGTAATTGAGCTAAAAGATCCCCTTAAGATTATGGAGGCAACCACCCAGCCTAAAGGAAGTAAAAGCTTTGTTGGACCTGAAGTCAAAGAACTTTCCAAATTTTGGATGCTCCGATTTGATGGATCCAAGTCCAAACAAGGAGCTCGTGTTGGGTTCAAAATCATCAGCCCAATGGGTAAGACCTTTCTTGCCGCCCATAGATTGCAGTTTTATTGCACCAATAATGTAGCTGAATATGAGGCATTAGTCCATGGCCTTCTCATGGCCTTAAAGAAAAATGTCAAAATGTTGCAAGTTTTTGGGGATTTTGAACTCATGGTTAAGAAAGTTAGGAAATTGTATTCCTGCCATGATAGAAGGTTTGCAAACTATAGGCACAGGGTTTGGGATTTCTTAGAGGGTTTAGATGCATTCAATATACAGTTGATTCCTCATGCTCAGAATCTTACAGTTGATGCCTTGGATCAAGCAACCAACACTTTGCAACCCCTCTCTTTGTTTGGGCTTAAGAAATTCACAGTTGAGTTGACATCCATGCCATCTATCTCAAATAATGTCACTCACTTTTAGGTCTTCAACGATGACAAGCATATTC
The DNA here is from genome assembly GCA_007258455.2 of Sequoia sempervirens. Taxonomy (NCBI): domain Eukaryota; kingdom Viridiplantae; phylum Streptophyta; class Pinopsida; order Cupressales; family Cupressaceae; genus Sequoia; species Sequoia sempervirens. Next base: position 559,184,184 of record VDFB02270651.1, on the reverse strand, counting down.
TTAAATTTATCACAAGTTCTAATGTCTTCATAGCCCAGATAATTAATGAAGCCAATCCGCAAGAAGCCGAGTTGGATATAGAGGGGGTTATTAACCTCAAAACCAACACGATTCTTAGGGGCATGGTTCAGTTGGAACGAATATTTGATTTGGATCAGATCAAAGACTAGAACCAGCAGACTAAGAAGGAAACCATAAACAACCAGTGTGATTCCCACAACCTTGGGACAACCGAGGAGACCAAGAATGTTTTTATTGGTAAAGTGTGCATGCCTAAGGAAAAGAGGGGGATCGTTGGTGCATTAAAAAAGTACCATGACGTGGTGGCATGGAGCTACGAGGATTTAAAGACATATGACACATCCATCATCACACACACCATACCTCTCAAGATAGAAGTGAGGCCATTCCGTCAGCGACAACATCCTATTAATGCCTTGTTGGAACCCATTATTTACAAAGAAGTGTAGAAGTTACTTTCGGCAAGGATTATATTCCCAGTTAGGCATTCCACATGGGTGGCCAACTTGGTCCTGGTCAGAAAAAAGAATTGGGAGATTAGATTGTGTGTTGACTTCCACAATTTGAATTGAGCTTCGGAGAAGGAAAACTATCCAGTACCTTCATTGAATGAGGTGCTGCAAATCGTCAATGGCTCCCAAATGATGTCTTTTCTCGATGGGTACTACGGGTACAACCAGGTAATGGTACAGTATGAAGATCGTCATAAAAAAATGTTCACCACTAAGTGGGGAACGTTCGCTTATAGGAGAATTCCTTTTGGGCTCATCAACATTGGCGCCACCTTCCAACGCGCTATGGATATCACCTTCAAAGATTTGATTGGAAAGTGCATAATCATCTACATGGATGATTTAACCATATTTTCTAAAAGGCAGAGTGATCACGTCTCTGATCTATGCAAAGTGTTTCAGAGGTGCAGGGAGTTTGGGGTTTCCCTTAACCCCAAGAAGTTCATTTTTGGAGTGACTGAAGGTAGATTGCTCAGACACATCATTTCAGAATGGGGAATCTCTATAGACCCTGAATGTATCTAGTCCTTGCTAAAAATCTCACCACCAGGCAGCAAGAAAGAATTAAAATCCTTCTTCAACAAGATAAACTTTGTCAAGAAATTCATCATGGGTTTTGCATAGATTGTTAAACCTCTCAATGCTATGTTGAAATAGGATGCCAAATTTGAATGGACTCCTGAAGCCAAACAAGCCTTCAAAGAAATCAAATGGGCCATTGTTGAGGTGTCTGTACTAGTCAGCCTGGATTATCTGAATTCATTCTATATCTACTCGTTCACTTCAGAGCATTCTTGTGCTAGCATGTTGACTCAAAAAAATGGTGAAGGAAATGAACACCCGATCACCTTTATGAGTGCTCCCCTGAAGGATGCCGAATTATGATACCACAACATAGAAAATCAAGCATATGCCCTCATCAGAGGGGTAAAGAAATTTCGGCATTATATCCTGTGCAATAAGGTATTTTCCATTGTCCTTGACCCAACAGTGAAAATGTTTCTTATGCAAAATAAATTGGGTGAACGAAGAGAAAAATGGGTCACCCTACTCCAGGAATATGACATGGAGATCCAACCAATGAAGCTTGTGAGAGGACAAGCACTTACCCGCATGATTGTTGAAGTAGCAACAAAGGCTAGACCTGAACTCACTGTGCAACAGTACCAGCTCGAGGATGTTTCCCTAGGAGAATGGTACGAGAATGTCATCTACTATTTGCTAAACCACAAGTGTCCACCTCACCTACGGGGAGTCCAAAAGCATGACCTTAGATTGAAAAGCAATGGTTACATGTTACAAGGGTCCATTTTATACAAGAGAAATCATGAAGGCATTTACTTAAAATTCCTTGGTAAGGAGGAAGCAGACCGAGTTTTAAAAGAGTTTCATGATAAGTTTGGCACTGGCCACAGATCTGGTCCCTCCACTGCACATCAAATATTGAGAGCGGGATATTATTGGCCAACTATCTTCAAAGATGCCTATTGTCATATTCGCTCCTGTCACACATGTCAGACAACTGCCACTAAGGAGAAAAATGTTGTTGTTCTGCTACAGCCTGTGCTGGAGATAAGGCCGTTTGCGCAATGGGGCCTCGATTTCATCGGTCTAGTAAGTGCTCCATTATCCGCGGGACACAGGTACATTCTTATTGAAACTGATTACTACACTAGATGGACAAAAACAATCGTATGTAAGCAATGCACAACTAAAGTAGTTACTCATTTTTTGGAAGGTTTCATTTTAAATCATTTTGGTTGTCCTTATGCTTTGGTGTGTGACAATGGACCTACTTTTACTTCATCGAAATTTGCTAGTTGGGCATTCGATTATGAGATCACCCTTAATTTTTCATCTAATTACTACCTTCAAGGAAATGGCCTCGTTGAGTCCATGAATAAGAACCTGATTACTGTGATCAAGAAACTGCTAGATAGGAATCCCAAGGACTGGCATACCTAGCTTTGTTTCGCCCTTTGGGCAGACTGCACTTGCCATAAGGCTGCCCTTGGCGATTCCCCATTCCATCTCATTTATGGCCTAGAGCCCATATTTCCTATCCATCTGAAGATTCTCACTTTGCAGTTTATCAACGACTTTTATGAGGGGGGAGATCGTAGGGAAGCTCAGTTAGCTAAGCTCTTGCATTTGGAGGTAGTTTAAGACCGTGCAATAGAAAATTTTGCCAAACATCAGGGCGTGGTCAAGAGATGGTTCGGCCATCGAGCCAAAATCAAAGCCTTTAGAATTATAGATTTGGTCCTGTATTGGGACAAGGCCCATGAAAAGAAAGGGGGACACAACAAATTCGACAAGCTTTGGTTTGGCCCCTTCCAAATAGCTAAAATTTTGGGAGACAATGCCTTCCGCCTAAAGACCTTAACTGGTGGAAGCGTTCCGTTTCCAGTCAACGGACAACACCTAAAACATTACTTCCAAGCTTGAGCTCTTTCAAGCTCTTCTTTGTAAATATTTGTATATAGGTTAGGGTAGGTTGCCCCTTTGCTTTTCTTGTGTCTTCCTATTTTGCGTCGCTCTTTAGTTTTTCCCCGACTATTTTGTTTCGAAAAGATGTTCTTCGCCCCCTTTGCGGTGGCCATGCTCTCTTGAAAAATGGTTCGCTTTGCTGACCATCCTTGGTGTTCTTCAACTAAACATTCACTTTTGACCATTAGTCTCATAAGGCTGCCCATAAGAGATTGTCTTGTTTGAACTCTACCTTAGAACTCGACCCTTGGTTGGATCTCTTTACATATATCTTAGATCTCGCACAAAACACATAATAATTATTTCTAAAGGACCTTGCCACGACTATTATGACACCCTAGTAAGTGAAAAATCTCAAGTCTGCTCCAGTGACTACTGTGGTCCCAAACCCATGGTAGGCTTCATTGCTTACTTGGTCGAGCAAAAGATAAATGAGGAAATGTGAATAAAAAGAAGTATCAAAATAAAATAAAAAGGAATTCTGAAAACTAAACAACCATATAGGTGTGTGGGTAACTCTACCGGAGCTATGGACACCTGGCCAATAGTAGAGCAATATCCATGGGATTGTAGTGACAACTCCGTCGGGGCTATGGATGCCTGACTGGCAGCAGAGCAATGTCCAGGTTACTTTTGGTGTTGAACAATTTATATAGCTTGCTCGGTTGGATTAGCAACCCTTGGTCACCATCTCACAGAAAGGAATGGATTCACTACACACTTCTGAGATGTCCTCTAGACTGACCTAAGTAAGGATCTTATTCTTCTAGTTCACCTTTGGTAGTCTAGTCCTGGTCTGCGAAACCAGAGATTCTGGGTCCTGGATGGATATTTATCTTTAGAACGCTCGGGAGCATTCCCCATCGGAGTCACCATTTGTTGTTCCCTCAGCACACACGCCCCGTTCAAAATGGGGACACTCTTTTTCTTTCAACTTCATGGGTCATCATTTTGTCGCCACCTCATTTTGCACGCACCTTTTTGGTGCCTCGGATGGTTAATGTACCTCCAAA
>VDFB02270651.1:559011739-559180048 GCA_007258455.2 Sequoia sempervirens | reverse complement strand
ATATGTTAATGAATGAATGTTATATGTTATTAATGGATGAATGAATGTTATATGTTATTAATGGATTAATGAATGAATGGTATATGTTATTAAGTAGAGAATATTAAACTATTCTGAAACAAAGAGAATCTCAATAAGGTAATGCACTTTTCAATATAAGAAATGCATCATTTGAAGCATCAAACCAATATGCAAAGATGAAAGAAAGTGCTAACTTTTCACTATGGTGGCAGAAAAATGATTCTTTATACCCTTAATCCATGTTCTGCATCATAATTTGAAGTTGTTTCCATTCCAATGTTCTGAGTTTAGTTTGTTTGTATGGCTTTGTATGAATACCACATTGTGTTGTGTGTGGATTTGGTTTCAAAGCTCTGTTTCTTCTGTTTTTAGTGGTGACATAACTCTAAAATTTGACTTTTGTGCATAACAGGTTAGTGGAAAAATTAATAGCTCTGAAGGGTTTAGAGGCTTGATTGAGATAGATACATGATATTTGGATCTTGTTGTTGATGGGAGGCTTTGACTTAACCATGAAATTTTGTACCATTTGCAGGTATGCAAAAGTTTCTCTACTTACATTCATTCTTGATCATAAATGTTGTAAATGATATTAATGCTTCAAACTTAAGATTCGTTTCATTGTTATAATGATCAAAATGTTATACTTTGCTATACATTCAAACATTCTCTTGCCCCCTACCCTTTTCTCTCTCCCCCTCCTTTTAAGAATTTTCTTTGTCATAAAAGATTCACATTTCTGTCTCATTTACACAAATTTATTTGAAGCGCTAGGAGTGAATAAAGATATGTAAAAGATGATGGATTATGTCTAAACAACAACTTTCCATCTTATAGCTAATTAAATCCTTAATATTTGAATAGTTTAGAGCTCGAATAATTCTTGTATATGCATGTGTAGCAATAAGGGAGCCTATGTGAAGATTGAAATTTAAAACATCACTTTGGTATTTTTCCTTAGGCAGTGAAATGATATTTTGAGTAATACAAACCTACACACACATTCATATTTTTGGCATTGCATTGAAGGAATTTTTTTTCTCTTATACCTACCCTCGGCTAGACATGGAGGTATATAATATTGGTTTCTGGGTTTATTCTGTAAGTAGTTAATTTCACAAGGAAGACTAAAATCTTCTTAATGTCTTGTGTCAGGTGTGAAAGCATATGAATCACTTGCTGAAGGCACCATTTTGTATTCATCCAAAAACTGGTTTGTTCTTTTTTTTATGTTTCTTGCATGTGTTTTTTTAGGCTCTAGAGATGTAGCTCGGCTCTTTCCTTTGCACTTTTCATCTATTTTGATGATTACAGTAGATTGTCCTCATAATTTTTCATGTAGATTTGTTTGTAACCTTATTTTCTACCAATCAATTTTAAACCACTCACATATTAAGGACCATTTCACTAACTTGTAGTCATCCATTACTTCATATGTTGCAGGTTGTGTCTGTGTGCCAATAAATCCTGATGATTGCGAGAACTTTAATCCTACAAGTGTACCCAATCTTTCTCAAGTAAAAGTCTTACCTTATTTTATAGTACTTTAAATGGTTAATTGAAGGTGCTTCTTTAGATCTGAGATAGTTGAACCCTAGATTAAAATATGGTATTAGATGGGCAGTATAATGATAAAACTGAGGTCAATTGAACACAAATTATGAACATAATTTACTGGACTATGAATAGTGTTACAATTATAATTATTTCTCCTTTACCTACCTTGCATTAATGAAAAAGATAGAAGATATTGGAAGTTCATTACATGTCTCATGTATGTGTTAGTATTTTAATTTTGTTTAAGTTGTTCAAGAGCTTGATTAGGTCAAGAATATGTTCTACAAGCTCTGTTCTCTTGACACTACTCAACATTTTCCCTACACATTTTCTCTTCAATCCAGACGTTTCTTAACTCCTTCCCTTGTTAACCCTTGGTTGTTCTCAAGTGTAATGCTTTTTCTATGCATCTTGCAGTTTGTATGTATGATCAGTCATCTCAAGTGTAATGCTTTTTCTATGCATCTATGCATCTTGTAGTCTGTATGTATGATCAGTCATCAGTCTTCGTGATGGTACATTTCAACGAATATTTTTTTAAAAAAAAATTGCATTGTTTCGTCGCATTTTCGACGAAAACCACCGACAAATCACCGAAAAGGTTCGACGAAGTTGCTATAGCTGTGACGAAGGCTTCGTTGTAACTCCTTGCCCATTTCATTGCAATTTTGACAAACTTTTTATGTTGTTTCGACGCTACTCCTTGCCCATTTCGTTGAAATGGCGATGAACTTCTGGTGTTGTTTCGACGCTACTCCTTGCCCATTTCATCAAAATAGCAACAAATTTTTGATGTTGTTTCGACGCTACTCCTTTCCCATTTCATTGAAATGGAAATGAACTTCTGGTGTTGTTTCGACGCTACTCCTTCCCCATTTTGTCGAAATGGCGACAAACTTCTGGTGTTGTTTCGACACTACTCCTTTCCCATTTCGTCGAAATTGTGACGAACTTCTAGTGTAATTCGTCAGTGGATACACATAGTTTTTGTCGATATTCCGACGAACATCTAAGTCATTTTATGATGCCGACGACCAAAAAATCTACGCCGTTATTTCAACGTTTAATTCATCGTCGGCCTTTCGACAAAAAAATAGTGACGAAAATGTTTTTGTCATTTCGTCACTTTTCTGACAAAGATTTTTCGAATGACCGACGAACATCCATTGAAAAATGGTGTCAAATTCAGTAGTGTTCACTACAATACAGTGTTGTGAAACCTCAAAATTGACAAACTTATTGATGGAATAACCTTAAATATTTAATTTACAACTTCTCATAACTACAAACACTCAATAAAAACTACAACTTGTTCTCTTCATCAAGCCTCCATGGTCAATTTATTATATTCAACACTCTTCTTTAGCTTCTTTTTGTTAGGTCGACTTCCAATCTATTGTGAATCAAATTTTTCTCAATAAATGATGAAAATATAGAAATTTTGGCATAAGAATGGTTGGGAAATTCCCTTCAGCATCCACCACGATTATTTGGATTATTTACCTCCATTTGTAATGCCCAAATTATGAAAAAAATAATTATTAATTTAAAATGCATTTCAACACACTTGTTGGTGCCTAGTGGTTTCTAGAGAATTCCCACGAATTCCAATACCAAATTTTGTCTAATTTGGGAACAAGTAAGGTCTTTGAGACCAATTGGAACTTGAAGACAAAAACTTAGCATATGCAAATAATTTTAAAAAAATATATCTTCTTGTAACTCCAATATGCATTTGTCCTTCGGGATTCCAAATTATTTCCCACATGAAAATAGTAACTGTGCTCCAGGATACTATCAGTAAAAGTAAAAATTTTAACTAGACAATGAATATATTCATTGGATTTTAAAATGACACATTAGAATTTTATTTTTTGATGATGCAACATTACCCTTGCACCTAGGATGCTCTTGCATCATAAATAAATAAATAGATTCCAAGAGTTTCATTTTCACATTTTATGTTCTAAATTAGCATCAAAATATGAGCAAGGAAAAGTGCAACCATGTAATTAGGTCATTTCCACCATCTCAACAATGCCTTGCTTGCATAACAGGTAATTTGTATAATTTTTCTCATACTTTTAGTTTAGATTAATTCTTTTCTTATATTAATTTTGATTTATTATTTTTTTAATCAATTTGAACCCTCTTTCACTTAATCAAATACATGAAAAATAAGGAAAATTGATATGAACTATAAAATCCATCTCAAACTCCTAAAATTCCCTAGGGTGGTGGGCCAAAATATTGGTTCATCCTACTGCTGCCTAAGAATTGGACAAATAACTTACTTATAGGGTTGGTTCATTCGAAGATGGTGAACCTAATTTGATGTCAAGACTATATAAAGGTGTCTAGGGGTATGGTAGCGAAGGGCTACTAGGGATACCTCCCCTCAAGAGTGAAGAAGTGTAGCTTTTCCACCATGGATTAGGGAGGTAAGCATGGTGTTCTTCATGGATCCTAGGAGGGAATGAGAGTACCTTCGCCACTAAAGATGGGTACACCAAGAGTCCTACCTTGTGAAGCAGAGTAATAGGGCCAACATGGTTTAGTCCCAAGGCATACTAATAAGGGGGTTGAGTGTTCAAACTCATCATTGGAGTGAGGTAAAGATGGAAAAAGAGGGGCTCACTAGGACCATGGAAAAAGGATAGGTCTAGGGCATACTGTTGGGCATGTGTGCTCCCAACAAAGAGGAATGGAGTCATATCTGGGGTGATCACCTAGGTATGAAAAATGTGAGGGTTATAATGGGGGCTTGAATCCCCTAGTCCAAGGAACAATGGTAAAACCTAAGTATGGGATAGAGTCTCAGTGTGTCTAATGATTTTCATATCCTAAGTACAAGGAAACTACAATAAAAACCAAAAAAATATAAAAATCAAGCAACACTCAAGATTAGGATAGAAAGCTCAAACTGACATGATGAGCCTCTTGTTGTGTATATTTTCCATGATTTTTGATAGGATGTGTGCTCACTAGAAATTTTTGTATCATAGTGACACTCTAATGAAAATGAGAGTTTTTTGATAAAATGGCTAAGTAATGAATATATAGATTTTAGATGAAAATCGATGAAGGGTTGAGATTACTTGATGGAGATCAATGGTTGAGGATGAATGTGATATCTCAAGCCATAATATTGTGCCAACTGGAAAAAGAAGAGGGCATGAGAGGAAGATTGTACCTTGAAAGGACACAACCCATGTGATGGATGTGATGGGAAGGGTTGACCTACTTAATCATGGATTAAGTGTGTGCAAGTGATTAGTGGGTAGGTTAGGTGGGGATTAGGATTAGGATTAGAGGACAAGTGGGAGATTATGGAGGATGTGACATGTGAGAGGGTAAATTAAATCAATATCTTATTTATTTAGTTTTTTGAGGAAGGGATAAGGTAGGATAGATGTAGATAAACAATTAAATTAAATTATTTACCTTAGGCTAGGACTTAGGGAAATAGAGGAAATAGATTAGGATGAAGGGATAAGGGATGATAGAATCTAAACAATTTAGGATGAAAGTTGAGATATATTAATATTAATTAAATAATAGGGTATTATTTAATTAATATAGAGAATATGAAATTGGTCGAATTAGGGGTAAATTGACCAAGCAAAAGTAGTCAATTTTTAGTGTCTACATTTTTCCCCTCTTTGAGATAGTGTTATGAAGTAGAACCATTTCAAATAAGATTAAAACATAGCACCAAGAAGAAGATGGTTATATTATGGAATATGCCCAAGTCATTCAAATTAGTGACTAGGAGGAGAGATGGTGAGAGTGAAGATGAGGATTAGGTTGCCCCCTCAAGAGGACATGTGGGTTTGGGAGAACATGAGTTCTCTAGAAATGGAGGAGAGGATAAAATTATAATGGAGGAATATGATGCAAGATGATGGATAGAAGGAAATATGTGAAGATGAAAAGATAATAGGAGGAGATGATAATAAAGAAAGCACAAGAGGATTAAAAGAAAAATATGATGTTATCATGTTCAAGCTAAAATCCAAGATTGATTGATGATGGATGGAGTGTTGTTGATGTGGGAACGATATATCCATAAACAACACAAGTATTGGGAAGGATACATACCAATGATAATGATTGGAGTGTTGTTGATGTGAGAACAATATATCCCAAAACAACACAAGGTGTGGGAAGAATACATCTCAATGATGATGATGATGATGATTGGGATCAAGACATGCAACAAGGGTAGGAACAAGACCAAGAATGCATTTGAATTATTTGTCCTATATTGCATGAATGAGGATTTTATTGAGATGTGAGATTACTAGGAGCAATAGGATTAATCAAATGGATGAATATGATATAGGAAAATATGCTTAGAATAACAAATCTAGATTATCCTAAGAAGATTGAATGAATGATGACATGATTAGAATGGAGGAAAAGATGCATACGATTATTAAAAGAGAAATATGAGAGAATATATGAACAGATCGATGAGGGTTCATGTGCACACAAAATCTAGGATTAAATGGAGGGATGAAAATAGATAGGATAGGTATATGGGGGATAGTGATGAAGGATGAATGGATTAGAAAGATAGGTGATAAATGGATGGGGGGATTTGGAGCACCAAATTAGAACTACCATGCACAATGAGCACTTAATTTGATATAGCATGGGATACTATTAGAATTGGCTATGGAAATAGCCTACCGAGATCTAGAGGCCAAATGGAAAGCACAAAGAGAGAGAACATGAATATGACAAGAATAAATTGTATTCTTATCAATCATGATTCAATGTTTTGTGTATAAAATGTAGTAGAGACCCCTTGGTTATATAGGAAGGCAAGATACAAGATGTCATAAAATTATGACAAGTGTCTTAATCATATTACATGAGACAACTTATCACAAGTACCTAGGTTCACATGTGTTACAAGTAAAAATATAAGATAACAACTAATGACAACTAACACCTAGAAAGATTCCTAGGATCTAAGTAAACTTAACATGTAAATAAGTCCCCTAGTAATGAATTAACTAGGTACAAGACTATATTTACACCAACACCCCCCCTTAAGTGAAACTTAGGGAGTAGCAGATTATTATGAAAAATGGCACAAAGATGCAAGGATGGGTCCTGAATACTAGGCTATGTTAGGTACCCATGTACAAATGCAAATGAAATCTCTCACAAATGGAGAAAAGGAGAAAACCTAGTGGGAAAAAATGCCTCCCAAGAAAGAGAGATGAAATAAATAAAAAATGAAATGCTCCCAATGAATAATGAAAAGGCCAAAACACCATGTGAGGAAAAAGATCCCCCATAAAAGAGAAGAAGAAGACAGACAATGCAACCCCCCTCAATGTTGAGTCTCCTACAATGATGGTAGAAGCTAGATATTGAATGCTAAAGATGATCCAATCTCGTCAAACAAAGTTCCTCCCCTTAGGAAGAAACAAAACCAAGATGATATGTAGGATGTCAAGAACATGGATGATATATGATGTCTCTAAAGCAAGCTTAAGTGTCTCCATGTCGATGTCAAAAGTTGACACACTCCAAACAGGTGTTCTAGGCCACACTGTTGAATAGGACAATCTAGAATCTAATAGAGATGAATGTAGAACATGATCCAAAGAGAATGATATCCCATTTGAAGACAAAGAAGCCTCCCCCAAATGTTGTCCAAAATTATGCACAGTCACATCAAACTACAAAGAATGATCATGTATAGATTGAACAAGAGGGTCAAAGTGTTCCCTCACAACAACTAAAGAAGGATCTTCTCCATCAAAGAGAAGATGAATGTCATCAATGATGTCTCCAAAATCTATAATATGAGACTTCACAAACAAGTTTGAAATACCTATCAAGAATCCATCCAAAGTAGCCAAATCTAAAAGATAATGAGGATTTTGTTGCACTAAATCACTAGGAGCCAAAATTGTTGAATCATAAGTATCCTCAGGTACAAAAACAAATGGAGGAGATGAAATGCATGGCTCAAGAACTGTATCTAATGTGAGAACTCCTAAGTTCAAGAAGCCAAATGATTCCTTTGAATCATGGTTCATGCTTGAAGTATGATCAATAGCCAAAGGAATAATGTCACCATTAGACACAAAATTTGCAAAGGTATACAACTAAGATGAATGATCAACCATCCCAATAGCAATGATCTATCTACTCTCCAAGTCTTGAATGATGACCTAATTAGGTGTGAATTTCACAGTCCTCCCATCTCCACCATGTGTAATCTAATATATGGAAAGAATATTGTTCATCAAATGAGGAACACACAAGACATCCTGGAATTTTTTTCCCAAAAACTAATAGATCCTCTCCTAATTACACTCGTGTATGTATTGTTTCCCATCAAAATAGCATACATATTACAAGGTTGAAAAGAAGAGAATATAGACTATGGAGATTCCACATGATGAGATGCTCTTGAATCTAGAAGTCATCTCCCTAATCCATGACCTAGAAAAACACACAGAGCATGTCCTTTAGTTCCTAATGTAGAAGCTTGACCTTTGTCCTTTTTAGACTATTTTGAAGAAGAAGGAGAAGAAAGTTCAAAATTTCTAGAAGGAAAATCAATTTGATTCTTTTTTAGAAGAATTATCAGCTCATCAATATCCTTCTTATAACAATAGTGTTCTTCATGTCCATCCTTCTTGCAATATGCACAAGTAGGTCTCTCCTTCTTAGATGTTACCCCTTTTGAAGATGAATCTTTATGTTATTCTATGGAATTAGATGTGGATTGTGTGTTCTTCTTAGGCTTGCTCTTTTTGTTTTCCTTGCCACTTGAAGACTTCTCATCCTTTGAAATCAAGGCATGGTATTTTGAAGAATTCAAAGAACCCACTTAAATAAGGTTATCTTGCTCCATAATGAGTTGCATAGAAAAATATTCAAATGAAGGAATCTTAAACTCACTCCCAAAGGAATTCTTTGTAGCATAGAAAGTAGACACAAACACTAAATATTTAGGTCTTAGCTTTGAAATAACACTTAACACCAATTGTGTATCTGATTTCTCAATTTTACAATCCTTCAATTGTGTTCTTAGTGACTTGAATTTGGTAATGAAGACCTATATGTTGTCAAAAATACATGGATTGAGGCTGATTAATTCATTCTCCAACAAATGCGCTTGAATTTCATATGTTTTCCCAAATAAGTTTGATAATGTAGTCCACATAGCCATAGGTGTATCCAAGTATTCAATGTGAAACAACTCAAGAAAAAAATACAATTACAAATAGCCAATGGCTTCTTCACAACTAATCAACCACTTATTCTTTTTAGCTTCATCATTTATTGGTTCACCATCAAGCCCATGAACTATCCTATACAACCTTTTTACTCTTAGCATTTTGTCCATTTTAGATTTCCATTTAGGATAGTTGTAAGGTGTATGAATTGGAATTGTAGATGGATTCATGATGAAACAAAAAGGAAAGAACAAAAATTAAGAGGAATGCAACCACAACCACAAGAAGAATCCCCCCAAATTTACTCAATCAAAGAACCCCCCCTAGAAATATATGAGCTTGGCACTTTATGAGTAGTGTGTTTACAGTTGCCACTTGCCAAAAATAGTGAAGTGGAATTTGATTTTGGTACATGCAAATGCCAAATTTGGCCACAAAATCAAGTACAATTTTTGGTATAACATAAGATCAATTTGATCATACCACTGAAAAGTACACAAAAAATTACACACTTAAAAAAAAACTACACACAAAAATGTTACCATAGGAGCAAGATATGAGCTCTTGAAGTTCCCAAAATAAGGATGAAGTGGCAACACCTGTGAGAATCTGCAATTTATAGAAAAACTAGACACAAAAATCAAAATCTGATTGCACCACTCTGAAGAGCACAAAAAATTAGCCCAAATAAAAAAAAATATCAAAAAAAGGAGTCAAAATGAGCAAGATATGGGTGTTTGAAAATGAACTTCCAAAACCAAAATGCAAATGGTGAGGGGGCAATTTTTTTTAGAAAATGTTGATGTCGTTGCTGATGCAATGATGAAATCAGCAGTTGAAGTGTTAAATTTGATGGCTAGGGAGCCATCAAAATGGAATATTCCCATGGCTATTGGAATATGCTCGGACTCAAAATATTCCCCTAGAATCTTTGATGCCAATAGTATAAGGAATCTTCAGAAATGTTGGGGAATCTTTGCATTCTTTTGTGATGCCAATTTTAAAATCCCTATTCATCGATTAATTAAATGCTGAGGTGGTTGACTTTGAATTAATTCCAGACTTTTTATTATCAGTTGCATGATTTTCGTGGAGGTCTCAGGAAAATACAACTACACCACATGATGATGTGCGTGTTGGATCTTAGTTGTGATCATATAGTTTGTCCTTGATGTCAAAATACCTTTCAGTTGGTTCTCTTTGTTGATCAGTCTCTGTTTAGATCTTTATGATTTATTATGGCACTTCTTTGATGTCTCTTGACTATTACAAAAAGTTATTTGTTATGGTTCATTTTCATGGTGATGAGTTTTCTGGTTCAAGTTATGAATGCTACATCTTTGACTGATAGAGTTTGAAAGATGGTTTCTTTATCAGAATGGTTCTCCTTGCATATCACAGGCTTTGGTTGTTTCTCTCTCAAGCATACTCATATTGGAGTGAGAATGGCAAAACCTCACTGATCCTCTTTGAAATGTCTGAGTTGCCTATCGGCAAGACATTTATGAGGTTATGGCGATTGAATTTAACATTCTAGCAGCTTTCAGCGTGTTAGTGTTTGTGGTCTTGGCAATAGAGGAAATCCCTATCGGCATGATGTTTCATCGATCGTTTTGTGTCTTGGCAACCGGCACAAGAAAGTTCATTTCGGCAAGACTTATTTGATGTGACAGCGATTGAGATCCATTTCTAGGCATCATTCGGCATGACACACATGTTGTTTCGATGACAGAAAGTGTTCACTATCGGCATAAGTTATTCCATCGCTATGTGGTCTCAGCGATATTGGTATGTCACATCGATTGAAGATTAAAATGAAAACTCATCGGCAAGAGCTTAAGGCTTCGGTGTGAGGTTATAACGATTATGCAATATCACACCAACTGATGGTGAATGGATGCATATCAGCAAGAGCCAGGGTTGTAGGAATAGTTCGTCGATGAAGTGTTATTGTTCGCGGCAAGTTCTTGCCGAGTCTATTGGTGTCTCACTGACCAGTGGTGGGACGTTGCACATCAGCCGGTGTTGGGTCATCGGCATAAGGTCACAATGATGTTCATGTGTCACGCCGACTCCGCTTGTACAAAAGGTATCTTTGGTGAAACATAGTGTAGTCTTCATAACATCTCACCGATAACGACATGTCACAGCAACTTTTAGTGGATATCGGTCAGCGATAAATTTTCCTTCGACAGGACTTTCTGGAAGTCTCGGTGAACAAAAATGGTCATGTGGTCTTTCGGTGAAACTAATGGCTATCGATATAATGTCTCTGTGAACCCGTCAAGTCTTGGCAACTAAGTCTAATGAGGGGCTTTCGGTGAGAGGTTTGTAATGTCTCAGCGACTTCGAGTGAATGAAGGGCTTTCAGTATAACACAATATATTCTACAGTAAGTCTCCCCGATGATGGTATGCTATAGAGACATTCATAAGGGAGAAGGTTGCATCGGCAAAAGAATCATAAAGTCACAACGACATCACAAGGGATTGTATAAAGATCTCCATCGGTATGAGAATGATAATGTCTTGGTGACTTAGAAATGACAAAGACCTTTGGTATAACATAAAGTAATCTCTGAGAGGTCTCTCCGATGTCAAAATGCTACAGCGATAGTGAATGGAAAACAAAAGGGTCTAGTCGGTAAGAAAAGAATTATGTTACAACGACTTATAAATGATAAAGTCTTTCGGTGAAACACAGCGAAATCTACAAAGCGTCTCCCCGACAGTAGGATGTTACAGCGACAGATAGAAGGATGCATTCGGTGAGAGAATCTTTAGGCTACAGCGACAGTGAATGAATAATACTCTAAGGAAGCCTATCGATGAGACATGATGTATTCATTATGTGTTCTTCCCGACTCTGATGGCTCTTGGCGAAAGCGATATCTAAAGGGATTGTCTGAAGATTTAATTGCCTTCAGCAGATCTATATGGTTGTCTCAATGAATAGTTATGAAGACTCAAAACTCTGTGGTCATCATCATGGATTGGCATCAAATCTTAGAACAGTTACATAACAGGATATTCATCGAGTTTTCTTTTTGAGCTGTTGCTTTTTTGATTTAATGAATTTTCTAAGTATAGTTGCATGCAGACTTCTTTGGTTGGTATCGAATCTCTGGAAAATATTCTTTGAGATTTTAGAGGATATGATTTTCTATTTGTGGGCTATCATAACTTTGATGAAAATCTTTCAATTACAATTTGAAGTCTCCTAATTCAGTGCAGAAATTAAAAGCTTTCTGGATATGCATTACTCTGATTTTTACCATCATCTACAGATCATCATTATCTAGCTTTAGATTCTAAAAATAGCAAGAGAGTTTCAGAATCTTGTGAAAAATGCTTGTTGAAGATTTCTTGATAACAGACATACTTGAAATGTATATATAAACTTGGGTTGAAGAAAGAAAAGGTTGGTGATTGTAATTCTTTGGTTGTAATCCTTTGGGTATATTGTAGACATGAGAACAGAGAAATATGAGCTTAACTATAAACAGAGTGATCCTCTGATATATTATGATTGTAATTATGTAATCTATGTAAGGGGTTGGCGCTCCTTGAGATTGGTGTCTCTAAATGAGGGGTTGGCGCTCCTTGAGATTGGTGTCTCTAAATAAGGGTTTGGTGATCCTTGAGTTAATGCTCAGAAATTAGCCTATAAGGCATTGTTAAAAGTGGTTTTTGAAGGATAAGCTAGTAAGGCAGTTTAGGAGTGGTTTTTCTACCCCAGGAGGGTTTTCCACTCGGCAAATTATCTATCTCTTTGTTCTTCTATGTGTTCACTGCTTTTCTGTGTTGATTGTTGTTTCAATTCATAGTTGGGTTTAGTGTTGTTCTCAATTTTGTTTATGAATGATTACATTCAACTCATGAATGCATTAATCAGAATAATATTGAGATCTAATCTAAGCTATGTTTTGGGAAATGCAAGATCTCTCATTCAAATCATGTTTTCATAAGTTGTCTAATAGAATGATTTTATGTTGTCATATCTTTGTGCTTTCAAATGAGATTACTCTACACTATTGTTGAAAGAAAAGGAAATCGGATTGTAAAATCTTGGTCGAAGTTTTAAAAAGTGTAGACACTGATTCACCCCCCCCTCTCAGTGTCTATCCATAACTCCAACAATTGGTATTAGAGCGTAGGGTCCTCTAATAGGTCTAAACCACCTAGGATTGTTCCTGGTGTCTTGGAGTAGTTTGTTTAATATGGGAAAGAATAGAAGGAATAAGGGAAAAAGATGTTCTCAACAAAGTGTTGCTCATCATGTTCAACCTGATTCTAGTATAAGGATTAAAGAGGAAGAATTCATAAAAAGTAGCTCTGAAATGGTAGAATATCCTAGATCTGGAACTCCTACGTTCGAAGAAACAATCTTTATTATATGGAAACATAGGATGGAAACATCTTATTTCTTTAGGATCTGAAGTGTGGGCAGCAGTAGAAAAGGGTTGTACTACATCTGCAATATCTCCTTCCACTCTTGAGGAGAAGAAAGCACTTGAATCCAATACCAGAGCTATAAGTGCTATTCTTAATAACTTGCCAAATAAACTCATTACATAAGTCATTCATTACAGCAGTGCTAAGGAAGTTTGGGACAAGTTGATTGAAATGAATCAGAATAGTGAGTTACAAGAGGAGATATCTTTTGATACTGAAATAAGTTGTGAATCATCTAAGAGTGAAGAAGGTGCAAACCTTTATAATTTTGAAAAGAATTCCAGGGAGATCATTAATGAATATTTAGATGATCAAGAAACTTGTGTAAATGTAGATCAATCTTTGGGTGAAGTTAACTCTGAACTGGATTATGATGAACCAGAAAGTGAGGTTGATTTGGAAGGTGAACTCCTATGTGCCTTAGATACTATTAGGTAGCTTAGAAAAGAAAACCTGTTTTTAACAAGACAGCTTCAACAAAAAGAGAGTTTGGAAATCAAGTTAAAAGACAAGGATGAATTGTGTAAGAAACTAGAAAATGAGATTGATTCTTTAAAGAAATGTTCAAATAATGATTCCTTGTTAAAAGAACTTACTCTTAAGGATGACATGATTATTAGTCAGAAAATTGAAATTGAAGAATATAAGAGGATTGCAGATGTTGTGAGTTCTGATTTGGAGATTAAAAGGATTTTTTATCTAAAAGTTGAAGAAGAAGTAGTTGCTTTAAGAAAAGAGTTTGAATGTATCAATGCTCAATCTGGTAAAATTCAGAAATTTGATCATAGTACTAATATATTGAATGAGATGTTGGGCAGGAAAAAGTATTCTAAAGATCCTACAGGAGTTGGATATGAGGTTGGACAAAGCTCTGCAGACAAATCTAAACATGAAACAGTGTTTACTACTTCAGAGGGAAAGAAGTTTACAGCCAAGCAAACACCAAGAATGAAGGTTGATCTTGGTTATAGTATTGTTGCATCAAAGGATAACATTGACACTAGAAGAAAATCTAAAGGTATTCATAGAGAAAGGAAAAATGTCTTTAGATCTTCAAATTCTTGGCATGATCATTCTTTCAGGTATAATCATTCTTTCCTAGGATATTGTTATGTTTGTAATGACTATGGTCATAAGGCAATCGATTGCATAAGATGGTCAAATAAGAATCATTCTAGTGTCCCTAGAAATAAGGATGTGGTGTGTTACAACTGTAACAATTCCGGTCACTTGAGAAGAGACTGTAGAATAAATACAAGTGAGGATAATGTAGGGAACAATGCTGGAAAAGTCTGTAGAAAGTCTTCTATTTCTCAGAACAATCACAAAGTCATTTGTTTCAGATGTAACAATATTGGACATAAAGTACAGCAATGCAAATTCAATAGAAAGACAGGTACTTCAAGCAAACAAGTGAAAATGTCTTCATTGGTGTGGAGTAGAAGACCAATCAAGATGAAAAGCAGAGCAATAAAGATTCTTCTGAGAAAACTCCTTGTGCACTCCTTGCACAAGAGTTTCCTTCCAGGTCTTGAGAAGAAGCAAAGACTCAGGGGGAGTATTATGGTAATATATTTTACCCCTATGGATTCTAGAATGAGGTATGACATCTTGCATTTGATTTTGGTGGTATAAGATGTTAAGAAATGTTTTTGCTTGGTCTAATGGTTGATAGTTTTCAGAAGTTTTTGAAATGACTATGCACTTTGTTCTTAAATGAACTTTTTGGATGCTTGAGCTTTGGAAATTTTGGTATGTCCTTATGACATCTTTGAGTGGTGTGGAGATATATAGTTGAGTTCCTGTTATGTCTCTAAAAGAAGGTTGCAAGAGTCTAATAATAATCACACAGTAGTATGTGTGTTCTCTTTGTGCACAATATGATGAGAGGAAGTCTGTAAAGACTATACATAGGTTGAGGGATTGTTTCTTTTGATCAAGTTGATGTTGTGCTGGTGGAGTTACCTGAGTTATAATGTATTAATCTTTGCACCTGATCTATCTTGAAGTTTTTGTCTTTTGCAGTACTAAATTTTTTATGTTTGAGTTCCTTAA
This sequence comes from Sequoia sempervirens, assembly GCA_007258455.2. Classification (NCBI taxonomy): domain Eukaryota; kingdom Viridiplantae; phylum Streptophyta; class Pinopsida; order Cupressales; family Cupressaceae; genus Sequoia; species Sequoia sempervirens. The sequence continues at coordinate 559,164,750 of VDFB02270651.1, read as the reverse complement.
GGAAGATCAAACATGTTGAAGCTACAGTGATTTCTTAAGAGAAAGGATGGTTGTGCAAATATGATGCTAATATATGGAAAGAAAAGAGTAGTGATGTTGAGTCTGGTATATGGTGAACAAGCTATAAGTTGTGACTAAGGTTACTTGTGCTGAGAAGAGGTTGGTTGTTTGTGCTCAATTTCTAGTATTGCTAGATTGCAGTTAATCTGAATGTGGAGACATACAGAAGCTGACTTAAGATTGTGTGTTGAATGAAGATTCTTAAAAAAAAATTGGCAAGATGATATGAAGGAATTGAGTGTTGTGTGTGAAAGTGAGTGAAGTTGTGCTGTTACAGAATGATGCTCTATCTTGCATTGGTGATGTGAAGTTAAACAATATGTCTGCCGCACTATTGCTCTATTTGCAGCCAGTTCTTATGGTACTTGGTTGGCTTCTCAGTTGTGTTTTTCTGGCATTGCACATTCTTCTCCTCTATCCTTTTTCATCGAGGCAAAAAGGGGGAGAGACATTTGTGTTTTTCCATCAAGGACAAAGGGGGAGTTTGTTGGATCTCAGTTGTGATCATATAGTTTGTCCTTGATGTCAAAATACCTTTCAGTTGGTTCTCTTTGTTGATCAGTCTCTATTTGGATCTTTATGATTTATTATGGCACTTCTTTGATGTCTCTTGACTATTACAGAAAGTTATTTGTTATGGTTCATTTTCATGGTGATGAGTTTTCCGGTTCAAGTTATGAATGCTACATCTTTGACGGATAGAGTTTGAAAGATGGTTTCTTTGTCAGAATGGTTCTCCTTGCATATCACAGGATTTGGTTGTTTCTCTCTCAAGCATACTCATATTGGAGTGAGAATGGTAGGACCTCACCGATCCTCTTTGAAATGTCTGAGTTGCCTATCGGCAAGACATTTTTGAGGTTCTGGCGATTGAATTTAACATTCTAGCAACTTTCGACGTGTCAGTGTTTGTGGTCTTGGCGACAGAAGAAATCCCTATTGGCATGATGTTTCATCGATCATTTTGTGTCTTGGCGACCGACACAAGAAAGTTCATTTCAACAAGACTTATTTGATGTCACAGTGATTGGGATCCATTTCTAGGCATCATTTAGCATGACACACATGTTGTTTCGACGATAGAAAGTGTTCACTATCGGCATAAGTTATTCCATCGCTATGTGGTCTCAGCAATATTGTTATGTCACATCGATTGAAGATTAAAATGCAAACTCATCGGCAAGAGCTTAAGGCTTCGGCGTGAGGTTATAACGATTATGTAATATCACACCAACCAATGGTGAATGCATGCATATCGGCAAGAGTCAGGGTTTTCAGAATAGTTCGTCGGTGAAGTGTTATTGTTCATGGCAGGGTCTCGCCGAGTCTATTGGTGTCTCACTGACCAGTGGTGGGAGGTTGCACATCGGCCGGAGTTGGGTCATCGGCATAAGGTCACAGCGATGTTCATGTGTCACGCTGACTCCGCTTGTAGAAAAGGTATCTTTAGTGAAACATAGCGTAGTCTTCATAACATCTCATCGATAATGATATGTCACAATGACTTTCAGTGGATATTGGTCAGCGATAAATTTTCCTTCGGCAGGACTTTCTGGAAGTCTCGGCGAATAGAAATGGTCACATGGTCTTTCGGTGAAACTAATGGCTATCAATATAATGTCTCTGCGAACCTGTCAAGTCTTGGCGACTAAGTCTAATGAGGGGCTTTCGGTGAGAGGTTTGTAATGTCTCAGTGACTTTGAGTGAATGAAGGGCTTTTGGTATGACACAATATATTCTACAAGAAGTCTCCCCGATGACGGTATGCTATAGCGACATTCATAAGGGAGAAGGTTGCATTGGCGAAAGAATCATAAAGTCACAACGACATCACAAGGGATTGTATAAAGATCTCCATCGGTATGAGAATGATAATGTCTTGGTGACTTAGAAATGACAAAGACCTTCGGTATAACATAAAGTAATCTCTGAGAGGTCTCTCCGATGTCAAAAGGCTACAGTGATAGTGAATGGAAAACAAAAGGGTCTAGTCGGTAAGAAAAACATTATGTTGAAAAGACTTATAAATGATAAAGTCTTTCAGTGAAACACAGTGAAATCTACAAAGCGTCTCCCTAACAGTATGATGTTACAGCGACAGATAGAAGGATGTATTTGGTGAGAGAATCTTTAGGCTACAGCGACAGCGAATGAATAATACTCTAAGGAAGCCTATCGATGAGACATGATGTATTCGTTATGTGTTCTTCCCGACTCTGATGGCTCTTGGAGAAAGCGATATCTAAAGGGATTGTCTGGCGATTTAATTGCCTTTGGTAGATCTATATGGTTGTCTTAGCGAATAGTTATGAAGACTCAAAACTCTATGGTCGTCATCATGGATTGGCATCAAATCTTAGAACGGTTACATAACAGGATATTCATCGAGTTTTCTTTTTGAGTTGTGTTTTTTATTTAATGAATTTTCTACATATAGTTGCATGCAGACTTCTTTGGTTGGTATCAAATCTCTGGAAAATATTCTCTGAGATTTCAAAGGATATGATTTTTTGTTTGTGGGCTATCATAACTTTGATGAAAATCTTTCAATTACAATTTGAAGTCTCCTGATTCAGTGCAGAAATTAAAAGCTTTCTGGATATGCATTACTCTGATTTTTACCATCATCTATAGATCATCATTATCCAGCTTTAGATTCTAAAAATAGCAAGAGAGTTTTAGAATCTTGTGAAAAATGCTTGTTGAAGATTTCTTGATAACAGACATACTTGAAATGTATATATAAACTTGTGTTGAAAAAAGAAAAGGTTGGTGATTGTAATTCTCTAGTTGTAATCCTTTGGGTATATTGTAGACGTGAGAACAGAGAAATATGAGCTTAACTATAAACAGAGTGATCCTCTGATATATTATGATTGTAATTATGTAATCTATGTAAGGGGTTGGCGCTCCTTGAGATTGGTGTCTCTAAATGAGGGGTTGGCGCTCCTTGAGATTGGTGTCTCTAAATGAGGGGTTGGTGCTCCTTGAGATTGGTGTCTCTAAATGAGGGTTTGGTGATCCTTGAGTTGGTGCTCAGAAATTAGCCTATAAGGCATTGTTAAAAGTGGTTTTTGAAGGATAAGCCAGTAAGGTAGTTTAGGAGTGGTTTTTCTATCCCAGGAGGGTTTTCCACTCGGAAAATTCTATGTCTCTTTGTTCTTCTATGTGTTCACTGCTTTTCTGTGTTGATTTTTGTCTCAGTTCATAGTTGGGTTTAGTGTTGTTCTCAATTCTGTTTATGAATGATTACATTCAACTCATGAATGCATTAATCAGAATAATATTGAGATCTAATCTGAGCTATGTTTTGGGAAATGCAAGATCTCTCACTCAAATCATGTTTTCATAAGTTGTCTAATAGACTGATTTTATGTTGTCATATCTTTGTGCTTTCAAATGAGATTACTCTACACTATTGTTGAAAGAAAAGGAAATCGGATTGTAAAATATTGGTCGAATTTTTAAAAAGTGTAGACACTGATTCACGCCCCCCCCCCTCTCAGTGTCTGTCCATAACTCCAACAGTGCGGGCCCAGGTGGGTACTATAGTCTGTAGTACCCTACAAGTTGTGGTATGATCACAAAAAAAAAAATTAATTCAAGAATTTTTCAAAAAAAAAATTACAATATATTTTTTTAATGAAGAGATAAATTTATACACTCTCAAAACGCCCTTTAAAATCCTCACAACAATTTCTAAAACCAAAATAAGTACTTGCAAATTAAACTCCACAAATTGTTTGCAAATGAAAACATTAAATTGCTTAGTTTAAGAAATTTGATTACACATGAATTTCAGTCATCTATGGACTGATATACAGCAATTAAAGCCCTTACAAACATCAAATATTCAAATTAAATATCATTCAAACACAATCTATGCTCAACTATGTGAGCTCCTGCAAACTATTCACCTTCTAGCACCTCAACTCCACTTGCAACTCCTGTAGCTTATCCTCACGTCTGCAAAATTTCTTGACTTCACTCATCTTATAAAATCTTAATTTTATCTTCATTATGTAGCCCTCATGGCTGCCTTGAACACCTGCAAAATCCCTCTTCTCTTCTCCTATTCCTCTTCTCTTATCAAGCTGATTTTTTGCACTCTTTCTTGTGTAACTTTTAGGAGAAACCTGCAAGTCCTTTCTCCAAACTTGTTGCTATTGATTGTTGCTTCTTGACTCCATTAAATGCTCCATTTTATATAGATTAAAACCTTTTTAAGATACCAAAATAGGTACCCCAAATCTTCTCTTTCATTTCCCTCCAATTGTCTTTTAAAATTCTTTTGTTTGTGCTTAAAATTCATCATTAAATGCTTCCAAATATGGCACACAAAAATTTTGAACCATATTCCATGACTTTCTGCTGTAAATTCCTCATAAAAATCAATAAAATCATGAACTAAGTCGTGCTCATTCACCTTAAATTGAAAACTAAAGTCATTAATTGTTTTTTTCCAAAAATCACTAGCTTTTTCCTCCATTCGAAGCATGCGATTGAAATAATAGAATGCCAAATGCCACTTTCCACATAAAAACTTCTTGTTTGCCTTTGATTTTGAATGGAATCCAAGTCTTGATAAAATAAATATTTCATCCTTCCAAACTCCAAAAGATTCTCTTGAATCCCCAACCTACACCAAAAATGCAAAAATTAAACAAGAAAAGAAAATATTTATTTTCGATGATGTGGGATTGCTTGTGGGTCCGGATGCTCCTGCATCAATTTTAATCGACTATTTCTAATTTTTCTTAAAAAAAATTAAAAAAATTTCAACTAATTTTTTTTTGAAAAATCATACCATCATGTCATAATGGTGTCCGTACGGTCGAGGAGGGCAATTTTTTTCTTGATGGATCCAAGAAAAAGTCTTAGATTTTTGCAATTTTACAATCAATCTTAGGGTTTTTGGCCCTTCTAGACATGATGGAAGGGTCATATTTTACCCAAAATGCTCCAAAAATACAACTACCTTCCAAATCTGGCAACCACTCTTCAGCTTCAAACCCTCATAGATTTGGCCTCATATGTCTGATTTGGATGAAACAAAAGGAAAAACCAACTTTCTCGAACCTCTTGAACTCAATGGTGAGCTCAAATTTGTGCCAACAAGCTCCAATTTGAACCTACAATAAAGAGCCAAAAATGGAACCCCCCATAATCTGGTATTTCTATCAAGTTCTTTTATTCTCTAGATCATCATATGATGCAAGAGAAGATCATACTCAACTATTCAAGATTTACCAAAATCTCTTCAGAAAATGGCTATCCAATGGCACCCAACCCGCTCTGATACCATGTTAGAATTGGCTATGGAGATATCCTACCAAGATCTAGAGGCCAAATGGAAAGCACACACAGAGAGAATATGAATATGACAAGAATAAATTGTATTCTTATCAATTATGATTCAATGTTTTACGTATACAATGTAGTAGAGACCCCTTGGTTATATAGCCAAGGTGAGATACAAGATGTCATAAGATTATGACAAGTGTCTTAATCATATGACATGAGACAACTTATCACAACTACCTAGGTTCACATGTGTTACAAGTCAAAAGATAAGATAACAACTAATGATAACTAACACCTTCTAGAAAGATTCCTAGGACCTAAGTAAACTTAACATGTAAATTTAAGTCCCCTAGTAATGAATTAACTAGGTACAATACTTTATTTACACCAACAAATACTATACACCATGGTATAAATGATTGTGTATCACATGCATAGGACTGAAGCAACAAATAAAAAGGTTAGTCCAACATCAAACAAAGTCACAAAGGGATTTGGTAGATATGATGTTGGAAAACTACAAACATAAGAGTTTCTTGGTGAATACTACATGAGACAACCAAGAAGACACAACTATAAAAAATCCAATACTTTCCCCTATTTTCACCAATCAAAGCACACCATGATATGATTGATTGTGGCAACCTCAAGTAGGTAAAGTAGGAAGCTCAAATGAAAGATAAACAAAGATCCAAAAACACAAAATAAATAACAAAATATCTCAAGTACCTTTTTCCATAAGGATGATGGATGGATTGATGTGGTCTGAAGTGAGGAGTGATGTATCCTACAAAGACCAAGGGTGGATAGATAGGACCTAAGATTCTCATGAGAAGATATTATCAAGATACTTGAAAACCAAAGGGGTTAATGGATTTTGTTGAAGTAATAGCTTGATAGGGGATCTTGGCAACACTATAGACACAAGGAGGGGACCTAGTGACAAGTATGTACAAGGATGAACCTAGATGATGACACAAGACTGACCTTATGCATAATATTATTGATACATACAATAATGTACAATATTTATGAGATTTTGATAGTGTGAACCTTTAAAATGGGATATTTATCAAAATTACCTATAGATGAATTGGGAGGAAAATGGTATGGATCCAGATGAGTGATGAAAAGTGATAAGAGATTATAGAGAGTGATGATAGTGGGATAAATACCATTGGATTGAATGGGGGTATCCTATATCTAGATACCAATGACAAGGGATTATGGGATAGAATATGATATGGATGAATAGATAGAGAGATATGGATGGGGAGATAGAAATATGATACAATGGATGGATAGAGAGAGAAGGATTTAGATATGGAAGGGATTATTAGATTGATGGATGGGAAGATAAGTATTTGGAAGATGGAAGGATGAGCATATGAGGGGATATGAAGATAAGGATGGTGGGATTGAAGGATCATGGAATGAAGGGATGAAGGATTTGGAAGTATTAATGGAAGGAGGATGTGGAGATAATGATAGTGGGATGGAAGGGATGATAGGATGGATGGATGGTATGGAATGAGATATCCAAGGACCATATCATAAAGGAAGAAAATGCCCCACTCTAGATATGTGTGATGAGGCAAGAAGGATGGAAGAAAGAAGGATTTGAAGATAAGAGAGGTAATTGGAGGAGGATATGATGGGTGGATAAGGAAGGTAGATGGATGATAGCATGATGGGGAGGATAAGGAATATGATAGTGTGTGGATGGAGGGAATGTATTCCAAGAGGGGTCCAAAGCTTGAGAAAATGATTAATACTCAAAACCAAAGAGAACCATACAAGACCATTTTCAAAATTCCAATTATAGAATTAGGAACATATCATGAAATCATTATCTAACATCCCCTCCTAGGAGATCAAGTAAAAATAACCATCCATTATCAAATGATGAATCAACATCACTACTAAATCTCCCACTAAATTGTGTAACCAATCTCTCCAGACATTATGATAACCATATCCTAACTAAAGGTCCTCCATAGCCACCAAAAAAATCAAAGAATTCAATACCATGAGCTCCCAAAAGGTAAAGTACAACCACAATATCCAAACAAAGAAGATACAATTTCCACACATCCTTTTTCAATAGAACCAAAGATGACATTAAACTCTCACTACTATCTAAAGACAGAATCCAAGAGCTCGTTATGACATCAACAACCATTATAAAATACCTTCCATGTTTTAATAAAAAATTATCCATGACTCACTACATATTGTAACAAAAACAACTTAGAACCAAAATATTAAAAAAAAAAAAAAAAGATAAAACATATAATGTAATTGCATAAAGCTCCCATTGAATGTAATACCAAGTTACGCATGAAATAATGACCAATATCATTTCCAACACTCTACTAAAAGTGAACATAGCTTTTCATGCATCATAAACAACTGCTAGAGATTTGAATGAACAATTATATCATGTACTCTCAATAATCATCTCATTGAAATAAGCATACCAATGTAATAATGATGACCAAGAATCTAAAATTTATTTAACTATCTAGACATTCACATCAAACATGTCATCTAAATAATGGAATTGATGAGCACAAGCTTATACTAAGAGGGGGGTGAATCAATATAACCAAACTTCTCCCAAATTGATACTTAATCAACAACAATAACAATCATGCAATATCTAACAATTAATAGCACAATAAGAACACTAAATTTACATGGAAATCTTATTGGATAAAACCATAAAAAATAATGCACTATATATAAAAATTCTTACAATCTTTGTAGGCACTGACCTACAAGAGACACCAATCCCTTCCTATACAATTTGTGAGCACCAACCCACTAGAGAAACGAATCCCCACAATTTGTAGGCACTGACCTACTATGCAATATAATTACTATCTTCTTTTGAATATCCTAGTCAATGGATAATGAAAAATTTCATTTAAATCTACAAGTTCTCCTAAAAAATATCTTATATTCTTCTTTATATCTATCTATATAATTCCTTTAGAAAATCTACCTTGAAAATATCTTCTATATTTTCCCTCCATATTTTTCGGTGTTTATATATTGTATTTTTTATTTTGGCACACATTTCACATCCCAAAATGCAATCATTATTTATATATGCATACCTAAATGAAGAGATGCAACCTTTTGAATAGAGGTGATCTTTTAAAAATATGTGACTTTATATTCACTTTAAGCGTTGCCTTTAGATTCTCCTTAAACACTTTCCTTTTATCAATATTTTTTTTTTAATAAAAGGGGTAAAAAAATTATTGAATCAAAAAAGCATTACAAAGCAGAGAGATACACACCCACTAGGGGCACCACCAAAACCAAGAATTAAGTAACACCCAAAAATCTCCTCATATCCTCCATAACCTAATCTTCAAGAAAAAGGGCCAAATCACTAGGAAGGTTGCCCTAGTCATCCACATTCTAAGTCCCCATTTGCTTAGATGGTTACCTCGCCAAACCATCTGCCACCTTATTCCACTCCCGTGGAACATGACAAAAAACAATAGATCCAAAACATTGCTCATAGAAACAATTTGTTTGGCCACCACCGCAAGTTTCCAGTGCACCTCCTCAAATTGTCTCTTATTTAACATATCAATGACAACCTAAGAATCAGATTCACAAACAATTCGCCTCCAACCAAGGGCGCAAGCACACTCTAATGCCAGAAGAATAGCTATAACCTCCATGAGATTATTAGTATGTTGACCTCTATATATAGAGAAGAAAAAAATAACCACCCCCAAAATGTACATGCCAATGCCACCAACTCTAGCATGCCCAAGATTACTTATGGATGATCCATTAGAATTTATTTTCAGCTCCCCCACAACAAGAGGACACTAGTGACCAATAGGACAAACCCTCACTCTCCCACACCCATGTTGAACAATCCTCAAATTTTTTTGTCCACCCATAGAGATACCCATGGTATCAACAACATCACCATCACTATAAATAATAAGGACAAAAATATCACACTTCACAACCAAAGTTTCCTACAAACTCCCCAAAATCCTCAACTAGAGTTGAACAATAAGAAAATTCTTGTCCAAAAAAAATCTATGGTTGCACTCCAACCAAATATGCCAAATTATCAAGTTGGGGCCAATGATCCAGGATATAATAAGAAAAGAGGTTTTTACAGGGGAAGACCCTAGACTCCTCCAAAAATCCTCTACGGAAGAAGCATTTCTACATGGTATATGCCAAAGATTCCACCAGAAATGCCAAATAACTTTCACAAAAGAACACTGAAAGAAGAGATGGGGGATGTATTGCTCATGCCCAGCACACAGAACACACATAAAGGGCCCCTGAAACCCATAGTTCCAAAGGTTCTCCTAGGTGAGGTACCTTCCTTACACTACGAACCAGGAGAAGAAGTTACACTTAGGCCAAGAAAACTTATTCCAAACCTGTTTCCACCAAAAGACCTCCAAGCTCCCAAACATCTTATCAAGAACTTGATAGCCTAAGGCAACATAAAATTTACCTTTTGGATCAAGATCCCAAGCAAACACATCTCTCCCATGGAGAGAAGAATAGACATGACCTGAAAGAATCCCAACAAGCTCCTATCAATTCACAACCACACCACCAGGAGGCCACTCATATAGATCATTCCATCTATACACACTAACCTAGCCCAAATTTTGAAGAGTTTTAAAGTCAGCAACACGAGACCACCCAACATCAACAAAATTCCTACTCAAATTCTGCAAATGGGGATGAGTAGAAAAAATGGGAGGATTCCCATCCCAAGAATCATGCCAGAAGAGAGCATCCTTCCCCCCATTGAAAATCCAAAACAACCCCTGCTTGACCAACTCGGCTCCCCTCTTGAGAGTATTCCAAATCATAGAACCCTTCTCTTCCAAACTGAAGCAGGCAACATCCACACTCTCAATCATACCCAGATACTTTTAAGTAAGAATTTTTTCCCACAACTGATGTTGTTGTGAACACCACCACCAATATAGCTTAGAATTTTTTCCCACAACTGATGTTGTTGTGAACACCACCACCAATATAGCTTAGTTGCTAAAGCTTTCCCATTCAAATAAGTCTTAGGAAGACCCAGACCACCAGCCTACTTCGGCCTACACATAGCTTCCCACTTAACGAAACTCCACTTCCTGTGAAGGAGATTGTTGGACCAAAGAAACTGATGTGACAAACTCTCAAAGTCTTTGATAAAGCCAAAGGGTGCAAAAAAAATAAAGCATCTATACAGAGGAAGATCATGCACAACAGACTTTAGAAGAGTCACCCTACCCACAAAGGAGAGCCACCTGTAATTCCAATGACTAACCAAATTTCTAAACTTATCAATAATCTCCCCCCAGAATAATTTAGGAAGCGAGCGAATAGCAAGCGGAATACCAAGATACACAAAAGGGAGAGTGCCAATATAGAAATGAAGTATGCTAACAATTCTCTTCTGAATAGCCTGAGTATGAAAGAAGTAGATATAAGACTTCCCCTCATTATTTTTCTGACTAGATGCAGCCAAATAACAATCTAGAATCCTACACCAACTAGAAGCCTCCTTAACCCTGGTTCATTTTATCAATTAATTCCTTCTCTTTTGGATGTATTAATTGTTTATCATTAATGATAATCTTTTCTTTATATGAATCATTTTTTTCTTTTCTTAATAAAACGAATATTTGTGTTTTATATCATAATTTCTCATGAATTTTCTTCCTTGTCTATTTCATGTGCTACCCTTAGTCACCCCATTATTTATATGTAATTTTTGGGTGAACCAATTAGGGGGTTGGCCTCCCTAACATTAAATTAATTTAAATTTCTTTTTTATTTTGGGCACCACAATAAGTGGGTTGACCCTACAATTGAAATTGAAATTTTCTTTTTAAATGTGGGCACAAGGAAGTTAGTAGGTCATTAGATAAATAAAATATGTTTATTAATATCCTTTTTAAGTAAATATTATGTTCTTGAAGACTACGATCCTCTTTATTAATAACATCTTTATGGTCCTTTGACATCAATGATAATAATCCAACAATCTCCCCCTTTGTAATTGATGGCAACCTCATATATGTAATCTTGAAAGCATACTACTCCTCCTATATCTATTTCTCCCTATGTCTCTACTTTGACATCAATGGCAAAGGAGTCCATGGAGCTATGAGGTCATACAATGATAAGCTCCCCCTAAGGAGTATATCTCTTTAGTGACAAATTGAAGAAGATACCACTTCCAATATTTATCTAGAAACTCAAAATTTTGTTTTGGAAGAGGCTTAGTAAAACTATTTGCAATTTGATCATGAGTTTCAACATACTCAAGATTTACCTTTCCATCTACTACTTGCTCCCTTAAGAAGTTATAATTTATAGGAATATGTTTTGTTCTTGAATGCAGTACTGAATTTTTTGAGATATTGATAGCACTAGTATTGTCACAAAATATAGATATTATATGATTGTATTATACTTTGATATATTCTAAGGTTTGTCTCATCCAAATAACTTGAGTGCAACAAGAAATTTTTGCTATATACTATGCATCTATAGTTGATAGGGATAATGGTCCTTGTTTCTTACTTAGCCAAGAGACAAGACTTCTTCCAAGAAATAATGCAACCACTTGTGATTTTCCTATTAGCAACACTTCCTACCCAATCCACATTTGTGTATGTTATTAAGGTGAAGTCGTCATCTTTTGATTACCATAGCCCAAAATCTAATGTTCCTTTTTCTCTTGACTACCTGCACATGAGTTTCTTTGGGTGCAACCTAAAATCTGGCAACCATGTCTACTAATTGTATAATATCTAGTCTTGAGGTTGTGACATAAAGTAAATTTTGGAATCATTGGGACCTATAAAGAGACTAATTTGAATCAAGAAACACATCATCTTTACTTAGCTTACATCCTATAATCATAGGGTACTAATTGGATTATATTCTTCCATTCTAAACTTATTCAACATCTCTTTAATGTATTTAGTCTAGGATATAAATATTCCCTTTTTTTATTGAGAAATTTGTAATCCTAGTAAGGACAACTCTCCAAGAATTAACATTTCAAATTCTTTTTGCATATCTTGAGAAAATTCTTGACACATCTTATCATTGTTTTGGTTAACAAACTTTTCTCCTTGAATGTTTGGTTATGATGACTCTATTATGCCCATAATTGAAGATAAATAAGTAACAAATAGTTAGATTTTTTATTTTTAATAGGAATTGGAGAGAACTTTTAGTGTATTACATAGTTGATCAGGTAGATTTTCAGTTTGTTGTGTAGAGAGGGGTTTGTACTTGTTTGGTCACTCCTAGGTGCTTAAGCTTTGGGGTGTGATTATATGAGAATTCAAATGATTCAAGAAAAAAAAAATTCAGGGAGTATATTTTTATGTGATATTTATGATGGTATAATTGATTAACGGTTTGGTGCTTCATGATATAGATATGCAGGTGTTGTTAAAATTGGAATTTTATGGTGAAAATTACCCCAAGTTATCTTCTAGTTTGGGGGCATGGGTTGACGTGTGTGGGGACTTGGAGTCTCATGTTGGTGAGAGTTGAGTGCAAGTACAATATTGGTGATGATTATGGTCTCATGGATATGTAGGTATATTTGAGCATTGGCACGACATGATCATGTATGTGGTTGTTTGGTTTAGTGCTAGGAGGTTCTTCTTATCTATTGGATTCTTGTTTGGTTCCTTGAATATGGTTACTCATCTGTGAAATTTTTAGAAAACCAAATCTTTGGTTGATTAGGTGTTTGACTCTTGGAGTCTATAGGATTATCTTCTTTTTTATCTTGGTTTGTAGGTTACTAATGTGACGATGAGTTTGTATGTTTCAATTTTTGGGAACTACAAGTTATGTAGGTGTATAGGTTGATCACCCATTTGGTTGTAGTGGGATGACTTGGATGTGGATTGTTTATATTCACAAGATTGATTTAGTGTTGATGTAGAGTTTATTATTTGGCCTTATTTGTTTTTATTTGTGTGTTGATATGTTTTTCATTTGGATGAGAGGATGGATGATTAGAGTGTCAGAATAGTAAATGATTGGGACTTGTAGCATGTATTTTTATCATGATTTCATGATACCTTGGTTACATTTCATTGGTTACATGTTTCAATGGATGCTTTTGATAATGATGGTTTGGTAGTGTGGGATTGATTCTTGAAGTTTTGACAGTGGTTATATCTTCTTGGCTTGGAGATATTGGTTCTACTTGCTCTCTGGAGCTATTGGGTCTATAGTTGAGTGTGTGTGGACCATGGGTGATCTTCATTTAGGATATGGTTTTCATGGTGCCATGTGTAGCTCAATATCACAATTCAGTGGGATTTTTTGGTAGTAATGAGGATTCTTCATTGATGATGGATGATCTTTGATTATCTTCTTAGTGTTTGTTGATGTATTGGAGGAGATCTTAGATATTTTTGTTGTTGAAGAGTTCTTTCACATTTGTAGGTTCACTGTTAGGAGATGGTTACCTTCATGTGATTAGAGACATTTATTCTTGGTTTAGAGTACGTTTAGTATTGTATCTTATTATACTTTTGATACTAGTTAGAGTGTCAGCATGATATACATTCTCTTGAGACCAAGATGTGTTCATTGGTGTGTGTGATCTCCTAGGAGGAGATGTTAGATGATGATGTCATAATTGGGTTCTTGATTCTATAGTTGGAGATTTGATATTGGTCAAGTGTCGATTCTCTTGGTATATGAGTATATTGGTCATTTTCCTTAGAGCTTCATAAGGGTGTTGTGTTATATTTGGAGCTTAGCATGGATTGATCAATTTTAGGTGCTCATGGATACTTGGAGACTTGGGTGAGGGTGAATTTCTCTTGATATTAGAGAAATTTTCTTAATAGGGTTACTCTTTGGGGGTTTTAGCAAGAAATTTGAGAAACCTTCATCTAGATATGGGTGTGAGTTCATGATGTACCTATAAAGGAGATTATTTAGAGAGAATCCTAGAGGATCATTATCATTCCCTACTTTGGTCTACTCGATGGTTTATCATTTGAAAGGTATTTTCCCATTCTTGTTTTTAAATACATTATGTTTCGTGCCATGTTTTCTCATTGGAATAAGTCCTCAACCATGGTGATTGATTTTGGGAGACTCATTTGAGAATTTTTTAGCATGATTTTTTATGCTTTATCTTCTCATGGATATGGATCTTAAGCATTGGTTGTTTAGCTTTGGAGGATTCATTTGAGTGTTAGCATGGTTATCTCCTTGTGCATATGAGTTATTTTATGTTATCATTCATTGATGAGAATTTTTAAGAGATGTTATTAGGTTGATTTATTGTTTTTTGGAATTTATATATTAGGTTTGATCTTCCTTGTATATCAAGGCTTACATACATGTTGATATGACATGATACATATGTTTCTTTTGATCTGTGAGATTGAGTGGTTGGGTGTTGTTGAGTCTTTTCAATTTGGGGTTGTAAGGATATCATACTTTAGACATCTTAGCACCTTGAGGTATTGGTTGAAGGACATGGTATGATTTATGGGTTTTGTCTTTTTGTTTTATGGTTACTTCCTAGAGGTTCATGTTTATATGATTTGGGAGATTTATGGTGATATGTTGTGAGACTATGCAACTATTTATGTTACATGTGTGGATCATTTTGATTTTTCTTGGTACTACATATTTTTGATCATTTGTCACACATTGGTATGAGTGTTAATTTGTAGACTTGATATGCCTTGTTCTATTTTAGATTTGTGACACTACCCATGTAGTGGGAGTTTCTAGATATGTATGTTCTTTATTATCAGGTTTTATACACCTAGATTGTGGCTTATGGGTTGCATATGATGTTGGCATGAGTTTACCAATGTTTTTGATGCTTATGAAGTATGGATGGCCAGATTTATTAGCATATGTTGTGGTTTCTATTTATATCCATGTGATGTTTTACCTTTGACAATGGCTTGGAGCCTTTGTTATCACTTGGACTTGATGCTTGTGTTCGTTGGATTTGCACATCTTCACCTTGGCTTGTTCATTTTCTTCCATAGGTGGCATGTTGGAGGATGAGAGGAGTTATTAGCTTGAGATGGTGGTCCCCTTGGTTTTATTGTAGGTATCTTGATGGAGCACAAGAGCATGTTGGAGATTCACATGGTTTCATGTATGGATATGATGATGTATTTCATTGATTGATCCTTATGAAATGTATAAATCAAGTGGGAGAATGTTAATATTTGGTGTTGTACACCATTACATAAATTTATTTATTATAATGTGTAATTAAATAATTATTTAGTTGTGCTACATCTAGGAGATGTTATTAGCCACAATAGGTAATTATTTGGGGTCACTTGTAAAGTTCCAATAAGCTAAAGGAGCGGCTGCTAAAGACAAAGGTAAAAGGAGTGTGTTGGAAGGTGAGAAAAGCCCAAGTTCCCACACCTAAGGGAGTAAAAAGAAGACCCTTGAAGAAGAAAAGGATGAACTACTAACCTTGGTCAATCATCATTATAACTAGGATTTGGAGGTGGCCGATCCCCTCAAGAATCTGAACTAGTTTGTTAAGGTTATTTTATTGTTTTTAGTTTTGTTTTGTTGTTAGGTTGATTTTGGTTAGCTATGGCTTAGTTGTTGCTTGTCTATGTTTTTGTAGCAACGTTTTGTAATGTGCAGTTTTAGGGCCCTTAAAAAACCTATTTTTATTGTTAATCAAAAAAATTATTTTGTGTGTGGGAGACATAAGATAATTTTTAATATTTGGGGAAAGGTATTTGATAATGTGCAAACTTAGTACCTAATATTAAATGAAGGGTCTATGGTTTTGAGACACAAGGTTTTATCTTACCACTTGGTTGTATTTGTGTGAGCTTTTGTCTATATAAGCAAACACATATTTAGTGGTTAAGGTTGGTTGGTGAGTGGGTTGTCATAGTATTGAGTCTTTCTTAGGGGTGCATATGTGAAGCATGGTATGGGATGTGTGGATTCATACTTGGACACATGGAGGATGTATTAGAAAGGCTTGATATTTCAAAAGTATTCATTATAACTCTTTAAGTGCTTAGATTTTTTATTTTTGAATAATAGACGGAGTATGGATGATTTTGGAGGTAAGGTTTTTCCCTCTTAAGGGTTTTCCCAAGGTATACCTTGTGTTATCTTGTGCCTTTTCTATTTTATCTTTGGGTTATTGTTATTCTGTAAGCTTGAATGCACACTTTTCTCTCATGGCATTATGTAAAAAATGGATTTAACATTTTGGGTATTACACATTTATTAGGATGATGTGTGTTAATGTAATCCTTTGATAATGATAGTTCCTTTGAGTAACATTGCCATGCTTCTAAATAATTTCAATATGAATGAATATCCTTAGATATAACAACCAAGCACACAAATCAACACAAAAGTGCACTATGTTGACTCAAGACAACTATTAAGTGGGAGTTGACAAGATTACATTAAAATTTGAATTTAAAAAATTCAAGGTTTAGATCCATGGCTATAGAAGCGACTTGGTTCAATTGTACACCCATGGATCTAATTCAAGTTAACAACCAAGGAATGCAAAAAATAGGACCAAATCTCTAGGGATAAGTGATAATGATATTAAAAACTAATAATGTCATGAGTTGAATTCATACAAAGATAAGTCGCTTGTAAACTTATTATTACATTTGAGACACTCTAATCAAAGTGAGCCTGAAACATAAAGGAAAATAACATGTATGCAATTTTTACCATTACAATATGTAATATGGTATTCAACTATCACTAATCTTGTTATTGATATGTTAGAATTAGAATATTCCACGAAAATGTTTATTTACAAAATATAATTTTAAAAAATGACATCCATGAGGCAAATGTTCTCTATACTATTTCAAATCTTAATAAATTCTAATTATATATAATCACTATTAAAAAGACCAACAAAATAATAGTCATTCTAGATAAATATGATTCCATATTATCATGATTGTAGAATCTTTTAACTTAAGATATGGATGAAAATCAATCACCTCAAAGTTATAAAATTTAAAGTCAATATTAAAAAGAAAATTAGAAAAGTATTTTCAAAAAAATATGATATCATATTATCATGGATGTAGGATCTTTTAACTTGAGATATGGACGGAAACCATTCAACTTGATGTTATAAAATTCAAGATCAATATTGAAAAAAGACAAAATAATAGTCATTCTAAAGATATACTATCCTGATATTATAAACTAAAATTCAAAATTAATATAAAAAAAATTCTAATATAATACCATATCACCACGTCTCTTATGTTATGTTTTATGTTATTATGTGGCCCCTCCACATTTAACGGATAAAACCATATATATAGCATTGTATTGTATGAAAGAGGACATAAGCATATGTCCTACGGCGTATGTACGTATGCACGTCACTTGTTTTTGGCTCTACTTGTCACCTGTTACTCATGTTTTTATTTTATATTGTAGTATTTATTCTAGTAAACGGGGACTATTTAATCAGATAATGGTAATGTATTTTGTATGGAAGTTGGTAAACAATTTGGTTTTAGTTTGATATTATTTGTATTTATTTTTAGAGTCTGATTTAATCCTTTATTTATTTATTCATTTTTTTTAAGATTTATAGATTGTCGAATCAATTTAAGTTAGTTTTGAGATTTGTAGAGAGAATTCAAATTTTAACTTTTGGAAGAAGAACAGTCTAATGAGTTATCAACTACTTGATGTTGCATAATCACATTCATCCATCAAGTAATCTTACTAGTTTTGTGTTTTCTCTTTATGCATCCCTCCATTTAATGTCCAATCCCAAAACACTCTCATAATCTAGACGCTACTTCACCTAATTTTGATTGGATCTCTATAGGTTAATCCAAAGACTAGTTCAAATATACATATATAAGAAGAGTGAGAGAACCTACTAGTGTATGAGGTATTGAGATAAGCTTTGTAAAAGAATTATTAATTCTTTCAAGTAAGAATGTAGTCAAAAGTGCAAGGGTAGATTAGGTAATTTGACCTAGTCAAGAACAATGTTGAACTTTTCTATTTAGAGATTATAACCCTAATACCAAGGTGTTACATATAAAGTTGTGTTCCCCCATACACATGGACTTTTTGTCAACATGTGATCTATATTGGCTTCAAAACATAGACTATGATGAAAACCCCCTATATACACTTAGATAAGTAATAATGGGTTCTTCCAAGAAAGCTTTCCAAGTTTGAGTAACCCATTTATTAAATTCTAGAAGATTGACCAAAAGGTTCAAAAATATCTAGATCAAACCCAAATGTTTATAATTCTCCACTTCTTCCTAATCTTTTAGACCTCTCTCCAATAATTATATTTTAAATTAAGTAATTTTAACTTATAAAGTTATTCCACTCTCAAAATGTCTCCTATTGAGGGATATTTCATAATTGTATCATAAAATGTTTTACCCTGACCTTTATTTTGGGTGTCATTTAAATTGTTGAAAATATATCAATAGACCTCAAAATTTCCTAGATTATGTATTTTCAACAATTTTACATAGATTTGTCATGATTTTTGGAAGAATAAAAGAATCTTTACAATTTTGGCATAACATTTTTCTTTGGTCCCTATTTTGAATGATATTTACACCATTTGAAAGATATAAAAATGATCTATAACTTTAATGTTGTACACTTTTAATGATTCCCATGAATTTGAAACCTAATACAAAATAAAATGTTGACATATGCCAAAATATTATATTTCATTCTTTTACAAATTTAAAAATATTCATAGGGAATCATAAAAAGAGTCTAACATTAAAGTTTTAGGTATCTTCAATATCTTTCTAATAGTTCAAAAACCTTCCAAAACATAGATTAGATCAACACATTATGCCAAAATTACAAAAGATTCATGTTATTGTCAAAAGATTCTTGTTTATACAATTGAAAACATGACAAACTTGTGTTGAATTTCTAAAAACTTATAATAGGAAAGTTGAAAGTCTCTTTAATATTTTTCCAACAATTTAAACAACACCCAAAATGGAGGTTGGGGAAGATATTATGGTACAATTACCTTAAAAGGATATTATTCCCACTCATATTGTGGAGTAAATTAAGGAATCAAGATGAATGGTTCTACAAGATACTCATGTATCTCGATGTTGATGTTGAACTATAACTAAAATTGATCAATAAGGTCAAGTATATGATGCAAGATTCATGATTAATGACCATGCATAGTCTCTCAAATAATGTGAGATATATAAACCTATGTGATTTTGGATGTATCAAGATGGAAGGATGATGTCATAGAGAAAGAGAAAGGGGGGAAAAATGCACTACCAAAACATCTAGAATAGGAGGTGCAAATCCTTAAGAATTATCATTAAAGAGAAGAAAAATATTCTTAATGACGATGTTATGATCTTACAAGTGGGAATCAAAAAACAATATTCATGTATGTGAGATAAGTAGACATCTCAATGGTCAACATGATAAGTGTGATCATGTCAACTCATAGAATGTAATGAATATTATGCAAAATAATTTGGTAGACTAATGTGATGTTTTTAAAGAAGCTATTTCAAGACCATAAATCTAATTTTGAAAGAAATCGCATTCACAATGATTTTTTGGGGATAGTAAGCACATTTTAATTTTCATGGTTTGGATGGATTTAGAGAATAATCTAGCTAAAGAGGGACAATCTTGTATGATAATATTCATCTATTGTGGATATGGTACAAGTCTTTGGAGAGGACATGATCTTTGTTGAGACAATATGACAAGAAGTCTTCTAAGGGAAAATAAAATGAAAAGAAGAGGGAGTAAGTGACACGATGAACCTCCCCAAGGTTATAATTTTATATTAGTCTATTGATTATTAATTTCCCATGTGTAAGCCTCCCAAGACTATTACACGATATGAAACTTTATAATTGGGTGATTTTTATAATAGCACCCCCCCAAAATAGATCAAACAAGTCCAACCCCCAATAAAAATGATATTTTAGTAGTTTATCTTAGTGCGATTGCAATGCATGTGCATTAAGCAAATTCAAGTTGAAATTATACTCACCCTTATCAAAATAAAATAAAAAGTGAATTATATCATATTGTAGGATTCAAAGAGAGATTTTCAATGCTTATATTTATAAGTAAAAAATATGACAATCTAGGCAATAAAACCATAACCAAACGAAGAAAATAACCCTTCAATCCTTTAAGGGTGTGAAAAAAGTTCCAAAAACCAACTACCAAGTAAGATTCAATGAGAATCCAAACACACATATAGATCTAGATGAATGGAGACAAGTTACAAAAGATACAAGATACCATACACATGTTATAGAGTATAAATGAGAACTATTCCAATATCAAGGATGTTAGGATTATATGTGTCATTCACCTTGTAATCCTAAAGTCTTGTTATAATTGTAGACAATAGATCATGCAATTTTCCAAGTTAATAGGAGAGGGTGAAAATGGACACCCCTATGTGTGTGTGGGGATAATTATTTACTAATAGTTTATCCTCTAGTTCATGTAATTTTAATGTCATTTAACATGGGAGTTAAAAAATAGGTCATT
Organism: Sequoia sempervirens; assembly: GCA_007258455.2. NCBI lineage: Eukaryota > Viridiplantae > Streptophyta > Pinopsida > Cupressales > Cupressaceae > Sequoia > Sequoia sempervirens. The sequence continues at coordinate 559,143,789 of VDFB02270651.1, read as the reverse complement.
AATGAAGAAGTTGGAGCAAACTGGTGGTAGTTACAAATCAATTAAAACTCATTAATGACACTTTCCACATTCTAGATGCTAGAATTAGAAATGAATAATCTTATTTTGATGGATGGGATCCACATGATTTATGACCTCCATAGTGGAGTGCTAGACTTGAAGATTTGAGTCATCAAGAGTTATTGGTCAAATATGCCTTATAATCTATATTTTCTATTCATGGATGTATTGATTGAGCACATTGGGGCATTGGGTTTTCACCATGCTGTGGTTTTAGTGTTATATGCTTTCAAGAATCCACTCATGGTCTCCTCTCAACTATCCTATATAAATTGGACGCTCTTCATAGAGATTTCATGGGGTATTTTGTAATATCATAGGTGCTACCTAGTGCTATCAAATTGAAAAGAGAATTGTGTTGCATATACATTTTTAGTGTTGAATAATAATACATACTTCAACCTCTCTTTGATGGTGGACTTCTTTTCCAAAAGGGTATCTCCATCTACATCTAGTGAAATGTGATGAATTATCTTGGTTTTTAATGTTCATTTATTGATTTATGCTTCCACATTATATCTAATGGGCAATCCAATGTTGCATTGTTAAAAATCAGATTTGCATACTCCATGGAGAATTCTAGCATTCCTGATAGTTTAATTTTTTTTAACAATATAGAATGTGAAAAGATACATTGATTGATTATAAAATGATGGAAATGAACTAAATATAGAATTTGGAATGAATCTATAAAAATGACAAGATTGGACTATATAATTTGAGTTAGCCATAAATGAACTAGTTGACTAACTTAATGTGTAGGAGGAATCATGTGAAGTGAACTCTACTTGATGATAAGTGCTCATTTTTTCCTAATTTATTTAAGTAAATAAGATAAAATGCATATGTAAAATTTAAAAGAGGTGCAACTATATTATTAAACCAACTCTCACAACTACTATTGGTTGCTAAAGACAGTGTGACTACTCCTATTATGCCACATAAAGAAGTAAAAGGTAAATATATACGTGTGAATTTTCTTTGACCTTCTTGGGGTGAGAAGATTGTAGGTCTTTTGAAATGTATTTCTAGTGCTACATGATTTGAATCTAGATATGTGGTTAGGTGCAAGTATGCTAATATGGATTTGGGTAGAAATAATGCAGGTTCTTAAGTTATTTTTTAGCCTCTTCTATAGAGAGCATTATTAGTTTTTCTAGTGGTGGCATCTCTTTGGAGAGACATACGACATATGGGAGGCCACATAAGGTTATTCAATTCCCCAAATATCTTCCTTTTAAGGTAATTGTACCATAATATCTTCCCCAACGTCCATTTTGGGTGTTGTTTAAATTGTTGGAAATATATTAAAGAGACTTTCAACTTTCGTATTATAAGTTTTTAGAAATTGAACACAAGTTTGTCATGTTTTCAATTGTATAAACAAGAATCTTTTGACAATAACATGAATCTTTTGTAATTTTGGCATAATGTGTTGATCAAATCTTTGTTTTGGGAGGTTTTTGAACTATTAGAAAGATATTGAAGATACCTAAAACTTTAATGTTAGACTCTTTTTATGATTCACTCCCCAAGTGATATGATATTCTCTCTCTTTTTTGTGGAGGTACTCATGTGCCTCGTAGGAATTTTAGGATAAGCTATTTATTTAGGATAAATTATTTAACAATAATAAACTTTTAGCATTTAGGAGTTGAAACTAGAAAATAATAAATACTAAAACTAAATGTGGAAATTATATTGTGATATTGAGCTAAATTTAGAGATAAAAAAAAGTGATGTTGAAGATGTCAAGAATTAATTTATCACAATGCTAAATCTTATAAGACATGCTTAGATTACTATCTTAAAATCCACAAGCTAATTGTGCACTAGTTAGGTTTAGATCCACAAATACAAACCTAATTTTCATGCTTGTAGAACTGAAATAACATGTGAGCCTAAACTTGTACCCGTAGAATTGTTTTTGTCAAATTTTTAAAATCTTTTAACTTTATATATGGATGAAAACAAGTCACCTCAGTATTATAAATTTTAATGTCAAAATCAAAAAGAAAATTTAAAAAATAGCCATTCTTAAAAAATATGATGTCATATTATCATTGGTTGTAGAATCTTTTAACTTGAAATATAGACGAAACCATTCAACTCAATGTTATAAAATTCAAGCTCAATATTGAAAAAAACAAAATAACAGTCACTCTAGAGATATACCATACTATATAGCAATATTTATAAAATCTTTTCTGGATATAGATGAAAATTAAAAATTAAAATTAATATTAAATATCATTATAGTATGTTGCCATACGACCAAGGTTGTAGAATCCTTTAACTTTATTATATCTTAGTATTCAAACTTCCTGCTGTCGTAAAGGCTCAGTATGTTGGACGGTGCATGCACATCCGTTCTGTACTGTTTTGTTAAATTATTTTATTTATTCTGTTACTTGTAATCCAATATTATTGTGATTATCTGACGACTGGATATTATAACTAATCTATTTGTTTTTATATAATAATTATGGCGAGGATTGATGGATAATGAAAGAGAATATACCATAAGTCCTAACTTTTAATACTAAAGTCAAATTTATGGATGTTAATTAATTAAATTATCTTTGTAATGATGGAAATTGTATATTTATGTTTGTTTTTCTTATATTTTTTTGTTTATTTCAATTAAATTGATTTTTATATAAAAACAAGCATATAAATGGTGTGTTCTTAGTTAAGAGTAGACACACAATTAGATTTTTGTTCACTCTTATCCGCATTTATTTTCAAGAGCCTTAATTTTGATCTTCAAATTTTATACTTTTCTTGTCTCAGATAAGATTTATAGTAATGAAAGCGATCACGATCACTTATACACTTGTGAAAATGATTCCTTTGCTTTTAAAAGTCAAACCTTAGTTTGAGGACAATTATACACTTCTTTGTGATTATTGTGTGTTGAATCAAGGTGCAAATGCATTTCATTTGATCCTTTAGTGTTTAGTTTAAGGTGTGGCCCTTGTTTATTTTCAGTATACTAGACCATATCTTCAAGTGGCATCTAGACCCATCATTCTTGTACTTGCATGCATTATCAAAAACATTTATTAAAGAAATTACATTATAGAAGCATAAAGGCGTCTTGCATGTTTAAGACTATAAACCTCAATATCTTATCTAGTTACTACTTGGTATGCCTACATGGTCTAGCACAAGGTTATAATTATCTCTATCATATGCAAATTAGAAGATACTAATAATTTTATTATTATTTATGTCATTATTTGACATTTTTGACATTTCTTCTCTCTCATTTGGCTAATTTTATGTTCTTTAGAAGGGTCTAATGCTAGAACTAGTAAGGAAATACATAAAATATTGACAAATAAAATGGACAAGAATCAAACAACTATATAAATATTTGATGAAAAGTTTGTTCCATTCGATCAAAATATGCATGTTTATCTATATGAGAATGGTTATTCAATTCATCTTTTGGATGATTGTTCAACTTCTAGTGTATCTAGGAAATACAAAATATATTAATCTACTCCTCCTAGGATTATGTACTTTAGTGGTATATCCCCCCTTAATCGACAGGGGTAGTGGTAAAACTATTGTTTGTCTTTAGCAACTTGTTTATGGTGCCCCATTTGCTTGATATGAACCTCTAGTCTTCTACAAAAGGTTTTGCTTGAGTGATATCCTCTTCTCTTCTACAATTTTTAAGAACCAAGATATTGTTTTTGCTAGATAAGTTGTGGACAAGGGGCCCACTCCCATATAAATTTAATCAAATTAAAATAGTGATTCACATCAACCCTTTAACAAAGGTGCATCAAAATTATTTTTTTTTTTTCTATAATTTTTTTTCTTTGCTGATCTAAGCATCATATGGTGCTTAGATTTTGGAGGGGTCTTCTTCCTTTAAATTTTATCCATTCTTGTTCTATGTAAGAGAGGATCACTGTATTTTCAATGGTTTTTTTCATTTATGCCCTTAGAAGTAGTGGCATCTATAGATATAGGAGATATTAAGGAGTCCACCAGTGGTATAGTAACCTTAAAAATGGCATTCTCTAAAATGGTTGATGAGGCATCTGAGATATTTCCTTTTGAATTATCCTCTTGTAAATCTTTTGTAGATGGGGCTTACAATTCCACTGACTAGGGAGGATTTGGTTTAGCAATGGCCTCTACTAAAGCATGGGAGGAAGCCACAACATTTTGAGCCTTTGGTACAATGACATAATTATGAGGCTTCACCCCAATCCACCAAGTGGTCCTGAAACATGAGGCATGAACACCCTGCATATGATCCAACTTACATTGTGAAGTAATGTGATCTATTGAGAAACATTTCCTACATCTAAAGGGAATTTTTTTTGTAGTATACCAGTTTCTACCATCTTTTGTTGCCCACTTTCAAAGATATCTCAACAGGAAGACCTTTGTAGTGATCCATTTCAACACATAAATGTGCACAAGTTGAGCTAGTGTAAAATTAATTATTTCTTTGGCAGTGCAATAATACTTACCTAAACCATTGCCAATTGCTTGCAATCTCTCTAATTCCCAAAATTGTAGGGGGAGATAAGGTAGGTGCACCCACAAATATGCAATGGAGAAAGTCTCTAATCGAGGGTTGAAGGATGGGAACCAAGGTTTCAAGCATAACAAATCTCCATTGAGGGACCATGGTCCATTCTATAGCACCTCCTCCTTTTCTTCTAGGGAGTTGAATTCTAGAATGAAAAATCCCCTAGAATAGGGGCAAATGCTTACTTCTTCCATACTATCCTTCCAGTATTCAGAGATCCAAGTGTGGAGGTTGCACAATTTTGGCCATTCTTTAGGAATTTGCAAATTAGGGCATGTTCCTATAAAAATTCCTCCCTATCATAGATCACCCCTTTTATGTAAATCTTCGATATCACTTCAAATCACAAAAAAGGAAAGGGGGAAGCTCAACTTGCCATTCACGCTAGGAGAGGAAGGGAATTTTTTTGTCAAATTTCATGGTGAAAGTGTCCAACCATCACAAAAATACCCCTAAGCACCTTACTCCAACCCTATGCCCAATAGGCCATTTGCAAGAGGAGCTAGATAATTCACTGTTGGGTCCTTTTCCAGTCATTTTTGTAAATCCCTAAGACTCCCAAGTATGTGTGAAAGAATCATTTTGAAGATCAAATCATTGCAGTTAAGAGAAAAGGTTTGTTGACTAGGAGAAAAGTTGCTATGACAGAGGAATAGGTAAACTTTTGTTTACTTTTTGAGATAGAACCTAAAATAGTTATTGAGGCATGCAAGGATGAGAATTGGATCAAAGTTATGGAAGAAGAGTTGGAGTAGATTGAGAAGAATCAAACTTGGGAATTGGTCCCAAGACTTGCAAAAATGAATGTGATAGGAACTAAATGGGTTTTCAAGAACAAGTTTCAAATGAGGATGTAAAATTTATTGGAAATAAGGCTAGGCTTGTGTGTAAGGGTGAGTATAAATTCAACTTGAATTTTATTGTTGCACATGCATTGCAATCACACTAAGATAAATTACTAAAATATCATTTTTATTAGGGGTTGAACTTTTTTGATCTATTTTTGGGGGGTGCTATTATAAAAATCACTCAATTATAAAGTTTCCTATCATGTAATAGTGATTGGGAGGCTTACACATGGGAATTTATAATCAATGGACTAATATAAAATTATAACCTTGGGGAGGTTTATCGTGTCACTTACTCGAGCTCTTCTTTTCATTTTATTTTCCCATAGAAGACTTCTTGTCATATTGTCTCAACAAAGATCATGTCATCTCCAAAGACTTGTACCATATCCAAAATGAATGAATATTATCATACAAGGTTGCCCCTCTTTAGCTAGATTATTCTCTAAATCCATCCAAACCATGTAAATTAAAATGTGCTTACTATCCCAAAAAGTCATTTTGAACGTGATTTCTTTCAAAAGTAGATCTATGGTCTTGAAATAGCTTCTTTAAAAACATCACATTAGTCTACCAAATTCTTTTGCACGATATTCATTACATTCTATGAGATGGCGTGATCATACTTATCATGGCGTGATCACATTTATCATGTTGACCATTGAGATGTCTACTTATCTCACATACATAAATATTGTTTTTTGATTCCCACATTTAAGATCCTAACATCAACATTAAGGATATTTTTCTTCTCTTTAATGGTAATTCCTAAGGATTTGCACCTCTTATTCTAGATGTTTTGGTAGTGCATTTTGGCCCTTTTTCTCTTTCTCTATGACATCATACTTTGATCTTGATACATCCAAAATCACATAGGTTTAAAGATCTCTCACATTATTTGAGATACATTATGCATGGTCATTATTCATGAATCTTGCATCACATAATTGATCTTATCGATCAATGTTGGTTATAGTTCAACATCAACATTGAGAACGTGAGTATTTTGTAGAACCATTCATCTTGATTTCTTAATTTACTCTACAATATGAGTGGGAATTCATCAACTTGATAGCTAGGGGTTTTTTCCTTCTAAAATGAAGATGCATCACTCATTGCAAAGAGACTTACTACAACACTCCCTACTGACATATGATATTCTATCTCTTTTTTGTGGAGGTACTCATGTGCCTTGTAGGAATTTTAGGATGAGCTATTTATTTAGGATAGATAATTTAACAATAATAAAATTTTAGCATTTAGGAGTTGGGACTAGAAAATAACTAATACTAAAATTAAATGTGGAAATTATATTGTGATAAATTAAGCTAAATTTAGAGATAAAAAATGTGATGTTGAAGATGTCAAGAATTGATTTATCACAACACTAAATTTTGTAATGTATACTTAGATTACTATCTTAAAATCTACAAGCTGATTGTGCACTAGTTAGGTTTAGATCCACACATACAAACCTAATTTCCATGCTTGTAGAACTGAAATAGCATGCGAACCTACACTTGTACCAATGGAATTAATTTCATCTTTTTTTTTAGAATCTGTTAACTTTAGATATAGATGAAAACCGATCACCTCACTGTTATAAATTTTAATGTCAATATCAAAAACAAAATTAAAAAATAATCATTCTCAAAAAATATGATCTCATATTGTCATAAATGTAAAATCTTTTAACTTGAGATACAGATGAAAACCATTCAACTCAATGCTATAGAATTCAAAATCAATATTGAAAAAAACAAAATAATAGTCATTCTAGAAATATACGAGATATTTATAAAATCTTTTTTAAACATAGATGAAAACTAAAAATTAAAATTAATATTAAATATCATTCTAATATTTTTCCATATTACCAAGCGTTTGATGCTTGGATCCTAACACGGAATACTATGGGATTTTCAGATCCCATTGTGGACAAAAGAGATACCCATCTTAACCATTGGTTCACTTGGTCCAACTCAAGAGATGGTGATTAAAGGAAACTTAGTCAGATTGATGCTTGGATCCTAACATGGAATAGTATGGGAGTTTCAGATCCTAACTTAGATGGTGATTAAGGAAACTTTCCCAAAAAGAGTTTGATGCTTGGATCCTAACACGGAATACTATGGGAGTTTCAAATCCCATTGTGGACAAAAGAGATACCCATCTTAACCATTGGTTCACTTGGTCCAACTCAAGAGATGGTGATTTAAGGAAACTTAGTCGGATTGATAGATTTTACCTTGATGATTCCCTGTCTATTGTCTCTTCTTTGCATAACACTCTTATTACAGTTGATGCTTCTACCTCCCTTCCTGACCATCTCCCAATTTTGTTGACATGCCAACTTTCTTCTTGTCCTTCCTAGCCCACTAACCTACCCTTCAAGCTCAACACCTCCCATCTTAACCATCCTGACTGTCTTGCTTCTCTTATCTCCATTTGGAACGAAGCACCTAGACCTCAACATAATTGTGGTTGGTTACAATGGTGGAATGAAGCTATTATCCATTGCATCACCTTCCTTAGAGCTTATGGGAAAAGAATGGCTAGACAAAGATCTAGAATGGAAAAAACTTTAAGGTATCAATTGGGAAAGAGCATAACTCTTTTAAATACAGCACCAACTAATGTCTCCTTTCAACATGTTGTTGCTGTTGCTGAAACAAAACTCAAAAGATTTGAATTTTATCGAGCACAAAGAGCTCAATTAAGGGCCAGGCTTCATTGGATGAAAGAAGGAGATAAGGGAACACAATTATTTTTTAGTTACCTCAAGAATAAACATTCTAAAGAAAGAATAATATCTATCCTTGACCAAGAGGGGCACAAATTTGACAATACTGATGATATTAAATCCTGCTTCTTTCAGCATTATAAACAATTATTTATTGATCCTGCTGGAGGTGATCAACTGCAAGAAATAGTTGAAGATATGGTTGGCACTTGCATTCCTAGCAAGATTGACTTTACCCAGTGAACTTACTTAGACCGCTTCCTCACCATTGAAGAGTTGGATGCAGCCTTGAATGATATGGCTGACTCTAAAAGTCCTGGGATTGATGGCCTACCAGCAGAATTTTATAAAATATTGTGGCCATTTATTAGGGAGGACTTCTATGAGGTCTATAAAGAAGCGTTTTCTAAGGGATCCTTAGGCTCTTCTATTAATCAAGGGTTGATAAAATTAATTCCCAAAGGAAAAAATGAGAGTAACATTGCAAGTTGGAGACCAATTACCCTCCTTAATACCTCTTATAAAATTATTGCCAAAGCTATTGCCAAAAGAATTAAACAAACAGTGCAAGAAAGTGTTAGACCCGAACAAACTGGGTTCTTAGGAGGGAGATTCATTCTTGACAACTTGGTACTTGCTTGGGAAACCGTGGAATGGGCTCAACAAACAAGACAAGACTGTCTCCTCATCAAATTGGACTTTGACAAAGCTTATGATAGGATTAGGTGGCAGTTTATATTAAAAATGCTCAAATGGTTAGGCTTTGGACCTATGCTCATTTCACATGTGAAACTCCTTTTTGCTGATGCTAATGCTTGCTTAGCTATCAATGGTTCAATCACTCAAGCCTTTCCTCTTCAACGCTCGATAAGACAAGGCTACCCTTTAGTTCCTTTCTTCTATGTGCTCACAGTTGATGCACTTGGTTACCTTTTAATGCACGCTAAACAACAAAACCTCATTCATGGTATCTCTCTACCTGATAATGAAGCTGCTCTCAACTCTCATTTTGCTGATGATAGCTTACTTTTCATACAAAACTCTCAAGAAGAGCTTAATAACACCATGGATGTCATAGACCTGTTTTGTTCAGCAAGTGGCTCACAACTTTCTCTCCATAAAACTGAATTTTGGATGACTTCAGCTAATCAGCCACCTCCTTGGATTCCCCCACAGTGGAATTTCAACAAGCATGGAGTAATTTCAAGATACCTGGGTACTCCTTTTGGCATAGGAGTTTCTCTCTCTAACATGTGGAAATGGTTTATCAATAAATTAAAAAGAAAGCTCCAACTTTGGTCAAACAGATTTTTATCTATGGCTGGATGCATTCAAATTGCCAACAAAGTCCTCATAGCCAATCATGTCTACATCTCATCATGTTGGCTTCCTTCTAAAAGCAGTTATATTCAGCTTACTCAGCTAATTATAATTTTTTTATGGGGAAAATGGAATAACAAAAAAGGTCTTCCAACTGCTTCATGGTTATATTGCATCCAACCAAAAAACAAAGGGGGTTTAGGAGTAATTGATCCCCTTACACAAGGGATATGCCTTATTGCTAAATGGATCACAAGATCTCTTAATGGAGCAGCACCATGGAAATCTCTTATTAGGCACAGAATTGCTACAGCCAAAGCCAATAATGCTTGGAAAGAAGTTGGGTGGAAAGATAAAATCCTTATGGCTAAGTACTTTAAGCCTCATGCCTCCAGTCAATTTTTAAGCATATGGAAAGCTTGGCAACATGTGTCTCCTCTTCTTGAATGGAAAGGGCAAGATCTTAGCCATGGCATGAGTTTTGCAGCTTCCTCTATTTGGTGGAATAGACTGGTATGCCTTCAGGAGCAACCTTTAGCAACTACTCCTCACATGCATAGCAAACTCTTATTCAAAAAAGGCATCAAGGAGTTCAGAGACATTTGGGACTTCACAACTCTATCTTGGAAAAGTGACTTACAACTTAAGCAGGATTTCAAGCTATCGAATACTCTCATCAATGACATTCACAAGGTGCAAGATGTTGTTCCTTTAGAGCTACAACTAAAGCTATGCACTCCTATATCTTGCAATTTTCTTAAAGATTGGAGGTGGTATCTAGGCTATAATATTGGAAACTTCCCTCTCAAACTTATCTACCTTAGTATCCTTCCTCCAATTCAAATGCTTCCTAGATTAAATCTGAAATGGAATCTAAATTGGTCCAAGTCCAAGTGGTTTAGCTTGAGCACTGCTGTTTGGAAATCAAAAGCTGAGGCCAAAGCACAATTTTTAGCACGGAAGATTATTCATTACAAAGTTGTTGTGGGAGAACGCCTCACCTTTTTGCGTAATCAATCCACCAAATGTCCTTTTTGTTACAAGTTGGAAACCATCAAACATGCTTTTTGGTCATGCAAGCATTCTCAATTAATTTGGCAGGCTATTATGAGTCTTATTCCTGACATGTTTAGCAGAAAATTAAAATGGAAATCAGCTCTTTTAGGGCTGCATTGCTCTCATAATGTTTCAGAATCTTTTCGTCAATGTATTCTTCAATATATTTGGTTGCTCAGATGTAAAGCTATCTTCTCTAATGATTTTCCCCCTGTTGAAGTGATCATGCACAATCTAATCTCTTGCATTATTTTGCAGCAATCAAGTCTAGCTAAGGAAATGAAGGAGAAACACAGCATCACGTCAGAGGTTCAATCCCAACTATCTAAAGTTCAGTCTCAATTGGCTGCGGTTGCGACAAATTCTAATGGAGCTCTTCTTTCAATGTTTAATATCATTACGGATGACTATATTCTCCTCACTCTTGGAGAAAAATGAGTCTCATGTCAATTGTTTGCCGCCCTCAGCAACATTTCTTTATGTTATTTTAGCTGGTATATGCTCTATTTTTTTTATTTGACCGCTTCTTTCAGTTATTCGGGTTGGGATGTGCCTCTTTTACGCGCATCTGTACTCTTGTAAATTCTTTTTTTTATATTAATATTATGCTTTTCTCAATAAAAAAAAAAATATTACCAAGCATTTAGCTTTATTATATCTTGGTATTCAAACTTCGTGTTGTCATGAAGGCTCAGCATGTATGACTTTTCTATAATATGTTGGACATTCGTTCTGTACTTTTTTGTTTTATTATTATTTATTCTGTTACTTATAATCCAATATTATTGTGATTATTTATTATTTATTCATGATTGATGGATAATGAAAGAGAACATAACTTACGTCCTAACTTTTAATAGTAAAGTCATATTTATGGATGATAATTAATTAAATTATCTTTGTAACTATGAAATTGTATATTCATGTTTTTTATATTTTGTGCTCATTTCAATTAAAGTGATCTTTATATAATAATAAGCATATAAATGGTGTATTCTTAGTTAAGAGTGGACACACAATCTGATTTTTGAACTCACTTTTATGTACATTTATTCTCAAAAGTCTTAGTTTTGATCTTCAAATTTTACACTTTTTTTAACTAAGATAAGATCTATAGTAATGAAAGTTATCTTGATCACTTATACACTTGTGAAAATGATTCCATTGCTTTTAAAAGTCAAACCTTAGTTTGAGGCCAATTATACAATTCCTTGTGATTATTGTGTGTTGAATCAAGGTGCAAAATCATTTCATTTGACCTAGTTTATTTTGAGCATACTAGATCATATCTCTAGGTGGTATCTAGACTTATCATTACTCTACTTGCATGCATTATCAAAAAAAATTATCAAAGAAATTACATTATAGAAGCATCAAGGTGTCTTGCATGTTTGAGACTATAAAACTCATCTCTCATCTAGTTATTACTTGGTATGCTTACATGGTATAGCACAAGGTTGTAATTATCTCTACCATATGCAATTAGAAGATAACAATGATTTTTTTATTATTTATATGTTACCATTTTGACTTTTTTGACATTTATTTCTCATTTGACTAATTTTATGTTCTTTAGAAGTTTCTAATGTCAAAACTAGCAAGGAGATGGGCAAGAATCAAACAACTAAATAAATATTTGAAAAAAGGTTTATTCTATTCAATCAAAATGTGCATATTTATCAATATGATTCAAATGATTGTTCAATTCATCTTTTGGATGATTGTTCAACTTCTAGTGTATCTAGGAATAACAAAATATAAGTATTAATCTATTCCTCCTGGGATTATGTACTCTAGTGTTACATCCCCCTTAATCAACAAGGATAGTGGTAAAACTATTTTGTATTTGCCAACTTGTTTATGATACCTTGTTTGCTTGATATAAAGCTTTAGTCTTCTACAAAAGGTTTTGATTGAGTTATAGCTTGTTCTCTTCTACATTTTTTTAAGAACCAAGATATTGACTAGGTAAAGATGAGTTTATTTTCTCAAATTGGGTCAACTTTTAACTATGTTATATTTTATTTTGATAGAATACCACACTTGTTTGCTATAAAAATAATTACCACCATTTTATTTATTGATTGAAAACTCAACATTATTTCTAAGAGATGAAAATGGAAAAAAGGTTGCTCAACATCTAATGTAGGTCAAACTTGAGAGTCTTATTAGACTATCAAAGTTCACAACCAAGTCCACTTAGATTAACAATGTCATTTGTCAATTTAAATTTCAAATAACATTTGCACTAGGACAATGGAAGCAATTTCATTTTTATTCATTGAATTACCACAGAATTACTAGTTCAATTCAAATTTAAATAACTCTTGAATTCAATTGGTAATTTAATTAATTTATTCATTCAATCTACAAGCAAAATTATAGTTTGTAAATTTCAATTCTTATTTCGGCTTCTTGACTCCTCTATTATCTTCTCCATTGATCTTCCTGTAATCCTCTGTTCTGCAAATAAGAAATTTTATTCTCTATTTCCTTCTTCTTACAAATATTACTCCTTCAAATGTGCAGCCTATATATTCTTTTATCTACTTGCTTTTAAATTTTAAAATATGCTAGTTTCACTTGGATTATTCTCCAAATCACATGGCTCAATCCATGCTCCATTTCTATGTATAAACAATTTTTTTTCTAAATCTTCTCACACCATAATATAGTGTGGCCTGCACATTGCCCTTAATCCATTCCTAGCTTCTTTTTTACGCCTTTTTTTCTTGACTTCTCATGCTCACACCCAAATCCATCATCTTCCCAGCAAGAAAAATAATAAATTACATGAGAAATGGGGAATAATTAAAATGTTATTTTGAATTTATTATTCTTCTTCAATTCCAACACCAATGTGATGAATTGTAATTGAATTAAATTCTTGGGTATGTGTAGGATCATCATGGAAAAAATAGGCCCTTAAGTGGCAAAAAAATTCAGAAAAGTCAGAGTTAGGAAACTTGACGTACAAATTTGAATAAGTTATCTATATTATTCAAAAATATGTAAGAATAGAATCTATAGCAAATTGAATGTAGTTTCTAAACTACTAGATTTATTTAAAAATATATAACTATTTAGTGAAAATTTGAAATTTCAATGTAGGTACTTAAATTTCAAGGAAAAAATAAGTAGGTGTATGTCTGACCACCCTATCCACAATAAAATGATAATAGTTTTTAATAAGATTTTAGATATAAGTAGAGGACTCATGTCCGGATGTGATACATATTTTTTTGTAATTTTTTGCCAAGTAAATAATTAATTATGAATTTTTTATTACAACTTTTAAAAAAATATAAAAAATCGTATGTTTAACCACCTTAACTTGGTCAAAACTTCATGAAATTCATTTTTTCTTTTTTTAATCCTATAGTATGTGAAGCATAGAATGTGAGACATTTTTTGGATTCAAAAAATGTGATACCATTTGAAAGCTATAGATGTTTTTCAATAAGCCTATCAATCAGGACTTTAGTTGTAATTCAAATAGAAAATGAATAATAATTATAAATATTAAATTCAAAGTAAAACATAATTTATATTGGTGGAAAGTTGATAATCTCCTTTACAAGCCCTTTTTGTTTCATCAATTTGGGTAAAGAAAAAAAGTCGTTAGCTACATACCCTACACATACCCATCATATCGCCACTTTTTGGCCCATCATGATCATGCACATACCCTCCTTCATTCTCTGCCTAACAAGGAATTGCAATCAATTTATAAATGAATAGAATAAGAATTAAAATTCAATTTCTTCACTTTTTTCTTGCTTCTTAATTGCCTATGAACAAAATAACACCAACACCAAAAATAAAATAAATGAACAAATTGAAACAAAATAAATAAATATTTTTTGATGATGAGGATTGCTCTACATTTGGGATGCTCCTACATCAAACATGTCGAGTAAGAAGAATTTTGTGAACTTGGGCTCACAAAATGGAGCTAAGTAGTAGGACTACTCTCCCAAGTTGTGAACAACTTGTAGCACACTCAGATGTTATGTCAGGTACCCTACAAGAATTCATTTTTCACCTTTTCCAGCACTTATCTAGAACATTCACCATATTCCTTTGTCAAAAACTCTTCTCTACACTCCTCTTTCTTAATTCGGAATTTGCTCCACCATAAGTCAACCTCCTCCACCAATTGCAACTTTCACTCTTCTCTAATCTTGTGGGATCCAACCCACCATAGCTCGACCACCTCCACCAAATTTTATTCTCATCTTCTTCCTTTATGTGAATTAACCCACTACAATCTTTCCTCCTCCAAGAACATTCTTTCCAATGTTCATTCATCACTAAATCTGCACACATATCAATATCAAAATTATGAAAATTAAATATTTTCTCCACTTGCATCTTTCTCTTCAACCTCTCCCCTTTCCTTATCAACATGATGAATTTTCCTAAGCTACACCTCAACCCACAACATCTCTATAATTTCTACTTCTTTAAACTCAAATGAATAAAAATTAATATATTCTTCACAATTACAAAAACCAAGATTTACCTCTACTGCTTCAATTTTTCCTCCTTTATGTTTAGCTGCAACATTTCACTTCCACCATTCATCACCTCCATCATCTTCATATCCTCCAAAGGACCATCCTCTACCACAACCTTGCTCTTCCTTTATTCCACAACATTTACTTCTACTATAACATATTCTCTTCTTTTTATTATCATTTCCTTCATTTCCTTCATCTTCTTATCACTTTCTTTTAACATTTTCCTTTCAAATGGGCTATCTATCATTCTCATATCTTCTTTCAATAAGAGATCCCATTCTTCACCAAGTTCTTCATCAAATAAGGGACCTTCAAGTACCTCCATTTCCTCTCCTCTTATTTCACTTGACTCTTTCTATTCTTCACGTTCACTCCAATTTTTACCTCTTTCTTTAGGACAACAATCTATCCTCTATGTATGCCATTGAACATCATGTTTTTTGTGTTAAATGAACAAGAAAACTAATATTGGGGGGTGAATCAGTTGTAGAAAATTAAAACATCAAAACCCTCAATAGTAATCAGATTCACATGCATTCATTAAACCCTTAATTTGTTTATAGCCAACACCATACACAAGAGAACATCAGATTTATGTGAAAAACTCGATGAGGGAAAAACCACACTGAGGATTAGCCCACAATATAAGTAATTGCAAAATTGATACAATGGCTCACTACCAAAATAGGATTCACTGTCCAAAAAGGCTCACAACTAGGGCTCACTTCCACACAGAGAAAAGAAGATAGAAGAGAAATGTTACACAAAGAAAAACTTATCAATACAATAGAGAATCCACAACAATAGATCCAACACCTTCACAATCTTGTTTGAATGATTGTGGACACCTTTAGCTCACTGCATTCAGAAGTCAAACACTTTGAAGTTCGCATTGCTCTACTCAAACTTGCACTCTGCTCTTCGGAAATTTGTATCACTTGCATCACACACATCTATCATTTCTATCTTATCAACCCTCAACATCTCAACTCATATTTATATTTTATTCAACCTTGAAAACCTTCTCCAAGGTCAGCTATACATGCTTCACACTTTGCAATTTAAAATTAGGTTGGCACTAAACATTCTCGTGGTGCATAGGAATGAAAGTGGACCAAAACAAAACTTAACTAGGACCCAAATTAACTCTCACACACCATGCTACACCTTCATTAACACTTGAACATCTTTGAATGTAGTGTAAACACTAGGTCGGTCGTTACCCATGAAAACACGTTGAACTTTGAATTACACGCTTCCTTTGAACAATCCAAAAAATTTAGACAACAAACTTCACTTGAACATGATCCAATAACATCCTGGAAACCAAAAAACTCCTTCACAACAAATCTCACCTAAATATTATAAACATATTATTTATCCAGACAACATTGCTAGACACTACAATACTCTATAACTCAGAAGACCTTCTAATACACCGAACCATGAATCCTCTTGACATAGGAAAGAGAACAACACCATCAACTCTCCTTTAGAATCACAAGTCCTACAAAACAACTACAGAGAAATGTGAAGCAAATATAGTTCTCCTAGACACCACTTTACACAACA
Organism: Sequoia sempervirens; assembly: GCA_007258455.2. NCBI lineage: Eukaryota > Viridiplantae > Streptophyta > Pinopsida > Cupressales > Cupressaceae > Sequoia > Sequoia sempervirens. The sequence continues at coordinate 559,127,109 of VDFB02270651.1, read as the reverse complement.
CGACAAAACTAGTTCACACATTGGTGAACATAACTTCCTCTAACCATTAATCCAAAATCCAAAATTTTAGATATAGAAACTCTGAACATCTCTAACCAACATATCCAAACCACAAGATCAAATCTTCAACCCAAGAGAAATGTGAAGCAAACCAAAAACACCTCTTCAAGCCAGAACACCTCTACAACACCTTGTTTCCTTATTTTATCAATTTTTAGAGTATCCTCGACATCTGAACCATAAATAGAAGCTTATCAAAGAAACAATATCTTCTCAACCATTGCACTACTATCATCAATGACAACACAATATTTTTGACATCAATGACAACACCTTCATACTTGCAACAATCTCCCCCTTTGTCATTAATGACAACACAAGATGTGAAAAACCATCAAAGACACAATAGCTCTGAACATACTTATTTCCTTTTCTCTTTTCTCCCCCTTACACATCTATCTCATTACACTCTTTCTTCACATGACTTATTTTTCTTCCCCTTTGACATCAATGGTAAAGGATAAGGTATTTTGCATTGTTCTCCCCCTTTGACATAGAACCAAGATACTTGCAACTACTCTGAATACTCCCCTTAGGATTACACACCAATCAACTCAGCAACCTTTGCACCATAGCAACATAAACTTCATACAACAACAATGTTACTACCTAATCCCCCTAAGAGGTAGCCACCAACATCAGTCTAGGCAAAGAAATGAATCCATAGATCCACTGGACTGATGCATCTCCTTATGCATCTAGTTCAAAGTAAAGAGGGGTGATAACCCCTAACTTCTCCTAAAGATACTCAAAAGTATCCTTAGGAAGAGCCTTAGTGAATATTTCAGTAATTTTATCCTTTATAGGCACATATTCAAGCTTCACTTCATTCTCCATAACCTTCTCTCTCTGAAAGTGATACCTAATCGATATATGCTTTGTCCTTGAATGCATCACTGGATTCTTTGAAATATTAATTACACTTGTATTATAACAAAAGATAGAAATATGATCATCATGCACTTCTCTAATATACTTCAATGTATGTCTCATCCAAAACACTTATGTGTGGCAAGATGTTGTAATATACTCAACCTCTGTAGTAGATAAAGAAACTAAATCGTGTTTCTTGTTTAGCCATGCCACCAATCTGCATTCAAGAAAGAATGCACCACCACTTATCAAAAAAATAAAAAACCTAGATAGAAAAAAATAATGAGTCTAGACACATTTTCACATTCTAAAGCTAGAATTAGGAAAGGAGTCATGGTAGGAAATAATGGTGGGATGGAAAATAGATGGGTTGGGTAGATGGATAGGGATTTTTGAGCAATTTTGTGTTGTGTAAGATTGTCTACCATGTAGTGAGCACTTAATTTGATTTAGTATGGGATAATATGCACCGGGGTATGAGGAAACAAGATGACTTTGTATCACATGCATAGGACTAACACAATAAACAAAACTTTATTTCAACATCTCACAAAGTCGCAAAGGGCTTTGGTGGATACCATGCTAGAAAACCAAATATAATAGGAATGCTCCAGAATAACACAAGACCATGAAGGATCTTGGTGAATAATATGCAAGGAAAACAAGAAGACAACAAAAACAATACATGGTCATGCCCCTATTTTTACCATTCAAAGTATACCATGATGTTGAGGGATCATTGCAACCACAAGGAGGTGAAGTAGGAAAATCAAATAAAATATAAAGAAATATCCAAAAGCACCATATAAATAATAAACAAATATTGTGTGCCCTTAAATTGGTATCAAAGCAAGGTTCCTACAAATAATAAAGGTAAGTTTCCTTTCAAATTTTTTAACTGTGGTGGAGTAGGATATTTCATGGCTCAATATCCATACAAATATTCTAACAATGATGATCAAAAGAATGGAAAGAAGTCATTTCCAAAAGGGAAAAAAATTCAGAAGAATCAAAAGAGTTTCTTCATCAATAAGGAAAACTATTCACCTAATGATGATGACCAAGAAACTTTTGGAAATGAAGGAGAAAATGCACTATTCATGTCTGTAGAAACTAATGAAGGTGATGCAGAAATAAAGTACGAAAAAAGATGGTGATGATGAGGTAGATCTTGTGGAATAATTTATTTGCATTGGTGAATAAATCAAGAGACTAGAGAAGAGAATTGTTACAGAAGTGAAAGTTAAAGACAAATTATCTCAAAAGCTTGAGAAGGCAAAGAAGATGGTCATTGAATTGAAGATTCAAGTGGAAGAAGCAAAGAGAATTCAAGAAGTTATGACTAAATGATTATTGACGAGAGATAAGGACTGTGAAAAACTTGAGGCAGAGTTATGCTATTAAGGAAAGATCTAGAAAAAAAAAACAATCAGCTAAAATCCAATATTATTGTGATCATCAAATCCAATATTATTGTGATTATTTTGTTACTTATAATCCAATATTATTGTGATTATCAAATCCTTATCGTTACGACTAGATATTATAACTAATATATTGTTTTTTTATATGACAATTATGGTGAGGATTGATGGATAATGAAAAAGAACATAGCATACGTCCTAAATTTTAATAGTAAAGTCATATTTATGGATGTTAATTAATTAAATTATATTTGTAACAACGGAGATTGTATATTCGTTTTTGTTTTATGTTTTGTGCTCATTTTAATTAAAGTGATTTTTATATAATAATAAGCATATAAATGGTCTATTCTTAGTTAAGAGTGGACACACAATCTGATTCTTGAACTCACTTTTATCCACATTTATTCTCAAAAGTCTTAATTTTGATCTTCAAATTTTACACTTTTTTTGACTTAGATAAGATCTATAGTAATTAAATTTATCTTGATCACTTATACGCTAGTGAAAATGATTCCTTTGATTTTAAAATTCAAACCTTAGTTTGAGGCCAATTATACACTTTCTTGTGATCATTGTGTGTTGAATCAAGGTGCAAAATCATTTCATTTGACCTGGTTTATTTTTGGCATACCAGATCATATCTCCAAGTGGTATCTAGACTTATCGTTATTGTACTTGCATGCATTATCAAAAACATTTTTCAAAGAAATCACATTATAGAAGCATCAAGGTGTCTTGCATGTTTGAGACTATAATTGATTGCACTAGTACAGAGTTGGAGGTTGGAGACAAGCACCTTCCATCTCCCATTAGGGGAGATGATAGTGACTCTAAAGAATGTATGGAGGATCCTATGGCTACTAATTAGGGGGTTGAAGGTGTTGGGATTGAGTGTGGTAGTTTCGACACTCTTGTAGAGACTTTTCCAATGCACCGATGTCCCCATGAGGGGGGGGGGAATTGGACATCAATAGGTGCATAAAATTGGTGCCCAAAGTGGCATTGTACTTATGTGGACTTATCAGTGGCATTTTGTTGCTTGACTGGAGTGGTCAATTCTTTGTCCTAATGCTGGGGGAAGGTGGTCATAGAGATGATAGAGTGATAGAGGAGATATGTCTAGGGGCTATGTATGCTAGCAAAATTGTACAAGGATGTGCACTTGGTATGTTAATGAGAAAAAAAAGCCTCATAAAAATCACCTTCCTATAGGTGTAGGGTTGGGAGCATATCATGGTTTCCCATACCATTAGAAGGAGGTTGGAGTGAGCAACAAATGAGCCTATGGTGTTCAATTGGTAGGGAGGACTGAGATACCGAGAGGTGCACGGTCTCAGGTATTGGAGGAGACTATATGATGACTTGGATGATGGGGATTTTTTTATCTTGTGGAGGCCCTACAAGGGTGGTGGAGGAGAGTTGAAAATATACTAGGTATAAGTTTAGTGCATGCTATATCATAGGGATATATCCCTACCTTATAAAGAGATATTTCCCTGACCACATCAAACAAAAATTCAAGATCATGTAGGACTTACTTGAGGGGCATCATGTGTTTGTGAAGATATCTACAGAGGTGGTTGAGTGGGGCCATGGATAGTCCAATGGACAACAACAGAGTCCCGATGCCAAGTTGAGAAGGTGTTATGGGATAGGCAAGGCATGGTGGAGGACCTTGAGGTTATAAATAGATATGCAATATGGTAGGTGTGGCATAGGCCCACATCAATTTCAATGACACCAATAATAGTAGCAGTTGGGAGGATGCAGGTGAAAATATAGGAGGCATGCAAAGTGTGACAAAGGAGGATTAGATGGAGGAGGAGGAGGGAGGGAGGGTGATGACATCATATGTGAGGAGATCGTAGAGGATGATGTTACAACGAGTAGTAGTGAGGAAGGTGGTCAAGAGGGGGTGGTGATGGTGGAGGGGATGGTGGTGGAGATAGGATGAGAGATTACCCACAATGTCATCCTCATATGATGTTACCCCACTACATGATAGAGGAGGAGATGGAAAGGGGGAGGACTTGGAGACATGGCTAGTGACAACTGAGAGTTGAGTCAAGGATTTGGAGGAACTATTAGAGCAGACTCAGGGGGACACATCTACTGTCACCACAGAGTGAGATAATCTATAGGAATAGTGAGACAACTTACAATGTAGTTGGACACAGTCACTACCAAGTGTGATAACTTAAGGCTAGCCAAAGGTTCCTAGGGGTTAGAGAGTATGTGGCTACATGGGGCAAAGACAAGTATCACTAAAAGCGGGATGTAGCTATGGTAAAGGGAGGAAGGAAAAGAGTGATAGAGCTAGCCCTATAGTTAGTAGATGTGACCAAGGATGCCCACTACTATTAAACCTGGTATGAGGCAATTGTGCTAGTGATGGAGAGGACACCCAACTTTTCACAAGATGGAGGATCGAGGAGGAGTGGGCCATAGTATACATGATCGGTACCATCATGAAGTGAGTTGATGATACCACCACCATCTCTAGGAGCAAGAGGAGCAAGAGGAGCAAGAGGAGGGGTGGAGGGCCCATAGTGTTAATGGGAGTGTCAGCCTCCTCCACACACTTAGATGCAACCAGTAGTGGCTAGTCAAATGATGGGAAAGGATAGATTTTAGATCAATATACAATAGTTTATGGATATTGTGATGTAGATGTATATACAAATATATATGATATGCATGATTATGACATGATTTATTTATTATGATGTATATATAGAAATTGGTTGTACATATACTAGACATTGATTGTGATGGATATTGCTTATGATATATATCATGCATATATGATGGATTGATGATGTTATATGAGATGGATTATCATTGTGATGCTATATGATGTAAATATGATTTATTTGGTGATGATAAAGTATACTACATGGTTTGGATGTTTTTATTGTACTGACAATTGTGATGTAGGGTGTGTGTGTATGTGAGGATGATATTTTATGAGTTTCCTAAAATGTATGATGTGGGATCAATATATGATTATGCATATGAGATGTAATGATGACGTTTTTATTTTCTTTGCTAATGGTATCTAATTATTATGAATGTATAGATATGTGAGAATTATGGATGCATGTAATATAATCTTAAATGAGCCTAATACAAAATGGATAACACAAATGCACCTCATAATGAGAATAATGATAATATATTTCACCTTAATGAATATAATTGATAATGTAATGAAAAGGATAACATAGAACAAAAACTATATAGTATGCCTAATGTGATGAAATGGAGCTAAATAATTAAAGAAGATGATAATGAACCTAAAAAATTATACAAATGGTAGATATGCATGAGACAAAGATGCTTAGAATAAAAAATCCTGAATAACTTAATGCAAGCTAAATGATTATGAAAATGATTAAATATGCTTAGAATTATAAATACTAAACAACATAATGCAATCTAAAAGAATATGAAAATGATTTAAGATGCTTATAATAACCAGTCCTAAACAACATAATTCAATCTAAATGAGTATGAAAATCATTTAAGATTATTAGAATAACCAATCCTAAACAACTTAATGCAATCTAAATGAATATGAAAATTATTTAAGATGTTTAGAATAACTTATCCTAAACAACTTAATGTGGTCTAAATTAGTATTAAATGATTAAAGATGATTAGAATAATAAATCCTAAATAAATTAATGCAGTCTAAATGAGTATGAAAATGGTGAAATTGATAGATGGTAGGGATATATGGGCGAACCCATGGTACAATGATCAAAAAAATAAAAAACCTAGATAGAAGAAAATAATGAGGATACACATTTGCACATTCTAAAGCTAGGATTAGGAAAGGAGTCATGGTAGGATGACAAATAGATGGGTTGGGTAGATGGATATGGATTTTTGAACAATTTAGTATTGTATAAAATAGGATTCCATGTAGTGCGCACTTAATTTTATTTAGCATGGGATATTATACCCCAGGGTATGAGGAACCAAGGTGACTTTGTATCCCATGCATAGGACTGACACAATAAATAAAAGGTTAGTCCAACATCTCACAAATTCGCAAAGGGATTTGGTGGATACCATGCTAGAAAACCATAAATAATAGGAACACCCCAACATAGCACAAGACCATGAAGGATCTTGGTTAATACTATGCAAGGAAGAAGAAAAAAAAGACGCAACAAGAAAAAGCCATGACCATGCCCCTAATTTCACCATTCAAAGTACACCATGATATGAGGGATCATGGTGACCACAACGAGGTGAATTAGGAAACTCAAATAAAATATAAAAAAAATCCAAAAACACGAAATAAATAATAAAAAATATTGTGTACCCTTCAATTGGTATCAAATCAAGGTTCCTTGGTAGAAGCTTAACAACTTGAGGTAGATCCAGGATGTCACATTCAATTGCTCAAGAAGGTTTGTCTTCAAAGGCACCACATTTTGATGGATCCAACTATGATTTTGGGAGTGTAAGGATGGAAGCATATTTGGTGGACCTAGGGTTTGAAGTTTGGAAATTAGTTATGGATGGTTATGAAATTCTTGATAGTCTCCCAAGAGATTAGGCTAGAAAGAAGGCTTGTGAAAGTAATTCCAAGGAAAGAAATGTTATTTTATGTGGTTTATCTAACTCTAAGTTTGTGAAGATTATGCATTGTTGGATAGCAAAGGAAGTGTGGGTTAAGTTACACAATATTTATGAAGGATATGACAAAGTCAAACAAGCAAAGCTTTAGACCCACTAAGGATAATTTGAAAGCCTAAAACTGAGGGAAGAGAAAAATATTGCTACATTCCCACTTTGGGTTAATGAGGTTGTCAACTCTATTAGAGGTCTCAGTGAAGAAATGAAAGAAGGCATAATTATGAAAAGTGTACTCAAATCCCTTCCTCAAAGATTTGATGTCAAAGTTTTTATGGTTGAAGAAGCTAAAGATTTGAATACACTAACTATGGATGAGTTACATGAAATTTTGACTTCCTATGAGATGAGGATTGATAGTGACAAATTTGTAAGGAAATAGGTGGAATTCAATGTGTCTAAGAAGCAAGATGATCTAGATTCGGAAGATGAATCAAATTAGAAGGAAGAAAACTTTGCCAAAAAGTTGCATAGGGGTTCCAAAAAGTAGAAAGGTAAGTTTCCTTTCAAATGCCTTAATTGTGGTGAAGTAGGACATTTCATGGCTCAATGTCCATACAAATATTCTAACAATGATGATAAAAAAAAAAGAAAGAAGTAATTTCTGAAAGGGAAAATTTTTTTAGAATAATCAAAAGAGTTTCTTCATCAATGAGGAAAACTATTCATCTGATGATGATGACCAAGAAAGTATTAGAAATGAAGAACAAAAGGAACTATTAATGGATATGGAAACTAGAAGGTGATGCAAAAATTAAGTACACAAATGGTGATGATGACGAGATAGATCTTGTGGAAGAATTGCTTTGTGTTGGAAAAGAAATTAAGAGACTAGAGAAGAGAATTGCTAAAGAAGTGAAAGTTAAAGATAAATTATCTCAAAACCTTGAGAAGGAAAAGAAGATGGTAATTTACTTGAAGATTCAAATGGAAGAAGAAAAGAGGATTGAATAAGGTATGACTAAATTGGTTACTGACAAGAGATAAGGACTGTGAAAAACTTGAGGTAAAGATTATGCTATTAAGGAAAGATCTAGAAAAAGAAAACAGCCAGCTAAAAGTAAAGTTTGGGAAGAGCATTAAGATCTTAGATCAGATAATAGAAATTTATAGATCACCACATATTAAATCCATCATTGTTTTTGCTGATATACAAAATGATAAACTGACTGAGTAGTCTATGAAGTCAATTGGCGAATGTCCAAAAGAGATTGGCTCTAAAAAGTTCAAAATTTGAACAAGGTGTGACAACTAAGGAAAGAAAGATGGTAAATGGTGGCTTCATCCAAGTGAACAAATAGAATAGAGGATCCAAAAGACAAGATTCAAGAAGATAAGGACACAATACTAGGTTCAATCATTCTTTTTCTAGTTATTGTTTCAATTGCAATCAATTTGGTCATAAGGCTATGAATTGTAGGAAGATTTTGGCAAGAACAATTTTATTAGTAGAAATGTTTTTGTACCATTGTTTCATTTAATTGTTATTTTTCATAATTGTAACAATCTTGGGAAAATTGCAAAAAAATTGTAGAAGAAATTTTCTGAATCATACTATACTAGATGTAAAAGGAAATAACTCAATATTTTAATTGGTGAAATTGAAAAGGTTTGGAAGAAATTAGAAGGACAAAGATCAAAGAAATATATGGTGGCTTAGACTGCATTACATACTCAAAAGGAGAATAATCTATGGTTCATTGGTAGTGGATGTTCTAATCACATGACTAGAGACAAGAGAAAGTTCATACATTTCAAGAATTTTGATGGAGCTATTAATCTTGGTAATAATTCAGTTTCCAAGATTATTGGTAAAGACACTTTCAGTCTTGATGATGAAAAGATAAAAACTTATGACATGCACAATATGTAGAAGGGTTGAAACACAACCTTCTAAGTGTAATTCAAATGTGTAATAAAGGTTATAATCCCACATTCAATAGTAAAGGATGTGAAATCAAAAAAATTGATATTAGTGAGTTAGTTTTCGAAGTAGGACTGACAGTGATGTGTATCATCTTAGCAAGGTCAATGGGAAAAAAAAATTTGTACAAAGAGAAGAGATTTGGATTTGGAAAAAAAGGTTGGCACATATCAATTTGATGATCTTGTGAGGATTAGCTCAAAAGCAATGGTAAGAGACATTCCAAAGATCAAGAAGCATCCATCTACCAGTTGTAAATAGTGTCATGAGAGAAAACAAACAAAGACCAAATTTCCTACAAATGAATATTGTACAACAAATCCAATGGATCTAATTCATACAAATCTATGTGGACCAATGAGGACAAAGGGCATTCAGGGTGACAGGTATTTTATGATGCTTGTCAATGATTATTCTAGAATGACTTGGATTATTTTTTTCAAAGAGAAGTTAGAAGATTTTAAAAAGTTTAAAGCATTTAGGGAAATGATTGCAAATGATACCAAAAGAATAATTAAGTGTGTAAGATCAGATATACATGGATAATTTACTTCTGATAGATATGAGGAATTTTATGAGATGCATGGGATCTAGAGATAATATTTTGCTCTTAGAACTCCTTAACAAAATAGATTCATTGAAAGGAAGAATTAGAATGTGCAACAGATGGCTAGAACAATGTTAAGTCAAAAAAAATTGTTGGATACATATTGGAGAGAAGTAATTCAGGCAACAATATATATTTTGAATAGATCCCAAATCAGACCGAAGACTACCAAGACACTATATGAACTATGGAAAGAAAGTCCAGCTTCTGTCAGACATCTCAGAATATTTAGAAGTAAGTTCTACATCAGAAGGGATGAAGAACATTTGGGTAAATTTTATTTTAGATCTGATGAAGGTATCTTTCTAGGATATTCTATGGCAAGCAATGCATATAGATTTTATAAAAAAAGGTTGAGAAGGATTGTGGAAAGTGTCAATGTGAGTAGTGATGAGACAACCCAATTTGATGAGGTTCTAGATAAGGAAGAAAATGATGACTTAATCTGTAGTAATGATGAAGGCCCAAAAAGTGAATCAAATAATACAGTTATAAAGACTCTGATCAAGTATGTTCAAAAGAACCATTTTGAAGATCAAATCATAGGATACAAAGATAGTGGAGTTCAGATCATGAGAAGAATTGAGAAAGGAAATGAACAAGTACACTTTTCCTTACTATCAAAAATTGAACCAAGTTCTTAGACAGAGGCAAGCAAAGAAAAAGGTTGGTTAGAGGCTATGGAAGAAGAGTTAACTTAGATTAAGAAAAAAAAAACTTGGGAGCTAGTTTTGAGATCTAAAGACAAAATTATCATTGGTACCAAATGGGCTCTTAAAAATAAGTTGAATGAATATGGAAAAGTGATTTGGAATAGCTAGACTTGTATACAAAGGATATGCTCAAGTTGAGGGGGTTGATTTTGAAGAGACATTTTCTCTGATAGCAAGGTTAGAAGCAATCAATATGTTTTTGGTGTTATCAACATTCAATAACCTCAAGGTATATCAGATGGATGTAAAATATTTATTTCTAAATGGAGAATTAGGAGTCTATATTGAACAACCAAAATTTTTCTAGTATTTAAATAAACCAAAATTTGAGTGCAGGAAAAAGAAGGCTTTGTATGGACTCAAACAAGCCCCAGGAGCATGGTATTCTAGATTGGATACGTATCTACAACAATAAGGTTTCAAGAGAGGTAATGCAGACAACAATTTGTACATAAAAATAAAAGGTGATTAGTTATTGATTGTTGTTGTTTATGTTGATGACATCATCTTCGAAGGTAGTAGTGATGCAATGTACAAAGAGTTCTGGGATGTAATGTAGAAAGAGTTTGAAATGCCAATGCTTGGTGTTTTATCCTTATTTCTCGGTTTATAGATCTCTCAATCATAAAAAGGTTTATTCATTTCTCAAAACAAGTACATAAAAGAGATGTTGAGTAAGTTTAAGATGGAATATTTCAAACTGGTAAGTACACCTATGATTATTGGGTGTAAAATGAGTGAGGATGATGAATCTGTGTTACAAATCAGACCTTGTAAATATCAATCATTTGTATTTTGTTGTATTTAACTACATCTAGACCAAATATAATGCATGCAATAAGGATGGTAACTAGGTTTCAGGCTACCCCTAAGGAAATTCATGTCAAGTAACTAGTAAAAAGGATATTTAGATATTTGAAGGCTTCAATGCATTTATTTTTTTGTATCCTAAGAGTGAAATTTTTTCATTAGCTACATACATAGATGACTGGGTTGGAATTATAGATGACTGGAAAAGTACAAGTGGTAGATATTTCTTTATTAGTGACAATTTTATATCCTAGTTGAGCAAGAAATAGTACTAAATATTTTTATCTACAACAAAAGTGAAGTACATTGTAGTAGTTTCAGGTTGCACTTAGGTGTTATGGATGAAGTAGAACTTGAAGGAGATGAAAATAGACTTTGATGAGCCCATTTCCATTCTTTGTGACAATACTAGTGCTACAAATATTTCTAAGAATCCACTGATGCATTCAAGTACAAAACATATTACAATTAAGTATCATTTTCTAGGAGAGAAGGTTGCAGAGAAAGAAGTGAAGTTGGAGTATGTTAAGACTAAGGAGAAATTGTAGACATTTTCATAAAACCTCTTCCCAAGGAGACTCTTGAGTTTCTCTAAAAAAAGTTGGGAGCGCTTGCTCCCTCCTCTTGAATCAAGAGGAAGCACATGTTGAGGTGGAGTGTTGACTCCCTACCACAAGCAATCTTGGTGGTCTTGCAATATAGGTATTATCATAAGGGGAGAAAGAAACCCAAGATGAAAGGAGTGTATTCGGAAGAATCCAAAATGTTATATCTTTCAAATGTGTTGGTATTTTGCATTGATGTCAAAAGGGGAGAAAGGAACCTAAAATTCCATATCTTCATCAGAAGTTTCGGTTGTATCACATAAGAGGAGTTTCAGATAGGTTTGGATTGTGTTGATGGGATAAGTAGCATTTTATTGTTTCCCATCAATGAAAAAGGGGGAGATTGTTGAACATATGTTTTTATCAATATCAAAGATGTGATGGACCTAAGGTGTGATAGTACTATAAAGGGTTAGCAGATCAGTGAGAACTAAATGTAATTACTTCAATAATGTCATGTTTGAACATACAAGTTATGGAAGTACTATGTCAAGTGGTGTGATTAGTTACATAATATTAATTTTATCATTGAGAATTTTTTTAATATCATCTTATATCTATTCTAGTCATTGGAGGTGGTCCATATTGGCAACACGAGGGCAGACAACTGAGAGGGGGGGTGAATTAGTTGTCCCATAATTTCAAACTTATTCAACTTATTAACTTTATTCTTAGATTTGATTATTAACCTTGAAAGCATAAATCATCAACACATCATAAACACACATAACACCGAGATTTTTTACGTGGAAACCCTGTTAGGGGAAAAACCATGGTGGAGGCTAGTCCACAAGATTATACCTTGTTAAAACTATAAAGAAATGTGAATGGGGAATGCACTTGCATTTAGGCGCACTGCCTAGATCTCACTACTCAATTACAAAAAGAAGACTCGCTGTATTACAAAAAGAATTGGATTACATCCACAAGAATTGAACTGAGAAAATAGCATCTGCTAATACCTTATTATAGTTTTGGTTAAGCACATGAACACTTCTTCACACTTTACTCACTCTTCTTCACACTCTGCTTCTACCTTCAAAAGATCTAAACATTATTCACACATAGGACTCACACACTTCACATACACATAACCTTCAAATGATAAAACAATCACTCATATATATTTGCAACAAGAAATTACATCGCTACATGTTGGCCTCAACAAAATAATAAAACATATGCAAATTGTCGGCCCAAAACAATAAATAATTTACAATGTGAATCAACCAAAGTCTGCCACAACATAGTGAAGACCCAAAAAAAAATCTTCAAACATGAAAACATTTCAAATAATTATTCCTTGAAGATCCACAACACACTACAACACCCTATCATCCATGAACATGAAAAACATGAACACGTAAGAGAAAATCTCCAATCGCAAGCACAACGATCAATGCGGATGTGCAACATAGATAGAGCATGATCTAGAAACATCCAAAAACACCATGAATCACCAGAGAAGCATCCACAATAACTGAACTTATTAGAATCACATCATCTTCATTCAAAAACACCAATTGAAGCAATAGAATGACTGTTAGAACACAGCTGCTCATAACTCGAACAAATATTCAGATGGATCTTTGAAACTTAACGTGGATAAACTAGATATACTCAAAAAGAAACCCTTTAAACCACAACCATTGATCATCAACGTATTGAGCTCACCAAAAAAATGAACTTCACTTCACCACTGATAACCTGCAACTTATTTCATTACAATTTTCTCAATATCCTCGACATATAGCTTCTAAGATATTAATGCCAATAGTGTTGACATCAATGAAAACCACATATCAGCAACACAACCACAACATCAAACAATCTCCCCCTTTTGCATTGATGGCAACACATGATGTGAAAAACAACATCAACACGACTATCTTTAGCACTTACTCCCCCTTAAGTTCTGACTCTTTTCTCCTCAACTCTTTTACACAACTCTTCTCCCCACATGAATCATCTCCTCAGATAATTCATAATTTTTCACATGACTCTTCACCCCCTTTGATATCAATGACAAAGATTTATTTTCTCCACACAAGCTCTGAACCACATATTTGAACATCTGACTACTCCCCTTGAGTAGCAGCCACCACAACATCAATCTGGATCAAGATATGAGTATGAAATGCATGGATTGATGCAATGACTTGCATCTTAGTTCTGATTAGGAGGGGTAATCACCCCTAGCTTCCCTCTAAGGTAATCAAAATTATCCTTAGGAAAAGGCTTGAAAAAATGTCTGCAATTTGTTCCTTAGTAGGCACATACTCCAATCTAACTTCCTTTTCACTCACCTTCTCTCTCAAAAAGTGAAACTTGATATATATATGCTTGGTCTCTAAATGCAACACCGGATTCTTAGAAATGTTAATTGCACTTGAATTATCATAGAATATAGCAATAGGTTCGTCATACACAACTCTGATATCTTTCAACATTTGCTTCATCCACAATACTTGAGTACAATTATTAGCAACAACAATGTATAATGCCTCTGTAGTAGATAATGAAATGGAATTTTTCTTCTTACTTAACCATGAAATCAACTTCATACCCAAGAAAAATGCACCACCACTAGTACTCTTTCTTTCATTCACATCACCTGCCCAATCAGCATCATAAAAGCACTCAAAGTAAGATCATCATCTTTAGGATACCACAGGCCATAATTAACTGTCCCCTTCAAGTATCTAAAAATCCTCTTCACAATTGTTACATGAGATTCCTTAGGATCAGCTTGAAATCTTGCAACAATACATACAACATTCATGATATCAGGTCTAGTATGGGTCAAATAAATCAATCCACCAATCATCGATATGTACCTAGTTTGATTTTCTTTCAAAGAGTCATCATCTTGAGTCAACTTGCATTTGGTCACCATAGGTGTACCAACTGGCTTTGAATCTTCCATACCAAACTTCTTTAGCAATTCTTTCACATACTTGGACTAAGATATGAAGATCCCTTTATCTAACTAATTAATTGTCAATCCAAAAAAGAATTTCATGTCACCAATCATAGACATCTCAAACTCATTATGCATCTCATCAGAAAACTTCATACACAAACTATCATCTCCTCCAAAAATATATCATCAACAAAGACTTCAACAATCAAATCTTTATCATGATCAATCTTGAAATATAGATTACTATAAACAGTACCTTTATTAAATCCAAGCTTCAACAAATACTTGTCCAATCTGGCATACCATGCTCTTGGGTCTTGCTTAATTCCATACAATTCTTTCTTCAACCGACAAACGACATCTCCCTGATTAGTCAATTGAAATCCATTAGGTTGCTCAACATACACTTCTTCCAATTCACCATTTAGAAATGTTGACTTGACATCCATCTGATAAACCTTGTAGTTTTTATAAGCAACATAAGTAAGAAATAGTCTCACAACTTCAATCCTAGCAATGGGGGCAAAAGTTTCTTCAAAGTCAATTCCTTCCATCTAAGAATATCCTTTACGCACCAATCTTGCTTTGTTTCTAACAACTTCACCCTATTTAGCTTGTTTCTAAAGACCCATTGAGTTCCAATTATATTTTTGTCCTTATGTCTAGGAACAACAATCCATGTATTATTCTTTTCAATTTGTTGTAGTTCTTCTTTCATTTCTTCCACCCAATGTCCATCTTTACATGCTTCATTGACACTATTAGGCTGTCTTTGAAATCAAACAGTATTCTTCTGCAATTTTTCTTCTAGTCTGAACACCTTTGTTCTTATCACCTATAATATGATCTTCTGAATGATTTAGTCTTACATACCTTGGATTCTTAAGTTGTTCTTAAAATTTTGGGTCTTGTGATCTCTCTTCTGTACTTTTACTAGTTCCTTCCTCTTAATTTTCTTGATTCATCAGAATGATCTGAACTTGATTTTGAGTTTGAACTTTCTTTCCTGTGATTGAACTGTTATTCTAATCATCTAAATCATATCCACAGGTTCTAGATGGTCTAGCTATGTCTTCATCAACATTGACATTTTCACTTTCAACTACTTTCCTCAATCTCTTATTGCAGTACCGGTCTAGGCCTTACTCTTAGTAGAATAACCAAGAAAGATTCCTTCATCACTCCTAGCATCAAAATTTCCTATCTCTTCATCTCTTTTGATATATCATTTACTCCCAAAGATTTTGAAATATCTAACAATAGGCTTATGACCAAACCATAGCTTAAAAGGGGTCTTACCAATATCACTTTTTGTTGGATATTTATGTCTCAATCATCACAAGTTGTAACCTCTACTGGAGCAAAGTCCATATGACATCCATCATGTCTGGCCGACTAGCAGCTTTGATACATTGTGATTTGTACAGGTCGCTGTGACCTAGCCTCTGTCTCACCAAACGTTCCTATCACTGTGACATTTTCTGTTTGTTGTGATCTCTTACTGCCCGTGGAGACCTCTGGCCGACAGGCCATTCAATCGGGCGTCGGGGAGAGTTTTTTTTGTTCGCTATGAGCTCTCAGCGAGATGATTGTCTCACCGACAATGTTTAGCTTGAATTCTTCAGGGAAAGTCTTGGAGTTCGGTATGACTTATATCGATAAGGAATGTCTCACCGATGGTGTACACTTAGAGCAACACAAAGGTCTCGATGTGAGGTCTTAGAGACGGGAAAAGGTCTTGTCGATAGTAGTATGGTTTTAGAGTAACATTTGAAAGCTCGGTGAAACCTTTTGGCAAAAGATATGTCTTGCCGACCATTCGGTGCTCGGTGAAACATAAGGATCTCGGAATAGAGTCTCAGCGAAGGACGATAGTCTTGGCAACTACTGATGGCTTTGGTGTAACTTAATGTAACTCAATGAAACCTCTTGGTGAGCGGTAAGTCTTGTCGATAGGAATGTTGAGATTGTTGTGACTTTGAATATCAGTATGTGGTCTCACCGAATAGTGATAGTATTGCCGAATGGAAAACTCACGTCTATGTGACTTGTGGACCTTCGGTATGACGTCTCAGCGAAAGCGATATGTCTTGGCGACATGGCAAAAGTTGAGCGATAGCTCTCTACACTCAATGTAACATCTTGGCGATAGGATGGAGTCTTGGCGATATCGAGTGTTTATTGTGTTGGCATCGAGGAGACACGTTCAGTGTCTCACCGATATGACAACACAGCTTAAAGTCATTTGACTGAGTGAGACTTTCCTATGTGGTGTCTCATGGACCAATAGGAGAAGCCGAATCTAAACAGTTGGAAGATAGTTCGTTGTGACAGTTCTGTGAGGAAGTTCAACAGATAGGGAATGCCATGAATATAGTTTGTAGTTGCAGATGCTCTATGGTTCGATAGTTAGTTCAATCAACAGTTGTTATATCAGTTCAAATTGTATCAGTGGATGAATTCTATTCTGTGTAGACAGTAACGTGATGGTTCCTATACAAGATTGATCATAGTGAAAGTTGTTGTAATATGACATCAAAAAGATAAGTCAGAACATTTGTATGTAATCTCCATTACTGTAATACAAAGTGATTTCTCTTGGTGTGGTGGGTTTTTCTCCTGTAAGGGTTTTCCCACATAAATCTGGTGTTCATCTATGTTTGTCTAATTCTCTATTTTTGATATTTAGTTCATAGTGCATCTTAATTGAACTGTAATTAAAAATTTAAAAGTGTATCTACATTCTTCCCTGATTTTTTGACGCTTAGGAGAGTTGTTTCCGCATCTAATTTTCCTTACAAGTGGTATTAGAGCTTGGCCAGTTGTGTTATCCTTGTGGGTACGTTGGGTTTTTTGTGTCATTTCTGTTCAGTGGGAGTCCTGTAGAAGTTTTTCAATTTCTAATTACACATTGAGATGGCTAGCACGTCAAGAAAGATTGAAATAGAGAAGTTCAATGGCAGCAATTTTGAGTTGTGGAAACTTAAGATGGAGGATCTATTAGTGGATCATGATCTTTGGATTGTTGTGTCTGGAGTGAAACCTATAGGCATGAAGCAAGAAGATTGGGAACTTACAGATAGAAACTCTAAGGGGCTGATAAGGCTCTGTTTGGTAGACTCTATTCTTCTCAATGTGCATGAAGAGAAGATTGCATCTTCCTTGTGGAAGAGACTGGCATCTATTTATCAGGGGAAGTCTTTGGTGAATAAACTGCTCTTGAGGAAGAAGTTATACTCTTTTAGAATGCAGGAAGGAGGGTCTGTAGCTGATCATTTAAATGCATTTAACGTGCTGCTTGCTTAGTTAACACCCATTGGTGTGAAGACTAAAGAAGAGGATTGATGTATGCTATTGTTGTGTTCTTTTCCAGACTCTTGGGATCATCTAGTGATGGTTATTGGGAGTACAACATCCAATTTCAAGATGGAAGATGTTGCATCTTTGTTTTCAGAAGAGATGAGAAGGAAATCTTCTGAGATGGCTAAGGAAACTTTTGCTATCAGAGGAAGATCGAAAGAGAAAGGCAAGAAGAAGCACAAGAAGTCCAAATCGAAATCAGAAGGGAGATCAAAGTCTCCTGGCAAGAAGTCCAAGGTGAATTGTTGGAACTATGGGCAACCTGGTCATGTTTGAAAGGATTGTAAAGAGGAGAAGAAGAAGAAGAATAAGTATTCTTCTGACAATGACTCTTCTCACAGTGATGCAAACACCTTCATTGCAGCCTTGGCTACACAGGCATCAGATGATGTCTGGCTGATTGATTCTGGAGCATCTTTCCACATGACGTCTCATAGAGACTGGTTCACAAAGTATGAATAATACAATGGTGGAAAGGTGTACTTGGCAAGTGATTCAACTTTAGAGATTGTTGGTCGTGGAAGAGTCAGAATCCAATTCCCCGATGGCAGAGTGAAGGGAATCAATAATGTAATGCATATACCAGGTTGGCTCGAAACTTACTTTCTGTAAGTATGTTGAATGATATTGGAGTACAAGTCTCGTTCTCTGGAAATGGCTGCAAGATGACTAGAGATTCAATGGTGCTGGCTAGAGGTGCTCGAATTGGTACCCTGTACAAGCTGGATGCACAGGCTGTTCAATGTAACAGTGTCTCTGTAAAGTCACATAAAGCTACTCGTGGAGGTAAAGAGGGAAATATCCCTAATTGTGTAAACTCTATGGAAGTAAAACTTCCAGCAGAGAAGACTATGCTCTGGCATCATAGGCTAGGCCACATAGGAGAAAAAGGTTTAAAAACCTTGAAGAACAAAAACTTGGTTGAGCGGCTTGAAGAATGTAATCTCAAATTTGAATTCTGTGAGAATTGTATATATGGAAAACAGCACCATGTTTCATTTTATTCCAGTCCTCATAAATCTTCTGGTTTGCTAAATTATATCCATTCAGATGTATTTGGTCCAGTGGATGTTCCTTCTTTGTCTAAATCAAGATACTATGTGTCGTTCATTGATGATTATTCAAGAAGAGCATTTGTTTATTTTTTGAAAATTAAATCAGAAATGTTCAGTTGATTTAAGGAATTTAAGAATCTTGTTGAAAATCAGACTAGTAGAAAAATAAAATACTTAAGGACTGATAATGGTGGTGAATTTTGTTCTAATGAGTTTGAAAGATACTGTAAAGACTATGGGATTAAAATACATAAGACTACACCTTATACTCCACAGTAGAATGGAGTTACAGAAAGGTTCAATAGGACAGTGATGGAGAGAGCACGAAGTATGCTGAGTAGTGTTGGCTTGGAGGAGAAGTTCTGGGTTGAGGCTGTATCTACTGCATTTTACCTAATTAATCGTTCTCCAAATTCTGCTCTTGTTGAGAAAACACCTTTGGAAGCGTGGTTTGGTAAGAATCCCTCTTTAAGACATATTCGTGTTTTTGGCTGTGAGGCATATGCTCATGTGTCGGATGTGAAAAGATCTAAATTGGAGAACAAGGCTGTCAAATGTATTTTTATTGGCTATAGTGCTATCATAAAAGGATACAAGCTTTGGAATCCTGATACAGAGAAGGTTGTATACAACAGAAGTGTAATATTTCGTGAGCTGAAACCTTCCACTTTGGATCTATAGTCAGAGACAAAGTCAGAAAACAATAAGGATGTAGCTTTAATTCCTCCTACACCAGAGAAAGAGGAATTGAGAATTCAAAATGTACCTGAAACTGAGTAGAGCTCAAGTAGTTCTAATAGTTCTGAAGAAGAAGAAGAACCTCAACCTCAGCCTTAGCAAGTGAGGAGGTCAATTGGTGAAAGAAAACAACCAGATAGGTATGGGTTTCTCTTTGATAGATTCTACTTGTGCCTATGCTTTGATTTCTAGCACTGATGAGCCTAGGATTGTAAAAGAGGCATTTAAAATGTCTGATTCAGACTCTTGGTTAGAAGCCATGAATGAAGAAATGGCATCATTGGAAAAGAATGAAACTTGGAGTTTGGTTTCCTTGCCTAAAGGCAGAAAAGTTGTGGGCTGCAAATGGGTATTCAAAAAGAAGATTGGTCTGGATGGCAGTGTGGAAAAATATAAAGCGAGATTGGTTGCAAAGGGGTATTCCCAGGTAGAGGGAATTGATTATGGGGAAATATTTTCTCTTGTAGCTAAGCTGACATCTATCATATTTCTTTTGTCACTTGTAGCAGAGTATGACTTAGAGGTCGAACAGATGGATGTGAAAACAACATTTCTTCATGATGATCTTGAAGAAGAAATCTATAGGTCCCAACCTGAGCACTTTGTTGAAAAAGGTAAAGAGAAACTGGTTTGCAAATTAAAGAAGTATTTGTATGGGTTAAAGCAGTCACCTAGAATGCGGTACCAGAAATTTAATACTTTTGTATTGTCTTTGGGATTTGTGAGATCAAAATCTAATCATTGTGTCTATTATAAAGTTGAAAGTGATCAAGTGCTTATTATTGCTCTCTATGTTGATGATATGATGTTCATAGGAAATAGTAAGCTAATGATTTATGATCTTAAGTCTCAGTTGTCTGCTAAGTTCGAAATGAAAGAGGTGCAGCAAGGTATATTCTAGGGATGGAGATAACCAGGGACAGGGATAGTAGAAAACTTTGGCTCAGTCAGAGTAAGTATATCAAGACTATTCTAGAGATATTTTGCATGAATGATTGCAAGCAGATAGTTGTTCCAGTCTTGCAGGGAATGAAGCTATATGTTGAAGACTATCCAAAATCTCCAACTGAGATGGAGGACATGACCAGTGTACCCTATGCTAGTGCGGTTGGCAGTCTCATGTATGCAATGGTCTGTACAAGGCCAAAAATTTCCCAAGCAGTGGGAGTTCTTAGTCAGTTTATGGCTAATCTAGGAAGAATGCATTGGGATGTCGTGAAGAGAGTGTTTAGATATTTGAAGGGGACTTCAGATTTTTCTGTGTTACCATGGGAACTTGGTTGAATCACATAGGACTCTTAGTATTTGTGGATATGTAGATTCTGATTGGGCAGGGGACATTGACAATAGGAGGTCCACCAGTGGATACGTTTTCATTTTGAATGGTGGTGTAGTGAGTTGGATGAGTAAGCGGCAAGCTGTAGTCACTTTGTCCACTACAGAGGCTGAATACATGGCAGCTACTCATGCTTGTAAAGAAGCATTTTGGTTAAAACGTTTGTGTTCTAACATTGTTTTTGATGCAGGGTAAATAACTATTTTTTGTGACAGTCAGAGTGCAATTTGTTTGGCAAAGAATCCTACTTTACATGCCAGGATGAAACATATAGACATACAGTACCACTTTGTACGAGATATGGTGGAGGATGGAAAGGTTAGTTTGGAAAAAGTTGATACTTTGGAGAATGTTGCAGATGCATTGATGAAGCCAGTGAGCACAGACAAGTTCAGGTGGTGTGTCAGTTCGATGGGCCTTAGTGCCCATTATTTTCAGTAAGTTTTATTGTGCTCTGGAGGTGCATGTGTGATCTTCATCAAGTGGGAGATTATTGGATATTTATGTCTCAATCATCACAGGCTGTAACCTCTACTGGAGCAAAGTCGGTATGACATCCATCATGTCTAGCCGACTAGCAGCTTTGATACATTATGATTTGTACAGGTCATTATGACCTAGCCTCTATCTCACCAAACATTCCTATCATGGTGAAATTTTCTATTCGTTGTGATCTCTTACCGCCCGTGGAGATCTCTGGCCGACAGGCCATTCAATCGGGCATCGGGGAGAGTCTTAGTTGTTCACTATGAGCTCTCAGCGAGATGATTGTCTAGCCGACAATGTTTAGCTTGAAGTCTTGGGGAAAGTCTTGGAGTTTAGTATGACTTATATTGATAAGGAATGTCTCACTGACGGTGTACACTCGGAGCAGCACAAAGGTCTCGGTGTGAGGTCTTAGCGATCGGAAAGGGTCTTGCCGATAGTAGTATGGTTTCGAAGTAATGTTTGAATGCTCGGTGAAACCTTTTGGTGAAAGATATGTCTTGCCGACCGTTGGGTGCTCGGTGAAACATAAGGATCTCAGAATAGAGTCTCAGCGAAGGACGATAGTCTTGGTGACTGTTGATGGCTTCGGCGTAACTTAATGTAACTCGATGAAACCTCTTGGTGAGCGGTAAGTCTTGCCAATAGGAATGTTGAGATCGTTGTGACTTTGAATATTGATATGTGGTCTCACCGAAGAGCGATAGTCTTGTTGAATGGAAAACTCACATCTATGTGACTTATGGAGCTTCGGTATGACGTCTCAACAAAAGTGATATGTCTTGGTGGCATGGCGAAAGTTGAGTGATAGCTCTCTAGACTCGATGTAACATCTTGGCGATAGGATGGATTCTTGGCGATATCGAGTGTTTACTGTGTTGGCATCAGGGAGACACATTTAGTGTCTCACCGATATGACAACACAACTTAAAGCCATTTGACTAAGTGAGACTTTCCTATGTGGCGTCTCATGGACCAATAGGAGAAGTCGAATCTGAACAGTTGGAAGATAGTTCATTGTGATAGTTATGTGAGGAAGTTCAACAGACAGGGAATGCCATGAATATAGTTTGCAGTTGCAGATGCTCTATGGTTCGATGGTTACTTCGATCAACACTTGTTGTATCAGTTCAAATTGTATTAGTGGATGAATTCTATTTTGTGTAGACTGTAACGTGATGGTTCCTTTACAAGATTGATCATAGTGAAAGCTATTGTAATATGACATCAGAAAGATAAGTCAGAACATTTGTATGTAATCTCCATTACTGTAATACAAAGTTATTTCTCTTGGTGTGGTGGGTTTTTCTCCTGTAAGGGTTTTCCCACGTAAATCTGGTGTTCATCTGTGTTTGTCTAATTCTCTGTTTCTGATATTTAGTTCATAGTGCATCTTAATTGAACTGTAATTAAAAATTTAAAAGTGTATCTACATTCTTCCCTGAGTTTTTGACATTTAGGAGAGTTCTTTCCGCATCTAATTTTCCTTACACTTTTGACTTGTACCCGATTAAGAATGTAAACAATAGTACTCATAGCTTCTCTCCAATAGATATGAGGAACATTTCCTTCCAACATCATAGTCCTAGCAACATCTTGAATTGTCATGTTCTTCCTTTCCACAACTCCATTTTGCTGAGGGGTCCATGGGGTAGATAATTGTCTCTTTATCCCATGCACTTCACAAAAAGAATTAAACTCATGGGAAGTGAATTCACCACCTCTATCTGATCTCAAACATTTAATCTTTAGACCTGTCTCTGTCTCAACAATAGCCTTACAAATCTTGAATTTCTCTAGATCTCTAGATTTCTCCCTTAAGAAAGTAACCCACATCAATCTAGAGTAATCATCAATAAGTAACATGAAATACATGTCTCCTTGTAAGCTTTTGACTCTAGAAGGACCATACAAATCAGTATGAACAAGCTCCAACACTTCATTTGAACAATGTTTTTTGCTTCGAAATGAAATTCTAGTTTGCTTCCCTAACTGAAATTCCTTGCATATAGTATTAGTAGGCTTTACCAACTTAGGAAGATCTCTCACTGCCTAAGTAGAACTTATCTTGATAATATTATCAAAGTTTACATGGCATTCTCCTTTGCCACAACCAACTTTCATCAACTTGAGCAATCAAACAACTTTTACCAGTAGCATTCAGGTGAAAGATGTTACTTTTTGTTTTTGTACCTAAAGCAATCATATTTTTAGAACTTCGCAATATTCTACACTTTCCATTCTTGAATTGAAGATTGTATCCCTTGTCAACCATCTTTCCAACACTTAAGAGATTATGCTTCAAACCTTCCACATAAAGAACATCATCAGTATTATTCTTACCATCAAGACAAATACATCCTCTGCCACAGATTACACCAGCTTTGTCATCACCAAATATTACAACACCACCATCATACTTTTCTAGGCTCACAAATTTGTTTTTATCCCTATCATGTGATGACAACATCCACTATCAATCACCCATTCATCTT
Source organism: Sequoia sempervirens (assembly GCA_007258455.2). NCBI lineage: Eukaryota > Viridiplantae > Streptophyta > Pinopsida > Cupressales > Cupressaceae > Sequoia > Sequoia sempervirens. The sequence goes on along the minus strand of VDFB02270651.1, from coordinate 559,103,050 downwards.
TCTCTTCAACTCTGGCCACTAGAGCTTTCTCCACATTTGAGAAACTAATAAATTCAATAGGTACAAGATCATTTTCCTTGATAGAAATAAATACCCATTCATCTTCACTTGCATTCCCTTTATCAGATTCATCATATGTCACACCTTCATCGACAACATAATAGCACTTTCTTTGAAATCTAGGCTTGTTAGGTCTTGGCTTAGGAAGTCTTTTTGGACACCTTGATGCAAAATGACCTATCTTATTGCAAGAAAAACATTTAATAGGAAATTTTCCTTTATACTTACCTTCTCCTCTAGCTTCTCTTTTGACAATAAGTGCTTCAAGCTCCCCTAGTTTTCTCTCCTCTTCTTCAATCTCTCTCATTTCCTCCTTATACTTGAATACATTTCTAGAAGAAATTTCTCCTGGATCATATCTTTGTTTATCTCTCCCAGAAGTAGCAGCTTTGAATGTAGATTCTATCTTAGGAAGAGCATCACCAAATTCACTCAACTCAAAAGTAGCAAGCTTACCAATCAACATATCTCTGGTTACATTTGTTACAGTCCGAAGCTCCTCAATAGTAGTAGCTTTGACTTTTTATGCAGTAGGCAAGGATCTAAGCACTTTAGCAATAATCTCTTATTATTCCAATCGTCCACCAACACATCTGATACAACACACAAGTTCATTCACTGTTTGTATGAAAGAAGTAATGTTCTCATCATCACCCATTCTCAACATTTCATATTTCCCTTTCAAGCTTTGCAACTTAGCAATCTTCACATTAGCATCACCTTCATACAAAGTTTACAACTTTTTCTAGATCTCATAAGCAGTCATCAGATCCATAACATTTGTCATCTTAGAATTAGTCAAAGAACTCAACAATGCTTCCTTAGCCCTGATATTGTACTTGACTTTCTTAATTTCATCTGCAGTAGAAAGACCATTATGTGGAATGACATACCTATTCTTTGTAATTTTCAAGTAGGGTTCACCAATGCATCTTAGATGACACTCCATTCGAGCCTTCCACGGAGAATAATTTTTTCCATCAAATCTCAAACTTTCCTTCTTGTATGTCGCCATCCCAGATCACCTCAAGTTGTTAAACTTCTTCCAAGGAACCTGCTCTGATACCAATTGTTGGCAACACAAGGGAAGACAACTAAGAGGGGGGTGAATCAGTTGTCCCAAATTTTCAAAATTATTTAACTTATTAACTTTATTCTCAAATCTGAATAATAACCATGAAAGAATAAATCATCAACACATCAGAAACACACATAATACCAAGATTTTTTATGTGGAAACCCTATTAGGGGAAAAACCACAGTGGAGGCTAGTCTATAAGATTATACCTTGTTAAAAGTATAAAGAAATGTGAATGGGGAATGCATATGCATTCAGGCACACTACCTAGAGCTCACTACTCAATTACAAAAATAAGACTCACTATCTTACAAAAAGAATTGGATTACATCCACATGAGTTGAACTGAGAAAATAACATCTGCTAATGCCTTATTACAGTTTCGGTTAAGCACATGAACACTTCTTCACACTCTGCTTCTACCTTTGAAAGATATAAATGTTATTCACACATAGGACTCGCACACTTCACATACAAATCGCCTTCAAATGATAAAACAATCACTCATATATATCTGCAACAAGAAATTACATCGCTACATGTCGGCCTCAACAAAATAATAAAACATATGCAATCTTTCAGCCCAAAACAATAAATAATTTACAATGTGAATCGACCAAAGTCAGCCACAACATAGTAAAGACCCCAAAAAAATATTCAAACACAAAAAAACTTCAAATAATTATTCCTCAAAGATCCACAACATGCTACAACACCCTGTTGGCCATGAACATGAAAAACATGAACACGCAAGAGAAAATATCCAATCGCAAGCACAACGATCAATGCAGACGTGCAAAAAAAATAGATCACGATCTAGAAACATCCACAAACATCATGAATCACCAAAGAAGAATCCGCAACAACTGAACTTACTAGAATCACATCATCTTCATTCAGGAACACCAATTGAAGCAACAAAATGACTATTTGAACACAACTGCTCATAACTCAAAAAAATCTTCATGAAGATCTCTAAAAATTAATGTGGATAAATTAGATATAATCAACAAGAAACCCTTTAATCAACAACCACTAATCATCAACGTACTGAGCTCACTAATAGACTGAACTTCACTTCACCACTGACAACCTGCAACTTATTTCATTACAATTTTCTCAATATCTTCGACATATAGCTTCTAAGACATTAATGCCAATAGTGTTGACATCAATGAAAAACACATATCAGCAACACAACCACAACATCCAACAGTCCAAAAATATCCATGGTATGCTTCTGAGGTTGGTTGTTCATAATGAGGTTGTGCACTCAGTTGCACTATCATTATGTTTTGCTCTGCATTCTACTAGTATTACTTTTCATGGCTTGTGGTTTGGAACTAAAGTAAATTTATTCATAATGCATCATGCTTCAAATTTGCAAAGGTTGAGCTTTCACAGACAAAAAGTTAGAAGTGACAGAGTGCTCACCATGTTAATCGATCGACTGTGAATAATTGCACTAAATAAGGGAAGTGTGCGCGAGTTGGAGGAAGTGTGTGAAGATAAAATAGGACCAGTTTAAATCCATGAAAGGAAGTGCATGATGTTATCTTACATTGGAGGTAGGGAATTTTGATTTAGGCTCGTTTTGACTTCAAATTTCATATTTGTTTGCCTTACCCTTGTCTAACATGGATAGTTGTGGATGGTGTTAAAGGATTCTAGGCCGACATGAGAAGTTGTTAATATTTTTGGTAAGCATAGTGTAAATCTAGTGTTCCTTCTAAATCTATCACCATGGTATATTGAGGTTCCATGTAAATCTAGTGTTCCTTGTGTGGTTGTGTGCATCTGTATTTCTTAATTTCTTAATCAGCAATAATTGTTGATTGACACTTTAAGGTAACTGTTTGAAGAAGTTATTAATGATAATTAATGTTTAATCAAGTTGAAATTGGAATATACTGATTCACCTCCCTCTCAATATATCATGTACCCTTAAACATATTTGTTGGATACCCAAATGATGTCAAAGGATATAGGCTTCTCCATTCTACCACACATGATTTGTTCATTTAGAGGATTATTTGTTTTGAGGAGAGCCTTTCTAGTTCTTCTCTTGACACTTCTCTCACCACTATCAAACTGTAGTCCTTGCATCATGATGATCTAGTTCTTCAAAGGATCATAATCCTTTCGATTTTGATGAGGATTCTTCTTCCTCCACTTCAAATGATGACAGTGTTGATGAGGGTGCATGATCCACCTTCCAAGGATGTTGATTCTCCTCCTAACTCTCCTCCTCCAGCCATAGGGCCTCTTTGGACTTGACAAATAGTGCCATTAGCAATGGATTGGGTAATGGATCCTTTAAATCACAAGAGAATAAGATCACAGTTTCAAGACACTCCACATGTCTTCCTTGCCATGAATTCTAATCTATAATCCTTTCAAGAAGCTTTTGGTGTCCTTGATTGGGATGTAGTGATGCAAGAAGAGTCCAGCTACTTGGAGTGGAACAACACTTGAGATCTTGTACCACTTCCTAAGGGAAGGAAAATTATTTGATGCAAGTGGTTCTATCAAAAAAAATTATAGCATATGGGTCAGCTAACTAGCATAAGGCTTGCCTAGTTGCTAAAGGATTCTCCCAAATTTGATGGATTGACTACTATGAGACTTTTACACCAGTCACAAAAATGAATTCCATCTGACTTGTCCTTGATATCGCTACAACACATAGATGGTAAGTTGATGTAGAGCTAGGAAGATTCAACAACACATCTCACAAACCTTCAATAATAATCCAACACAATCTTTGTATGACACATTCTATTAGGCATTGTATATCACATTGGAAACACAGCCATGGCATCCCACAATTTAATGCAACAAACAGTCATTAATAACTTCCAAAAAACAAATAATGAAGCCAATCTCTCTGGTGATATTGAAGAAAAAATAGTTATAGAGTTTTCTTTCAATTTTTTATGAAGATCCAATGGTGGAAAAGAAAGTTATTGCATTTTCCCCAAAACTGCAAGCCCTAGGTAGGGTTCAGATTTACCCTCACAAAAATGGTCATAACTTATTCAAATCTTAATTAAATTTGATGAGACTTGAAGCAAATGAGATTATATTCACATGGAAACAAAATACAATTAGTTTCAAACCCCAAATATAGACTTTACAATCTGTACCATCATATTTTTTTCAGACTGTAAATTCTACACAATATTGTTAGAATAGGAAGTCTCACCAAAATAGTCATATCTTCCACAAAACTCAATAAAATTCAATGACACAAAAATAATTGGAAACTAGAAACAGAGATATTTCCATCCATATTTGATACTCCATTATTTGATTCCATACCAGGCCGTACAAAGCACAACTTCAGCCTAGAAACAATGTAAAAATCAAAAAATGCGCCCAAAACTTGAGGTTGCCATTCATCAAACTTCAAAAATAATGTCTCCAACCCCCAATTCGAGTTTTGGAGGGTGTCTTTATACATTTACAACCAAAACCAACTATTCTCAACTATATTTTGATTAGTTTGTTGACAAAACACCTTAATGACACTTTTTGACAAGTTGCTTGACAACTTTCTTGAGCAACTTTTTCAATTTTTACAATATGAAACAACTTTAAACATTATTTGACAAATGACTTAAAATATGATTTCCTACGACTTGAATGACTTCATGCATATCAAAAATGGCTCATTCAACCTTATTAAAACATTAAAACACCTAATCTAATGAATTTATACAATATGTCCTCATGGAGGCATGTGATCAAACAAGTGCTCCTACACCAAACTCTCGGGGGAAAAAGAATTCAAGCTCCTTTGAATTGTCTTCTTCTTGATCTTCCAGTTCCTTTGCACTTTTTCCTTCATCTTGGAAATTATCCCTTGGTCCTTCTTCCTCTTCTTCTTATACCATCTCTTCTCCATCATCTTCTCAACTTCTAGGCTCCAAAACTCCATTTCTTGTGTATAAACCTTAGTAGCATCATCTATATCTTCATTCTCATCATTAGAGTACCATATAGCAACATGTTTACCATAACCATAACCTGCATCATACTCTTGCAAACCTTCATATACCTCATTAGCAAACAAATCTACAACATCTTTGTTAACAACCTTATTATCAACAACAACTTGATCATGAATATCAACATCAATGTTATCAACAACTCTATCATCATCAACTTGAGTATCAATACCAAGGTTATCACTAACATCAACAACCTTCTCAACTTATTCATCAACAACAATTTCATCAACTACTTGAGTACCAACAACAACCATATCATTAATCTCAACATCAACATGTTCATTAACCAACAAAGAAGTTTGTTCATCTTCAAACACAATTGGAATGTCATGCATCTCAACTTGTAACTTAACTTGCTCAACTTGAACAATAGATTCAAACTTTACCTTTGCCTCATTTGCTTCCTTTTTTTTTATTTTCTTTTTCATAATCTTCTTTAGAGGCCATCTTAACCTCTTTGACATTGGTATATGCCAACTCCTTAGTGCTTCCTTAAGAAGTTGGTGTTCTTTGGCTAATATTTCCACCCTTTCCCTCATCTCTTCCAAGGCTTCCTCAAACTCTATTTGTCTTGCCTTCTTTCTCTCCATCTTTCTCAACTCTTTTTCCTCTTTTTTCTTCTTATGTCATGAATCCTCAGCCTACAAACATCTTTCCAATCTTCTCAACAAATCCATCTTCACAAGAAAGTATCTCCTTGCTTCCACTTCACCTAACCTCACCTAGGCAATCAGGTTCCTTCCTCAACTTGCACAACACAATACACAACCACAACCACAACCACAAAAACAAACTCTTCCTCTACCCAGACCTTACTAGGCTATGACCCCCTAAGACATTAAAAAAAACCTTAAATACAAATATATGGTCTTTGTTAAACCTTATTCATGAAAATAAAATCTATAATATACCCTATCCACCTACAAGACCTTATTTGCCATCATGAAATTAATTGACAATTTCTCACATTACATCATGTCTTCCTTGTTGCTTGCTAGTCAAAAGACTTGAAATCAACCTATTAGACCTTCAAGAAAAAATTTACTTCCATGACAATGGTTCAAACACCTTTATTTACCTCTGTACAATCTTTATAAACACTTATCAGACCATTACTTTCATTAGTTCTCAAAATTACCACTTAGGTTTCTCATTTCCATAGTAAAATAGCCCTGCTCAGCCCTGGGCATCACACAAACACCAACAAACCACTTTGTTTTGTCTCCAAGATGCATTTGAAACTTGACCCTACATGATACACACCAATCCACCAAGTTATAGTTCCAAAACAGTGGGTGGATTGGTGGAAAACATTATGTTTTAGGCTTGCAAACCCTTACAGAGTACAAACAGGGCAGTCCTTGTATTGGGTTGATTCCTTCCAAAAAACAATAAATTAGGACCTCAAACCAAGTGGAATTGAAAGAGAATACAAATATCTACAAACATTGATGATCTCAGCACATGATAAGTCTGTATAGGTCCATACAACACCCAAAACCTTCAAAGAAACAATGAAATAATAGAAAATTGTATAGAAAATGTGGTATTTACTATGAGAAATCTGATACAACCTTCTCCAACCCCCATTATGGGCCTTGAAGAGTCTTTTTTAAAGCATTTCAAATCAAACTACCTTCCAACCAACGTTTATAACTAATATTTGGATTAGTTGACACCTAAATTGCAAGTTTTGTTAATGTTGCTCTTGACAACCTTACATAGTTTATGCAATTTCCACCTAATTGACCCCCTAAGAAATTAAAAAAAACCTTAAATACAAATATATGGTCTTTGTTAGACCTTATTCATGAAAATCAAATCTATACTATACCCTATCCACGTACAAGACCTTATTTGTCATCATGACATTAATTGACAATTTCTCACATTGCATCATGTCTTCTTGTTGCTTGCTAGTCAAAAGACTTCAAATCAACCTATTAGACCTTCAAGACAAAATCTACTTCCATCACAAGGTGTAGGTGTCCCTGCACCATACACCCCCCCATGGAAAAGACTCTTGTCCCAAGAGTAAAATCTTGTTCCATGCCTCCATCTTATTGCTCTATGCATCTTCAGACATGTTACTTGCTTCCTTAGCCCTGGATCAAAATTTGGTGTTGTTCTAGGTCTCAGACCTGCAAACAAACAAACATCAGAATCACATAAACCTTCCTTCTCCTTTGTTCCACTCATACAGAGGTAACTTTCCATCCACCTTTGCATACTCTGCTGGAAGTCAATTTTGTCTTAAAGGTCTAATAGGTTGATTTGAAGTCTTTTGACTAGCAAACAACAAGGAAGACATGATGCAATGTGAAAAAATTTCAATTAATGTGTATGGGTACCTAACATGGCCTCATTTTTTGGGACCCATCATCTTTTACATCCTCCTAAGTTGTGCTTAAGGGGGCGTGTTAGTGTAGGTTTTTATTTTTCTAGTGGGATATTTATTTTTCCCTTAGTTATAGGTTTTGCGGCCTACACATTTATTAAGCTTGCATAGGATAATAAAGTGAGTTAATCATTTAATAACTAGGGGACAAAGTGATGAGGTGTCTCCATCCTTTAAGGGTGGAGTATTTACTTTTTCATTTTATTTAATGTTGGTGGTTATTGGTGGTCAATTTTCATTGGTTGATTTACCACCTCCATCCTCTCCTTAGTTCTATATAAACTCACTACCTAGCTTATATTTTTCATCTTGGAAGATCTTAATGCAATTCTATCATCCAAACATTGCATATCTCTTGGAGTTGTTGGTTTACATTGTTTATGTTTTTCCAGTTTATGTAGCTTTGAATTTCTCTTAAAAATTTATTTGGGTTATTCAATCTATTTCATATTTCTAACAAGGATAGGGATGCCCTACATAGAGAGATCAATGAACTAAAAGAGTAATTGTAGGTGTTCGAAAGGGTAGAAGAAACACTTAAAAATGGAGCCATAATTGATGTTGAAAAATTGATCAATGGTATATTCAAAGAAAGTGTTTAGAATTTAATGAATATGGTTGGTGATGCATTTTAATTCTACAATAACATTTACAATTCCTTGATCATGTAAAAAATAAGGATATTTCTCTTTAGAAAAATAAACAAGAGATAAATTCCTAGGGTCTTGATAATGAAAACCATCTACAATAATTCCAATTACAATCTTAAAATCCCAAAAGGAATAGCGTCCACATACAAGGCTACATAACTCTTGTATGATGTATTGTCTCTCATGAGTTGAAAAAGAGTGAGTTTAATACTATTATATTTTTTATCAACACCTATTAAAAGAAGAAAAGATCGGCCCTATCTTATGTAGTACACAATTAGATTAAAAACTTAGACTAGAGATAAAGGATAGAAAATTTCAAGTTGCACTTGATGCTAGGTCTAGATTCAATATAAATAAGTTGAAAACCATCTTGGATATTGATTGAAATATAGAAGATGATTAGAAAGAGTGGGCCAAATAAATATGGCTAAAGTTACTTATTTTTTTCATTCTTTATTGATTCATATATAAATATTTTTTCATGGCCATATGATTCATTTGTAAAGTTGAATCATTACACTGACCTACTTCTATAGGGATAGTAAAGCAATGAATAAAAGTAGTTAGACTATCAATACATTTTGATTAGTGTTGGCCTCTTTTGTAAAATTTTCATGTTGAAATGACAAGTGTCATCATGCATCAAACCCCTTTTGGAGTCACTTTTATTCATAAAAAGATTAGTGTTGCATGCTCTCTATACCAGTTGTCATACTCATCTGCCTTTGAAATGTCGCCTTTAACCTGGTTCATATCATTCTTATGTACTAATGTTAGTACAGGTACACAATTTTGAGGATAATATTCCATCATTTCAATTGGAACCATAGGAGTAGTTATCCAATATGTTATAAAGCTTTGGAAACTTTAAGTAAATGCACGGGTAGGTTTAACTCCTAGTTCCTCATCATACACCAGCATCCTCACTGCTCTATGCCAAAATAGGAGCCTTGAAGCCACGTTTGGAACATCCATCGAAGCATGATGAAAATGGAAGCTTGTCAAATATTACAGTTGCTAACGCCCTGGCATAAATGTATGCAAAATATGGAAACATGGACAACGCATGAAATTTTTTTGACATGAAACCTCGCAGAAATGTGAGGTCCTGAACGCCATAATCGCAGGACATGCACACAATGGATTTGATGAAAGGGATTTTCATAGGTGTAAATCCAGATTCCACAACCTCTACCAGCAAATATTCCATACATGTACGCTAAATTGGGAGCTTTGGAACAACACATAATCTTGATTTTATGGTTATAAATACTTTGGCGGATGTGCATGCAAAATGTGGAAAGCACAGACAAGGCGCGACATGTTTGACAAAATGCCTCGCATAAATGTGGTTTCAGGAAATGCAATTTTTGCAAGCAGTGCGCAAAATGGATTAGTTAATAAGGGTTTGGAACCACAGACAAGCCGCTCGATCTGTTTGACAAAATGCATCACAGAAATGTGGTCTCATGAAATGAAATATTTGCAGGGTATGTTTAAAATGGTTTGTTGAAAAGGTAATAGAAACTTTCAAAAAAAAAACAAATTACATATGTAAAGCCAATCCCTCGCCCTGGATAACATATCATGCCTGTGTTAAAAATAGAGGGCGTTGGAAGAATCTATCAATACCCGAACTGATGATTACAACTTTTCAATGAGAAAGGGGTTATGTGCTGTAAAGCTTTCAAGGTGGAAGAAAAGTTTGGGAAAACCACTGCCTGTGGAAAGCAAGGGGAAGAACCAAAATTAGATGGGAATCTTGTCACTGAAGAGAGGTTCTGCAAAGCTGGAAATCCCACATGTGGTATAGAAACTCACAAGAACAAGTCACTTAAGGCCATGAATTGTGATATATGTTTGCATTGAATTTGGATTTTTCAGTGAATTCTCTTGTATTCTTTGAAGGAAGGCTACTAACCAGAGTGAGGGGCAATATACTTCTATTTGATGTGAAGGGAAACTAAATGAAGAGTTTGCTTACGGGCATATCGCTCATCTGAAGTATGCCCTTCTTTGTCACATTGTGGGTGTTGAGTAAAGTATTGGTTTAGATGTGAAATATCATTGTAGATGTTGTGACAAGAAGACAGACCGAATAATGCATCAGGGTGCCTCAAAATACAGGCTGATGTTGAGTGGTGTGGGTAGGATATAAAAGGAAGACAAGATGCCATTGAGTACGCCAAAAGACATAAATTTCTTGTTCCAGTAACTAAGAAATCAATTTACAGTAAAGATTGAAGTCTATGGCATCTTAGCTACGACAGATATATCCTTGAAGCCACACAATGACATGTTTTTTTATGACAGTGGACCCAGAGAAAGTGCCAAATGTAGCAAAATATGTCTAGATAGGCATAAAGTTTGGAACACCAGTCACCCTAAATGGTAAAGAACGTTTTTCTCCTGCAAATTTATTAGCAGAATTGGATGTAATTGGAAGCAAACCGAGGCCTCTCTATTTATGGTTGTAAATGTACCCAGTACTATGGACATATGTGCTCGGGAAAGGGCTATCTAGATAAGTTTGGGTTAAATAGACCAAATTATTATTGCATCTACTGATGTGCCATGCTTTTCCCTATTATTTGGTCTAGTGGGCATCTTTGAGAAGCTACCCAGATTGATGGCAAGAACTGGCTACCTTATCCTTATCCATTTTCACAAACGACAAATTCACACAATCCATATTTCAGACTTGATGATGAGGAAGAGGAAATACTTCGTCAGAATAAGTCAATATAATCATATTAGACCTTCCATGGAGTATTATGTGTGTATGGTGGACCATCATCACCATGTTAGCTAGCTTGAGGAAACTCTAAACTTTATCACCGAAATTTCAATCAAACCAGCGATGGTTAGGTGGTCATATTTCTTTCTGTCTGCAAAACACAAAAGAATATTTAAAGTTGGCAGGTTGAATATTCAAGAAATTTGAATGTTGTGCAATGAGATGGCAATGTATTTCGTATCGAATTCCACCCAGGGGGGTCAATCTATTGACTAGAGGGTTTTGGAACCACATTCTAAACCCATTCCATCGAATTGGGATAGGGGAGAGGAGCCCATAGTGGAGCACCCTAACTCTACGTATCTCAATTTTTTATTATATAGTTTCAAATCAGTCCTAATTTTGTACAGCAATTTATTTTGGCAACTCACTTGCTTAAAAAATTTAATTTTAGGGTCACATCATCAAATATGATGCCACTGCAATGCTTTTTGTTGAGGTATCCAAAAAGGCTGAAAAAAATGTGAGACCAATAGTGGTGCACTAAGTCATGTTTCATGTTTTATTGGTGCGCCGATGTGGTATCACATGATTTGTCAGTTTGTGTACTTTATGGATAAAAAGTGTTTTGCAATTGGCTATTAAGGTGCTCCACTATGGGGTCCACTAAGGACAACTACCCCACTATGGGCCCCTCTCCCCTAATGAAAATGCAAGTGCATGGGTAAATATATTTACTTGATAGTATGTATTAATGAAATAAGGTCTAGTTTAATATAGTTATTGCTAGTGAAATATAGTTATTGCAAGATATAAAACACTTGAGCATTTTCATCCTCATGAAAACTTCAGAAATATCTATTCATTTCAAACAGAAAGATATAAGTTTTGAGTTTTTAACTAGTTGGATGATGAGGTGGTTAAAAAGACAAATGAAGTAGATAAAGATGAAAATACCACTTGGAAATCTAAATAAAGTATCACAAGAGATGCTTTGGTTGATTACTGATATACCTATAGCTTGCGCGTGCAAGGTGTTTGACATAATGCCTTGACAAGCATATGCCAGTCAAATTTGCATGAAGAATCAAAGCTTTATGATAAGGTAAGTTATATTAATGTTTTTTAAAAAATTATTTAAATGAGTTGGAGACATACATTCATTAAAGAGAACTTTATAATATTTTAAACATTTTGTAAAGTCTTACAAGAAATGGTTGTAAATCAATTACAAATTACTAATGTGCTGGGAGACTATAAAGGAATGTTTTCAAATGTAAAATGAGTTCAATATTTTTAATCTAGGGGTTGATTTTAGTAGAATGTGGAAAAACAGAGGGCTTCTTGATTCATATTTTGTCTAGAGGAGTTTCTGAACTTGTGTAGCTTCAAGAAAATAATACATAAAGTAGTTGATTATTATGTTTTAGTTTCTTTTTGTGTTATCATTACTAGTTTTTGTATGTTAAAAGAGTATTCCTTTTGTATTATGGTGGAAACTATTAGTCATCTATTGTAGTCTTCATAAACTATGCAATATGTATAAAGAAATTCATCTATAATCTAGGCATCTTGATTTAAATGATGTTCATGTCTATCTCTTCAAATGTCGATATTTGCATGTTATTCATCCACTATTGTTACAATATCATATATACGTTATTATAAAATCCATCACATAAATTCGGGAACATAGTTTCTAGTTTCATGATGTGTTTTGGTTAGTTTTTCCATAAGTTTTTGAAACCCTGTTGGTACTCTTGTGTCTACGATTAGGGTTTCTATAAATTTTCCCTTTAGTTTTTTCCTTTTCTACCTTTGGTATTTCTAGTTAAAATGCATGAAAACCTCAAATTTGATCATACAAGGGAGTCGCCCCTCTCAAACACATAGGAAGATTGCTATTTCATAGTGATATCTCTAACTATTGGTATGGTTTCATTGCTCTTCGAGCAAGTAGGGTCATTCTTGGAGATATAACCACAGTGATAAATTTGTTTATCAAAAATTAGAAATGGCATTAAAATGGGAAAGATAATGACATAATACTATCAAAGCGGTCATTACCAAGCTAGGAAATCTCTTGCATAGGACATTAGCTAAGTGTGGAAAGATGGGGGACCAAAAAATGGCTACAACCACTTTTTGGCCCATGTAAGACATAAAATGACCACGTTATAACACACTTATGTTTTGTCTAATATAAAATATTGAATTTGTGGATGTCATTGAGTACACCAAAAGAGATAAATGTCTTGTTCAAGTAACTAAGAAATCAATTTGCAGTAGAGATTGAAGTCAATGGCATCTTAGCTATGAGGGATATATCCTTGAAGATCCAACTATTGAGCCAAACAATTACATGTTTTTTTTATGACAGTGGACCCAAAGAAAGTGCCAAATGTAGCAAAATATGTCTAGGTATGCTTAATTTTTCTAACACCAGTCACTCTAAATGATAAAGAACTTTCTCCTACAAATTTATTAGCAAAATTGGATGTAATTAAGAAAGTAAACCAAGGCATCTCTATTTATGGTTGTAAATGTTACCTGTGTTATTGGAAATATACGCTTGGGAAAGGGCCATCTAGATAAGGTTAGGTTATATAGACTAAGTTATTATTGCTTCTAGATGTAGTGTATTGATTTGTCATGCTTTTCCCTATTATTTCGTCTATTAGGCATCCTTGAGAAGCTACCTAGATTGATGGCAAGAACTGACTAACTTATCCTTCTCCATTTTCACAAACTACAATTTTGTAAGCCAAAGTCACACAATCCCTATTTCGAACTTGATGATGAAGAAGAGGAAATACTTTGTTAGAATAAGTCAAGATTATCATATTAGGCCTTCCATGGAGCATTATGTGTGTATGGTGGACCATCTTTGCTATGTTAGCTAACTTGAGGAAGCCCTAAACTTCATCACCAAAATGTCAATCAAACTAGTGATGGTTAGGTGGTTTTATTTTCTTTCTGTCAGTAGAACACTGCAATGTCATAAAATTGCACCCCCAATGCAATTTTACATTACATAAAGCCTTACTTTAGCTTAATAAAATGATAATGTTAATCTCCATCTTTTTAGCCTTCATTTTTGTCCTTGACCCCATTGTTGTCGATTGCTAAGGGATTTTTGTCAGGGATACTTTGGCATTGCACAGACATTTGTGTGTCATGTGAACATCTTGATAGGATTCCTAATCATGTGGTCATTGGGACATTACTCTTTCTCCTACCCATGAAGTGTAAGGTCTCTGTAGTTGTAGGCAACCCAAAAATGGCCTGCTTGCATGCATTTCTTCATTCAAACCATTCTTCCCTCTCACTCATTCATTCACACATTTTATCTCACATTCTCTCAATCTCTCATTATTGCAACTTCACACCTTTCATTCTTCCATTCAAGCTCTTCTACATTAAACTTCTTGCATGTTCATGACTCTATGTCCTTGTCCCAAGGTCTCTCAAAGCATTGCACTTCCCCTCAACTTCTCAAGCTCATTGGAGAGAGCGTAACACTTTAATTTTATTGTATTAGTGTTCTTATTTGGATAGCATATTGACATCTTGCATGTTCTCTTTCTTTATCTTTTCATTCCATACTACTTATTATTTATTTATCTATCGTTTTGTCTCTTTGGCTATTTGTGGAGGTGGAAATACCAAAATAGGGGTTTGACTAAGGCAAACCCTGAAACAACCCCAACACTTTTTGTTGTTTCCATGTGTGCAAGATTTTCATGTGGAGCTTTGTGGGAGGCTTCATAGCTATACCACCCATGAGTTCATTCCTTTTTTTCACCCCTTGCCATTTTGTTTAATAGTCCATTTACTTTCATTATCTAGTATTATTTATTCTTCTTGTTGTGCTTTTTCTACTACACCCTTAATATTAGAGTACATTGAGTTATGAATACTTGGCTTGTGGCTATTTTAACTTCTAATTAAGTCATATTATCATTATTGTATTGTTATTTAGTTGATTAGGTCGGCCTAGGGCTTATAGGGTTATCTAAGTTGGCCTAGGTGATATCCTAGGAATAAATAGGTATATATAGGAGGTTGTGAGTCTTATTTCATCATCATATTGTGAATTGTGTTCCCATTGGAGATATTTGGAGGTTTTCCCCCTTGAAGTGGCTTGTCATTCTTAGTTATTATCAAGTATTTTCAACTATTTAATATCATATTCTTCTATTGTGCATGGTATTTCATTACAAGTGGTATTAGAGCATGATCTTGGCACCATTATGACAAGGCATTTTTTCAATTTTTGAGGTCATTTTGTGAAACCTATACCTCCCTAATTTTGACGAATTTGTATCTGGTTTTTAAAGGGTTTTTGAAGGAAATTTTCAAGAAGCTATAGTCCATATTTTAGAAGAATTAGAGTAGAATTGAGCGATTTATTGTAGAATTAGGGTTTCTTCCCAATTTATTTGGAAAACACATATCTCCCACAACTTGACGAATTGATCCCTAATTTTTTTGGGTTTATTGAAAAATATTAGAGGAGACTACATTCCAATTTTTAGAGCAATTGAAGCAGAAATAATTGATTTATTGGGAAATTGGGGTTTTTAAAAAAATCGCTCTCAAGGCTACAAATCACCTAATTTTGGGGAGATTTTTCTATTGGAATGTGAACTAAGCTATGGTAAGTCACAGTGAACTTTTTAAATTATTTTGAATTTATTTGAGTGATTTATTGCAAAATTGTTTTCTACTATCATGACAAGGCTTGCAACAAGAGGCCAAAATAATGCTACCACATCGAGGAAATCTTTAGAGAATGAACCTTGGATGTGCAGGTAGTCTGGCTAAGGAACCTAAGCATGAAGAATGCAAGCTATGAACATTTTGATGTGATGGGAGTGCTTTGGTTACCTTTAGGGTTTTCACTTGATTCTAATATATGCTAACATGTAATTATGATTTTGATTATGATTATCTTTATTTGTCATGAAGATGTACTGACTTGTGTTCAAGTGTTATGGTTGCAAATGGGACATGAGCTTATGTTGGTGCTTTAGTGAGTGTGAGGTATATTGTCATGTTATTATTGCTATGCAGAGATTTATTTGGATAGATAGGTGGTGCAATAGTATGTTATTGGATTGGGAGGAAAGGGCGGCATCATACCATTAGACGTATGGGGGACATACAAGAATGAGATACGATTGCTAGAGTTCCTTTCCTAGTACTCCGGCTATTACGCATATGTGTTCTAATTTGTATGTTTGAGTGAACAGGTACTATGCTATGTATCCACTTGAATTGGAAGGTCTAAGCGTTCTCTGAACCCCATGGATCAATTGATGGGAGATAACATTTGGTCCCCTACCCTAGTCATCATCCTCGGAGAGGGTGAGTATCTAGTTTGGCACTCCATCAGTTTTGTCAGTATGCCAGTTTGGTCAATTAGTGTTGCTTGGGGTTTTTCTTTTCGACCCTACATAGTGGTTGAGTAATCATTTGGGTAGCCCTTTCTACATTTTAATATATTGACAATAAAGTGAAATCACTACATTAAATAGCAAGCATAACCAACCATATAATGTAGTGATTTCACTTTATTGTAAATATATATATATATATATATATATCACAGTAAATAGTAGAAGAATGTGATAGATTAAATAGGTAGCGACGAAATAAGAAATATTATTTAATAAAAGATTTCCTTTTAATTGGATAATTTATAATTAAAGTGAGCATTTAATTGTGCATATAATTAAGGTGAATTGATTTATTCATAAATAGATAATTGAAGTGAATTGAATTATCTTATATATATTTGAGGGTTAGGATTAAATATTAAAAGAATGTTTTAGAAGGAATAAGAAAATATTATTTAATAAAGGAATTTAATCGAATAGCTTTTATTAAAATGAAAATATTAAAAAGAATTGTGTAATTAATTAAGTGAATAGATTTACTTCGTAGATAGATAGGTTATTTAATTAATATGAATTAGAGTAAATATTAAATGGTTTGGTTACTTATTTCTAATTGATTAGTGAATGAACATTACTTATCCTTTTTATAATTATCAAATAGTTGATTAGTAAAATTACTATGCAATTAACTAATTAGAATAAATGATATACTTACTTCCAACTTATTTTGGTAAATGATCTAATATTTGAATTAAGTGGTTAAGTCAAAATCAGTGGTAAGAATGTGGGAATGATGCCTTATTTATGGGAATATTTTTATGTTTATAATGTTATGGTTAATTGGTTGTAATAAACAAATTGTCTTGTGTACTGGTTTAAGTGTTATGTATTTGTCTAGATGGATGTCATCTGTGGGAACAATGTTGGGAAGTGTATTTAGTTTCCAGAGGCCTAGGAGGGGGTATAAATTGTGTGTATGGTCCTCATGATTATTTAATCCTGGAAGTGGTTGGCTAAATGTGGGGTATGTGTGTGTGTGAAACCTAAAACCTAAGGGATGTTGGTGTTGTTGGCAATGTTGTGTTGGATTCCATGTATAACGCTTGATCGTGTTAGCCTGTTGTTTTCCTAACTATTTGTTGGATGTGGCACCCTATGTTATCTCCTAACATGGGGGGTGGACCTTAGGGTTCCACATGGTTGGGAGGTTGATGCTTTTTCTCCATTGGGTATTCTTGTTGCAAGTTTGTAAGCATGGTGACTGATCTCTACTTTGTGGATTCTAGTACATTTTCTTGTTTGAGATGATCTTCTTTCATGTATTCATATTTTGGATGGTACTTTTGTTGTATCACTTAATGTAATATAATGTATTCTTCCCACATGTAATAGGAGAAGCAATGTTGTGATTATTGTAATGATGTAACATCTATTGATGATTTCATCTTATAAAAAGCATTATAAAGAAATGCATCTTTCATATGATATTTAGTTAGGAAAAAGATCTTTAATGGCTAATTATTAGTCATTACATTGTGGAAGTAAGTAATGTAGGGTCATTTGATGTGGTGCTTAAAACTGAACCTTGAATGTTAGATTGATCATATTATCTTAGCAGATGATGAAATGTTTCTAGTAATCTTGATTGTTAGTTTATGAGTAGCGTAGTCGGGGAACCTTAGAGGACCTAGGTTTAGAGTATTATGTTATGTTATGTTATGTTATGCATTTTATAATTATTTGTTTTTTTTTTTTTTTAAATGTTTCATTATTTTGACCTAGTGTAGTGTTGTCCTCTGGGGTTCCTTGGCGGGGGTGTTACACCTGGTATCAAAGCCCAAGTTCTAACACTGGGCACTCTGGTTTCACTTGAGCCTATTATGTTGTCCTAGTTGATTTTTCTTGTGTGACCTTGTTTCATTTCCATGACTTCTAGTTCAAGAGAATGTGGGATTGTGTCTTGGGAACAAATATGTGAATGTTTTGTTTTGTAAAAAATTGAATAGCTTGTGATGAAGTAAGAGTTTTTGTGTTTAGGAAAGACCTACATGAAGTAGTAAGAGTTAAGTAGATGATCACTATTGTTATTTTGTGAATATGGAACTTTTGTATAATCTGTTGAACTCTAGATGCATGAATGTTGATGTGAAATTATTAATGATTCTTTGATGCATTTAGAAATTCATGGTGTTTATGTAAAATTCTTATTGTGTGGAAGACAAGTTAGTTTTCATATGCATATGTTATGAGGATAGAATGTTATACCGAATGAATAAAAGTGAATGTGAAATTGGTAAGTGGAGTTGTTAAGTGATCACAATGATCATGACATTGACATTTAGCATCATGTGATATATGGAAAAGAGTAGAGTGAAAGAAAAAAATAATAGAGGGTTATGGATAATATGTAATGATATGAATCACATTGGTTATGGAAATAAATGTACTTATGGTATGTGATATTTTGAAAAGTAATAGAATTGTGTATGTAATAGTACCCCCTTGTAAATGTGAGAAACCAGTAACTGTGCATTGGTTGAGTGTTGTGAATACCTCATACTTTTTGTGTGCTCATGGGATGGTGATACTATGTACTCATCCATGGGGAATATTTTGTATTTTTTTTGGTGTGGGATTAACCATACCATTATGTGTGCTTGTATGTTTGCTACCTGATTGACAGCCAACCCACGTGTGGTTGAAATTTATATATAAGAGTATCCAAAAGATAGTTTCACAAATTCTTTTCTTTTGGTTGTCTAGTCCCTTAATTCGTGAAGGGGTAGTAGCAGCCACAAAGTTCCTTGGGCGAGGTGTGTAGCATACGCATATTGTAGTGCAAAGCGGTCTCAGCTCAACCAATCATGAGGAAAAGTACTCACTACTTCCCCTTATGATGGATCAGGGTAATTGATCCACCTAAGCTAGCCTAATCCCCATAGTTTTGAGTACAACAACATTGGTTTGTTGGTATATGCCTAGTCATTCATAGGGACATTGAATTGGCATTCCTTGGCTGCCTATAGGGGTGTTGAGCTAGCATTAGTGAGTCAACCTCATTCGTCTGAGAGGTGAAGCTCTTGTATCACCAAGTTCTTTAGCAAAGTCGCCACCTCCTTTAAGAGGGAAAAATCTTCAAGTAATAGGAACATCTTCAACAATGAGATTTCCTTCTGAGTTATTTTCACCAGCAAAGCACCATAGATCATGAAACTTTCAAGTTCACTGTAACAATTTCTTTCCCTAGGTATGAATTTCTTCAATATTTGAACCAAATATTCAGATTAGCAAATAATATGACTTTATGATAGGACAATCTATAACTGGAGATTCAAATTTGTTGATAATCAAGGTGAAGAAAGCTTGCAATATGAACTTAAATGAGTGAATGCAAATCTAAAATATGTAGATTAACCTTAGCCTTAGTGTGAAGAAAGAATGAGAGAGAGAGATAGAAAAATCATAATACATGCAACAACAGATTTACGTGGAGAAACCCTGAAGGAAAAAAACTCCACCACTGAAATAGAGGCAAGTATATTACTAATAATCTCAAATATTGCATGTAGCAATAGACTTCTCTTATCATTCTCTATAAATCCAGCAACACCCTGTTACCCTGCAAAACTGAATTGAATAACTCTAGCTCAAGGCCCTAATTTATAGAGATTTGTGAGGATGAAAACCACCATGGTTTCACCAAACAATAGGCAGCAATACCACCTAGAAAAACCCATGCCTCCCTCCTTGAAATGGTTAAAAAATACCAAAAATAGCCTCTTACAAATGCTCTTACAACTATCATAAGGCATCTTTCATGCATGGGTGCTTGGGGTCCAAAAATAGCATATTTTGTCATAGGAATCTGTCATACTATCATAGCATCTTATGAAAATTGTCGTGCATGTCATAGATGCTCTTACAACACCCTATTTTGACCCAACAACCTTATTTTAGAAGATTCCAAGGTGGGACACCTAGCTATTTGTTCCTTTTTCCAAAAGGACAAATGGTAACGGTAACACTGCATTTACATTGTCTCTTTCACCACTTTTGGTCAAACAGTTTCACCTCTTATGGGTAAATGTACAAAACACTTTAGGAGAATAATAAATTAAAGGATTTACAAGGTTGATGACACCTAAATCCTAACAAAAGTTCTCCCCAGTAGAGTCGCCAATCTATTGGTTATTAAATCTACAATCCGCTTGAATCCTAAAGGGGTGCCAAGCCTAATGGTCAAATTCAAGGAGAGATTCTCCCAACGAACGAGAAATTGAATTTAAACCCTTTCTCCCTGCACTTTAGGCTCTGTGGGAGGGTGATCCCGACAATATGCTTGTAGATACTTGTGTGCCCAAGCATCCTGACACTATAAATAGATAATTCTCCTTCAATGGACATACTACCCTAAATATTTGGCTGACCTTCATGGTGATGCTTGATTTAAACATGAAAAATGTAAAGCATTAAATTCCACACACAATTATACTGAGATAGATAAGTAAATTGATTTTAATTTGTAGCTGCTCATAAATAATCCTAGGAAACTACAACATTAAAAAACCAGTGTCATGTTCTAGGGCAGAGTCACCTAAAACATATAATTCAAAATGCATCATAGCATTTACCGTGTCATAGTTATGCCTACCAGGTGATACCTTACACCACTGATACCAAAAACTCAACTAGTCATACTTAACAATCCTAGCACATAGTTGCACACAACCTCTATCTATGTTAATACAATTTAATTCTGTTGGGAGCCTTGCAACATGAGCATGAAGTATGGATGGTTTGTGTTGGTTGTTCCTATGTTGTCATTGATTTCAACATGGTGATAACTATATGGGAAATTTGCTTGGTTTACCAGAAGTTGTTCTCTGCTGTTAATACCCTTTTGTGATGGATCAATGTGTTGGTATTTGAGTTTAGAATTCACCACAAGATTTGATATGACTCTAATCTCTTAACTATGTTTTCTTGACTCATTTAGACAACTATATCCTAGATCTTGAGATGTCTCTTGTTGTGAGCAGAAAATTATCTCTGATAGAGTTTAACTCTGTATCCTACTATTGTTATGTGCATGGCATACTGTGTGGGAGACTCCGCATTCTACTAAGGTGAACATTCTTATGTTGTAGTTTTGTTGATAGTCTCTATGTTGGTAGTATTATGGGAAATTAATGTGTTCTCAGATCTGAAAGGTGTTTGCTTTGAGGATTATTTGTTGGTTTGGAGAATTGTGTTCTAGTCTTGGCCGACTCAACATATGCAAAATATTATGAAGACTAGTTATGTTTTATAGATGATAGCCGACTTGGCATTATGCACTACGTGGATAAAATGTTCAAATATTATATGGTATTGACAAAGAAGGTTTTGATTATTTTGTGTTCATCTAATTAGGCCGACCTAATTGATGATCAAGATATACTTGTATATATATAAGATGTTTTGAGGAATGAAAAGAAGATGAGTAGTAGAAGCAGATATATGGAGTGAATGTGAAATGTGAAGAGGAAAAGGTGTGTGAAGATCTGAGCCTAAATGTTGTATAAGTTGTGATCAGTGCAACTTTTATGAGAAACTACTATGTGAGGCAATACTTCTTATTCTGAGCTTCAATGGAATTGAACCCTGCACATTGAAGGTGTATCCTATTAGTTCAATCTTTTGGCAATGAGCCACTATCATTGTATCTTGGCAGTTAGCCATCTTTTGTACTTAGGAAATGAGCCTTTTCAGGGATAGTGAGCCCCATAATATTTTGTATCCAGATATAACATATTGTGAGTTAACCCTCACTGTGGTTTTTCCCATTTTGGGCTTTCCATGTAAAAATCCTAGTGTTCATGTGTATGGTTGAATTAACTTGTTTCTATGTTCTCTCTTGCTGATTTAGTCATAATTGTGATAATGTTTAAATAGATTTAATTATGGTTTTATGGAATATTGATTCACCCCCCTCTCAATATTCTGGATGTTCAACAATTAGTATGAGAGCTTGGTTCCTCGGAAGAATCCTAACAGCTTGAGGAAGGTCCTAGAATTTGAGTATAAGAATTTTTTTCCTTTTGAAGTAGTCTCTGCTGAATATTCAGAAGAAATGGAAGATTTGAAGGATAGGTTGATGAAGGTGAATGGGTACATTGAAAAGTTGCAAATTAAAAGTGTTGAAGCATGTGATTTTTTGGTTGAAGGAAATAAATTATCTCTAGCCTACTACAACAATTGGATGAGAAGAAAAAAACTAAAGAATGCTAGGAAATTGAAACTCAAAGGAAGATGGATGAATGCATAAAGCTAGAAGAACAAGTAGAAATCTTGAGATCTGATCTGGAAAAGGCAAGAATTTTTTAAGAAGAATTTAAGATAAGCTTGGTGATGCTTGATAAATTGATTACATCTCAAAGATAGAAATGGATAAGAGTGGTTTAGGGTTTGAGGAAGGTCAGAGTTCTAAAGTGAAGCAATCCACTGGTAAGAAGACTCGGTACAAAAATGGGAAAATCAAGGAGCTAAGAAGAAATTATGGAAAAACTCCTGACAAACGACATGATGCTAAAAGGTATTTATCTTTCAATGGTGTTTGTTATTCTTGCAAGAAATTTGGTCATAAGGAAAAAGACTGCAAAAGTAAAATGAATGACTCTTTATCATTCTCTAGCAAATGTTCTAAGAGTAAGAAGAATGGATATAAAGTTAGTCTGTTGGATAAAATGGAAAATGGAAAGAAGAATATTGTTTGTTGTAAGTGTGGCAATTTAGAATGCCCTAGTAGTAATAGCAGAAGAAAGAAAAATATCTATCTGGTGAAGAAGAATGATCAAATCATTGATTTGGAAGAAGCAATAAAGGAAATGAAAAGGATTTGGAGAAAGGAATCATCAGTCTTATCTATATTGACCTCCTGTGCAGATACTCCTGTCAATTTGTAAATAAAAGTAATGGCTAAGGGGGAGAAATCATCAAAAAATATAATAAGCCCCCTCATTGGTACTTGTGTTATATCATGACAAAAGTATATTTAATGTGGTAACAAGATTAAGGTATTTTCTAAGTTGCATGTGTGAAGGATGAAGTCTACAAAATTTGAAAAAATGAAGGCATACATAATTTTTGAGGCAATCTACTTGTAAGGTGAAACATTTATTGAAAAATCATTTGAAATGGAAGGAATAAATTTAAATAATTTTAAAGGCTTATGTATTTTTAGAGAAGTGTGCAAAGGAAGTTTAGAAGGAAATTCAGAGTTTTAGGGTTTGAAGAAGAAATCAAGTGAATTCAAAGTGAGCTCTAGAAGTAGGATATCTATAAATTTCTTGTTGGAATTTTCAAAGGTATTCTTGTTTATACAATCTTTCATTTTTATTGCTATGGATAATTCAAAGATTGTGAATAGTGCAGATAAAGTGCAAGTTAGGTTGAAGAGATATTTGAGGAATGTGTCAAAAGAGTTTGTTGGTGCATTCTCTTGCATCCCTCTGAAAGTGTTCCATGCATAATATAACTATGCATTTGTTTACAGTAAGATCGAAGATATGTTGTCAGTTTAGTTGAGCATGCTTTGGGAAAGTAAATTGAAAGAGAACCTTGATGCCTACAAAGGATTAGTTAAGAAAAAGTTGGATGTTTGGAGAAAATTTCCCTTGTTTGGATTTGAGAAGTATATTCAAACAGTGTTGAGTAGAATTCATGACGAATCTTTATGGATTGATGAGGCACATTTGATTTCTAGAGAAGGTATTAGAGATGTAAGTGGTTTGTGTTCCTTTAGAGCAGTTCCCAAACTGAAGGCTATGGATGAGAAAGAAATAATTGAGGTTATTGGTGCGAATTATTAAGGGAAAGAGATTGATTTGACATCGATTTTTTATTTGGTAATAAGGTATGCTACTATGGTCATTGGTCACAAAGTTTGTATCCCTAACAATGACCTTATAGTTTCTACTGATATTGTACATTCTACTATTGATATGGTTAAAAGAGGTATGTAATATGGCTTGTGTGAATTACTTCATATACATCTTTTGAATAATTTAAAGGAAATCAAGAAGAGTAAGGAGAATACATTCTGGTATGGCAATTTGGTTGTCTGTTTTCTCTTTTACTTTTTAAGAGAGTTACTGGTAATAGGAAGGACAAAATGGTCAAATTCAAAGCCTATTGTCTATCAAATCAAGAACTTCATGATAAATCTTGGTAGTTCGGATGCACAAGAAACTGCCCTTGTTGCATTCTTTGGAACATTTCAGATGAGGATGAACGAAAGGTTTAGGATTCTGGAAAGTGTTGTTGAAAGGTACTCTGAAAGCATAAATTTTCTTGTGTCTATGAATTTTTGTCACATGGAAGTAGTTGAATCAAGGTTTTCTTTTATATCTAAATTGGATTATGAAGTTTTAGATGTTGAAGTTGATAATTATGCTAAAATTCTTTTGGAAATCCTTAAGAATCTCAATGTAGAAGGTACCTCCATTAGCGTGACCAGAACAGGGAAGAAAAGGAAGAGTGTTGTTAAGAAAGAAGTTGTAGAAGGAAGTAAGCTTGAACATGATCATGAAAGAATAAATATTCAGAGAGCTTTGGAAGAATTGCAGAAGGTTATTCCTGGTGCTAATTTTGATTCATCTATTTTTGTTGTGGAGAATCTCATGGCATGATTGATTCTTTGAAGGTCTACATCTTCAGACTTGAAGTGTCTATTGGAATTAGGTCTAATGAAGGAAATTTGGAAGATATCAAAGAAAAATGTGTGAATGCACACAGTCATGTGATGAAGGAATTGGAGAGTGTACAAGGTTGTGAAGAAGAGGCAAATGAACTACTTTCTTTTGGCCTAGATTGGCCTGACAGTACATTGGATATGAGAAATATGATAAGGATGAGTGAGTTTCAGTTGAGCACTCAGGTAGATACATGCATATTAGTAGAAGATAAAGATAATCAGAGGTGGTCCTACATTGTGCAGCTTTAGGAAAAATTATTTTCTCTGCAGGATCAAATGACATATGTTATCAAGAAATTTGTGGCACTTAGAGACATGATTAAACTCAGACATACTTACATTTCTAGTGCTCTTGGCTGCATTGGTGAATTATCAGAGATTAATCTTAGTCCCAATACTTTAACAGATGGTGTAGAGTCCTTAACTAAGCTTGAGTTATTTTACAAGACTCTTGTAAGTGCAAAAGGTTCATGGGAAGAAGGTAAAGCATCATGGAAGGCTATCCTAGAGAGTCTCAAAGGTTTTTCTTCGGGTTAATTCAATTTTATGTTCATATCCTTTTGGTTACACTTTGATGCATATATACATATATACTAGACCCCTTCCTTTGTCATTGATGTCAAAGGGGGAGAGATAGAGAGATAGAGAGATGAGGAGAGATAAAGAGATGGAGAGATAGAGAGACAAACAATTTTGATAGGGGGAGTATTCTAAGTATTTAGTTACTAGAAAATGTTTTTGTCATGCATGTTGCCATCAATGCCAAAGGGGGAGATTGTTGGGATCCTTGCAACATGAGCATGGAGTATGGATGGTTTGTGTCAGTTGTTCCTATGTTGTCATTGATGTCAACATGGTGATAACTATATGGAAAGTATGCTTGGTTTACCGGAAGTTGTTCTCTACCGGTAATACACTTTTGTGATGGATCAGTGTGTTGGTATTTGAGTCTAGAATTCACCTCAATATCTGATATGAATCTAATCTCTTAACCATATTTTCTTGACTCATTCAGATAGCTATATCCTAGATCTTAAGATGTCTTTTATTGTGAGAATAAATTTATCTCTGACAAAGTTTAACTTTGTATCCCATTGTTTTATGCATGGCATACTATGTGGGAGACTTTGTATTCTACTAAGGTGAACATTCTTATGTTGTAGTTTTGTTGATAGTCTCTATGTTGGTATTATGATGGGAAATTAATGTGTTCTCATATTTGAAAGGTGTTTGCTTTGAGTATTATTTGTTGGTTTGGATAATTGTGTTCTAGTCTTGGATGACTCAGCGTATGCAAAATATTATGAAGACTAGTTATGTTTTATGGATGATAGTCGACTTGGCATGATGCACTATGTGGATAAAATGTTCAAATCTTATATGGTACTAACAAGGAAGGTTTTGATTATTTTGTGTTCATCTAATTAGGTCAACCTAATTGATGATCAAGATATACTTGTATATCTATAAGATGTTTTGAGGAATGACATGAGGATCAGTAGTGGAAACAAATATCTGGAGTGAATGTGAAATGTGAAGAGGAAAAATTGTGTGAAGATCTAAACCTAAATGCTTTATAAGTTGTGATCAGTGCAGTTTTTTTTGAGCAACTACTGTGTGAGGCAGTACTTCTTATTCTAAGCTTCAATGGAACTAAAGCCCACACATTGAAGGTGTATCCTATCAGTTCAATCTTTTTACAGTGAGCCACTATCATTGTATCTTGGCAATTAGCCATCTTTTGTACTCAGGTAGTGAGCCTTTTTAAGGACAGTGAGCCTTGTAATATTTTGTATCCAGATATAATATATTATGAGTTAACCCTCATCATGGTTTTTCCCATTTTGGGTTTTCCAGATAAAAATCCTAGTGTTCATGTGTATGGTTGCATTGACTTGTTTCTATGTTCTCTCTTGCTGATTCAACCAGAATTGTGATAATGTTTAAATGGATTTTATTATGGTTTTTTGGAATACTAATTCACCCCCCCTCTCAATATTTTGAATGTTCAAAAAATTCATTCTTTGAATGAAAGTAATAACACAAAATAGACACTCAAGGAAATACATGAGGAGAAATAATAGTGATCTTTGATTATTCATATTCATAATCCATACAATGTGCATAACGGAGACAACCGACTCAGAATATATGATCATTTACACACAAATATGACAATGCCTTGACTAAATTCTCCATTACAAGATTTAGAAAACTCCAAAAAATCAAAACCAACACTATTCATTTGAGGCCCTATTACAAAAGAGTATTCCCGTGAGACCAAAACAGTGAACCACCAAAAACGCTCTACAAATGAAGCATAAATTACATTTTAAAGACAAGAGGAAAACCCTAGAATGAAAATTTTCCCTTCATTTGGCACCACTCAGGGCCTCAATCTATAACCGCTTCCATCGAAGAAATGCCCCATTTGCACTAAAATTCCCGCCTCTCTCCATTTTGCTTGCTTTCATTACAACAAAAAATCTGATTTTACCATGAAAATCCATTCCTCATTATGCCCTGTAGTTGAAGAATATTTTGTTTTTACTCGCAACTGAAAGTTGTTTTAAATGGATGAAAACTTTCATTCATTTATCTAGCTGTGAAAATCCCTTTTACTTGTTTCTCCTTTTACCATTTTATCTCCCAACAATACAAAACCTCTATTTTACATGATAGTTGAAAAATTATTTATTTGTGAAGGCTCTTCATTATTTTTATCGGGCTTTGAATAATCTTAGCAATAAGAGTTCTATTTTTATTGGTGAATGTTCTTAATTTTTTAATTGAGCTATAGAAGACCTTTACCTATGCACTTCACCTTTATACACTTTCCCATGGTTAAAATAAAGCTCAAAACTGCCACTCAACACATTGCACGGGACCACCACACCATTCACAAACATCACAGCCACCATCGCATATCTCTAATGCAATGAGAAAATGGAGATATCTAATGGCGATGCATGATGGAGACAAAATAGCCTCACCTCATCGCTAGTATAATGTGGAAAGGAGAAAGCAAAATAACAAAGGGCGATAGGGAGAAAATAACATCGTGTATCGTGGATGTGTTAAGGAGAAAATGCATGAAGACCGTGATGTGCAATAGGAAGTAGGGGAACTCCACGTCTTAGTTTCCCCTCACATTCTTTTGATTCACAATGAACCAAGGGGACATTGAGCAAGTGTATACAGTAGACATCAAGTGACCCCATCTTCTTCCTATCATCGAAACCATGAGAATGTGAGCTTGGCAGGGCAACGGTTAGTTGGAAACATAGAGTGCATTCATCAACCCTAACACCATCAAAGAACCCTCTTAGTAGTTCATTTTTCACATTTGAAGGGTTGAAAATGAAAACTTCTGCATTGCAATGCCATACAAAGCCTAGTATGAAATTTAAGGGTGCTCAATGCACTACTCATAATGATGCTCTTTTACAATTTTCCATTGTTCTACTTCATAATGTGCTTGAACTAGAAATATTTTAGTATTAGTGCTAAAATTGAGTTTCCTCAAATAATTTTGATACATTTTCATTGCATGCGCAAACTTTCCTTATGTAGAATAAGCATGTGCTCGATTTACCAACACATCAAGTATCGAACAATGGCATTTCCTTTGGCAACATCTTGTACCTATGCAAATATTTCCTTTGCAATACCAAACTGGCCTCTCATAGCGATCACAATGGCTGCCATTTATTCATAGCAATCTCTATGCCATATCTTTACAATACAACTTTTGAGCCTTTTCAAGATGTGTTGCCTCATTCTTTGAATCCCTCTTCTCATTGCTAGAAGCTGCAAAAATTATTCGAAATCCCAAGTGGAATTCCAACATAAGGAATCTTCGCATCAAATTCACTTTGTGCAATTTAAATGTTTCTTCTACTTTAAGCTAGTCACCAGTTTGCAATTCCATGTTGCCAAGCAAACCTAAAGCATCTAATGAATTTTATCCACCTTGAAAGCATCCCTCATCGATTCTAACTTCAATCTAATCACATTCTAAGCTTGAGCCATGACTGCAAGACTAGACATGCATCCTCATAATCAAGAAATTTGAACAATATTAGCTTGTACAACTGATTTTCTTTTTAAGTATCATGTAGTTGTTCGAACAGCCTAGCAATATTAAACAGTGTTGTGACTTTATCCCATGGCAACTCAAATGAAACACCACCTTCCTCTACATTTGTGCATCCAACTAATGATGGTTTTTCAGCTTTGCGTTGATATTTGGTCCATTGGTAAACTACTATCATTTCCTTCATTATCCAACATTTGTTGATCAACAATTTTATGTAATTCATTTAGATTGGTGTCGAACCTTTTCCCAATCATATTGTGATCCATGTATCCTCCAATTACAACAAAATGAATTCCTGCAACATCAAAAAAATAATAGGAAAGGCTTCTAAATATGCTTTCTTCACTTGGAAATACAAAGTTGGATTGGTAAGTTGTAGGCATTCTCTTCTCTACCTATTCTCCAATTTCATGGTTACCCTCCACCAATGATCATCAATGCTTCATACCTTAAGAAATCACTAGAAACTAGACCATACGGACCCTTAATAGCTGCTTGAAGATGAAAAGTTCTCTCTGTAGAGCTTATACATGCCATGAAGTTGTCAAGCCTTTTAGTCCATCCTTGTTGGCACTCAGACTAGTTGCACTATGTTTGAAGGCAGTTTTTTGGCATATGCAACATGTACAATTTTCTAGCCTCTTCAAGATATGTTGCCTCGATATCTAATTCAGAAAGTTTGAAATGGAAGTTACGAGAATTTATTTTATTACAAAGCCTATTCTAGTGTAAATCCAACATTTGAATCAGTGGTTCTAAATCATGATCTTCTCAACTAAGTCTCCAATGCTAATTTTCTATTATCTAATTCAAATTGTCATAGGGAAAATCCCATCGTAGTCTTTAATTATCTCTAAATTGGAAACAAAAACTATGAAAGCAACTTTGTGTCCCTCTCATTAGCCTTGACATCCTTATCATTTAAACTTATTATTCCTTGGACCTTTATGCAAATGTCGCACATGAACTTTCCTTCATTCTTGTGTCACTATGGAAGATTTGTCCACTTGTCTTTGGGATCACAATGAACCCCTCCTTCATACTGTCCTTATTTTTTCCCTTAACATTTTTTTTAGATGCTAGGGACTGCCCTTGAAAGGATATGCAAATAACAGTCTCACCACTACCCACTATATGGTTTTGAAGTTGCCTTCATGTATCTAGTGATCGTTCATATTGCTTGACTTGCACCATCCATCCATTATATTGTCCTTCTTCATGATTGTTCTCTTATGGACATGACCACCCTTATGTTCACTTTTCCACACTTTCATACCCTTATAAGCTCCACCATCATATGGCACTGTTATGATTTTTGAGAAACAGTCCTCATCCTATTTGCTACCCCTGACTATTATGAGCCCCTTATCCATGATCTATTCCTAGGCTCCCACTTGCTTTCCATTCAAATTGTCATCTCCACTTGCCAATAGGGGTCTTTATTGATTGATTTCAAGAAATGAAACAATTAACATTTGCAAATTTTGAGAGTCCCATCACTATGATTGGATGGTCCATCCAATCATAAACTTGGCATGTTTGCACAATAGTAGATGATGGTCCTCATCCGCCCACTATTGACAATCCCTGTATGGCCACCACATGAAACTAACAAGTACATCAATGCTATGTCTCCAATACCTTGTATCTCCTACATGGGTCTGAGTCACTATGCCACCATACAAGTATACATATGGAATTCCATCACCTAGCTGCCTGCCCACTAGAAGATGAAACACGACGATGTGCTCCCATGCCCACACCATCAACAAGGTCACACCACAACTCATCGATTGACCATCACAATAGGTTGTGTCATGCAATTGGAAATATATCATGGCCATTAAGTAGGCCCCCCATGCATAGACTGTCCCATGCCTCATCATCCTCGAAGCATCTCACCCCATCTGACGGGAAATCCACAACCTCTATGATCCAGAATAATGACCCCAACAATCATAGTACATAAAATGCAATCCCATAGATCTCATACCGCTCAGCCAGACACTCCCACCTAATCTCATATCCCTCCACACCAAGCTTGCAATGTCATCATACACATTAGGCTCCTTGAGCGCTCAGTATCCTTGCACTGGATCATACCTCACCCTCTCTCCGCAAATTGGTAGCCTCAATATCCTATAGACATCCTCAAGGGTCACTGTGGCCTCCCTGGTCGGAAAGTGGAATGAACATTTCTTTGAATGCCACCTCTTTGCAAGTGCAATTAGCAAACTCTTATTTTTCCTAATGATAGGAATGTATGTCACATGATATAGACCAAGATGCATCAATTGACACTTCTCAATGTCAGATAGTTGGTCTCAAAGTCAAAGTTTAGATGACCACATCTCTCATGTATAAATAGGGGAAAGTACAAGGTATATCATCAAAAACAATAGTCATTGCGGCAATTTAAAACCCTAGTCAAACCTATTGGACTCACATTGCACAAGAAATTTCATCCTAAACTAGGAAAAAAATTTAATCAAGAAATTGTGTTGTTCTGCTTAGCACATGCTTCACACATATCAAATGCATCACTTTTTTTGCATATGTGTCGCACGCCTTAGCAAATGCGTCACCAGGGTCACTTGAAGTCAACCCCCAATCACTTGTGTCTCACTTTTGCACATGCGCCATTTCACATTGCGCATGAGGTTTGCTTTATCGAATGTGTCATTCCCGACCACGGGTGTAGTGAAGGAATCAAATGTGATGCACTTTGAAGTTGCACCGCACCACATTCATTCGAAATCCTAGCTATAGTTGTAGTGCACCAAGCAATTGTGGCGAACCCCAGTCACTTGCAGTGCACACGATAGCATTTGCGATGAACGATGTTCACTGCATTTGCTTGCCCAATTTTTGAGCCCTAAATCTACACAAAAATGAAAAAATCACGACGTGGGTTTGATGTACTCACCGGGTCATCTATGCCCTTTAGCTGTCTAAAGGTGTGAACTCAAAATCCATTGTGCTCGGTTTGAGGAACATGCGACATCTTGGCAACAGGTCACTATTAGAGCTCTTCAATCTCCAAAGTCAAAATACACAAATGAATAATTTACCACTCAATAAATCTATTTATAGATAATCAATTTTAGGGTTTTGAGTTAGGGTTTGTATTGGTTGCACTGCTTGGGAGGTTTGAAACCTTAATTTGGCTATCCTGAAGGTCTTGCAAATCAAATCTTTTATCACCAACGCATTCCTAGCTATCAAATTGACTTATCAAAACAATTTTCAAAAAATTTAATTTTTTTAGAAAATTTGCAAAAAAATTTTGAGGGAGCATAGGTCCACCTTGTTTACATTGAGGCATGTTTTGACTAAAATTCTTTGACACAACACGATAAACTGCATTGTATCAAATAGGGGCAAAAATTAGACACTAAAAATTCTCCTAGGTCTATGAGTCCTATTGTTTCTTCATAAATCCCCTTTCGTCCTTGATAATTAAATAATTTTAATTATTTGATTATTGTCTAATGTCATAAGTCTTCTATTAATTAAATAATTTTAATTATTTAATTTATTCATTCATATCTTTTATTTTGATTAATTAAATAAATTCTATTTATTTAATTATGTCACTAATGTCTTTTCCCTCTATAATTAAATAAATTTTATTTACTTAATTATTACCAGCTCTTCTACTATAATTAAATAGTTATTTAATTATTTAATCATTTCTTCCGCAATGAAATAAATCTTATTTATTTAATTGGCATACTAATTTGTCATTTTCTTACCCACTTTTGAATTAAATTATTATTGTTGAAAATTGAGGTGTTTATGTAGCTTAATACTTTGTAAAACTTTATGATTGCTGATCTAAATATGTATTCTTTGTTATAGATTCTTGAGGGTGATTATCTGATTAATTCATTTTATCATTTGTAGAATGAAGACAAAAGTTGTAGAAGAATTAGACAAGATATTAGAAGATACACAACATAGACCGTGGAGAAACCCTTTTGGGAAAAAACTCCACCAAGAATCAATGTATTATTTAATCTCTGAAGTAGATTACAATAATTCTAATCCTTGCTTGAGAATGCTTCTTTTTCCTTCACCAAATCTTCTTCACAACCTACAATAAAACTGATAATAACTCTCTTCAACTTGCTTGAGATAAATAGGCATTAAACAACTTTGTAAACTCCACAAGAGTTACAATTACAATGCTCAAGCTCTATCCCTAAAAGGTACGCCTATCTCTTGCAAGTAAAGTTATGTTGTGAATAACAATGTCAAATCCTCGTCTTCATGCATTTGGGCATCCCAAATTGAAGTACAAACTCAACCTTTATTCTGTAAATATCTTCAAGAATCTATCCTCAAAGTAGGCACCCAAGAGTGGGCCCGCTTAACTTAGCCTTCTAAAATATCTTAGCATGCAAAGGAGTTAATTCCAAGAAGCCAACTTGGGTGCCCAAGTTGCCCATCCAAGTCATTTCTTGTTAACTGAAACATTTCTCTCCACCATTCATACAAGGATGGTCATCCCCTGTTAACCGAAGGTAGTCCCTATTATCTGTCATGCAACTCAAGTCATTAGTCATGCATTCCAAGTTAACTAAAGTCAACTAGCATTCAACTAAAAACTAACTGAAGATAACTGAACCATAACTGAACTAAACTAAACTAAACTAAATTAATTTTGAACTGAACTGAACTGAACTGATCTTCATGCATGCAAACATCAAACCCTAACTCCTAGGATCTTTACATGCATTCAAAAGTGTTATCTCTTACTCTGAATAGTTAACCAAACTCAAGGTGAGTGTCACTTACCATGTGGGTGCCCCATGTGCCCCCATTATTTAGGAACTCATATTGGATACCCTCACATGCTCCTAACATTTAGAATTAATTGCAAATGTCAATTAACATGATTATTTCATCAAATATTAATCTCTCTCTAATCCTAGTGTTGGGTAACACTTTCCAAGGACTTAGGAGATACATGAAATAAATAATGTCTAGGATTGCAATTAAATGGCATCCTATTTCCAACAATTATTTAATGCAAAAGTTAACCTATCACATGTCTTCTATTATTAAATAATATTTTTATTATTTAATTATTCATTTTCCCCCCTTTTAAATAATTTTATAATTATTTAAATCTCTCCTATACCCTATTTTTCTATGCCTATCTCATTACTTGTGTCAATCTTATCTCTTGACATCTCATTTAATTTCCACCCTTGATTGAATTATTTAATAATTCAATCTTAGCCATTCATCCTTATCATTTCCCTAATTTAGCCCTAACCCTATTCCATACTACAACTTTCATTATTGACCATTGATCAACATATCTTATTGACACTTAATCTCAGCCCTTCATTCCAATTTGACTTTCTATAAAAGACACCTATCATTGTCATTTCTACCTATCTAGTTTATGCACAAGTACGTGTTGTTAGTGAGACAACTACTATCTTCAATATTTTGCTATCATTGTCATTAGGCTATCATTGCATACTCAAATATGAGGGAATCAAACATATCCAAGCAAAATGGAGGACAATGGAGGTGAATCAACCATGGCATAGGTAATATTTATTTTGTGTTTATGTTTCTATGTTGGATTGTACTTCATTGTTGGTTTAGGGCTTTATGGTTATAGTTTTGATGTTTTGTTACCTTAACTTGAATTTTACCCTAGATTACACATAACATTATAGGGACAAGAATCAACAATAGAACTAAATGATTAAATCTACTATTATCAAAATACATAGGTACAAAACAACTAAAAATATATATTGAACCAAAATAGTCTCAAAATACCTATATAATTGAAGCTATCTATCCTCAAATAGAGCAGCTAAATAAAAAGAGATAAAAGATTAGAAGTAGTAGGGACCACCCATAGTAGCACACAGTTACAATCATTATCTCAACCAACTACAACCATTGTGTATACTCGTAATAAACTGAATTAGTCCCAATTAAAAAAGGAAACCTAAAAACATATCCATAAAATCAAGACCAAGGCCCTCATGATCCATATAAATAACAAGCCTATTTAGATGGGAAACCTAAGTCTATTGTAAATGTTGGGAAAATTTGAAATCATACTATGCACCATCTTCACATTGATTTCATAACCCTTAAAAGAGCCCCAACGCAACTAGAAGCCGAAAGTAGAATCTAAGCCAAACTTAAGCTTTATGAGCATGAACCTCCAAATCGAAACCTAGGGGAGAGCTAGCTAATAAAGGGTCACACTAGTAGAAGGATCCTAAACTAATCCTTCCTTTTGCACACCACTCAAAATTGTCAAGTCGAAGTCAAAGAATATGTTAAAAGAGCCCTAATGCAACCATAAGCCAAAAGTAGAATCTAAGCTAAACTTAAGCTATATAAGCATGATCCTCCAAATCGACACCTAAAAGAGAGTTGGCTAATAAAAGATCACACTAGTAGGAAGAGCCTAAACCAATCCTTCCTTTTGCACACCACTCAAAAATACAAGGGCAAAGTCAATATTACAACTCAATTTGATTTAAAATACATTGACACTATAATAATAATCTATCAATTATAAATATTAATATTGTTAAATTATAAAAGAAGAAACCTATGGAGGGTCCTCCGTTTCAATAGGAGATCTCCGAGGAAAACTCTCAAAATAATTTGAAAAAACTATTTGTCAAAAAGAATTTCCAATAAAAATAATAATTAAAATATAGCAAGATGCGAATACGCAGTCCTCATCTAAATACAGAGAAAAGATATTCTAAGAAAAGTAAATATTAAAAAAGTACAAATATTCATTTGATCTCCACCTGTCACGCTCTTGATTGCCAATGAAGTCTTTAAAGGTTGTAATTATTTTTGTCAAGGAAGTTAATCAAAAGAGTGACATCCGATATTAATTATTCGATAAGTTAATCAAAAGAGTAACCCGAATATTCAGGAATAAAAAATTAACATGCATATTATATTACGCAGATTAAATTGAGGCGAAATTAATTGTTTAAACGATTTACAGAGCAGAGGGCAGTTATATTTAGTAAGGCCATCCAGAGAAATCTTGCAGATACCCTTTTGTCATGAGACTCAGATCTTTTAATAACAATGTTTGTTAAGATATTGAGGATTTTTTATGATTTTCGTTTTGTTTAGTAGTTCATTCTACTCAAAAATCTGTTTTTTCTTCCGCGCCATGGAAGGCCGGCGGAGCTTCGTTTCCGCGCTCTTCAGAAGCGAAAATATATAATTTGGTGTAATTACCTACCAAACGCTGGCTTCTTCCAAACGAAATCTGTAAGTATTTTCATTGATTAAGCCTTGTGTGAATTATTGAACATTAATGATGACTTCAAGTTTTTTCTCTCAATGCCAGGCAATTTTAATCAATGCTGCTGGTAAGTTTTAGGGAAACTTCTCGTGATTGCTTGCGATAGCCTAATTGTTTCTTAGTAATTTTGGAATGAGAAAAAGGTGTACGGGGAAATTTTGTGGCTTAAACGATGGAGGGGTTATTACATCGTAGACTAACATTTAGTAGCTGTTGCTTTGCCTGCAGAAGAGAAGGAAAATAGGTAACTAGTTATTATCGAGAAGAACTGTTAGATGTAATGGCCGATGATATAGCTGGAGTTGGATGTCTTTTAGCTGGTACGAGGGTTTCGTAATGGCCTATCAGAGCCTAAAGAAGCGTTTTTTGGATCTAAATAAGCCCTCTCGGCGTGCTTGTACTCTGTAAGTTTGTTCAATCCTTGACACTTGAAGCTACTTAGTTTGTGTTTATTTTGGCGTTTTTCTTCGTTTATGGTGCCTGTCACTGTCGAATTAGCCGGCCAAGGTACCATTAAGGCTGTCATCATGCCGGGCATTTTTGTTGACAGGGAGGTTCTTTATTCATGCTAGAGTTTGTACGAAAGAGATAAATTTGGCAGCGAGTCTGTTACAGACTGGAAGATTCTGTATTTTGTAAAGAGTGATTGTGAACGGCATAGAGAAAATTTCTGTCTGTTAGGACTTGCGCAAATTTATTTAGGAGAAAGAGCAAATTTTCTTCAGGGAAAGATAATATTTCTGGACAGGCTAGTATTTGTGCAAATTTGTTCAGGAAGGAGATAAAATATTGCTGGCTTTGCTAAGATTTATGTAAGTAAGAAATTTGTGCAAATTTGGCCACGGGACACGCAGAATTCGTCAAGGAAGAGATAAGTTTTCTGTATTTTGATAGGATTTGCGCTAATTCGTAAGGAAGAGATAAATTTTCTGCATTTTGATTGGATTTGCGCAAATTCATCAAGGAAGAGATAAATTTTGTGCATTTGCTAAAATCTGAGATAAGTTCTCGACATTGCTTAGCGTTCGGGCATTTTAAGGGGGATGTTTACATGGGATTTTGCTCTTCGAGTGGAACTGTTTTGAGTTTTGGTCATGTTTTCAGTGTGAATGAGTGCACATAATACAATGAGGCTGGGAGATGAACTATCAGGCTTCAACTCTTTGAATTTGCGCGATTTGATGAAAGAGCAGGATCAAGATGAAATCAAAGAAGTCAATGATGAAGATGTTTCGCAGCGGCAAAGGCAGACCATCGGGTCAATTTTGGGCGGTCTGGTAAGCGCAAAAGAAGAAGATAAAACCGAGGCTAGGACAACACTGTGGGAGGTCATCCAGTCAGAGCAGTCGGAAAAACCAAAGGAATTTTCTTCCGGCGGCATTTTGAAAAACGTGATGCGTTTGGTCGCCCGTAAGAAGGACGAAATAAAAGAACTCGAAGAATTCGAAGACGAAGAGGAAACGCTCAGGCTGCTGCAAAGCTGGGGCAATAATAGGTCGCCACGATCGCCCACCATTGTTGACTCCGCCCGCGCGGTGATCGATTCAGATAGGCTTCTTCAAGAGGAGGAAGGAGAGAGACTTGAAGGCACGGTAAGGGTTTTTCTGGTCGGAGGTTCGAGCCACGGCACGGACAGACAAATGATGGATCGGCCGCGATGGAGAGCTCTAAGGCACAAACTCAGACTGCGAAAATTGGCGTGTTGCGGCAGCTCGTGGAGCGCCGCGCGATCGAACCTCAGCGCCGCCACGCCCGTTGTCCTACCCCAGCGCGACGACGACGACGAAAGCAGCTGGAGCGGCAGTGGTCACAGGATCGATCCCACTCGCCATCAAAACAATAATAACAGTAACAACAACTTTACAGTTGATGATGGTGATGATGATGCTGAGACATGCGCCATGGCTGAGCCACAAGCCGCCGTAATAGGCGAAACCCCGATGGCATTCGGCACCAGGGTTAACATCACCACCTCTTCGTATCACCCAGACACACAAAGTGCTGAAACCTCTTCATCTATCGGCGCCAGATTTAATTTCGGTTCTTTGAATAGAGGTGGGCAAACAGAGAGCGCTGAAACCCATATATCTGTCCGCAACACACCTAGCTGGAATTCTCCATATCATCCAGAAACAGGTTTACAGACAGAGACAGTTGATCAGATGTCAGAGCAACCCCGTCGAGAGCGCAGGGAACAGCTTATTACCTTGCTGGAGAGGACACTTGAGCCAGAGGCAGCTGAGCGGCAGGAGGCAAGAGGGAGAATGAATCTTGCATCCGCGCTGGCCGCTGAGCGGCAGTTGCGGGCTGCGCAAGAACAGGAAGCCATGGCCTCTGCTGGAGTCTCAGGTGTTTCGACCTTGGGCAACCGCCCTCAAATTCTGACGGAATTCCAGTCCGATATTGGGAACAGGGAGGGATCCAGGTCGCCGTTTCGAGTCTCGCTAATGACTCTTCTAGAAGAGGCAGACGACCGCAATGGCACCGCGGCCGCAGCCTTGCTTGAAGAATGGGATTCCAAGGACGAAGTAGCGGCTGGCAATGGCGGAGGGGTTGACGATTCATTGTGCTGTGTTTGCATGGTGCGGCGAAAGGGGGCGGCGTTTATTCCATGCGGCCACACTTTCTGCAGACTCTGTACCCGCGAGCTTTGGGTTAGCAGAGGATCATGTCCACTGTGTAACAGATGTATTGTCGAGATTCTTGATATATTTTGAACCCACATAGGCCTTGTGAAGTTTCTTCACCGCCAGGAAAATAGTCCCGATAATATTTCAGTTTATTTAGGTTTTGTATTAAAATTGACAATAAAAATTGTTTTCCTGAAAAATGCAGTGTGGCAACGAGGCCATAAAAGGGTTTTGGCTGGAACAGCAGTTGCTTCAAAATGGAGATCATATTTGTTTGTGTTTTACAGGTTTTAATGATTCAGAAGCCATTGCTATTGGAACCGAGTTGTGATATTCATTATTTTCTGTAATAAAGAAATTCTTATCCTTCGGCTCTTCCCTGCCCTACAATGGCAGCAGCTGATTTTAATGTTTAATGGCATCAAGTTTTTATTGCCACATCTTATGTTGCAACGGTTGATACGATACTTCTTTCTCTCGTATTGAATTAACATAGATTGTTAGCGATTTATTTATTTCTCTTAAACTGAAACATCTTGCTGAGAATTTTAATGATTTTTTAAATTTTCGATTAGACAGTTGTTGTGATAGTTTTTCAGGAGTTTGTTCTTCTGGTTAGGGCTGTCAATTGCAGGGGCCGAAAAGAGAGGAGTCCGTTATTTGAGGTTATTATCATCATTATCGATATGTTGGCGTGAGATAAAGACAAAACAGAAGGTTGTGGGTTTGTTGTAATTCAAGGTGAAAATACAAGATAATGCTCAAGGCTGCAGTCACTATTTAAAAAAATATTTGTTGTGTTTGTTGAATGTACTTAATATGTAGGTTTTTTTTTTTTTTTTTTGGTTGGTGTTGAACCAAATATTAATAGAATGATTACAATGAAAAGTGGACAGTTAGAAGATTGTCAAGAATACAATCGAAATCAGCTGTCAAACAGCAATACAAGACATCAACGAGTTGAACCATTACATGTTAACAGCAGTAAAACAGTTAATTCAATAAAAGAACTCAGCTGTCCAATCAACAATACAATAAATATATAGATTTTGGAGTATGGATCCCATATTCTAAATGAAGATTTAATTACAAATTTCATATTAAATAAAAATAATTATAACAGTTTTGCATATTGATGCAATGATAAATTATTGGTAAGTTTTGAATAATATATTATAATAATATTAAATTAATTTAAGTAAAATTATTTGTTTGTAAATAAGATAATAAATTAAATAGATTTGATTTTGAATTTTTTTTATGGATAAATATGTTTTAATTGGAAGAGTATAGGAATAGTTAATGCTTTTCATTTCTAGGAACAATGTCTAATTCTTAGAGATTACTTATAAAATTTAAGTTAATAAAAATCCACTGCAATCAACCATCTTATAACTTAGACACTGGTCTTGGAAGAAAATAGTCCTGTTTTATAAGGGCACAAAAGATTGATGTCCGTGTTGTCTCTATGCACGTTATTTGAAGCATTAAGTAGAAAAACATTAAAAGCATATGCAAAGAAATTCTAAGAAGAAATATTGTCTCCCATTCCTTGAGGTCTGGCTTGGTTGTGATCTAAAATATAACCGTTTAGGCTTGTCAGGGGTTTTCAGGCTGCATGGCTTTTTAAATGATTTAGCCCGTCTATTATTGTCCTATTAATTAAAAAGTCGTAGTTTCTAATATTATTGTCACAAGATTTCACATATTTTTTAATGTATAGATGACAAATTTTGAGTGAAGTGCTCACCAATCTCGTGACTGGCTGTCAATTATGGGAATATATTATAATTATCCATTAGTAGCAGTCAAGTTCTTCCTTCTTCCACACGCATATGCTGCCCCACTGATAAATCACAATCTTGGCAGAAGACTCTAAGAAGCATCTATCCCATGTACAGATGTGCTTTTGTATTTGCCAACCAGTTAATTGGATTATCTTGTGGATTCTACATGTTGATGGCATCTATCTTGTTATCAGCTATAGTTCCCACCGGCCAGTTGGATACACCTAGAGGATGGCTTCCTTTTCCCCGTGTTTTTAGATCTGACGAAAGATGATTCAACCCTTGGGCATGCTTTGTTGATCCACTAAAAACATTGGGTAGGTAACCTTCTTTAACACATGTTTTGTCTTGTATCTTCTGTGGCTCTAGGAGAGTAATTCTAAGAGACAGTTTTTACAATTTTTATCCGTCCTAAAAGATTAGGGTACCAAGCATGGGTTCGACAGTGTTTGTTCAATGCATAAAGAGATTTGGGCACCATCTCCAAGTGAGACATAATGCCTTTCATGGAGGCACATTTACTAGTAATACAAGGAAGGTCCTTGGAATGAATGAAAGGCCTTTATGGGCATATTTATCCTTGGCATTGAGTAGGGGCCATTAAGGAGCAAAGTCAACTCTTGGAGTAGAAAATTAAGTTACACAATGATTCCAAGCAATAGATAAGGAACATTAAGAATCATATATTGCTTGAGCCTTGACCAATCCCTACCCAAATGGAATTAGCAATTAGGCTACCAACCATTGTTGATAATTGCTTCCATGTTCTTTTTCCATCCATCACACCTTACAAAAACTAAATACTGGTGGTTCCCAAGAATCTAGTAGTCACCCTTCATGAGGCAACTTCTTCACTCAAAGTTTGTTAGAACGCAAACTATGTACTTATGAGCTTAACTGGGCGAATGATAACGACTTGTGAAAAAGTATCTCTAACTTTTAAAAAGCCACTAGGCCCCATTGATTCCCTATGCAATTAATTCAACTTACCACTAGAATCAAATGACTTTCGTTAGATTCCAACTTTATATCAGAAAATATGAATCTCTCTCCGTAAATTACTCAAAGGATAATTAATTAAATTCTAATGATAAAATAAATTTATTTCACATTAATGAGTTGGCATTAAAATAGATTAAATAATCATTTTTTACTCAATAAAAAATAGTTAATTTATTATATATAATCGTTGATAAAACAAAATAAAAAAATGTTTATTTTGTTTAATATTTATATGTTTAATTTTGTAGGTTAAATATTTAATTTTATAGTTATAAATTTCTAAAATGTATCAATTATGTTTAAGTTTTATGTGTGTGGTCATGATATGAGATTATGAATCTTGTTCTCTTTGTAGAATGCTTCTCAGTATAATTATACTAAATATAAAATTCAAATAAATTGATTGTGGTATTTAGGATGAAAAAGTTAAGTATCAAATGTCAAGAATCAATTTGCCAATGTTATGTATTTTTAGTTTAGACTTAGATGAAGATCTTTGGTTCTATAATTTGACTTTTCTTTTGCCTAGTCCATCTTGTGAATGCAAATTTGTTCTTCAAGTGTGCATAACTAAACTACATGGTCTTGAACTAATACACAGATCTAAATTGACAAAATGTGGTTTTGATGTAATTCACTTGCCTTAAATTTTGGTTTCATGAATACCTTTGGAGAATTAGTCAAATTATGAAGGCCATGTTCTCTTGGGTCAAACCTTAATAGTCTAGTTTATGATTCTAAGTGAAATGATTGAGGACAATAAAAAAAGCATGCAATAATCCTAGGATGATGTGCTTTAATGCAATTTTTCTTATATTCTTTCTATTCTCCAAAGCATTAGATTCTAAATGTGCTCAATAAGAACACCCTAGTATGTCTTAGACAATTTCCCACATGATTTTCAAATGGATGAATGAATGTTTATACATATAAGAATTAAGCACATAAATCAATATGACATGATAAATTTGTTGAAAATAACTAGTGAAACAACTGAAAATGGATGGATTTAAATTTTAAAGTGAAGATTTTAGATTCACACCCATAGAAGTGACTTGGGTGAATTCCACACCCAAATATATTGTCAAGGGTAGAAAATAATGGATCTAGGGATAAAAAAGAAAATATGGGGATCAATAATACTTGGGGACTAAGATATGGTGATTTGTAAACATTGGGTTGATAACCTAAGTGATCAACAATAAGCATATTTTATGTTAACTC
The DNA here is from genome assembly GCA_007258455.2 of Sequoia sempervirens. Lineage (NCBI taxonomy): Eukaryota > Viridiplantae > Streptophyta > Pinopsida > Cupressales > Cupressaceae > Sequoia > Sequoia sempervirens. The sequence continues at coordinate 559,059,912 of VDFB02270651.1, read as the reverse complement.
TCAACTTATAACTCTTAAAATACTATGCGCCACTTGAAATCAAATGGGAATTATAACCAATCTTTCACAACCTATTACAACCATCTTCCTACACAAAGCTACCTTAAAACCATGACCCAAGCCTCACATGTTAGCATAGTTCACATCCTAAAACCCTTTTACAGACCATATGAATCTAACTAATAGATACACATTCAACCATTTTTACTACTAAAAATCCCACTAAAAGGTAATCCAAAACTTCCAATGGTAGAACACTTCATGGAAAAAAATTAAGAACATTCACTAAGATCTCATGGTGGTGATGACTTGGAAAATTCCTACAAGTGGCTTGAGGTATCGTTGTGGAAAAAACTTTAAAATTCCCCTTACAAGTCACTTTAGGCATCATTGGGGTGATACCTTATCATTTCTTATTCCCAAATTCATGCATAATATTTTTTGAAATTGCATAATATTTCAAGAGGAATCTAAATCCATAATCCAAAATTTCCTAAAGGTATTTCTTAGGTGATATATTCTCTCATTTTCATGTAAAGTTAAGAGTCCATCCCTCTAAGGTATTGCATTAGCAACAACTTGAGACAAAACTTTGGCATCAACTTGACTCTTCACCCTCTAAGGTATTGTGAAGATGAAGGTTTGAGACATCATTTGAGAAATTTATATTCCTCCTTTCTTCAAACATCATGGGAGAAATATCTTGAGGCCTTCCTAGGAAAACTTCTAGTCCCCTTCCTTTCTAAGAGAATTTTTCAAATTTCATGCCCTCCAAGACATTGACATAGTGATGGTTTGAGGCACCCTTTGAGAAACACAACATTGCACAAGCTATCACCTTGGCAATAATTTTCTCTTGCATTTCTACTACTGAAAATTTTAATACTTCATAACAGTTAAATTCCAACTAACCAAAATTGGCAGCAATGGTCCAAAAGTTTGCTCTAAGTTTTCCATACATCATGTAGGCATAAACATAAAATCTATAAAAATTAGCACTCATGCAACCTCTAAATTTAATAGAAAATGTGGCTAGTGTTCATCCTAAAACAAAATAAAATAGCCATAAAACTCATAGTTTTCAAATTGTGCAACTTGGATCCACTAAAAAGAATGTAGACACAAAAACATGTAGATTTAGATTTATATTAACAACAGAAAAAATAAGGCATCATGTAGATTGTTCCAATGGTACAAATGTTAAATATGTAAACACTAAAATCTAATATACCAAAAAATTTACAACTTAAAATTTTCACTCATTCAAGAACCTAACAAAGCAACTACAACATATTTGAAATTGTCTCCATCTAGAAAATCATTAAGAATTATAATATAAAAAGCACTCTTCTAAAAATCTATAACTCATAGATTTTGATTAGTCATAAAATTTGTCAAACCATATATGTGAATGTAATCTTTACAATTTTGGATCCATTAATGCATCCAAATCACTTGTAAATACTAAAATGATTGAAGATTCATTATTTAAATGATAAAATATCATAAATATATGACCCATAGATCAAAAACTCATGAATTCACAACATGCATCTAGGGGTTGTCTAAGAGTTCCATGTCACCAAGTGACCAACTCCATAGCCGTTTCTCATCCAAGTATTTAGGGGTTGTTTCAAGAGATTCTAGGTCTTCATTTAAGACTAAGCCCACAACCTCTACATGACCTCTTACAATCTATATTTTTTATTTTCTAGAAGTGCTCACAATTTTTATATACCCAAAAAAGATTCAATCTAAACAAGATACTCCCACTAATAACGAATATCAATATATGGATAAAATTTCCCTTCCTCCCTTGGATCTACTAAGGTACAACTAGTTTTGATACCAAATATAAGAAATCCAACACAAGTAACAACCCTCAACAAGTTAACAAATTTGATACTAGTTATAAGAAACCATATTAATCTAATTAGAAAATTACTTGCAAGATACAATAAAGTCAAAACATTCTATCAGAGAAATAAAAATATAACACTTGATATATACTCTAGTAAAACTCTTTCAGGAAAACTCATCCTAAAGCACACCCAATGTATCGTCAACAACAAATCCATCACAATACAATATTCTAGAGTATTGGTGCCCTATAAGTAGCAAAATAAGATTATATTTGTCACCTCTAACACATTTCCTCTAAGATATGGACAATTTACAACATCATACTTATACATCCATAGCCATACTATAATGTCACAACCAAGAGAAACAAAGAGATCAACACTCTTTAATTATGGATAAGATCCAACAACATATCCCTACCTTGTAACTGCTTCACCATGAATATATCATCCCAAGTACTCCATAAATAGATAATGATCAAAATAAAACTAAGTGTTTTAATCAATGCACCCAAGTAATATTTTAAAGGTGGGTGCCTAAGTTTGACTCTAGATCCAAAAATCATTACAACCTCCAAGGAGAAATTGATAAAACCCTTATTTTAACTTTTAAGCTCAAGAAGGCATGTCTTCATGTGGCACCCCACATACATTAATATGTGATGTCCCATTACAACTTTTACCACAAGTTTACAAAATATTAAATATTTTATGTAAGGTGTACAACACCTAGCCTAATAATACATATTTTGAGATATATGTCATTCTAGGATCCACATGCACCTCAAGGTAGGGGAAAAATGTAATTATAAAATTTGCATGCATGGGACATTTAAATTTAATGTTGGGCCCAAGTTCAAGAGAATCAACCTTGATAGATAGATAGATTAACAAATAACAAAATTGTGTAACAAATGTCTTTTCCTATACTATCTAAGGACATATAACACATATTCCAATACACTTACCCCTCATTTACGTTCATATGTTTACACATCCCTTAGCATTCACCCTACCCACTCATTCATTACCCTTATCCATGCACACATTTCCATACACACATTTTTCCATACACACATTATCTAGTCTGATATGTCCCTTTTCAAGTTTAAGGACTAGTTCATGGTTGTAGACTTATCCTTCCTAAATTTGACTTGGAAAACTCTTACCTATACTTTTCTCACCCAAGGTCAACTAAAGGCCCATTTATGCAAAGATTTGCAATGTACTTATATTCAAAGGCATTCGATGCATTCATTGTAATCATATTCTTATCATCAAATAATTAAAGAATACCATTTCTTTTTCACACTTCAATTGAAGTAATAAAATGAAGCTAAATATGCACAACCATTCCTAAAAACATATGCATGACTACATATTGTTGATATGTAGGAGGTATTTTCCACAACGTGTCAAATTATGATATTGCTATCAGGATTCAACAACGTAGTTTTACGAGTCAAACTCATTAATCCATGTTTCATGAGTAGTGGTTCACAAGAACCCATCTCTCATGATAATGAATGGTCCACTTAGCACACATTGCATCTAGGTGATGCTCACATAGGTGAAGCATTGGGCCTTTTCAAGAGGTCACCCATCCTAGTACTACTCTAGCTCAAGTGTGTTTAACCATAGAGCTTTCCCCAAGGTTAAGCCCACTTAGCTTACAACCCCATTTGCAAAATCTTTAGTAAGTGTTGTGCCTTATGAACCATTCATTGTTGTTTTTTTGATCATTTGTACACATTTATGTGTGCTAACCTAAGAGAACATGTCCTCTTATGACATATTGACATCTTGACATCCCTATGAAGATATTTATAAATATTGTCAATCCATCAATTATTAGAAGACACAAAGGATACTAGAATGAATTAAGTGAAGTGAAGGACATAAGTATGATGATTTAGTACAAAAGTGGGTGTAGGATAGATCTATGATTGTGAACTAATCATTGATTATTAGACTCGTCCTTATCCAAAATCAACATAATATTTTGATTCCAAGACAAATACTAATTTGAAATTCGCCATTCTGCTATGAAATTCACATTCTATTTCAAATCTAATATAATATTTAATTATAAAATAAAGTGCAATTTTTTTAATTTACTCTCTCACATTTAATATTATTCTAACTACCAATTTTAACGTATAATATACCAAATTAGATTTGTACATATATAATATACCATGGGTAATTTTTTTTTCCTTTGCTAGTTATTAGAAACCCACAAAACAAAATGTTACGAGTCCCCTTTCATACTTGTAGTTAAACAATGTAACGGGATAGAGATTCTTTAAACGGAAATATTATTACTTAGTTACTTCTTACGTTCGTACAGTTATCATTAGAATTTTAATTGGAATGCGACGTAACAGCTACCCTTCTTCTTACACTCTGTCATGGTAAGAATTTCCTTTAACTCCTAGAATTGCGCAAATATATTTGTCAGAGATATTATACATGCACCCCGAGCTCTATGGATTGCATTCCAAGCACTTTGGATTGAATCGACACCTTTCACGTTTGGTAACTAGTACTACTTTAAAGTTGTTTTTAACGACTTCTTTAATACGTATTCAAGGAGAGGTGTAGACACACTGAAGGAGAGTAGAAAAGAGACAATGTTAGCATGTGAGTCCGTAGGAAAGGTACGTATTTTGTCCCGACTCCAACCATTCATGCTTTCAAGAAGCATTTATTCTCATGGGGAATGGTAAGTAGTTTTATATTGCCTACCTTTTTATTATGTGGATTTGTGCTTGCCTACCATTCAACTCATTGAATGAAATGAAATGAATTGAAAAATTTTAATGACGTCGACGAGGCCAAAGAACCCTACGGGACCCAAGAGCAGCACCGGAACAACCCACAGCACAGCCCTAGACAAAATGGAGGCGCCGTTCGAGATCAACCCTTCGAGAGTGAATTTTGATGATGAAGTTTGCAATTTTGTCGAGCCTTGAATCTTCAAACAAGGTATTTAAATTGTCAACCTGCACCGTATCCCCATAGCTGGCCCGAATGTCTTTATATGCCGAGCATTCTATGATAAAGTGCCATTCCGTCTCCACCATACCCTTGTCACAAAAACGGCATATTCTATTTTCCCACTCTTCTTTAGGAACCACCCACCTACCCATTTCACACCTAAGATGGTGTGAACTAGTCCGCAATTGGGCTATCAACATTTTTGCTTTCCATTTGATATTCGCTCCTATATAAGCCTTTTCTTCATGGTCCCTTGTGGGATTGAATTCTTTGATATAATAATCATTTTTACGCCCTGTTTTTTTCGTCTATATACCATATTTAAATTTTTCTCTCACATAATCTTTTATTTCTCCATTTGTGTTTGGACACTCATGCATCACAACATCCCATTTCTTCATCCATTTGATATTAAGTTTCATCCATGTGTTCTTTCTTCTAGTTAGCTCCTCTTTCACAATTAGCTTAGGCCATCGATGATCCTCCATATTCTAGACCTTCTTTAGGTAGCTTAATAACAGGGTCATCGCTGAGGCCTCCAAGGGAAAAGTGTCGGTCTCAGCCAATAAAATTTCATAAGGCACTGCAGTCTTAAGCTTGAGGCTGCATATAATTAGATGTTTTTGTATCCTCTCCACTTGTCTCCATTTCTGATCTGACATGCTGCTGCCCCAAATTTCACACCCATAGAGAATTACCGGAGTAACAAGAAGACCAAAAAGCGTTTTTAGTTTTCCAATCCCATAATTCAGCATTTCTACATCTATTTTGCAAAGAGTACAACGCTTTCCAGCCTCCTTGAATTCTTTTTGCTCTACATGTTTCCCAACTAAGTTTGTTGTGAAAATCAAGCCCAAGGTACTTATACTCGTCCACTATTTCCAGTGGCTTGCCTTCAAAGATAAATTCAATCTGTTGTTTTTTTCTTCGCAGTGAGAAGATCATTATTTTGGTTTTTGAAGTGTTCACTTGCATCCCGACCTCTTGACAAAATGGAAATGAGAAAAAAAAAAAAATTAATGACATTCATAGATCATATAGTTTATGGGATTCACGATTGAAAATAGCATAGTGATTCTAAGAGACACAATCAACAAACTTCAGTTTCTATTTTTGAGTGTCCACTATTTCTTTGTTGATCATGGTTCTTCTGCTATAGATTTTGAGCAAATAATTTGCCATCTTTGCAATTCGTCCCTCCTTGAACAAAGTAATCAGAGACTCAACTTTTAGAGTATCAACATATTTGGTTTGAATGTCCTTATAGGCCAAACAACACTTCATGGTGCAATGCCATTTTGTTTCCACCGACCTTGAAGTGCAGAGATGTATGAAATATATACATATTTTGTAGGATTTTTCTATCAAATTTAGATAAGTTGAAATCTCTCTCATTGAGTGGTATCTATTTTGCGAAAGTTGTTCGGACACGTTCTCGACCTAACACGATCTTGATCTCCTCCCTTATGATATTGAGGCCTTGCACTCAATAAGACTTGATCCTTGGTTGAAAAAATATATAGTTAAAACCAAAAGCTATCATATATCTACTTCATGGACTATGAAAAACTCATACCAACTATAATTCTTTTGATGTCCACTTTAACCATAATGCTTAATGCTTATGAATCCATTGAAGTATTGGGTATATTAAGACAAAAATGTTTTGAAAATAAGTTTATAATATTAATATTTTAAATTATATTTTGTAATCAACTATTTTTCTTTATCTTGATGATGAATTATAGAATATAATTTTTTTGATTCTACAAAATTTTAACGCATTATATCTAAAAATATTCTTGTCTCATTATAATAAATTATATAAATTACATATTTTTATTGGATATATGACCTAGGTTTAGAAATTGTAGAAAACCATTAAGCTATCCCATATAACTCTTTTTACCTTCATATCAACAAATCACCTTTATTGAGTTGATAGTTATATGTGGAATGAAGAATGATTAAATTATATTTGATGAAGGTAAAATTCTATATTAAAAGGTGTAGGCCAACATACTTTCATAAATATCATAATCCTAAAGAAGAAATGTATACATCTTTTGTTGAGGTGATGGTTCCATGCATTATGAAAACGGAAGAAAGCATCCCATAAGATGATTTGATTGGTATGTACTTGTCTATCATTCTTGTTCCCTCTTAGTCAAGATGATGTCTAAAGAGTCATGTGGAGATTGTTAGGAATTATTAAATGAAGGGTACCCGTAGATATAGGAAGGCACACTCGTCAAGAAACCCAAAAGGAGGGCACATTTTTTAAGAAGTTGGGGCCCATGAGTCGTAGGAATTCATTGATGAAGGCAATGATTAGATAGTTGAAGAAATATATTTATATAATTCAAAAGGTGCGAATAAGGGCAAGTTGATGTATATATTATTGAAACCAATAGGAGATGAGTGCTACTTTGAAAACAACCTTGCCCTTTACTGATGGGTTTCCGCATCTTTTGTGCTTTCTAAGCATAAAACAATGACCTTTCGTGGTAAAAAATGGTGTAATGAAACTCAAGTAACTTTTGACCCTAAAAGGTTTCTATAGCTTTTATATTTATATATATGAATTGGGTGTTTATCATATTTCTTTTAAAAATTAGTAGTAGAATGGAATTACATTTTAATAGAAGTAAAAACTAATAAATTCAATTAAATTCCTAAATTATAAGAGTTATAAAATTCATTGAAGTAGAAGGCATTGATTAAAATATTTTTAAAAATATTTTCTTTAGACATCATTTACGAGAATGGACTTCCAATTTGTAATGAATATAGAACAAACCATGGATGTCACACCTTATTTTTGAACTAGCTTAATTATATTATTTTTAACTAATTATAAGTCAAATACTTGCTATGCATTTTAAATTATGTTATCAAAATTATGATTTGAGGATAATAATGTTGAGATAGTTAATATGGCCAACAAGATGTGCTATGTTAGAGACCTTACAACGATTTTGATTGATCATGGTTGTTACAAGATGCATTGCAAAAAAAACATGGAAAATATAAGATACATGAAAACCAACAACCTAGCACGCTGCACTATGCTAGGTGGTTCCTATACAATCAAGTTTCTTATAAATATTTTTTATTTAAGATAAAATGTGATTTTGCATTGTGATAACACCCCCCCCCCCCTCTTAAAATAGTTGCATGACTCAAGGAGTGCAAATAATTTAAGAAGAGAGATAAAATAGATAAATGATTTAAGAAGCAATACAAAGGAGATGTTGTGTCATGAAACATAAGAGATTATGCTCATGGAATGCCATAATACAATGCAGGTGTAGAGGAGGAAATTCAACACCCTGAAATGACATGATCTCAAAGGGTGAATGTTACTCGACTACCTCAGGGATCAAAGCTCAGGTGACAGGATGAGAAGATGAAGGAGTTTGTTTATGTTTTATGCTAAATAAAAATGAGAGAGTTTCAAAAATCAAAAGACTTGGTTGTAGAGGTTCTCTTGACAAACCAACAAGCTCTCAGCCAAGGATGATAGCACGACATGCAAACGTCCCTGCGACGCATTGTAGTCTCGTATGGACAAAAACTGAGTATCACAGAAAATCACAAAGAACCTACTAACTATTCAATGACTAAAATATCAAGAATGCACTAAAAATAATAGAATACTAATAGAATAACAATAATGAATGTAAATTAAATGTAATGGAAAGGAAATAATAGAACGTAAAAGAAGAAAGGAGGCACTCACAAGAGGTCCAAGAATGAAGCCTCTCGCAAAGCTACAACTTCAAAACTTACACACATAGAAACAAGAAAATGGTTGGGGCTATTTTAGGGGCTTCCCACATAGGTGTTCCCACATCCACAAATAACCAGATAGATAGAGATGGAGAAAAATATAATAGACGAGATAAAGAAATAAATAGACATGTTAGAAAAATATGCTACCAAAATAAAATGATAAAGTAACATGGAAAATATAGTTACCCTCCTTTAGCAAGTGAGAGATGTTGAAAGGAAGAGCATGCAACATCCAAGATTGTACAAGATATATCAATAGTATCAAAGCCTTGGTGTAGAGAGAAAGAATGCAAAGAAGATAGTAAAGAGAGTGCAAAAGCTTGAGAATGCGAGTGAAAGAATGAAGAAGAATGAGAGTTAGATCGATTAAGATTGAATGAATGACCAAAAATGAGGAGTTAGAGGAAGTATAATTTTATAGAAACAAGCTCACACAAAACAACCAAGTGGTATTACATAAAAGCATGTCACTAATACCGCGAGTTTACAAAACCATTAACCCCCACATTTAATACTTGGTACTAAGTTTTCCCAACATTAAATATTTTCCCATGTGCAACCCCACATTAAATATTTAATCCAATGTTACATACAACATATAAAGTGGCCCCAAGAATGCTAACCCATGTGATGCACACATCCCTAGATTCCCTAGGTGCACAACACAATAATAAAATATTAAATTTATAACATTATACAAGGTGGAAAACACACCTTTGCCTAACATTGTTGAGGAGTTAAATAATTGTAATTTTAAATTTAATTTATTTGAACATTGTGTATATGAAAAAAAAAACTACATTTATTTTTACTCTAGTTCTTATAAATCTTCCAAAGTGTTAGGTTTAATTCATTCATATGTGTTTAGTCCTGTTAATGGTTCTTCAATTTTCAAATATATATATTATTTTTCTTTCATTGATGATTAAAGTATAAGCACATGGGCATATTTCTTTAGAAGTAAATGTGAATTCTTCCATCATTTTTAAAGAATTTAAGCCTCTTGTAGAGAATTTTAGACTCATATGAAGATTAAGATTTTGAGGATTTATAATGCCACTAAGTTTTGTTTAATATATATTTTGATAGATTCTACGAGGATCATGAGATATAAAGGCATAATACAACTCTCTACACCCCTTAGCAGAATGAAGGTGTAAAAAGAATGAATACTATGTTGATAAAAAGTGACATTAGTATTGTTAGAAGAAATTTTTTGGTCTGAAGTGGCTTCCACAAATTGTTACTTGGTTAACAAGTCTTCTACACCAACTCTTGTTGATAAGACACCTATGGGGGTTTATTTGGGAAAAAATATCTCATTGAGACATATTTGAGTCTTTAGTTGTGAGTAATATGCACATGTGCTTAGGGAGAGTTTGTCAAAGGTAGATAACAAGGTTGTAAAATACATCATTATTAGCTATGGTGTTAGTGTGAAAGGGTACAAGATTTGGTACCCTGTGACTAAGAGAGTTTTGTATAGAAAAAGTTTCATCTTTAGAGAAGATAAATATTCTTCCACAATATTGCAACCTGAGAAGTATGAAAAAATATATGGTTCAAGTAACCCCAAAGTTTGAGAAGGTTGAATGAGAAGCCCAAAAAGGACTTAAAGAGGAAGAGAGCTTAGATAGTTTAGAGAGTTTTCAAGATGAGATTGAACCTCCACCTCAATCATTAAGGTCCACTTGACAAAGACAACCAAAAAGTTATACTTCATCTAATTAGAAATATATATTTCCTTTGATTACTAACATTGATGAGCCTGGGAATATAAAGGAGGCTATAAGTATGAATGGTACATAGTCTTGGAAGGTGACCATGGATGAGGAGATGGCTACTTTAAAGAAAAATAATAGATAGGACCTATAATCTTTGCCTTATGGATGAAATCATATGAGATGAAAATGGGTGTTCAAAAGGAAAATGAGGATTGATGGCATTGTCGAGAAATACAAGGTGAGATTGGTTTTGAAGGGTTATCCCTAGTTTGAGGGAATATATTATGGTGATATTTTCTTCCCAGTAGAAAATTTAACATCCAATTAATTTCTATTCTCTTTTTATAGAGTATGATCTTGAGGTTGAGCAGATGGATGTGAAAACAAAATTCCTTCATGGTGATTTGGAGGAAAATATTTATATGAAACAACCAAAGAACTACATTGAGAAAGGTAAAGAACATTTGGTTTGTATGTTGAAGAAATATTTTTATGGTCTTAAGTAGTCTCCTAGGTTGTACTAAAAGTTTGATTCTTTTGTGTTAAATTTGAGATTTTTGAGATTCAAATCAAATCATTGCATCTACTATAGCATGGACATTGATGATATTTTTATTATTGTGTTATATGTTGATGATATAAGTTATTTTGGTAATGGAAAAGGTTTAGTTTATGATTTGAAGTCTCAAGATTTAACATAGTTTAAAATAGACTTAGGGTGGTGACAGGTTGTCGTTAGGTCTTGTCTCTTTAGTTGAAAAATGCATCAAATGTATTGACCAGGTAGTGTTTAGAGGCTATATGCAATAGGAAAAATCTTGATTATCTCTTTCATATTTTATAAATGTTTGGAACAGTTGAAAACAAAACTTAAACTAAAGAGGCTGCTAAACTAGAAAACATAAAGTTTTTTAAACTAGAAAGCAATAAATTATTCATCTAGAAAGCATAGAATGACTAAACTAGAAAGCATAAAATGTTTAAACTAGAAAGCATAAATGATTAACCTAGAAAGCATGTAAATTAATTGAAAATAAGTATTTGCAATAAAACTATAAGTTGAAATGAAAAAACCTTTAACTAACATCTAGCTATTAACATAAAACAAACCTAACAACCTACAACTAACAACTAGAGTGGGTGCTTCGAAACTTCAGATAAGCAAAACTAAAGATTACAGACTCAAACTACAACCTATAGGAATAACTTAATAGAGCTTGACACATACAAATGAAATTTATTCACATTTATCATTTACAAAATAAAAACAACAGAATTAAAAATGAAATACTTATCTATCTATTCTACAGTCCCTCAAGTGGCCAGCTCTCGAGTGCTACTACACTTAACTCAGATCACATAAACTTTGTATCTTCAAAATTAATCCATCCAAAGTAATTCCATTGCACAACACTAATAACTCAGAATGAGATGGGCAAAGCTTGTTTTATTCATATCAAAAGTATAACTCAGAGACATAATTTAAGAGCACATTATGACAGAATAACAATATTCAGTATCATTGCTTTTGGCGGTTACATATTTATACAAAAACTGCTAACAAAATCCTATAATTCAAATGGTGAAGATCACCACTGAAAAAGTATTCAACATAATTCAACTAACTAATGGACTTAGGTCCATAACATAAAGCATTTAAAAGGCTCGAAGTGAGCCATAAAGTTTTTGAACAAAAATAAGAGAAAGCTTTAAAAGTTCTTGATCCACCATGCACTTCCTAAAATTCTGGCGCCTAGACTTCCGACACTTGTCTTCAACTGTATTGAAGTCTACTTTAAATCCACTTGGTTGAGCATAATGACCGATTGTGCACAATGACCTGTACAATGTTGAAAACTATACCATTATGTTAGCGTTGGTCAGCTTATTTCAATCAATTTCAGGAAATAAAGATTATGCATTTTTTCACAAAAAGCAAGCAATTACTAATCCTAAAGATAAATAATTTGCAAGGTAAAAGTGACCCGGAGAAATAAGGAAGGATATTTGGCTAGTTATATTTATGAGGTTATTTTTACCTCATCACTTCTCCCCTTCCTTATCTTGAGCAGGTACTCCTGCTCTTTGTTATATCCACTATCTTTAATTTCCCATATTTCTACTCAATTCTTCATGCTTACCATTGAAGTCATAAAAATCATCTACTTCTCTATCTAGATCCTCAGGATTTCTTAGGAAACCCTTGATGTCCATCTGTCAAAATTTTTAGAGTTATGATCTGTGGTAATATGCACTGCAAGGGGTGGTGAAAGAAGTAATGGGGGTCTGTATCTCATTCCAATCCAGTTAGTTTTAAGTTGTAGAATATCAGCCAAGGCTTCTGCTCTTCTATAGGACCATTGAATGCTAGTAGGTGAAATCACCTCTCTTCTCTTAAGATGCATGGGAAGAGGAGTGTATCTCTCTTCACAAGCATGCCAAGCTCTTCCTATCAATTTTGGGCCCTGATCTTGGAAATGCTTAAAACATTGTCGAAGGTTATTATTATATTTACTTTTCATAGTTTCTTTAATCTTAAGACTTCAAAATTGTTCTTTGAAAGCAAAAGGTTTCCTATGAGGATACCAATTTGGAGTCCAACAGTCCCCCCTTCCTGTGCATACTCCCTTGTTCACTCCTTCCATTGAATTTGGTTCCGCATGGTAGATAGAAATGCCCTTAGTTGAACTTCACCAACAAAGAAATTAACATAGAAATTTGTATATCTCTCTAAAAACAAATTATGAACAAAGAATTCACACAACAAATCTTGTTGATAAGGAGTTGATTCTGTAAATATTTTTACAAACTCTTTGTCATCAGGATCATGTGGTTGATTGTTGTAAATTCTTAAGAGTTTTCATCTCAAGATTTGCTCATTTAGAAACATGGAATATATTCTAGAGGTTTTTTTGCAGGCTAACAATAATTCACCAATTTGACAGGCATCTTGTTTAGCTCGATAAACCCTATTAAATGAGTCTTTTAACAAAACTAACTCCTTTTTCAACCTAGCATTTTCTATACATGCCTGCTTCAGAAAATAACATCTCTCCATCCATGTAATTAGTAGTGGAGGTATATGAACTTGGAACCATTCCGTTATGGTTGGTTTAGTTTGTACCTCTTTGGAATCCATTGTAGGCTTGACATTAATCTCCTGTAAATCCTGTTCCAATTCAACAATTTTGCTTAAAGAAGTAAGGAGCTTAGTTTTATGTTTATTTTTTTCTTCTTCAAAATCAGTAAACAATTGCATAAAATTATTTGTTAAAATTTTGATTTGCCTTTTCAGAAAAATCAGTCACATAATTTTTTCTTCCATCATTCCATTGCTGTATTTGAAATTGCAATTGTTCAATAATCTTATCTTTTTGTTCCATTTGTATTTTAAAATTCACAATTTCTTTATCTCTCTTCTTTATATTTGTAGTGTGTACTTCTATCTCTTCTCGTTGTTGGCTGATTTGTTCTTTATTTCCCTGCAACTGACATCTCAACTCACCAAATTTTGCTTTTAACTTTTCTAGCTCCATTTCTCTTTGATTAGATTCCTCAACCCTTGTATTAATAGAAAAAGGAAAATTGGGGATTCTACATCATCACTAATTACATTTGCCTCATTAGGCATCTCAAGTGAACCTTGTTCAGTAATTTTATCAATTAAGGAAGACAACTGTCCCATAGGATCATCCTCAACATCCACACAATGTGGTGATTGTCCCCTTTCTTCTTCTTGCCCTGATTGATGACATGTTCTCCTTTTCAGCCCCAGGGTCCATTGACTAGTCTGTTTTTCACTTTCTTTTGTTGCCTCCTCAAAAGGTTGATTCTCAGTTCTTAGTGATTGCACTTCAGTTCTAGGCCTTTTCTTTTTAGAGGCCCTTGTTGTGTCATAAGCTATAGTATCACTAGGTTCAATAGACAACCTTTACTTCTCCTTAAAGGAGAAGTTGTTTGCAATGTTACTTTGGTTCTCTTTTTCCTCTTGCGAGGAGGTTCTTTCTCATCTCTTGAATTTATAATTTCTACATTCTCTGAATGACTTGGGACTTCTGTAGTATGAGGTAAAACTTTTGGCGCTTTATCGTCATGAGCTATTGTGGTATGCTAAGGTTCAGAAGTTTCTAGAGGCTTAGGGTAATGCTCTTCCAATTGCTAAGTCACTTGCCCAGATGATTCACCTTCTTCAAGGTGTCTTTTAGGCTCTAGATTTTCAAAACTTTCTAGAAAATTTTCCCATTTCTTTTTTGGTTTCTTTCAAAAATGATATTTACATATCAATTTGTTACCCATCAAATTTTGATTTGAAAACATGCAATTTTTCCCTCTTGAATCAAATAGGTTTCCATCCCCTTTCCTTCGCTAAGCATCTGAGAGGTCATGGTTTTTGTGGTTTCCGTAACCATATCACTAAGTTCTAAATTTTCAGAATCACTTGATCGCCCGATTCAGTTCCCTTTGACATCAAAGGTAATCAACATATCAAAGATTCCTAAAAGTTCAAAACTCCCGACATGTGGTTTGATGGTTTCATTTTTCTGTGATCCCACAACTCCATGGCAAATCTCCTAGTTTTCAAGGCGCCCCCAATTCATTTAATGGTTTGTACAACATATCATGAGATGTCCCTTTAGGAGTTTTTGAAGCACAAACTCAATCTTAAATCTCTTTTCTCGAGAAATACACCCATGATGCATTAATATTGCTATTAAATAACAAGTGTAACAAACTCAATTTACTGAGGTGGCCACAATTTTTATCAAATAAAAAGCCTTTATTTTCTGCCATTTGACATAAATAGCTTGTACACAAAGAAAGGTGGTGGTACTCTCGAGCTCAATTTACCAGAACATTTTTCAAAATGGTGCTTCCTATGATCAATGGGATTTGGGATGATGAACCTTTGCCTGTCATGCAACCTGATTTGAATTGGTCTGAAGAGGAGAAAATTGACATCATCTCCCAGCTGCGCTCAGTGGCGTGGAAGGAGAAAACCAGCTATGTCAAATATAGCAGGGTAATTCTTGTTTTGGAAGAAGAAGAAGAGTGTGCTGAGCTTCACAACCTCTTTATGGAAATTTGACTGGAAGCGGATAGAGCTCTTGTCCCCAAGGAATTTTAATTTCTTTGGTCCGACATGCATGTAATCTTTTAATTTTGGTAGTGGTCATAACAATAATGGTCTCTTTCATGGACCATTATTTTTCAGAAATGAACGGTTTCATTTTTGGGGGTGTATATTTTGGCTTTTGTGAAACCCCATGGGGAGGAGGAAAATAGAAGTTAAAAAGAAGGAAAAGGGAGGATAGAACATGATTTTATTTTCAACACATTTTGATTGTACAGGGGTGTTGGGTTTGTGAACTGACATTTTTCCATTGGAAAAATAAAAGAGATATTTCTGAATCTATGCATTTATTAATGTTTTCTTTGATTGCAAATGAACTATGATTCTTCGTAATTACTCTTCAATGTTTTATCTATTAAATCAGGCTGTGTATGTGGTTATTTCTAAGGCTTTGAATTCAATTTAACCTATCTGTTGAAAGGGAGTTTGCTGTCCATTATTTTCTTGTTTCTCATTCGTGGGTGTGAGATAAATGAACTGTGTTATTTTTTTGCATTTGTTACATTTTAAATCAATCTCTCGCATCTATTTTCATGGTTATGGGTAGATGTTAGCTTTCCTTTTCTACTTTCTAGATAAAAGCATACCTTGTGTTTTCATTCATTGTATACCTTTTGAAGGTAGTTGTGCCTTGTAAAATAAGCAGAGAGCACTTGCACATACCTTTGCAAGTAACTCAATTGTTGGTCAGGTTGTCATTCGTGTGGGAAAAGGAGTATAAACTTGAAGTGACAAATTTTTTAACCAACAGATTTTTGGCGACTCTGCTAGGGATTCAAAATTGAAGAATGGTGATCTTGTTTTCCCCAAAAATTTAAAGGTTCCTCCCCGAGGACGGAGGCTGGTAGCTCTGCCAGGTGGAATGTACTCAAAAGCATCTTATTCTAGTAAAGACTCCTGTCTGATTTATTTTTTGAAATTATATTATGGCGTTAATTTCTTCCTAGCCATGGTGTGCTCAGTTTGGGCCTCTGGTGTTGCCATAATATTCACCATTGCCTGAAGGATCACGAAAGCACTTCCCGAAGTTCAGTGGAGAAAACCATCAAGATGTTGAAGACCACATTCTGGCATTTATAGTTGTATGCAACATTTTGTGGGTAAGTGAAGAAGATGTTTTTGTAAGATTATTGATTGAATCTCTTGTTGGGCTTGTGGTAAATTGGTTTTGATATTTAGAAGAAAAGTGTATTGTTGATTGGATTCATTGAAGAATAAGTTCTTGGGAAGGTATAAGGGCCCTGTTGATGAAGCTAATTTGTTGGGCCAATTTTTCAATATTTAGAATCAAGAAGGTGAATCAATCATAGATTTTGTGGAAATATTCAACCGACTGCTCAAAAAGATTCTAGCTTCTATTCAGCCAAGTAAGAAAATCCAACTTTGTATTTTTATTTTTTGCATTGCATCTAGATGTTCAATTTGATTTGAAACGAAGCAAGATAAATGATATAGAAGTTGCACAACAAGAGGCTATAAAAATAGAAGATGACTTAATATTAAGTGGTCTTTGGGAAGCAAATCAGGTTGAAGATAATTCAATTTGTGAATCTATAAGGAAGTTTATCATACACCAACCAAGTTTTCAACCTGTAGGATTTCAAACTACATAACCTCCTTATGATGAAAATTTTAATCTCACTATTTTTGGTCCAAAACATTTTGGTAGAGATGAAGTGAGCGTTGCAGAAATTAAACCTCATATAGATAGGAAAATTGGGGCCTATTATTTGCATTATGAAGAAAATAAAGATGAATCTGAAAGCCCCTCAAATGGTGAAGAAAACAAATCATACTCTCATGATACAAATTGCAATAGGGATAATGCAAATAATGTTGTTACAAAAATGGAATCATTTAATTTCACCAGCAATAAAGAGAAATTTAAGGCTACACAACATGAGGATGAGGTGTTGCATATCTTTTCTCTGGAGTGCATGCAAGCTGAATATGAAGCCTTCACATTTCCTGAGCCAGATGATACAAAAGTATGGTTGCAAAAAGAGGATAAAGATAAGAAGGGTGAAGTGTATCATGAAATTATTGAGTCAAACCCTATAGAAACATAGGAGATGGTACCAGTTGGGGGTGATTTTCAGTCACATGAAGATATTGTTTGTAATGCAGAATCTCAACTTAACTCACTTCTAGTTTTACATGAGTTACATATGGTTGGTGGGTGGTCTTCTGGTGACGCAAGTGGTTGTTTCCAAGCATGGGATATCGATTTGGGTGTTGCAGGGAAGAATGGTTATATGCAAGAGCATGTTGAGCAGATTTTAGAGGTTTATGATGCTAAATGGCTATTTGGTTATGGAGTATTATTCAGGAGGTCGCTTTGGTTTACGAATTCTAGATTCTTGTTTCAGATCTTGGGATGGCTTCTGAGTTTACAAGTACTTCATGGGTATACCTCTCTTTTCTATTCGGGTATTTATTTTTCCTATCTTGTTAATGGATTTGCATGATTATCTTGGAGTCATCTAAGGTAGGGTCTTATGACCATCTACATACTTAGGGTTTTTATTTTGTCCTATTTTTTGCTTGACCAATTTTGGTTTGTGCCCTGCTCCCCTCCACCCTTCTGCAAGCAACACCCTATTCCCTTGATTCTCTCTTGACTCCATTTCCCAATGGATGAGGGCTATTTTGCTCCAAATTTTTTGGAGTCCTCTGCATTTTCTACAAAAAATATAGTCCCCAATCGGAGCCAATGTTATCCATCAAATTCTAATTCGAAAAAATGCATTTTTTCCCTCTTGAATCAAATAGGTTTCCATCCCCCTGCCTTTGCTAAGCATCTAAGAGGTCACGGTTTTTGTGATTTCCATAACCATATCGCTAAGTTTTGAAGTTTCAGAATCACCCAACTGCCCGATTTGGTTCCCTTTAACATCAGAGGTAATCGACATATCGAAGGTTCCTAAAAGTTCAAAACTCTTGACATGTGGTTTGATGGTTTCATTTTTTTGGGATCCCACAAATCTATGGCAGATCTCTTGGTTTTCAAGGCATCACTAGTTCATTTAATGGTCTTTATGACGTATTGTAGGACATCCCTTCAGGAGTGTTTGAAGCATAAACTCAATCTTAAATCTATTTTCTTGAGAAATACACCCATGATGCATTAATATTGCTATTAAATAATGTGTAATGAATTGAATTTGTTGAGGTGGCCACAATTTTTATCAAATAAAAATCCTTTATTTTTGGTCATTTGAAATAAATAGCCCATACACAAAGAAAGGTGGTGGTACTCTCGAGCTCAATTTACCAGAACATTTTTCAAAATGGTCCTTCCTACGATCAATGGGATTTGGGATGATGAACCTTTTCCTATCATGCAACCTGATTTGAATTGACCTGAAAAAGAGAAAATTGACATCATCTCCTAGCTGCACTCAATGGCATAGAAGGGGAAAACCAGCCATGTCGAATACAACAAGGTAATTCTCATTTTGGAAGAAGAAGAGTGTGCTGAGCTTCACAATCTCTCTATGGAAATTCAACTGGAAGCAGATAGAGCTCCTGTCCCCAAGGCAGTTTAATTTCTTTGGTCCTGCATGTATGTAATCTTTTAATTTTGGTAGTGGTAACAGTAATTTTGGTAATGGAACTATTTTCGTTTCAAAGTTGTTTCTTGATAATGGTCTCTTTCATGGACCGTTATTTTTCAGAAACAAATGGTTTCATTTTTGGGGGTATATATTTTGGCTTTTGTGAAACCCCATGGGGAGAAGGAAATAAAAGTTAAAAAGAAGTAAAGAAAAAGGAGGAGAGAACAACATGATTTTCTTTTCAACACATTTTGATTGTATAGGGGTGTTGGGTCTGTGAACCCACATTTTTCCGTTGGAGAAATAAAAGAGATATTTTTGAATCTGTGTTTTTATTAATGTTTTCTTTGATTGCGAATGAACTGTGATTCTTTGTAATTACTCTTCAATGTTTTATCTGTTATATCAGGCTGTGTATGTGGTTATTTATGAGGCTTTGAATTCAATTTAACCTATTTGTTGAAAGGGAGTTTTTTGTCCATTCTTTTCTTGTTTCTCAATCGTGGGTGTGAGATAAATGAACTTTGTGTTATTTGTTTGCATTCACTTCATTTTAAATCAATCTATCACATCTATATTCATGGTTATGGGTAGATGTTAGCTTTCCTTTTATGCTTTTTGGTTAAAAGCATACCCTATGTTTTCATTCATTGTATATCTTTCGAAGGTAGTTGGGCCTTGCAAAATAATCAGAGAGCACTTGCACATACCTTTGCAAGTGACTCAACTATTGGTCAGGTTGTCATTCGTGTGGGAAAAGGAGTATAAACTTGAAGTGAAAAATTTGTTAACCAACACAATTGAATGAGGCCATGGTTGGTCATGTACCAATTTTATATTTCTCTATCATGCTAGTAACAGAGTCGCAAAGGAATGCAGACAAATTAACCCTAAGAGTAGGGTCTTTAGTGCCATGGCACAAATGGGTAAGTAGGCGAAAAGGGGGACCTACAATTACTGCTACTTGTCCTTCACAAGTAAAATACTTAATAATCTAGGCTACAACTATTCTCCAGGGCTTTGGGATAGACATCCTTTGGAATCCTTTATTCTGTCCTCTAGTACTTACAATTATCAAAGGTTGAGGTTCTCCTTCTCTGTGAAATAACTCTACCATTCTCTGATAAGTGATATTGGTAGTTTCTGATAAATTAATACCTCTATTTTCAAGACCAGAAAGATAGGAAATGATTTTAGGACTTACCCGAAATCGCTTTCCATGCACTACAGATTGATCATCTGCGAAATTCTCTACAAATTCCTTCACTAATTTCTCATTATGCCCCTCAAATTTATTTATAAATTCTAACCACCCAACTCTTTGGAACAAGCCTGCAATACTGCTTAATGCCAATAATTTTTTCGTTGAAGTCGATTCAGATTTCTTTTTAGCTCCTCCCATTTTGTACTCTTCTTATTGCCCTGCTCAATTCTGCTGAAATGTTGTGGTGCTCAAGGAAACTTGTTTAAACAATTGAATTGCCAAATGAAGAAAACATAAATTTGATATAACTAATGGAAAAGGAATTAATTGTCTCATTTGAGCTTCGTTGTATTCTCATGATGATTTTGCATGGGAAAAAACACAAATATGATGATTTTGCATCAACGAAATTTCTGGAGCATCGCCGAAAGATGCAGTCGGAGCAACAACCAAATTTTTTTGGAGCATTTCCAAAAGATGTAACCGAAAGCAACAACCAAAATTTTTGGAGCATCATTGAAAGATGCCACTGGATGAAGGAAGAAGAATGAAGGACTTTGGACTTAGACTTCTAGACTTTCAATGAAAGATGCACTAGCCTGTAGGAATAAAACAAGGAATGGAACAAGTCAGGAGTGCAAGTTTTGGAGCATCACAGCAACCGAACCAACAAGTTCTGGAGCATCACAACAACTAAGCCAACAAAATTCAGAAGCATCAAATTAGGATGCATCGAAATTTGTGTTTGATTAAAATGAAGTCCTACAAAATGGAAACAAAATTTAGCCAAGTCCAACAGATGAAAATTTGAAAAGAAATGCTCTAAAGAAAAGTAAATTCATACACATGCATTTTTTTTAATAGAAAAATAAAAACTATTTTGGCTATATCATAACAGAGTCAATGCATTGGATTTCTCCTTGCATTTATACCATTTTTGTAAATTCTTCTTTATTAACAGGTTTATGGTAGATGCATAATCGATGACCATTGACCAAAAGTGTTTGAGTATCACCATCAATGGGTTTGAGTTGCATTACTCCATTTTGAAATACCTCATAAATTTCATAAGGAACCAGCCAATGAGTCCCCGATTCTCCTTGGTGATCTTTGTATCAAGAATCGAATAACAGGGCCCAATCCCCATTATGGAACTCTCTTTCCTTTATATGATTGTCATGCCAGACCTTTCGTTGTTGTTGCACTAACTCAGTTTGGTGGACAACATCCAGATAGAGCTCATCTAACTCACTAAGTTGTAAGACTCTTTCAACCTAGGCTCGTTTAAGATCTAAACCTAACTCCATTATTGTTCTCAGAGTTTGGAGTTCAAATTCAATGGGTAAGAGAGGATTCTTCCCAAAAACTAACTCATATGGTCTAAAATTGGTGGTTGATTTCCATGTTGCGTTATAAGCCCAAATGGCTTTAGGTAGTTTCCTAGCCCAGTCTTTCCTTCTTGATGAAACTATTTTCTTTAGAATGTTCTCTAGCTCCTTGTTAGTGACTTCCACCTGACTATTTTCTTGAGGGTGATAGGGTGATGACTTCTTATGACTTACCTAGAAATGATCAGTGAAGGATAACAAAACCTTAGAGATAAATTGGGGTCCCTAATCTGTGACAATTGTCCTAGGGGCTCCAAATATGAGGAAAATTTTATTGTACAGGAAGTTAGCTACTTGTTCCTCCCTAGCAACTCGTAGAGATTGAACTTCTACCCACTTAGTTAGATAGTCAGTACAGACTAGAATGTACTCTTTTCCTTGTGAAGGAGGGTCTATAGGACCGATAAAATCCAATCCCAATTTTTCAAATGGTTCAAGGACTATTTGGGGTTGAAGAGGCACTTCCTTGGATGCAGTAGGTCTCCCTACCCTTTGGCATTCATCACAACGGTGAACATATTTCTTGATATCTCTATGCATAGAGGGCTATTAATATCTTGCACCCAAAATATTGTGGGATGTCCTCTTGGTAGAATAATGGCCTCCAGAAGGGTCATCATGACAAGCTCTAAGGATACTATAGGTCTCATTTTCCCTAACATAATGTCATAGAACCATATCAGGACCGCACTGAAATAGGATTCCATTAATCCATTTGAATGAAATGCTTTCTCGAATGAGGAATTTCTTTTGTTTTGATGTAAAATCAAGTGGTAAATCTGAGGTGGCCAAATAGTTGGAAATATCAACAAACCAAGGAGTTTTAGTGGAGATGGAAAACAAATTTTCATCCCAGAATTCATCTTGCACTGAAGCACAATCTCCATCATCTTGTTTAATCCGAGATAAAAAATATGCAACTACATTGAACTTCCCTGGTTTTTCAATAATGGTTACGTTAAATTCAATTCCTGGAGAAGTAATAACCACCTGATTATCCTTCCATTCACTATAGGTTTTATTCATGAGATATTTAATAGCTGAGTGATCTATATAAAGTGTCACTTTGTACCCCATAAGGTAATGTCAAAATTTCTTGATTGCATGTACTACAACTATTTTTTTTTTCCGTGGTAGTGTAATTTCGTTCAATGGGAGTCATGTTTTTGCTTATGAAATAAATGGCATATTTTCCCCCATTCTCATCCTCCTATCCTAAAAATACTCCAATAACATCGTCAGAAGCATCAACATAAATATGGAATGAGAGGTTCCAATTAGGTCCACGAAGGACTGGAGTAGAGATGATTTTTTCCTTAATGATTTCAAATGATGATTGACACTCTGGTGTCCAAAAAAGCTCTACATTCTTTTGGAGAAGGGAAAACATAGGAGCTACAATCTTGCTAAAGTTTTCTATGAATCTTCGATAGTATCCAACATGTCCTAAGAAACTTCTAACATCAGTTTGGGTCTTTGGGATCACAAGTTGTTGTCTCAGTTCAATTTTCTTTGGGTCAACTTTTAATCCTTCTGCTGAAATGTGGTGTCCCAACACTATCCCTTATTCTACCATTATTAGGCATTTTTCATGGCTTAGGGACAGACGATGGTCCTCACATCACTTCAATATTTTGTCTAGAATCTAAAGTGCTTCATCAAAATTTGACCCATAAACAGTGAAGTCATCCATGTAAACTTCGACACATTCATTCACTAACTCAACAAATATCGCCTGGATAGCTCTCTGAAATATTAAAGGAGCATTGCATAGCCCAAAAGGAAGAACTCAATATGTAAATGTTCCCCAGGGGCAAGTAAAAGTTGTTTTATCCTGGTCTTCTACTACTACCTGTATCTGGTTATATCCATTGAATTTGTCTAGAAATGAGAAATACTTTCTCCCAGCTAGACTATCCAAGACTTGGTCTACAAATGGTAGGGGAAAGTAATCTCTATGGGTTGCCTTGTTGAGTTCCCCATAGTCAACGCACACTCTCCACTTCCCATTTTTATTTGGAACTGCAACCAAAGGTGAAACCCATTTGTTGTTAGAGATAGGATAGATAAATCCTACTTGCAAGATTTTCTCAATTTCAGTTTTAACAATGTCTTTCAAGGCAGGATTGAGTCTCCATTGTGATTGGTGAACTGGTCGAATATCCTCAATATAGATATGATGAGTACAAACACTTGGGTGTATTCCTCTCATATCTATGTAGTCCCAAGCAAAATCTTTAGATCTATTCACCAAGATATCAAACAATTTGTGCTCTTTTGGCCCAGTCAACCAATTGTTGATGTTCAAAGTTTTTCTTGGTAGTGGCATAATGGTTTTGACACCTGGATGGTTGGACATGACAGTGTACACTGGTCTTGTCAAAGTGTTAATAGGATAGCTATGTGGTATCGTTTTGTGGAGTCTAGAAATATCTTCAAAGAAATGATATTTTCCAGAGGACAAGGTAATCCCATGAAGCTGGTGTTATCGAATTCAATGTGGTCTACATTGATTGGTTGTCCTAGAATCTCTTCTATGTCCAACATCTCTTCATCACTCGAATCCATGGTAAGATTTTCCATATTGTTTTGTAATTCATCCTCCAACTCTTCACCACATTGTTTGATGACTACCATAGCAAGTGAAGCTGGATTCTCCTGTCCGTTGGGACCTTCTAGTTCATCAACCCATACTTTATTATATTCAGTAGGTTTAGCTGGAGGATACAAGAATAAATGTTTTCTATTAGGGTGATGTGAAATGGTCATTCCTCCCTCTTTGTAGTCAATCTTGGCTGCAACAGTAGCTAGCCATGGTCTTCCTAGAATTATTCGATAACTATCTTTATGTGTAAGGGACTGAATTATTTGAAAGTTCACTAGATATTCCCAACCATCAACCTTAACAATAACATTTTTGATGAAACCCTTGGGAATAGCTATGGATTGGTTTTCCATTTGCAACACTATAGTTGTGGGATGCAAATCAGTGAGTCCCAACTTTTCCATTACATCGACAGTCATCACGTTAATGGCTACTCCCAGGTCCACAAGTGTATTAGGTATTGCTACCTCATTGATTGTTACGGTTATAAGTGGACTTCCATGGTCATCATATTTCAGAGTTGTGGTCTTTCCAACCAAAAATTCAGCTAGATAATCATTTATGTGAATAGTATTTATCCATTTTGGTTTCCTTCCTAGAGTTTTAATGCACAACTATTTGATCATTTGGTTTAATTTAGGAGTCTCCTTAATTTCTTCTAACAAAGGGACCTCAATTTGCAGTTGTTTAATCTCTTGTATCATCACAGTTTCTGTGGACAAGGACATTTTTGGAGGATTTTTCAAGGTGGTTGGTTTCAGATGCTCCAAAAAAAGTGCTTTATTTTTCTCTTTAGGAGTGGAGTCCTTTAAATTTTTAGTTGGAGACTGACCACCCTCCTCCCGAGGTAAGTTAGAAGCTCCAACTAGAGATGGCAAAAAGGTCTTGCCTTGGGTACTTTCTAGGTTTTTCTCTAAAGATGTGGAAGTTGTCTTAGCCCTATCAACATATTCCTTAATAGGATTGTCCAAGATCTCAACAATAGTAGACTGTTGGAGTGTTTTTCCTAACCTTAACTACAAATTTCCACAATGGATAGCATTAAGTCCAGTAACATTGTCATATTCCATGGAATACACTAGGGTATTCTGATGATTGTTCTTTGGATTTGGAATAGGTTGCACTAGAAGTTGTGGTTGGTTAACCTACTCATTTTGTTGAGGATTTTGAGGAGCTAGTAAAAGATTCTACTATTGATTAGGCATCCTTCTTGGCCCAGTATAAAACTGATTCCAAGGCTCATTCGATTGAGGAGGAGGATTCTGAGGATACCATTGTTGTTGAGTCTAGTTTGGCCATTGAGGGTTTCCCCATGACTGATTTTCCCATTTAGGTGGTCTCCAAGGGTAAGCTCCCCAGTTAGGTGGTGCTTGAGGTGGTGCTTGAAGCCAGGGTGCTGCCCATTGGTTATTATTCCAATTATTTTGAGGCCTCCAAGAAGGGTTTGAGTTTTGGCCGTAAGAAAAATTCCCTCCAGTTCTTTGATTTACAAAGTTGACCTCCTCCTCAACCGAAGATGTTCTTTTCTTGGAATTCTTATTTGCATTCAAGATCTCACATTGGTCAATGACATGAATCTTCTCACAAACTTGACATGTGTCAGTTTTTTCCAAAAAGAATTCTCTTAACAAATTTTTGTTTCGACACCTAGGACAATAGATGGACAAGGTTTCAGGATTTCATGTTTTAGCTTGTATTCCATCCAACGTGGTGTTTAATTGAACAAGAATGTCAGTTTTAAGATTGACTATCTCCTCACGTTGTTTTCCTATTTCATTGGAACCTTTAAAAATAGTAGAATTTCAAATACCTCCTCGAGTACAAGAGAAATTCTGACATAACTCAATGATATCATCAAGTCCCAATTGGGACACATCTCCTTTTCCCATTAAATATAGACTCCTTCTAGCATCTTCATCAAGACCTTTGAGAAATATGGTCTTTAGAATCTCCAGACTTATGGCTTCTCTGCCACATCATTTAGATAAGAAGATGAACCTATCCAGGTAATCTTCTAGGCTTTCATCTTTGTTTTGCCTTAGTTTGAACAATTCTTCTTTCCTATCGTTGACTCTACAATAAATTTGGTATTTATCCAAAAAGGCAGACTCCATGTCATCCCAAGAGGTTATCGACCCTAAAGCTAACCCCATGAACCAACACATTGTTGCATCCTTCAAAGTGGAGGGAAATAGCTTCAGTTTCTAGTTATCATTCTTGTAGTCATATGTTTGACACAAGACTTTAAACTCAAATAAAAACTGGTTAGGTTCTTCGGAAGAAAAACCTCTAAAGGTTGATAAGAAGGATGGTGAAATATTTTATATAGGCATCTCATCATCTGCATCAATAGCAATAGGATAAGTGAATGTGTGCGCTCCCGGTGTTGGGTTAGCGACATTTCTACGGTCACCCATAACGTTGAGAAGAATGTGTTCCTCTTCAAAAAATTTCTTTGGGGTATGCAAAGGAATACTCTCCTCTACAAATGTTTGTTCTACTAGGTAATTTTTTGGGGTATATGGGGAGGTCCCAAGTTGATCCTGCTCAATCAATTCTTCAGTAAGTTCTTGAGCTGAGACTTATTCCTCCCTACTTGTGGTTGGTACATCATTTGGGGGTTTTTATTGTATGACTCTTCCGTGGGGGCCTCGTTTCTTGACCATGTAGAAAAAGAAGCCTTGTGACTATTTTGTTCCTAAAAGAGGTATTCAAGCAATCTCCTACTAGCACTAGAATTTTTCCCTTGCAATGGCACCAAAAAGTGGCAGGTTCTCGTTAGGTCCTATCTCTTTAGTTGAAAAATTCATCAAATGAACCAATCGGGTAGTTTTTAGAGGCTATATGCAATATGAAACATCTTGACTTAACTCTTTTAGATTTTCTAAATGTTTAGAATAGTTGAAAACAAAACTTAAACTAAAGAGGCTGCTAAACTAGAAATCATAAAGTTGTTTAAACTAGAAAGTAGGAAATTATTCATCTAGAAAGCATAGAATGACTAAACTAGAAAGCATAAAATGTTTAAACTAGAAAGCATAGAATGACTAAACGAGAAAGCATAAAATGTTTAAACTAGAAAGCATAAATGATTAAGCTAGAAAGAATGAAAATTAATTCAAAATAAGTATTTGCAATAAAACTGTAAGTTGAAATGAAAACAACCTTTAACTAACATCTAGTTGTTAACAAAAAGCAAACCTAACAACCTACAACTAACAACCAGAGTGGGTGCTCCTGAAATTTAGATAAGCAAAACTAAAGATTACAGACTCAAACTACAACCTACAGGAATAACTTAATAGAGCTCGACACATACAAATGAAATTCATTCACATTTATCATTTACAAAATAAAAACAACAAAATTGAAAATAAAATACTTATCTATCTATTCTATAGTCCCTCAAGTGGCTAGCTCTCGGGTGCTACTATGCTTAACTCAGATCACATAAACTCTGGATCTTTGAAATTAATCTATCCAAAGTAATTCAAAAGTATAACTTAGAGACATAATTTAAGAACACGTTATGACAGCATAACGATATCCAATATCATTGCTTCTGGCGGTTACATATTTATACAAAAACTGCTAACAAAATCCTATAATTTAGATGGTGAAGATCACCACAAAAAAAGTATTCAACAAAATTCAACTAACGGACTTAGGTCCATAACATAAAGCATTTAAAAGGCTTGGAGTGAGCCATAAAGTTTTTGAACAAAAAATAATAGAAAGCTTTAAAAACTCAATCCACCATGCACTTCCTAAAATTCTGACACATAGACTTCTGGTGCTTGTCTTCAACTATATTGAAGTCTGCTTTAAATCCACTTGGCTGAGCATAATGATCGGCTATGCACAATGACATGTACAATGCTAAAAACTATACCATTATGTTAGCACTGGTCAACTTATTTCAATCAATTTCAAGAAGTAAAGATTATACATTTTCACAAAAAGTAAGAAATTACTAAACCTAAAGATAAATAATTGGCAGGGTAAAAGTGATTGGGAGAAATAAGGAAGGGTATTTGGCTAGTTATATTTATGAGGTTAGTTTTACCTCATCAAGTGGCTAGGTACATGTTGGGGATGTACACCAAAAGAGATAGAGTGAAAAAAAAACTTTGGTTGGGTTAGATTATGTATACGAACTCATTGTTGGAGAGGTTCAACATATCAAAGTACAAACCATTATATGTTACTATTATGATGGGGATAAAGTTATTTATTGAGGAGTGTCCAATTTATCCTAGAGTGATAGATTATATTAGTATGCTAGAGCAATTGAGAGTTTGATGTATGTCATGGTTCATACAAGACCATACATTACATAAGTGTTAAAAATATGAAATAGATTGAAAAACCAAGGAAATTTATAAGAAAAATTCAAAGCTACATAAATTTGAAAACTATAAACAATGCAAACTAGCAACTCCAAGAGATATGCAATGTTAGGATGAAAAAATTGCATTAAGAGCTTCCAAGATGAAAAATACAAGCTAGGTAGTGAGTTTAAATAGAACTAAGGGGAGGATGGAGGTGGCAAATAAACCAATAGGAATTGACCACCAATAACCAACATTATTAAATAAAGTGATGAAAAAGTAAATACTCCACCCATTAAGGGTGGAGACACCTCATTACTTTATCTTCTAGTCATTAAATAATAAATTCACTTTATTATCCTAAGAAATATTAAAAAAGCTGAAGGAAAACCTATAACTAGGGGAAAATAAATTAACCCACTAGGGAAATAAAAACCAACACCAACACCCCCCCTTAAGCATAGCTTAGGAGGATGTAAAAAATGATGGGTTTTGATAAATGAGGCCATGTTAGGTACCCATGTACATATCATATCCCCCACAAATATACATAGAGAGAGAGCACCCCTAGAATAGTGTGATAAGAGGACTAAGTATCCCCCAAAGAGGACACCAACCACACCCCTAGATTGCAACTGAAGGAACTTTCTTTCAATGAAGGGTTTGGTGAAGATTTCTATATTCTAATACGATCTCAGACAATACTTGAGATCAATGATCTACTTGTGAATTAGCTCCTGAATGTAGTGCATGTGGAGCTCAATGTGTTTGGTCCACTGGTGATGGAAAAATTGTGAGAGATCTGAATCACACTCTGGTTGTCACAAAAGATGATTGTGGGATTTTGGAAGGGAATGCTAAATTTAGTGTGGATGTTCATAATCCAGATGGCCTCAATAGTAGCATTAACCACTCCTTGATACTCAACCTCTGTATATGAAAGAGCAATAACAGTCTCCTTCTTGCTTGACCAACAAATTGGACTAAAACCAAGGGAGAAGTAATACCTTGAAGTAGACTTGCTATCCTAAAAATTTCCTACCTAATCTAAACATCCCACCAAGTCAAAATCCACACCCGATGCATAGTGAATCCTATAATAATGAGTACCCTTGATGTAGTGAAGAATCTACTTAGTTGCTTTCCAGTGTAGCTCATGTGGCTCCTATATGAATTGAGAGATCATTCCTTCATCATACGAAATATTGGGCCTTATGTGAGTTAGATAGATCAGACTACCAACAAGTTGTTGATACAAAGTGTCATCCACCAAAGGTGAAAAACACTTAGCCTCAAGTTTGACCCTTGACAAAAATGGAGTCAACACATGCTTACAATTAGCCATGTGAAACATATGGAGCATATCAAGTGCGTACTTAGGCTACGTAAGAGAGGTACCTAAAGATGATTGAGTGATCTTAATCCCCAAGAAGTAGTGCAATAAGCCCAAATTTGACATCAAAAAATGATCATGAAGGGTTGTTTTCACTACTCGAATGGTGGATGAGTGACTTCCTATAATCAACAAGTCATCGATGTAGAGAACCAAGAAGGTGTGAGTATCATCTTGCTACAAAATATAGATACTAGGATCAAAATGAAATCAAGTGAACCCAATTTCAAAATTAAGGATTCCATCTTGGCATACCAAGCCCGAGGGATCTATTTGCGGCCATAGACAAACTCTCAAAGATGAAAAACAAGTGAAGGATCCTATACAAACCCTTGTGGTTTCTCTATGTATATCTCCTCCCAAAGATGACCATAAATAAAATAAATCTTTACACCCATTTCATGAAATTCACATCTTTGAGTTGTAGTGATAGCAAGGACAAGTTGGATGTAATTCATTTTAGTGACTACTGTAAAAGTCTCAAAGTAGTCAATCCTAAGAACTTGGGAGAATCCTTTGGAAACCAAGTGATCCTTATTCTTATCAATTGATCCATCAACTAAACATTTTGTTTAATAGATTAACTTCCATTGAATAAGTTTCCTTCCCTTAGGAAGTGGGACAAGATCCCAAGTGTGGTTGCTCTCCAATTAATTTAAATCTTGCATAGATACATCCCACACGGGAACACTAGAAGCTTCCTGAAAGGACTGTTGATCAAAATTTGAGGAAAGGAAGATGTGTGGAGTGTACTAAAAGTGTGATATTTTTCTTCTATGATATGAAGGATGCCCTACCCAATCCCCTACTGATTGCAATGTTTGACGAGCCCAAAGAGGCCCTACGATTGGAGGAGGAGACTTTGGAGGATAATAATCATCCTCTAAAGGTGGAATATGAGCACCCTCATGATCACTATCATCATCTAAAGTGGAGGAATAATACTCCTCATTAAGATTGGAATGATTATGATCCTCTGAAGAACTATCATCACTATACGAGGACTCCAATTTTATGGTGGTTGGAGAAGTCATAAGAGAAGATTTGGAAGGGCTCTCCTCAAAATGAACACTTCTCTCAATGAACAACTCATGTGTGGTGGGATGAATAATTGGTGTAGGAGCACTAGTTTGTTTTCAAGCCTCCATGAGGCCTACTTGTACATAATTAATTTATAAGTGTTAGGGGGTTATTGAATAAGGTCTCTCAAGACCATTTTGAGGTGTTCATGTCATTTTTTAGATGTTTTTTATAGGTTAAGGGGTGTTTGGTGTCATTTTGTCCTAATTGGTCATATTTGCAAAAAAGGATGCAAATAAAAATGCAAAAGATGTAAAAATGGCTTGTAATGAAAGGAGAAGGGATATTTAATTTAATGGTTATTTTTTAGAGTTTTTAAAGGTCATGCAAGACCATATTTTATGAAATTGGGAGTCCTTAATGGGTCAAGTGCAAATTATGCAAAATTGTCAAAATGCAAAATTGACAAACAAGGGAAAAAAGGCAAGTTTAAGGAGTCAATCAATTAGAAGGTGGTTTTGGTCGATTATATTGATTATTTATGGATTTAAAGGAATAAATAATCCTCACACATCATGAGGTAGGGGAGGAGGAATGATATTTGAAGTTTTGATATTGAAAAATCAATGAAAACCTCCATTTTTCTAAATTCTTCTGAGAAATCTGAAGTTGCAAAGATTTGGACGGCTTCATACATCAATATTTTTAAGATGCATTCATTGGAATAGTTTATCCTATGTTTCTACTTCTATTTTCAACAAGTTTCATCCAATTCCATGGAGATTTGAGTGAGTTATTGCTTATTTACTAAAAACGGGTAGAAATCTGATCTAGGGTTGGTAGTGAGCAATAAAAATTGTGTTTCTCTTGATTTATCCAATGAAATCTCTTGAAATTTGGTTTGTAGAGAGTTTTGAATATATTATTTAAGATTCAAAAATTATAGAGCATGAAAAGGTGGTCTTGGGCATATTTCATGAAGCCCTAGGTCTACAATTTATCAAAAATCTAGAAAAACACAGTAAACAGAGGGTTTTGAAGAAGTTTGTCCATGGTTATAAAGTCCTTCTTGTATGTTATTGGTTTTGAATGGTTTAGGGATGTATTTAGAACCCTCCCTTGTCAGGTTTTTGTGTTTAATCAAGTTTTTTTTCCTTTGTAAGTTAACTGCCTTGTTGACACAATCATGTTTGGAAGTCTAAATTGAGGGTTCAATGTGTGAGTTTGATGTAAAGCCATGAGTATTGGTTGGGAAATGGTCTAATCATGTTGTGAAAACCTATTTATACTTGTTTGAAGTCATAACAAAGAGAAATGACTTGGGAGATGTAAAGTTGCTTGTTGGAGGGGTCTAAATAGGCCTAAATGCTAATTTGAACAAACTACTTTTAGAAGTTCACATTTTTGAGTTGTCAAAGTTGGGAAATGGTTTTGAATCAGTCATTTTCTATTGTTTAATGTGTTTTGATTATTCTACAAGAATTTTTATGCCTTACCTTTTTTTTTGTGTCTTGAAATCAAGCATTTGTAAATGCAATTTGCCTTGAGGGATGGGTATATGAGTTGACACCCATTATTGTGAAATATGTTCCCTTTATATTGAATTGTGAATCCTCTTGCTCTGCATCAATAATCTTCTAGCCTTTGACATCATCTAGATATCCAACAAATTTGTAAGGCTCTCTTTGTAGATCAATAGCCTTGTGTTTCTCTACTAGAATGTGGGACCATGCACTAGAGCTAAACACTCAAAAGTGCTTAACTAAGGGTTTCCGACCAGTCCAAGTTTGAAAAGGAGTTAACCCCTTCACAACTTTGTGAGATACTCAGTTCTGGATATAACATGCATAGTTAATGGCTTTTACCTAGAAAGGTGGTGTCAAATACTTGGAGTGAATTATACAATTAGCCATCTCTTTCAAGGACCGATTCTTTCATTCTGCAATGCCATTTTGATGAAGATTATAGGGAATTGAATGTTGCAAATCAATGTGACGTAGGAGCATCATCTTCAAAATTTTGGTTTCTTTTATTCTTGTTTTGGAATTTTGTGGTGCAAATTTTTGACTAGACAAGATTAAGGAGGATAAATCATTTTTACTTTCCAATTTTAGATTAAAGATGAAGATCAAGAAAGTGCACATGGAGGGAAGGAATATTACATATGCAAAGAAAAGAAATTAAAAAAATTTCATACCTGCGAATGAGGAGAAAAGAAAAAAGGCTGTAATATTTCAATTAACATTGAAAATAAAGAACAAGAAAAGGGATGGACATGTGTAAAAAGGAGGTTGCTAATTTTGGCGATGAAAGTAGGAAAATTTTTTTTTAGTTTGGGATTAAAAAAAAACTAACTTGAGGAAGATTGGCACAAACAGGAGAAAAGGAATAAGGTTGGCGTAAAGAACAGTGGGTGGATTTTTTTTTAGCACAGGAAAGAAGATATTTTAGTGCAAACAAGAAACAAGGATAGGCAGATAGCAGAGGTAGTGCAAGAAAAAAAATCAAAAGGGAGGAAGACATCGATTAGGAGAGACAAAAATTAATAAAAGAAAAAGGAAGGAGGCATTAGAAGTAGACAAAGTCAGATTTCAGTGTGTTTTCTCTCTTGAATGTGTTAGTAATTGTCATGTTTTTTTATCTTTGTTTGCTTGAATGAAACATTGTGGGGTTACTTTGTAGTTCTGCCTCTAATTTCCAACCAACATGGTATTGGAAAATACAATTACATTGTTGTTGTTTTAGTGATGCATACATTACTTTCTTGATGTCTCAGACTACAAAAAATATTCTTGGTATAAGATTGCATAAAGGCTCTTTTCTTGGATACATTATTGGGCTTTATTCCTGGTTTGCATACAAAAATTGGTTTTCTTGTAGGGTCACGATCTTGTAGCATGAAATGAAGTAATTCAAAGATAGTTTTTAGTTTGGTTTCAATTGTTTCCATCAATTTTTGGTATCAGAGCCATAAGTGACTGGGCAGGGTAGAGTTGGGTAAAATGACACCAAGGAGAATGCCAAGAGGAGGTTCTAGAAGAGGCATAGATGAAGGGACTGTTGAAATGTTGTAGAATCTCACAACGAGAATGGAGGCCATGGAGCAGGCACAAAGAAGAGGGTTATTTGTGGGAGATATAAGTGACAATGAAGAAGAGGAGCAACTAGCCAAAGAAGAAGTGGTTCATGGAGAAGGAGAAGATCCTGATGGGGTTGAAGTGAGAATACTGAGAGTAGTCATGGGGGTTGGAGCCAAGCCCAAGATAGAGGTTCCCATTTATTCAGGAAGCCTCAATGGAGAAGAGCTCATTGATTAGATTAATGAATTTGATAAGTGTTTTGAATACGAAGAAGTAGCAGAGAATAAATGAGTCACATTTAAATGCAAAAGACTCAAAGGCCACACTACTATGTGGTGGGACTATGTTCAGTTAGAAAGACGAAAGAAATCCAAAGAAAAGATAAATTCTTGGGATAGAATGGTTGTCAAGCTGAAAGCTAAGTTTCTTTTGGGAGACTACCATACTAATTTTTTTTAAAGATTATAAAATCTTAAGTAGGAGATGAGTGTGAAAGAATATATTGAGGAGTTCTACAAGTTGGTGATTTGATTGGGGCATAGTGAAGAAGATATGGAAAAGATAGCTAGGTACCTCAATGGATTGAGGTACAATTTGTAAGATGAATTGAGTCTTTCAAGTCACATAGGACTCTTGAGAAAGTGTAACAACTTTCTATTAAAGCAAAGGAGAAGCTTATGCGAAATAAAAATCAGCAAGGCAAAGGTAGAGGAAGAGGAGCAAGAGGAAGAGGGAAACCCTCTAGTAGAGGAAAACAACATCATTAAAGTGAAGAGGTAGG
Source organism: Sequoia sempervirens (assembly GCA_007258455.2). Lineage (NCBI taxonomy): Eukaryota > Viridiplantae > Streptophyta > Pinopsida > Cupressales > Cupressaceae > Sequoia > Sequoia sempervirens. The sequence goes on along the minus strand of VDFB02270651.1, from coordinate 559,025,041 downwards.
AACTTCTATTGGACAAGCTAATCTAGAGAGAGGAGGTTTCTGAAATAGAGGAGTGATAGGGAGACTGCAGGAATCAATCACAGATGCTGCAGGAAGCAATCACAGATTCCTGCGCTAGGCCTTAGCATAGACCTCTTTGGTGAAATTTTTGTTCCACCCTAACCTATAGGAACTCAACCTTGTCTAAGTTCCCCTGGTTCTCCTGCCAACCTCACTATCTTGTCAAGTTTGCAACTACCAAGCCAGATCTTGGTGCTATGACTCCTTTCTTCCTTAGCATTTTATGCATTCAAAAGACTAATCCTCCCTCAATACGTGAATGGATCTTGCAAGGGTGAGGGAATGTTTTCCAAAGCTCCAAAACAACCTCCTAGGGTTCTTGAAACTTCACTTAGACTCCATCTTACCAACGCTTGCATGAAGCCTGTTCCATAGGTTTGGCCCTTGAGCCCCTATTTGGTCTCTGAACAGGGGTAAATTGCTTTTCCCTCCTAAACCCACCAAAGGTCTTAGGTTCTTGACTTAGGTTTTGTGCTTCCCCTATCTACAGCTTCAATATTTCTAGGGTTCTAGTCTTGCTTAGGCCGTATGTTGTCCAAACACCAAATTGGTCAAGCAGCTAGGTTTCAAAACTGCTCAAAACCAGTTTTAGGACTAGTGAAAAGTTATCCTCCTAAACGGATTGCTAGGATCTCCTCCTTGTCACCATCCATGGTCAAGACCTTCCCCTAAATTCTCCAAAAATAATTTTCCAAAAATATTTTCTCCCCTGCAAGTTATCAACGCTGTACTGTAGCCTTTCCTAGCCGGGCTCTTGATTGGCTCGCCTAGGGCAAGGCTTTTCTCATAGCTCCTGCAACCAAAAGAAACCTAACTCCTACCATATTTACAAGTATAGAGATGGAGCCTGACCATGTTCCCAACAATTCCATACTTCCAGGTACGGAGGGAATGCAGCCTAGAACTCCATTTTTACACAGTTCTAGTCAAAACAGAAATAAGGAAAAAAAACATAGAATTTACAAGAATGGATGAAAGCGATGGAACAGCTATCAAATGTGCCAAAAAAAAACTTCTAGAGGCCTCTCTACATGCTAAACCAACCTACAAAATGCCTCTTTCAATTCATTTAGCTGCTGTCACGCAACAAGAACAGAAAAATAGAAAAATAAGCCAAGAACGTTATTTTCTTCAACTTCTCTCGACACCAGACTTCACTAACCAAAATGTCGGTATGCAATTTCAGCCATGCCCACAACAATTTAGGTTCTTGGGTTGAGGCTTAGATGACCTAAAAATGCATTTTTGTAAAACCCGCTGTGTTTACAAACACTTAGGCAATTTTTACAACTTAGCCAAAATGAAGAGTTAAAACTACTTAACTCTTGTTAACCTCCTTTCCAAAGTTAAAAGACAACAAAAATCACCTAAAGCAATGGTCAACATGACCTTATGAAAGCACAACAAAATTTAGACTTCCTTCAAAAACTTCAATTAAGCTGAACTTTGCCAGGTGCTCCTGCACCATGAAGCTCCTCAGGACTTGCCTCTTTGTCATTGCAATCCTCATGCTACTAATTCTCAAGCTCATAATTATAATTCTCCATGTCATAATAAGTGTCAAATTTTCTCATATCCCCATCCTTGGGCATTGGCTTTCCCTCTTCATCTAAAGCAATTTTATCTAAATCAACAATCCTTAAGACATCCTCAACATGTTTGTAATAATCATCATGGTATGAGTCCTCAAGTTCCTCGACAACATTAGGTATTTTTGTAAGTTTCTCCTCATTTAGTCTTTCCATCTCCTCACATATTTGCATGGTGGATTCCATCTTGGGTGGCTTGGTAGGAGGTGGAGGGATAGGTAATGAGGCAACACGTTGAGTCATGAAGATTTTTTCTTTAGGAGTCAAAATGGTTGGGGAATATTCTACAAATAGGCAGCAAAGGTTTGAGGCAACGAGATAGGTGCCATAGAGGTGGTGGGAATAGAGAATGGTAGGGTGGAGAAAGTAGGCAATGGGGGTGGGAGTGAGGAAGATGATAGAGGAGAGGAGGTTGATGATGAGGAATCAACCATGACCATGGGAGCGGTTGGGGAGGCAAAGATGAGGTGGATAGAGATGTCCATAGTGGGTGGGGATGACACAAGTAGTGATGGTGGAGTGGAAGGGGATTATGCAATATGGGTTGTCAAGAGCGAAGGTGTGGTACATGGAGGTGACTATAACTCATCCTCCTCTTTTAGAGGTGAGGACTCTTCTTCTTGAATAGTGGGAATATTGGGAACAAAAGTTCCCATTCTCTTGGCCTTCTTAAGGGGCCTTTGTCCTTCAATTTCCTTCCAAGTGTATACCTTCTATTTGGGTTGCCACTTTGACACCTCCTTTCTCTTCTTTGATTGGGTGATAGGTGGAGAATTAGGAGCTTCTCCCAAAGAGCTTGAACTAGCGTCGCTATCAATCTCACTTTTAACATTGTCCTCTAGCTCCCCATATGTCAATACTATGCCTTGTTGTTGCAATTGAGTCACTTGACCATCCAACTATTTCTTGGTTCTTTACTCTATTGGGTGGGTAATTGTGTCTAAGTCTATGGCTTCTGGCTCTATCTAGTCAATCATTGGCAATGACACTTTGGAAAGAGAATTATATCCTTCATCCAAAGTGTTTTCATCATCAAAAACTTGGTTGGGAACTGGAAACAGATCAATAGATTTCACAAATTTTGTCATTATTCTCATATAATCTCTTCTATTGACCTCATGATCACCATCGTAATTCACCTAGAAGTCTTCAATATGGGGCCTATGGAAGTACTACCTTCTAACTTGTTTCTTCAATTTTCCTAGAGGGTTTAAGACTCCTTGTTTTGCATGCAACTCTAGGTTGTATTCTGCAAGCTCCTTCTCTAAATTTTTTATGCAAGGGGCAGCAAGGAATGAATATACTCCTTGACCAAAAATAATGGGGTATGGAACCCCGACATGATGTTTCTCATGTATCAATGAATGTGCCATTTGCAACTGTCGAGTCGATTCTAATAAAATCATTCTATCACTAGGGTACCTTGGCAAACAATATGGGAACCCTGAGAATCCCTTGACACTTAAGTAAGTAAACTTGGGGAACTGAATGAATGAGTACCCAAAGTTCTTGACCGCCGCTTGGTTTAAGGCATTGTATAATACATGCTTTACGTAATACTTTCGATAGATTCTAAACAATGCACATTAAGGAAGGCATCGCTTGACCCCAATCAGAACCTCTTGTAATTTCTATATTTTAGGCTATGGAAATAATTATAGATTTGCCGAATTTTTGCCTTAGTTCAGATATAAACATTACTCCACCCTTAACTGGCAAGATATAAGGATGGTGATACCAGAACCCCCAGTCTCCTTACCACAACAAACCCAAGCAAAATTATTAACGACTTCCATCTTAAATCTCCCCGAGATCCTCCTCCTTTGGTTTAAAGCAAATTTGCCATCCATTCCGAAGATTTAAGGCAAAACAGTGCAGCCCCATATCTCTTAGGTGGGTTATGATAGTGGAATTCTCCGCATTTTAGTTGTTATGCTTAAGTAGCTTTTGGTGCACCCACACTCTTATGAGGCCGCTAGCTTTGGTTTTATGCTCGCAACCCAAGGAATTCTACCTTTCCATTATGGGCATAATCCTTTTTAGTTTCTTCCATTTTTTCGAATAGAGCCAAATGTCCTTTCAATTGACATAGGAGTCCAATCAACTAGCACCCATCTGTCCACAGTGACTATTCTCCTAGTTTGCGGGTGGTAGAATTCTCTGCATGTGAAGATCAACTCTGGGCTGATTAGAGTTGGAGGGAAACCTGTTGCCTTTGCAATTCCACTCTTCTTTACCTTCCAAGCTTCCACAATTTTTAGGCTGACCAAGACCCGTTACTTGAATTCATCTATATTGATGTGACCCACTTCTGTATTTGTCACCTTATCCCATTGTGAGATAATCTTTGAGACACACCTGAACCCATGGAATTCATACTTCATCTTATCCTTTTCATTTTATGCTTTTATAGCTTTTATGCTCTTTTTTCCCTTGTTAGTTTTCTCACCTGGTTCCATAAATCCTACATAAAGAACATGTAGTAACACTTAGATAAATCAAGGAGAAAAACACCAATTAAATCATGCTAAAATGTCATTAGATGGATCATTACATTTACTAAATTTCATCATTTTATGCTCATTTGCAAGATTTTTAGCTTTGTAGGTGCAATGGTGCAGGTTTCCATCTTGCCAAAGCTGTTAGTGCTAATGCCAATAGAAATGGCTCAAAGGACATGGAGATCCACAAACAAAATTCTGAAGGGATATTTCTACCTTGATAGAGTATTGAACCATTTTGATGCAAACCCATTAAGTCACTTGCAAAATGTATGTTGAAGCATTTGGAATCACTTTACTTGATTGATTTTTCTTTTTCGAGCCTTACAGGAAAATGTGGTGGGGGGGGAATTACTTGGAATGTTGTTTAAGTTCTACTACTAATAATGGCCTTGGGGCTATGACATTTCATAAATGGATTTCCACCTCTCAGTCTTTGCAACAACTTTATACTCAAAAAATTTGGGTTAAGTCAATTTAACACATTAAGAATAGGGTGGGGGGTCATGTTAAATCATCTTCCTTGGAGATTTGGAAGTCATTGAGTGGGAAACTATCAAGTGTTTGGCAGTTAAGAGATGACCCTGGGCTCATGGAAATCCACAAGTGGCCACCCGCATGTTAGAACTCGCCAAAGTTTTGGACTTTAGATGCTATGAGTTCAATTCATGGAATAGCACACTTGACATGTGTACTACAGGGTTGGAGTGGACTTAGTGACTTGGGAAACCATTGGGGTGATGTAGGAAAGGGTGAGGCAGAAGTCATTGGGGTGGGTGCTGTCAGGTGTTAAGCAGTTGGGGAATGACCTAGGATTGGCCACGTTTCACAAGTGGAAACCCGCGTGGAGAAACCCACATCAAATTTTGACTTGGAATTTTCATTCTCATTAAAACTAATAATGTTGGAACTGATGCTTACATCATCGAGTCTAAGCACTGAATGAATTTGGAAAGTGTGAGGGCGGAAGCCACCAGGCAGAGCATTGTTAGGATTTCATTGTAGATGATGACTTATGTTGATCAGTCATCCACCAACAATGACCCACAAGGGGAACTCTACAAATACTTTAAACTTGGTAATTTTCAAGGTTTTGGTTTGATGTTTCATAGATAGCCGGGGAAGTCATTAGGGTGGAAAGTTTTCATGTAGTGGCCTCCACAATGACCTTTGTTCTCAAGTAGCCTCACAATATTGCCCAAGTCCTGCCACAATTTGTCTACTAGTTGTTTTGAGTGTTTTGACCGATATGCTGGGCCATGTAAATGCAGCTGGGGAAGGGACTCTAAGGCTGGGGTCAGCCGAGATTCCACCGCTAAAAGATGACTTAGGCGAAACAAATTTCTGCCCATGAAAATCCTCATGGAAGAACCTGCAAAGGCATTGAATTTTAATTCATATTGTTTCTAAAGCTCCATCAGTTCCAACCACCCTAGAATTGGTTGCGGGAGTGAGGGGTGTGAGGTTAGTTCATGCTTATGTCATTTTGAATGGCATCTTAGAAACAATCATCCATGAGCAAGAACTTGTAACAACTTTCAACAATTTTCTAAAACCTAGAGTCTACTAACCCTTAACACACTAGGGTTTTGTCTTTTGAGCACCATAGTGAATGCAAACATAGTGTTGGAAATTCAATTTAGTGACTACCATGTGTTAAACTATATAAAGAGACCCTAAATATTTTGCATCAAAACCCTAAGCACCTGGTAAATTTAAAAAATCAGGAATATAAGGATATGGGAGCAAACCTCACCTGTTGTCACGTGGAGGAAGGGGAAATCCGATGCTTCAATTATTGAGATCTTTTTGTGCATGGAACATTCCACTTGGCTCCTCAAATTTGAAATGATTGGGTGAAAATGACAGGTTGGAGCCCTATATTTAAAGCCTAAGCATCATAAATGTAGGGAATTTATTCTAGGTATTTTGAAAAACGTGTAATGGGTACGGGTGCAAAAAAATGAAGGGAGAAATTCGGTGGGTGAAAGGCCACATGAAAAAATGAGGGTTAGATGTAGTAAAGGATGATGCATTGGAGACATAAATCCACAAATGAAGATCCTCACGAGGGATTCCCTACCACGCTATAAGCAGAATCTTGAAATGAGGGAACTCCTGCATTGAAACTGGGTGAAACTCCTAGACTTCATAATTTTGGGAAATGATTCGAGGAACGATGTAGAATGATGGGTTTAAAAATGCCGACCACCGGTCCAAAAAATAGGGGCGCAGGTAAATGAATCAATTCAGGAAATGAAAACCAAAAGGAGGGGGTCCGCAAAATTGCGGTGCGCCAATACGCTTTATTGGTTGGGCGCTGACTAAAGACGGAGAAAAGAGCTTTTTCGCCCTTATTGATTATCAATTTTGATTAAGCAATAAGCCGCCACAGCAGAAAACCTGATAACCCGGCTGCCTGAATGTGCAACAAAATTCCTTTGGTGATCCAACAACATCTCTTTAAAGACGATTCTCCCAATACGCGACAGGCGGATTCAACCACATAATTCATTATCAAATTGCGATGCCTTTGTGATGCTATAATCAAATTTTCATCAATCCTCAAGATCAATATAAAGCAACATTCACTACACCTTGGGGAACATTTTGTTGGGTGGTTATGCCTTTTGGATTAAAAAATGTTGGAGCAACATATCAAAGAGCTATGAAATTGATATTTCATGATTTGATACATGAAATTTTGGAATATTATGTTGATGATATCTTGGCTAAGTCTATAACTCATCAAGATCATGTCAAAATCCTTCATTAAATCTTTGAGAAAATCCATAAGTACAACAAGAGATTGAACCCAAAGAAGTGTTTCTTTGGTGTGAATTGTGGAAAAATATTGGTATTTATAGTGTCTCATCGAGGAATTGAGATGGAAACAAAAAATATTTATGCTATAATAAACATGCCGCCTCCTAAGAATATTTCACAATTATGTATCTTATAAGGAAATATTCACGCTATTTGTTGTTTTGTGGCATCATTGGTGGATCAAAATCTTCCCTTTATTTAAATCCTTAAAATATAATCACAATTCAGGTGGAATGAAGATTTCGAAAAGGCCTTTAAAAACTTGAAACAATATTTAGCTAACCCTCTAGTGTTACTACCCTCCATGCTAAGACAACCTTTTATTATTTATATTTCATCTTCATCCCATGCCCTTGCTTGGTTATTAGTGAAACAAGATGAGAATGGTAAGGAATGCCATATTTATTACATTAGTTGAACATTAATTGATTATGAAACTCATTATATAGTTATAGAAAAATAATGTTTGGCTCTCATATTTGCTACCAAAAATTGAGACATTATTTATTAAATGTTGAAGTGCATGCTATTATAAAGTTTGAGCCTTTAAAACATCTCTTCACAAAAATAGACTTGTCAGGATGCTTAATCAAATGGTTATGTTGTTAACTGAATTTGACCTTAAATGTTTTTCACAAAAAGAAATCAAGGGCAAGCATTGACCGACCATTTAGTCAAGCTTCTTCACTATTAGACAACAAACCAAGGTTGACTCATTTCCTTTGACGAAACGTTTCAAAAGATAAAACATACGGTAAAACATGGAATTATATTTTGATGGTTCTAAGTGTTGATTTGGCTTTGGTGCTAGATTTATATTAATACCTCCCTCAAGGAAGGCAATTCCCTTATCCTACCATCTATATTTCCTATGCACAAATAACATTATAGAGTATGAGGCCCTAATTGTTACATTATGGGTGACCTTGTCTTTGGATGTTAAACATATTCACATGTTTTGTTATTCTCAATTGATCATTACAAAAAATAAATGGGTCTTATTAAGCAAAACATGAAAAGTTATCTCAATATTGAGACCTTACATTGAAGATATTAGAATGTTTCACCTCATACACTATTGAAAAATGTTCTACATGAAAGGATGCCAATTGACATGTGATGTAATGGAGGGAAAAAGTATATTCCTTTACTGATGCCTTGGCCCCAAATACTGAGCATCTGCACCTGCGAGCTCCATCAATACGAGAAACGATGCTGTCACTCTGGTTTCCTTACTGCTTGAAAACGCAAACAATGCAGGCCAATCAATATTCATCACCGATAAAAGATAGTATTTTACTAAACCAACTACTAAGAATACTAGAGATCGCATTTGGAAACTTGAAACCCTTTATATAATCTTAGTTGATATGTTGTATAAGAGATAGTTTAATGGTCTTCTCCTTTGATGTCTAAAAAAAATTAAATCCTTGTGGCCCTTGAAGAAGCTCATGAAGGTGCTTACGGAGGGAATTTTGGAGGAAGATAATTGGTTCAAAGGTTAATTCATATTGGATATTATTGGAAAAACATGGAACAAGACAACTTTGATCATATTAAAATTGTCCTAAGTGTCAATAATACAAGAATTTGATCCATGCTCCTACTTATGCACTTCATGCACAAGTTGCTATTTGGCTATTTTTAATGTGGGGCTTAGATCCATTGGAAATATTTATCCTTTGTCATCCTTAGGACATACATTTATAATCACTGTTACAAATTTTTTCATGAAGTGGGTAGAGGTGGTTCCCCTCTATTCCATGACTGTTGATGTAAGCAATAGTTTTATCTTAGAGAGTATTGTTGCATGATTTGGTCTTCCTTTAGCTCTAGTTATGGATAATGGTACACCATTTAAGAATAAGGAGGTGAAGAGGTTCCTAGAAAATTTTCATATTCAACATCATTTTTCTACACCATATTATCCATAATCTAGAATGGTCAAGCGGAAGCAACAAACAAGACAATTGAAAAAATATTATGATAAACCATTAACAAACATAAAAAAGATTGGCATACTCAACTTTCTTATGCATTATGGGCTTACCAAACAAGTATTCATATGACTACATAAAATATGCCATAAAACCTTGTTTATGGTGCTAATTCTATAATTCCCTTGGAGTTAGAAATTCCTTCATTGTGAATCTCTCTTAATGGCCTTATTGATGATAACACTTATAGAGAACAACAATTACAAAAAATTGAAATGCTCGATGAACAAAACATAAATTCTCTCCAACATCTTCAAGCTTATTCCAAAAGAATGCAAGGAAAATATTGTAAGTATATTATCTTAATTGATCAAATACCATAAAAAGGAAGCAATTAGGATCTTAAAACATCAAATCAAAGAATCTACAAGATAATGATAAATCAAAGGCATACTCTCAATGAAATTCAATTACACAATACTAGAAAGACTCAATTCAAGAGAATTAAACACAATTCAAAGAAATTTAATCTAAACTAGTATGCAAATTTCTCAATCCCATTGTGGATTGATGTATAAGTGTGAGATGGATGTGGATTTCTTAGTTTTATGCATTATCCATTGTTGAAAAATATTGATTGAAGATTCTTGATGAGAGTTGATTCACAATGATGCTCTAGAATGCTCTAGAAATGAGTGCAAAATCCTAGAGAGTAACTTTGCTAAGAAGATTGTGAATGAAATGATATGGAAATAGGTTTGGTATTTGTATATTTTAGGAGTTATGATCAATGGTGAGGAATGAAAATGCTAATCAGGGGATGAAATTGAATTGAGGATGAAGACATGGATCAAGAATCAATCATGTAGTTGATAATCCATGAGGAATGAATCAAGGATTAGATCAAGGGTTCATAATCCATGAGAGACTCAACAATATACCTTAATTTTAGGAATTATGTTGGAGATATTTTGAGTTGGAGGAAATAATTCAAATTTGAAAAGGGAATATTCCATGTGGAATATTCTTTGTGCAAGTTGGAGGGTTGGAGGAAAATTAGCTAATTAAACAATTCATGGAAATCATTTAATTGTGCAAGTTGGAAGAATTAAGAAATTTAATTAAATAATTCTAAATTATTTAATCAAGTAGGATTATTAGCATTTAATTAAATAACATTGCATCATTTAATCAAAAGGGGAGAAAATGGTGAATTATGATGAATTAACCAAATAACCTTAATTATTCAACTAATAGAAGAATAAAGTGAATTTAACTAAATAATTGAGAATTATTTAATTAAATAGAGGAATTAGGTGAGTAATGTGAGAAATGGTGCTAATAAGCAAAATATGGTGTGTGATATACTTAGGAAATTTTGAAATGTGTAAATTTTTCCCCTCTTTGAAGTGAGGTACTTGTTATGTTACTTCAAAGAACTAATACTACTTAAATAAAAATTGATTTTTTTCTCATTTTTCCTGATGCCCCACTGTGCCCCAGTTGACAAAGGAATGTTGGTGTGTTGTCCCCCTCAAGAGATCGAGTGGAAAAAATAATTTTTGGGTCAAAATCATAATATGATTACAAGAGTCATTTTACTAGATAGAGGATGAAAAATAAGTCCTAGGAGGTTCAAATATTTGATATAGATAGATGTTATTATGTATACACACTCACCAACTATAGGTAACCTCATGTATATTTTGATGTATATCACACAAATTTGATACTTGGATACAAATGTTACTATGGATAGAAGAATGAGATAGATAGAAGTAGAAGAATGAGATGGATGAATTAGCATTTTATTGAGATTGATAAAGATACCAAAAAACCTATGATTATTTGATATGTAATGAGATGAGATAGATGATTTTTTCTTTTACTTTTAGACAATGCTTTTCATCATGGCAATCCTTATTTTTGATATAGAAAATAGACACAATGCACCAAGGTATGAAGAACCAAGGTGATGTTGTATCTAATGCATGGATTTTGACTCTACAAATAGACATGAGTATCCTTGTTCATACCTAACATAAAAAAACATTGTTTTATCATGTGAGAAAACAAAGCCATCAAAGTAAGGAGACTAATACAAAAAAAGGTATGAAGAACTTGATATATCCTAGCTATTGTTTTACTTGAGACCATCCCAAAAATGCAAGGAAAGTATTCACCACAGATCTATTTTTGTTTCCAATTGATGGTATAACATCTCCTAAAGGGTAGCTACTCCTTATACTCAGAGACCCTAGGTCAGTAGCCAATGAATAGGAGATGACTGATTGGCAAGACTCTCCTCTGCACTTTAGGCTCTGTAGGACCAAGGTGGGTATCCATATACATTAATGAAGATCATCACACTACAATGGTGGAAGGCCTTCAATGGGATAAATCATCTATACAACCTTCACTACTAACAATGGCTTTTGGTAGTGTGGAAAGGGAAAACATGAAAGAAAATTTAAACTAAGAAAGTAGTAAATGTTTTTGAATTGAAAGTTTTTGATTATGCACTAGATTCATACTTTTCAATCTCCTTGACTAGTGCCTAATCCACACAGAGTGAGGATTGAAATAAACTCCCACAACAAACCAACCATGCTCTCTCATAACTCTACTACCCCGCAACGTGAAACCAACAAAAGGATAATCAACATGTTACTTAGTTATCCACACTACACTATAATATCCTCATTATCTCTATGCAAGAAATTACACCACTCCTTGAATGATAGGAAAACATAGACATAACTCAAACAAGTGTGTTTGAAGCATCAACACAACCCTTGATTATATTGATTCAAAAGATAGTGCACACAATATTTGGAGAACATACAAATTGAAATATATATTGAAGCAAAATACAAATGTTGTATGGCGGTCATCTATTGTTATTAAAGAGAATAACTCATTACATGTCAAAAGGACTTACTCTATTCAACTTGACTCAAAGAAAAGAATTATAGAAAGCATAGAAACAAAATTTGGTAGGGGAACAGTACACTAGATCACTCAGGTTGGAGAGTAGAAGTCTAAACTCGAACAAAAACAACATAAATTTCCTTTATGTGCAAGCATAACTTAGATTTCAATTTGAAATTGCTAACCCTAACCAAACTAGGGTTATAGAAGGATGAACTTCGATTAGATTATAAACAACAAGAATTCCCCCCAAAATGATGCAACAATCAAACATGAATGCCCCTAACACCTCGAGCACACTCCAACATTGATGGCATTCTAAAAACAAGCATGGAACCATCAAGAAATCTACAATCAAGATTAGGAAGAACATACCTTGAAAAATACCTTAAGCACTTCAACACCTCAGGAAATAAATTGTGCCACTCAACAATTACTTTAGCCTTGGAAGAGGCACATGAATTTGATCTAAAGTCACTTGGAGTCAATCTAGTAGTTGAGAAACAGATCCACCATTACTGCACATTTATTACTTGCGAACAAGAGAAACTAACCATTGGGAAATCACACTTTGAATTGTGGCGATCAATATATCTTAATCGCACCAAGATCCAATGCCTATCATTCACAGCCCAGAACTTTAAAATATGACCATCACATTTAAACCACTTTAAATCTAGGCCGCTTGATCACCACCACCATTGACATCTACCACATCATCTGCTTTCCCACCTAAGCCCCACTAGAGACACGTGTCACCAACCCACTAACCTCGCTACTTTTTGGAAAGCATTATTTTATTCATGCGAGGTGCATGGGGAATGATCAAGATGCAACCATGTCGCGCCAACAAATAGGGACTATTGATCCAAGGGCCCACCGCAATGGTCATCAGACTTGAAGAACATAGGACCCATGTCACATACATGCCACTATCCACTATCAATTCCTACCACATGTCATCCTTTCATTCGCTTCATGACTACATGTCATCCCCACCGTACTGGGTCTCGCAGTCAACACCCATTCTCTCATCACCCTATTGGAGGGACCTTCTGCAATGTCCTGACAATACCATATTGTCTTACCGATGGGTAGGTCATTAGGTTGCTGGGGAGACATACCTTAAGGTCCTACCGATGAAGACCCTTGATGATGTCACTTGTCCACCTCATCTCTAGGTCACTGCATCATAATCCACAACAAGGATGTGGATTTTACTCAATCCCATCATGCCACATGCTATCTTCATCATTATGACTAGGTCCTACACTAAACACTACCTTCTCATTGCTCCATTGGAGAGACACAAGCAAAGGTATCATTGATGCCATCCAGTCTTGCCAATGACACTACCACATTAATGCCTTCATAGGGCCCACCATATACCTTCCATCACACATCACCAAGTTGCCAAAAACTCAAACTTTAGAACCTCATGTCAGAGGTTGCGAAGTT
>VDFB02270651.1:558963674-559011639 GCA_007258455.2 Sequoia sempervirens | reverse complement strand
TTTCCATGCACTACAGATTGATCATCTGCGAAATTCTCTACAAATTCCTTCACTAATTTCTCATTATGCCCCTCAAATTTATTTATAAATTCTAACCACCCAACTCTTTGGAACAAGCCTGCAATACTGCTTAATGCCAATAATTTTTTCGTTGAAGTCGATTCAGATTTCTTTTTAGCTCCTCCCATTTTGTACTCTTCTTATTGCCCTGCTCAATTCTGCTGAAATGTTGTGGTGCTCAAGGAAACTTGTTTAAACAATTGAATTGCCAAATGAAGAAAACATAAATTTGATATAACTAATGGAAAAGGAATTAATTGTCTCATTTGAGCTTCGTTGTATTCTCATGATGATTTTGCATGGGAAAAAACACAAATATGATGATTTTGCATCAACGAAATTTCTGGAGCATCGCCGAAAGATGCAGTCGGAGCAACAACCAAATTTTTTTGGAGCATTTCCAAAAGATGTAACCGAAAGCAACAACCAAAATTTTTGGAGCATCATTGAAAGATGCCACTGGATGAAGGAAGAAGAATGAAGGACTTTGGACTTAGACTTCTAGACTTTCAATGAAAGATGCACTAGCCTGTAGGAATAAAACAAGGAATGGAACAAGTCAGGAGTGCAAGTTTTGGAGCATCACAGCAACCGAACCAACAAGTTCTGGAGCATCACAACAACTAAGCCAACAAAATTCAGAAGCATCAAATTAGGATGCATCGAAATTTGTGTTTGATTAAAATGAAGTCCTACAAAATGGAAACAAAATTTAGCCAAGTCCAACAGATGAAAATTTGAAAAGAAATGCTCTAAAGAAAAGTAAATTCATACACATGCATTTTTTTTAATAGAAAAATAAAAACTATTTTGGCTATATCATAACAGAGTCAATGCATTGGATTTCTCCTTGCATTTATACCATTTTTGTAAATTCTTCTTTATTAACAGGTTTATGGTAGATGCATAATCGATGACCATTGACCAAAAGTGTTTGAGTATCACCATCAATGGGTTTGAGTTGCATTACTCCATTTTGAAATACCTCATAAATTTCATAAGGAACCAGCCAATGAGTCCCCGATTCTCCTTGGTGATCTTTGTATCAAGAATCGAATAACAGGGCCCAATCCCCATTATGGAACTCTCTTTCCTTTATATGATTGTCATGCCAGACCTTTCGTTGTTGTTGCACTAACTCAGTTTGGTGGACAACATCCAGATAGAGCTCATCTAACTCACTAAGTTGTAAGACTCTTTCAACCTAGGCTCGTTTAAGATCTAAACCTAACTCCATTATTGTTCTCAGAGTTTGGAGTTCAAATTCAATGGGTAAGAGAGGATTCTTCCCAAAAACTAACTCATATGGTCTAAAATTGGTGGTTGATTTCCATGTTGCGTTATAAGCCCAAATGGCTTTAGGTAGTTTCCTAGCCCAGTCTTTCCTTCTTGATGAAACTATTTTCTTTAGAATGTTCTCTAGCTCCTTGTTAGTGACTTCCACCTGACTATTTTCTTGAGGGTGATAGGGTGATGACTTCTTATGACTTACCTAGAAATGATCAGTGAAGGATAACAAAACCTTAGAGATAAATTGGGGTCCCTAATCTGTGACAATTGTCCTAGGGGCTCCAAATATGAGGAAAATTTTATTGTACAGGAAGTTAGCTACTTGTTCCTCCCTAGCAACTCGTAGAGATTGAACTTCTACCCACTTAGTTAGATAGTCAGTACAGACTAGAATGTACTCTTTTCCTTGTGAAGGAGGGTCTATAGGACCGATAAAATCCAATCCCAATTTTTCAAATGGTTCAAGGACTATTTGGGGTTGAAGAGGCACTTCCTTGGATGCAGTAGGTCTCCCTACCCTTTGGCATTCATCACAACGGTGAACATATTTCTTGATATCTCTATGCATAGAGGGCTATTAATATCTTGCACCCAAAATATTGTGGGATGTCCTCTTGGTAGAATAATGGCCTCCAGAAGGGTCATCATGACAAGCTCTAAGGATACTATAGGTCTCATTTTCCCTAACATAATGTCATAGAACCATATCAGGACCGCACTGAAATAGGATTCCATTAATCCATTTGAATGAAATGCTTTCTCGAATGAGGAATTTCTTTTGTTTTGATGTAAAATCAAGTGGTAAATCTGAGGTGGCCAAATAGTTGGAAATATCAACAAACCAAGGAGTTTTAGTGGAGATGGAAAACAAATTTTCATCCCAGAATTCATCTTGCACTGAAGCACAATCTCCATCATCTTGTTTAATCCGAGATAAAAAATATGCAACTACATTGAACTTCCCTGGTTTTTCAATAATGGTTACGTTAAATTCAATTCCTGGAGAAGTAATAACCACCTGATTATCCTTCCATTCACTATAGGTTTTATTCATGAGATATTTAATAGCTGAGTGATCTATATAAAGTGTCACTTTGTACCCCATAAGGTAATGTCAAAATTTCTTGATTGCATGTACTACAACTATTTTTTTTTTCCGTGGTAGTGTAATTTCGTTCAATGGGAGTCATGTTTTTGCTTATGAAATAAATGGCATATTTTCCCCCATTCTCATCCTCCTATCCTAAAAATACTCCAATAACATCGTCAGAAGCATCAACATAAATATGGAATGAGAGGTTCCAATTAGGTCCACGAAGGACTGGAGTAGAGATGATTTTTTCCTTAATGATTTCAAATGATGATTGACACTCTGGTGTCCAAAAAAGCTCTACATTCTTTTGGAGAAGGGAAAACATAGGAGCTACAATCTTGCTAAAGTTTTCTATGAATCTTCGATAGTATCCAACATGTCCTAAGAAACTTCTAACATCAGTTTGGGTCTTTGGGATCACAAGTTGTTGTCTCAGTTCAATTTTCTTTGGGTCAACTTTTAATCCTTCTGCTGAAATGTGGTGTCCCAACACTATCCCTTATTCTACCATTATTAGGCATTTTTCATGGCTTAGGGACAGACGATGGTCCTCACATCACTTCAATATTTTGTCTAGAATCTAAAGTGCTTCATCAAAATTTGACCCATAAACAGTGAAGTCATCCATGTAAACTTCGACACATTCATTCACTAACTCAACAAATATCGCCTGGATAGCTCTCTGAAATATTAAAGGAGCATTGCATAGCCCAAAAGGAAGAACTCAATATGTAAATGTTCCCCAGGGGCAAGTAAAAGTTGTTTTATCCTGGTCTTCTACTACTACCTGTATCTGGTTATATCCATTGAATTTGTCTAGAAATGAGAAATACTTTCTCCCAGCTAGACTATCCAAGACTTGGTCTACAAATGGTAGGGGAAAGTAATCTCTATGGGTTGCCTTGTTGAGTTCCCCATAGTCAACGCACACTCTCCACTTCCCATTTTTATTTGGAACTGCAACCAAAGGTGAAACCCATTTGTTGTTAGAGATAGGATAGATAAATCCTACTTGCAAGATTTTCTCAATTTCAGTTTTAACAATGTCTTTCAAGGCAGGATTGAGTCTCCATTGTGATTGGTGAACTGGTCGAATATCCTCAATATAGATATGATGAGTACAAACACTTGGGTGTATTCCTCTCATATCTATGTAGTCCCAAGCAAAATCTTTAGATCTATTCACCAAGATATCAAACAATTTGTGCTCTTTTGGCCCAGTCAACCAATTGTTGATGTTCAAAGTTTTTCTTGGTAGTGGCATAATGGTTTTGACACCTGGATGGTTGGACATGACAGTGTACACTGGTCTTGTCAAAGTGTTAATAGGATAGCTATGTGGTATCGTTTTGTGGAGTCTAGAAATATCTTCAAAGAAATGATATTTTCCAGAGGACAAGGTAATCCCATGAAGCTGGTGTTATCGAATTCAATGTGGTCTACATTGATTGGTTGTCCTAGAATCTCTTCTATGTCCAACATCTCTTCATCACTCGAATCCATGGTAAGATTTTCCATATTGTTTTGTAATTCATCCTCCAACTCTTCACCACATTGTTTGATGACTACCATAGCAAGTGAAGCTGGATTCTCCTGTCCGTTGGGACCTTCTAGTTCATCAACCCATACTTTATTATATTCAGTAGGTTTAGCTGGAGGATACAAGAATAAATGTTTTCTATTAGGGTGATGTGAAATGGTCATTCCTCCCTCTTTGTAGTCAATCTTGGCTGCAACAGTAGCTAGCCATGGTCTTCCTAGAATTATTCGATAACTATCTTTATGTGTAAGGGACTGAATTATTTGAAAGTTCACTAGATATTCCCAACCATCAACCTTAACAATAACATTTTTGATGAAACCCTTGGGAATAGCTATGGATTGGTTTTCCATTTGCAACACTATAGTTGTGGGATGCAAATCAGTGAGTCCCAACTTTTCCATTACATCGACAGTCATCACGTTAATGGCTACTCCCAGGTCCACAAGTGTATTAGGTATTGCTACCTCATTGATTGTTACGGTTATAAGTGGACTTCCATGGTCATCATATTTCAGAGTTGTGGTCTTTCCAACCAAAAATTCAGCTAGATAATCATTTATGTGAATAGTATTTATCCATTTTGGTTTCCTTCCTAGAGTTTTAATGCACAACTATTTGATCATTTGGTTTAATTTAGGAGTCTCCTTAATTTCTTCTAACAAAGGGACCTCAATTTGCAGTTGTTTAATCTCTTGTATCATCACAGTTTCTGTGGACAAGGACATTTTTGGAGGATTTTTCAAGGTGGTTGGTTTCAGATGCTCCAAAAAAAGTGCTTTATTTTTCTCTTTAGGAGTGGAGTCCTTTAAATTTTTAGTTGGAGACTGACCACCCTCCTCCCGAGGTAAGTTAGAAGCTCCAACTAGAGATGGCAAAAAGGTCTTGCCTTGGGTACTTTCTAGGTTTTTCTCTAAAGATGTGGAAGTTGTCTTAGCCCTATCAACATATTCCTTAATAGGATTGTCCAAGATCTCAACAATAGTAGACTGTTGGAGTGTTTTTCCTAACCTTAACTACAAATTTCCACAATGGATAGCATTAAGTCCAGTAACATTGTCATATTCCATGGAATACACTAGGGTATTCTGATGATTGTTCTTTGGATTTGGAATAGGTTGCACTAGAAGTTGTGGTTGGTTAACCTACTCATTTTGTTGAGGATTTTGAGGAGCTAGTAAAAGATTCTACTATTGATTAGGCATCCTTCTTGGCCCAGTATAAAACTGATTCCAAGGCTCATTCGATTGAGGAGGAGGATTCTGAGGATACCATTGTTGTTGAGTCTAGTTTGGCCATTGAGGGTTTCCCCATGACTGATTTTCCCATTTAGGTGGTCTCCAAGGGTAAGCTCCCCAGTTAGGTGGTGCTTGAGGTGGTGCTTGAAGCCAGGGTGCTGCCCATTGGTTATTATTCCAATTATTTTGAGGCCTCCAAGAAGGGTTTGAGTTTTGGCCGTAAGAAAAATTCCCTCCAGTTCTTTGATTTACAAAGTTGACCTCCTCCTCAACCGAAGATGTTCTTTTCTTGGAATTCTTATTTGCATTCAAGATCTCACATTGGTCAATGACATGAATCTTCTCACAAACTTGACATGTGTCAGTTTTTTCCAAAAAGAATTCTCTTAACAAATTTTTGTTTCGACACCTAGGACAATAGATGGACAAGGTTTCAGGATTTCATGTTTTAGCTTGTATTCCATCCAACGTGGTGTTTAATTGAACAAGAATGTCAGTTTTAAGATTGACTATCTCCTCACGTTGTTTTCCTATTTCATTGGAACCTTTAAAAATAGTAGAATTTCAAATACCTCCTCGAGTACAAGAGAAATTCTGACATAACTCAATGATATCATCAAGTCCCAATTGGGACACATCTCCTTTTCCCATTAAATATAGACTCCTTCTAGCATCTTCATCAAGACCTTTGAGAAATATGGTCTTTAGAATCTCCAGACTTATGGCTTCTCTGCCACATCATTTAGATAAGAAGATGAACCTATCCAGGTAATCTTCTAGGCTTTCATCTTTGTTTTGCCTTAGTTTGAACAATTCTTCTTTCCTATCGTTGACTCTACAATAAATTTGGTATTTATCCAAAAAGGCAGACTCCATGTCATCCCAAGAGGTTATCGACCCTAAAGCTAACCCCATGAACCAACACATTGTTGCATCCTTCAAAGTGGAGGGAAATAGCTTCAGTTTCTAGTTATCATTCTTGTAGTCATATGTTTGACACAAGACTTTAAACTCAAATAAAAACTGGTTAGGTTCTTCGGAAGAAAAACCTCTAAAGGTTGATAAGAAGGATGGTGAAATATTTTATATAGGCATCTCATCATCTGCATCAATAGCAATAGGATAAGTGAATGTGTGCGCTCCCGGTGTTGGGTTAGCGACATTTCTACGGTCACCCATAACGTTGAGAAGAATGTGTTCCTCTTCAAAAAATTTCTTTGGGGTATGCAAAGGAATACTCTCCTCTACAAATGTTTGTTCTACTAGGTAATTTTTTGGGGTATATGGGGAGGTCCCAAGTTGATCCTGCTCAATCAATTCTTCAGTAAGTTCTTGAGCTGAGACTTATTCCTCCCTACTTGTGGTTGGTACATCATTTGGGGGTTTTTATTGTATGACTCTTCCGTGGGGGCCTCGTTTCTTGACCATGTAGAAAAAGAAGCCTTGTGACTATTTTGTTCCTAAAAGAGGTATTCAAGCAATCTCCTACTAGCACTAGAATTTTTCCCTTGCAATGGCACCAAAAAGTGGCAGGTTCTCGTTAGGTCCTATCTCTTTAGTTGAAAAATTCATCAAATGAACCAATCGGGTAGTTTTTAGAGGCTATATGCAATATGAAACATCTTGACTTAACTCTTTTAGATTTTCTAAATGTTTAGAATAGTTGAAAACAAAACTTAAACTAAAGAGGCTGCTAAACTAGAAATCATAAAGTTGTTTAAACTAGAAAGTAGGAAATTATTCATCTAGAAAGCATAGAATGACTAAACTAGAAAGCATAAAATGTTTAAACTAGAAAGCATAGAATGACTAAACGAGAAAGCATAAAATGTTTAAACTAGAAAGCATAAATGATTAAGCTAGAAAGAATGAAAATTAATTCAAAATAAGTATTTGCAATAAAACTGTAAGTTGAAATGAAAACAACCTTTAACTAACATCTAGTTGTTAACAAAAAGCAAACCTAACAACCTACAACTAACAACCAGAGTGGGTGCTCCTGAAATTTAGATAAGCAAAACTAAAGATTACAGACTCAAACTACAACCTACAGGAATAACTTAATAGAGCTCGACACATACAAATGAAATTCATTCACATTTATCATTTACAAAATAAAAACAACAAAATTGAAAATAAAATACTTATCTATCTATTCTATAGTCCCTCAAGTGGCTAGCTCTCGGGTGCTACTATGCTTAACTCAGATCACATAAACTCTGGATCTTTGAAATTAATCTATCCAAAGTAATTCAAAAGTATAACTTAGAGACATAATTTAAGAACACGTTATGACAGCATAACGATATCCAATATCATTGCTTCTGGCGGTTACATATTTATACAAAAACTGCTAACAAAATCCTATAATTTAGATGGTGAAGATCACCACAAAAAAAGTATTCAACAAAATTCAACTAACGGACTTAGGTCCATAACATAAAGCATTTAAAAGGCTTGGAGTGAGCCATAAAGTTTTTGAACAAAAAATAATAGAAAGCTTTAAAAACTCAATCCACCATGCACTTCCTAAAATTCTGACACATAGACTTCTGGTGCTTGTCTTCAACTATATTGAAGTCTGCTTTAAATCCACTTGGCTGAGCATAATGATCGGCTATGCACAATGACATGTACAATGCTAAAAACTATACCATTATGTTAGCACTGGTCAACTTATTTCAATCAATTTCAAGAAGTAAAGATTATACATTTTCACAAAAAGTAAGAAATTACTAAACCTAAAGATAAATAATTGGCAGGGTAAAAGTGATTGGGAGAAATAAGGAAGGGTATTTGGCTAGTTATATTTATGAGGTTAGTTTTACCTCATCAAGTGGCTAGGTACATGTTGGGGATGTACACCAAAAGAGATAGAGTGAAAAAAAAACTTTGGTTGGGTTAGATTATGTATACGAACTCATTGTTGGAGAGGTTCAACATATCAAAGTACAAACCATTATATGTTACTATTATGATGGGGATAAAGTTATTTATTGAGGAGTGTCCAATTTATCCTAGAGTGATAGATTATATTAGTATGCTAGAGCAATTGAGAGTTTGATGTATGTCATGGTTCATACAAGACCATACATTACATAAGTGTTAAAAATATGAAATAGATTGAAAAACCAAGGAAATTTATAAGAAAAATT
The DNA here is from genome assembly GCA_007258455.2 of Sequoia sempervirens. Lineage (NCBI taxonomy): Eukaryota > Viridiplantae > Streptophyta > Pinopsida > Cupressales > Cupressaceae > Sequoia > Sequoia sempervirens. The sequence continues at coordinate 559,003,263 of VDFB02270651.1, read as the reverse complement.
CAAAGCTACATAAATTTGAAAACTATAAACAATGCAAACTAGCAACTCCAAGAGATATGCAATGTTAGGATGAAAAAATTGCATTAAGAGCTTCCAAGATGAAAAATACAAGCTAGGTAGTGAGTTTAAATAGAACTAAGGGGAGGATGGAGGTGGCAAATAAACCAATAGGAATTGACCACCAATAACCAACATTATTAAATAAAGTGATGAAAAAGTAAATACTCCACCCATTAAGGGTGGAGACACCTCATTACTTTATCTTCTAGTCATTAAATAATAAATTCACTTTATTATCCTAAGAAATATTAAAAAAGCTGAAGGAAAACCTATAACTAGGGGAAAATAAATTAACCCACTAGGGAAATAAAAACCAACACCAACACCCCCCCTTAAGCATAGCTTAGGAGGATGTAAAAAATGATGGGTTTTGATAAATGAGGCCATGTTAGGTACCCATGTACATATCATATCCCCCACAAATATACATAGAGAGAGAGCACCCCTAGAATAGTGTGATAAGAGGACTAAGTATCCCCCAAAGAGGACACCAACCACACCCCTAGATTGCAACTGAAGGAACTTTCTTTCAATGAAGGGTTTGGTGAAGATTTCTATATTCTAATACGATCTCAGACAATACTTGAGATCAATGATCTACTTGTGAATTAGCTCCTGAATGTAGTGCATGTGGAGCTCAATGTGTTTGGTCCACTGGTGATGGAAAAATTGTGAGAGATCTGAATCACACTCTGGTTGTCACAAAAGATGATTGTGGGATTTTGGAAGGGAATGCTAAATTTAGTGTGGATGTTCATAATCCAGATGGCCTCAATAGTAGCATTAACCACTCCTTGATACTCAACCTCTGTATATGAAAGAGCAATAACAGTCTCCTTCTTGCTTGACCAACAAATTGGACTAAAACCAAGGGAGAAGTAATACCTTGAAGTAGACTTGCTATCCTAAAAATTTCCTACCTAATCTAAACATCCCACCAAGTCAAAATCCACACCCGATGCATAGTGAATCCTATAATAATGAGTACCCTTGATGTAGTGAAGAATCTACTTAGTTGCTTTCCAGTGTAGCTCATGTGGCTCCTATATGAATTGAGAGATCATTCCTTCATCATACGAAATATTGGGCCTTATGTGAGTTAGATAGATCAGACTACCAACAAGTTGTTGATACAAAGTGTCATCCACCAAAGGTGAAAAACACTTAGCCTCAAGTTTGACCCTTGACAAAAATGGAGTCAACACATGCTTACAATTAGCCATGTGAAACATATGGAGCATATCAAGTGCGTACTTAGGCTACGTAAGAGAGGTACCTAAAGATGATTGAGTGATCTTAATCCCCAAGAAGTAGTGCAATAAGCCCAAATTTGACATCAAAAAATGATCATGAAGGGTTGTTTTCACTACTCGAATGGTGGATGAGTGACTTCCTATAATCAACAAGTCATCGATGTAGAGAACCAAGAAGGTGTGAGTATCATCTTGCTACAAAATATAGATACTAGGATCAAAATGAAATCAAGTGAACCCAATTTCAAAATTAAGGATTCCATCTTGGCATACCAAGCCCGAGGGATCTATTTGCGGCCATAGACAAACTCTCAAAGATGAAAAACAAGTGAAGGATCCTATACAAACCCTTGTGGTTTCTCTATGTATATCTCCTCCCAAAGATGACCATAAATAAAATAAATCTTTACACCCATTTCATGAAATTCACATCTTTGAGTTGTAGTGATAGCAAGGACAAGTTGGATGTAATTCATTTTAGTGACTACTGTAAAAGTCTCAAAGTAGTCAATCCTAAGAACTTGGGAGAATCCTTTGGAAACCAAGTGATCCTTATTCTTATCAATTGATCCATCAACTAAACATTTTGTTTAATAGATTAACTTCCATTGAATAAGTTTCCTTCCCTTAGGAAGTGGGACAAGATCCCAAGTGTGGTTGCTCTCCAATTAATTTAAATCTTGCATAGATACATCCCACACGGGAACACTAGAAGCTTCCTGAAAGGACTGTTGATCAAAATTTGAGGAAAGGAAGATGTGTGGAGTGTACTAAAAGTGTGATATTTTTCTTCTATGATATGAAGGATGCCCTACCCAATCCCCTACTGATTGCAATGTTTGACGAGCCCAAAGAGGCCCTACGATTGGAGGAGGAGACTTTGGAGGATAATAATCATCCTCTAAAGGTGGAATATGAGCACCCTCATGATCACTATCATCATCTAAAGTGGAGGAATAATACTCCTCATTAAGATTGGAATGATTATGATCCTCTGAAGAACTATCATCACTATACGAGGACTCCAATTTTATGGTGGTTGGAGAAGTCATAAGAGAAGATTTGGAAGGGCTCTCCTCAAAATGAACACTTCTCTCAATGAACAACTCATGTGTGGTGGGATGAATAATTGGTGTAGGAGCACTAGTTTGTTTTCAAGCCTCCATGAGGCCTACTTGTACATAATTAATTTATAAGTGTTAGGGGGTTATTGAATAAGGTCTCTCAAGACCATTTTGAGGTGTTCATGTCATTTTTTAGATGTTTTTTATAGGTTAAGGGGTGTTTGGTGTCATTTTGTCCTAATTGGTCATATTTGCAAAAAAGGATGCAAATAAAAATGCAAAAGATGTAAAAATGGCTTGTAATGAAAGGAGAAGGGATATTTAATTTAATGGTTATTTTTTAGAGTTTTTAAAGGTCATGCAAGACCATATTTTATGAAATTGGGAGTCCTTAATGGGTCAAGTGCAAATTATGCAAAATTGTCAAAATGCAAAATTGACAAACAAGGGAAAAAAGGCAAGTTTAAGGAGTCAATCAATTAGAAGGTGGTTTTGGTCGATTATATTGATTATTTATGGATTTAAAGGAATAAATAATCCTCACACATCATGAGGTAGGGGAGGAGGAATGATATTTGAAGTTTTGATATTGAAAAATCAATGAAAACCTCCATTTTTCTAAATTCTTCTGAGAAATCTGAAGTTGCAAAGATTTGGACGGCTTCATACATCAATATTTTTAAGATGCATTCATTGGAATAGTTTATCCTATGTTTCTACTTCTATTTTCAACAAGTTTCATCCAATTCCATGGAGATTTGAGTGAGTTATTGCTTATTTACTAAAAACGGGTAGAAATCTGATCTAGGGTTGGTAGTGAGCAATAAAAATTGTGTTTCTCTTGATTTATCCAATGAAATCTCTTGAAATTTGGTTTGTAGAGAGTTTTGAATATATTATTTAAGATTCAAAAATTATAGAGCATGAAAAGGTGGTCTTGGGCATATTTCATGAAGCCCTAGGTCTACAATTTATCAAAAATCTAGAAAAACACAGTAAACAGAGGGTTTTGAAGAAGTTTGTCCATGGTTATAAAGTCCTTCTTGTATGTTATTGGTTTTGAATGGTTTAGGGATGTATTTAGAACCCTCCCTTGTCAGGTTTTTGTGTTTAATCAAGTTTTTTTTCCTTTGTAAGTTAACTGCCTTGTTGACACAATCATGTTTGGAAGTCTAAATTGAGGGTTCAATGTGTGAGTTTGATGTAAAGCCATGAGTATTGGTTGGGAAATGGTCTAATCATGTTGTGAAAACCTATTTATACTTGTTTGAAGTCATAACAAAGAGAAATGACTTGGGAGATGTAAAGTTGCTTGTTGGAGGGGTCTAAATAGGCCTAAATGCTAATTTGAACAAACTACTTTTAGAAGTTCACATTTTTGAGTTGTCAAAGTTGGGAAATGGTTTTGAATCAGTCATTTTCTATTGTTTAATGTGTTTTGATTATTCTACAAGAATTTTTATGCCTTACCTTTTTTTTTGTGTCTTGAAATCAAGCATTTGTAAATGCAATTTGCCTTGAGGGATGGGTATATGAGTTGACACCCATTATTGTGAAATATGTTCCCTTTATATTGAATTGTGAATCCTCTTGCTCTGCATCAATAATCTTCTAGCCTTTGACATCATCTAGATATCCAACAAATTTGTAAGGCTCTCTTTGTAGATCAATAGCCTTGTGTTTCTCTACTAGAATGTGGGACCATGCACTAGAGCTAAACACTCAAAAGTGCTTAACTAAGGGTTTCCGACCAGTCCAAGTTTGAAAAGGAGTTAACCCCTTCACAACTTTGTGAGATACTCAGTTCTGGATATAACATGCATAGTTAATGGCTTTTACCTAGAAAGGTGGTGTCAAATACTTGGAGTGAATTATACAATTAGCCATCTCTTTCAAGGACCGATTCTTTCATTCTGCAATGCCATTTTGATGAAGATTATAGGGAATTGAATGTTGCAAATCAATGTGACGTAGGAGCATCATCTTCAAAATTTTGGTTTCTTTTATTCTTGTTTTGGAATTTTGTGGTGCAAATTTTTGACTAGACAAGATTAAGGAGGATAAATCATTTTTACTTTCCAATTTTAGATTAAAGATGAAGATCAAGAAAGTGCACATGGAGGGAAGGAATATTACATATGCAAAGAAAAGAAATTAAAAAAATTTCATACCTGCGAATGAGGAGAAAAGAAAAAAGGCTGTAATATTTCAATTAACATTGAAAATAAAGAACAAGAAAAGGGATGGACATGTGTAAAAAGGAGGTTGCTAATTTTGGCGATGAAAGTAGGAAAATTTTTTTTTAGTTTGGGATTAAAAAAAAACTAACTTGAGGAAGATTGGCACAAACAGGAGAAAAGGAATAAGGTTGGCGTAAAGAACAGTGGGTGGATTTTTTTTTAGCACAGGAAAGAAGATATTTTAGTGCAAACAAGAAACAAGGATAGGCAGATAGCAGAGGTAGTGCAAGAAAAAAAATCAAAAGGGAGGAAGACATCGATTAGGAGAGACAAAAATTAATAAAAGAAAAAGGAAGGAGGCATTAGAAGTAGACAAAGTCAGATTTCAGTGTGTTTTCTCTCTTGAATGTGTTAGTAATTGTCATGTTTTTTTATCTTTGTTTGCTTGAATGAAACATTGTGGGGTTACTTTGTAGTTCTGCCTCTAATTTCCAACCAACATGGTATTGGAAAATACAATTACATTGTTGTTGTTTTAGTGATGCATACATTACTTTCTTGATGTCTCAGACTACAAAAAATATTCTTGGTATAAGATTGCATAAAGGCTCTTTTCTTGGATACATTATTGGGCTTTATTCCTGGTTTGCATACAAAAATTGGTTTTCTTGTAGGGTCACGATCTTGTAGCATGAAATGAAGTAATTCAAAGATAGTTTTTAGTTTGGTTTCAATTGTTTCCATCAATTTTTGGTATCAGAGCCATAAGTGACTGGGCAGGGTAGAGTTGGGTAAAATGACACCAAGGAGAATGCCAAGAGGAGGTTCTAGAAGAGGCATAGATGAAGGGACTGTTGAAATGTTGTAGAATCTCACAACGAGAATGGAGGCCATGGAGCAGGCACAAAGAAGAGGGTTATTTGTGGGAGATATAAGTGACAATGAAGAAGAGGAGCAACTAGCCAAAGAAGAAGTGGTTCATGGAGAAGGAGAAGATCCTGATGGGGTTGAAGTGAGAATACTGAGAGTAGTCATGGGGGTTGGAGCCAAGCCCAAGATAGAGGTTCCCATTTATTCAGGAAGCCTCAATGGAGAAGAGCTCATTGATTAGATTAATGAATTTGATAAGTGTTTTGAATACGAAGAAGTAGCAGAGAATAAATGAGTCACATTTAAATGCAAAAGACTCAAAGGCCACACTACTATGTGGTGGGACTATGTTCAGTTAGAAAGACGAAAGAAATCCAAAGAAAAGATAAATTCTTGGGATAGAATGGTTGTCAAGCTGAAAGCTAAGTTTCTTTTGGGAGACTACCATACTAATTTTTTTTAAAGATTATAAAATCTTAAGTAGGAGATGAGTGTGAAAGAATATATTGAGGAGTTCTACAAGTTGGTGATTTGATTGGGGCATAGTGAAGAAGATATGGAAAAGATAGCTAGGTACCTCAATGGATTGAGGTACAATTTGTAAGATGAATTGAGTCTTTCAAGTCACATAGGACTCTTGAGAAAGTGTAACAACTTTCTATTAAAGCAAAGGAGAAGCTTATGCGAAATAAAAATCAGCAAGGCAAAGGTAGAGGAAGAGGAGCAAGAGGAAGAGGGAAACCCTCTAGTAGAGGAAAACAACATCATTAAAGTGAAGAGGTAGGAACTTCTATTGGACAAGCTAATCTAGAGAGAGGAGGTTTCTGAAATAGAGGAGTGATAGGGAGACTGCAGGAATCAATCACAGATGCTGCAGGAAGCAATCACAGATTCCTGCGCTAGGCCTTAGCATAGACCTCTTTGGTGAAATTTTTGTTCCACCCTAACCTATAGGAACTCAACCTTGTCTAAGTTCCCCTGGTTCTCCTGCCAACCTCACTATCTTGTCAAGTTTGCAACTACCAAGCCAGATCTTGGTGCTATGACTCCTTTCTTCCTTAGCATTTTATGCATTCAAAAGACTAATCCTCCCTCAATACGTGAATGGATCTTGCAAGGGTGAGGGAATGTTTTCCAAAGCTCCAAAACAACCTCCTAGGGTTCTTGAAACTTCACTTAGACTCCATCTTACCAACGCTTGCATGAAGCCTGTTCCATAGGTTTGGCCCTTGAGCCCCTATTTGGTCTCTGAACAGGGGTAAATTGCTTTTCCCTCCTAAACCCACCAAAGGTCTTAGGTTCTTGACTTAGGTTTTGTGCTTCCCCTATCTACAGCTTCAATATTTCTAGGGTTCTAGTCTTGCTTAGGCCGTATGTTGTCCAAACACCAAATTGGTCAAGCAGCTAGGTTTCAAAACTGCTCAAAACCAGTTTTAGGACTAGTGAAAAGTTATCCTCCTAAACGGATTGCTAGGATCTCCTCCTTGTCACCATCCATGGTCAAGACCTTCCCCTAAATTCTCCAAAAATAATTTTCCAAAAATATTTTCTCCCCTGCAAGTTATCAACGCTGTACTGTAGCCTTTCCTAGCCGGGCTCTTGATTGGCTCGCCTAGGGCAAGGCTTTTCTCATAGCTCCTGCAACCAAAAGAAACCTAACTCCTACCATATTTACAAGTATAGAGATGGAGCCTGACCATGTTCCCAACAATTCCATACTTCCAGGTACGGAGGGAATGCAGCCTAGAACTCCATTTTTACACAGTTCTAGTCAAAACAGAAATAAGGAAAAAAAACATAGAATTTACAAGAATGGATGAAAGCGATGGAACAGCTATCAAATGTGCCAAAAAAAAACTTCTAGAGGCCTCTCTACATGCTAAACCAACCTACAAAATGCCTCTTTCAATTCATTTAGCTGCTGTCACGCAACAAGAACAGAAAAATAGAAAAATAAGCCAAGAACGTTATTTTCTTCAACTTCTGGAAAACACAGTTCGTACAAAAACTTCTAACCAACCAAAAAGGTTGTGGAATGCCTTAAATATTCCTCCACAACAATTTAGGTTCTTGGGTCGAGGCTTAGATGACCTAAAAATGCATTTTTGTAAAACTCGCTGTGTTTACAAACACTTAAGCAATTTTTACAACTTAGCCAAAATGAAGAGTTAAAACCACTTAACTCTTGTTAACCTCCTTTCCAAAGTTCAAAGACAACCCAAAACGCCTAAAAAAATGGTCAACATGACCTTATGAAAGCATAACAAAATTTAGACTTCCTACAAAAACTTCAATTAAGCTGAACTTTGCCAGGTGCTCCTACACCAAGGAGGGAGATCATTTGTGTTGGATAGGACAACTGAGAGGGGGGGTGAATCAATTGTCACAAATTATAACCTTAAATTCAATTACCAAAACTAACACATAAATTGATTAAGTGATTAACCATGAAATGCAAGTGAATAAACACAATAACACCATATTTATGTGGAAATCCCAATGAGGGAAAAATCACGGTGAGGATTAGCTCACACTATAGAGAATATCGAAACCAATTACAAAAAGGCTCACTGCTTGAAATAAGGACTCACTATCCACAAGGCTAATACCCAAAGGGCTCACTGCCACAGAGATATAAAGAAGTTGGCTCACTGCCAGAAGTACAAAAGTTATGGCTTACAACCAAAAGTGAACTGATGAATAACACCTTTCTTGTCCTGAATTCAGTTTCAGATGAAGCTCAGTAAAGATAGTACTTCATATCAGTAATTGCTCAATAATTCTAATATGATCACTCACTTATTGTCTTTGCCTGCTTTGCTTATTCTGATCCGTTGCATCCACACACACACACACACACTTATATGTCTCCATATCCTTCTTGCATAACCTCGTATCTCTATATCTATTTCAGAGAGACACATGAATATATATGTATGTATCTTGCACATCGAATAGGTTGGCCAAAACATCCATAATTATTGCATATGCCAAGTTGGCCAAGATCTTCAAATATCTGAATCATAGTTTGTCACACAGTAGGAATTAGACCAAAAAAAAATATGTTGGTTCACACATAAAAGTCGACGTCAATGTGAAATAGCTTCCAGTAAACTAGTCATGCATGCAGTATTGTGTTGACATCAATGACAACCATATGATGCAATCTTCAAATTCCAACAATCTCCCCCTTTTTCGTTGATGGCAACACAAGATGTGAAAAGCCACCAATAAAAAAACAAAAAAAAGGTTTTCATTTTTCACATGCTTTCTCTCCCCCTTTGACATCAATGACAAGAAGAGTTCTATTTTCCTTGTACTTAAAAAAAATCATTTTTCACAAAAAGTTCATCAAAAAGTGATTCTAATCCTTCTTTCTCCAAAATATTTCCTTGTATTTTTCTTTCAGTTCTGGAAGATATTTCTTCTAGGAATCCACTGCCAGCTTGATATAGAGACAAATACTGTTGTTCTTTTCTATTGAATCAATTATTTCTAGAAGAGTATTTGGAATGGCAATATTCTGTGTGTTTTTCTTAGCATCCTCCAAGAGACCAAAAATTTGTTCCAATCTTAACTCAATTATCCTTTGAATTTTCAAAAGGTCTTCACAATACCATCCCTTTGTACCATGATGGTTGCAAGATCAGATTGTAAGGAATTGATCCTTTTCTTTTGCGTTCCATCCTTGTCATTAAGAACATCATATGTTTTTCCAATAGAGTTCAATTCATGCTCAATGGTATCAATTTTTGTTTTGTAGTTCCCAATAGTAGTAGGCCACTAGAGACAATACATGTATACATTGTTTACACTTTTGATACAGCTCCTTAGTTCATTTATACTCTCAGTTAACCTCTTTTTTTTCATTTCTACATTTTTCTTCTAAAGCCAATTAGATTTTGTCTTTTTTAGCTGTTTCACCAGGTGATAGTTCCCTTGATCTTTTTTCAATTTGTTCAATCAATACTTCCGGTAAGGTACTTGTCAATTCTCTTAGATCAATGTCATTATGAATTATGTAAATAGTCAGAGCGTCTATAATCTCATCTTGTTCATAAGATGGTTGAGACAACCATATATCTCCAATCTTCTTTAACCCATTAGGTTGCTCACGAATCTTTAGCATCCTTTCTTTAGTAATATCTTCTTGATCATCATCTGTTGATACCAGATCAAGTGCTTTTTCAATTTTTGATTCCTTTCCTACTTTCTTCACCTCTGTCTTCAACTTCTTCATTTTTGGAGGAAGACATGAACTGATTTTTCTTGTTTTCCTCTTTCCGGAGGAGGAATATCCCTCAAACATCATGACCAAACTAGAAATCATACCAAAATTCCATGCATTTATCTTGATTTTGAAATATTCTTGGCAAATATTTTCCCTTTCTGCTAGACAATTCAGATATTGATAAACTTGTTTCCCAACTGGTATAGCAGACTTCCACACAACATTTTCTTTCAAAGGTAATGAATTCAGAAAGTACATCATCAAGCATATAACCAAAGTTCCAAAGTGAAAAGGATAATTTTCATTCTTTTTCATAGTTATATTTTCCATTAATTGATTTCTCAACAACTTACACAAGTCAAAATCTTCCTTTTTCTCAACCATTTGATACACAACATAGACAGCAATCGACGAGGTAGAACCTTCCCTATTCCTGAAATAAATCTTATATGAGATGCCATATGCCACATACCTTATCATAGGGTCAATTATGGTGTGAATTATAAGTTCCCTTTGATCTCTTGTTACTCCAATTAGTGCATCGACCTCTTTGTTCTTTACTGATTTCTTGACTGGAATAGGTCCAAAATTGCATAATCTTATTATTGTTGCAATTGCCTCCCTCGTAATCTCATAGGGTTTGTCAAGGATCATCTGATTTCCTTGAATTCTTCTTAAAATAACCTGAACAATGTCCACATTTGAAAAGTATGGAAATTCACTCCAAATGTCTAAGCCCTTGTGCCCTAGATTTTTGACCTTTTGCATTTGCTCAACTGAAAGAGAGGTTTCAAAACTTTGAATCTTTTCATGATCAAATTCATCAATTTGTAACTTACTCAATTTTTGCATCTCGTTGCCACGTGGATTAAATACCACAACTTCTTTTGACTCCATTTCTTCTACCTTATTTTTTGTACTTTTGCTGCTAGTAACCCTAACTCTTTGTTTCTCAACTCGCTCACTTCAAAATGAAAATGACCACTCAATCTTCCTTATTTAACTTATCACTTTTATGGTTTCATCATAAAGGATAATTAATTACTTTCCACATCATCATTTGTACTTTAGTATGTCAAATTCTCCTTACGCCTAAGTTGTTAGCCAATATGTGAAATGAATAGCAAAAAAAAAGTTCTGCAAATCTTCTGTAATGCTTGTATTCTGTTGAAATTTTCTTCATTGCCTTCTGAATGAAGATTTACATTGCATATCCTTGTGTCATCACATGACATCTCTTATACCGTGAGTTTGATATATTTTTCTGTGACTACTCCCCCTGAGGCTATTATTGGATTTAATTCATAGAAGTGGTATCTACATCGAATGTAGATACAAAATTATCTGATTTTTCCATGTTCTCTGGTTCTTCTTTCTTTCTCCAGATCTCTACCATTTCTTTCCTCACTTTTTCTGGATTAAGCATACTCTTTTGTTCTGGATTCAATTTATTTCCAGCTTTTCTCTTGCAGAATTTTGAGATGTTTGATTTTGTTGCAAGAGTGACATTCAACAAATCTTTGATCAAAAGAGTTTGTATTCATCTTTTTCTTGCACTAATTAGACTCGTGACTAAAAGTATTGCATGTGTAACAGTAGCCTTGAAAAGAATGAAATATTCTACTAGTATTAAATATGTTCATCATTACCCGACTCCTACATTCTATTGATTTATGTCTGAATTTATTGCAACCATAGCATTGTCCACCAAAGAATCTATTCTAGTTCATCATACTCCTACATTTTTGCGCTCTATGCCCAAATTTATTGCATGGATAAAAAATTCATTAAAAGATGTGTACCTTTGATCATATGGCTGTTGGTTGAGTATCCTTCTGGTATCGATCCTTCTATCTTTGCCTTGATAAGTATTGCCTTGAAATTTCCTTTGATTATTCACTTTGTTGTAGATTGGTTCAGTTTTTGAATTTTTTCCTTCTTCAAGTCCTAGAACACCTTTATCCTTTGCAGGTTTCTGAGATGAAATTAATTCATCAAGCATTCCTAAGCTTATCTTAAATTTATCATCAATTTTTTTCCCTTTCCAGATCAGACTTAAGAATTGCTATTTCATGTTCAAGCTTGTCACATTTTTCTATTTTTTGATTGATAATTTTTTTGCTTTGCTCGATTTCCAACTTTAGATTCACTTCCATTCTTTTGCTTTCTTCAAGTTTCATCCTTAGATTTCCAGCAGTCTTCTTTGCTTCTTTTAGTTCATGGTAAACTTCTTTATTTTTCAACTTAAATTTTTGGATCTGGTTTCTTAGTTTCTGAATACATTCACCCGCCTGCTTGACATTTTCTTTCAGATCTTCATTTTCAAACTCTAAGGTCTCTGCTCTCAATTCTTCATCTAAGTCAGATCCCTTCATCATTAAATCGCCAAGATCTCCTTCAAGCTATTAAACTTATTCCAAAGGACCTTGCTCTGATACCAATTGTTGGATAGGACAACTGAGAGGGGGGGGGGTTGAATTAGTTGTCACAGATTATAACCTTCAATTCAATTACTAGAACTAACACATAAATTGATTAAGTGATTAACCATGAAATGCACGTGCATAAACACAATAACATCGAATTTACATGGAAAACCCAATGAGGGAAAAACCACGGTGAGGATTAACTCACACAATAGAGAATATCAAAACCAATTAAAAAAAGGCTCACTACTTGAGATAAGGCTCATTTCCTGAAATAAGGACTCATTTTTTGGACTCACTATCCACAAGGCTACAACCTGGATGGTTCACTACCACAGAGATACAAAGAAGTTGGCTCACTGCTAGAAGTACAAAAGTTATGGCTTATAGCCAAAAGTGAACTAATGAATAACACCTTTCTTGTGTTGAATTCAGTTCCAGATGAAGCTCAATAAAGATAGTACTACATATCAATAATCACTCAATAATTCTGATTTGATCACTCACTTATTGTCTTCACTTGCTTCACTTATTTTGATATGTTGCATCCACACACACACTTATCTATCTCCATATCCTTCTTGCATAACCTCACATCTCTATATCTATTTCAGAGAGACACATATGAATATATATATGTATGTATCTTGCACATCGATTAGGTTGGCCAAAACATCCATAAAGTATTGCATACGCCAAGTCGGCCAAGATCTTCAAATATCCAAATCATAGTTTGTCACACGGTAGGAACTAGACCAAAAAACAATATGTCAGTTCACACATAATAGTCGACTTCAATGTGAAATAGCTTCCAGTAAACTAGTCATATATGCGGTACTATGTTGACATCAATGAAAACCATATGATGACATCAATGAGAACCATATGATGCAATCTTCAACTTCCAACAATTTTGTAGAGGAGGTTACCAAGGATGAGGAAGAGGTTTTCCAGGAAAGTGATTTAAGTGCAACAAGTTTGGTCACAAGAGTTAGGAGTGTTATGAGTTTATACAAGAAGGTCACATAAGGCCTGAGAGGAGTAATTAGATTGTGCAAGCAAACCAAGAGAGTGTGGGATCACCTTCTCATAACTTAGAAGAACCTAAGACAAGAGAAAATTTTCTATTTAAAAGAGTACTGTTGAAGCCAACAAAGGAGAATCTAGAACCTGTACAAAGGAGAGTTTTATTCAAGACCAATTTCAAGGCTAAAGTTAAGTGCTGGAAACTTATTATTGAGAGCGGTAGTACAGATAATCTTGTGTCAGTTGAAATGGTGAACAAGCTAGGTATTACCAGAGTTAAGCATCCTAATCCCTATCAAGTTTCTTGGCTACAAAAGGGGCATAAGTTATTGGTAGATGAGTAGGCCTCATGAGAGTTTCAGATAGGTAGCTATAAGGACATTGTTATGTGTGACATCATGCCCATGGATGTTTTCCATGTGATTTTGGGTGGGCCTTGGCAGTTTGGTAGGAGAGCCATACATGATGGAAGAAACAATACCTACACCTTTCAGAAGGATGGCAAAAAACATACATTGTTACCCTTGAGAGGAGAAGAAGGGGATAATAAGAGCAATAGTAGTAGCAAGGTTATGTTGGTGAGTGGAATTTTTTTTTTGTGATTTGAAGAAGGAAGAAGTGGGATATGCATTAGTACTTAAGCCCAAGGATGCACCTACCTCTAAGAAGTTGGATGATTTTTCAAAGAAGATAGAGGACATATTCAAGGAGCATATGGACATTGTGGTTTATGATTTTCCTAATGAGTTACCTCCAATGAGGAGTATTAGTCACCATATGGATTTGGTTCCAAGGGATAGCTTGCCAAACAAGGCTGCATATAGATTGAATCCTAAGGAGAATGAGGAGATTAGAAAGTAGGTTGAAGATTTATTGGAAAAAAGATTGACAAGGGAGAGTCTTAGCATGTGTGTTGTACCAACACTCTTAGTACCCAAGAAAGAAGGTGATTGGAGAATGTGTACAAACTCCAGATCTATCAATAAGATTAACATCATATACAAGTTTCCTATTTCAAGGATGGATGACTTAATAGATTGTTTAAGTGGTTCCATGTATTTTTCAAAGATATACTTGAAGAATGGTTACCTTTAGATTAGGATCAGACCCGGGGATGAATGGAAGACAACATTTAAGACTAATGATGGTCTTTATGAATGGATGGTCATTCCTTTTGGGCTTACAAATGCACCTAATACTTTTATGAGGCTTATGAATGAAGTCTTGAAACCATTCTTGGGGAATTTTGTGATAGTCTATTTGGATGATAAACTAGTTTTTAGCATTTCTAAAGAAAAACACCTAGAGAATTTAAGGCTAGTTATGACACAGTTGCATGAGGAGAAGTTGTTAATCAACCTCAAGAAGTGCACCTTTATGAAGAATGAGCTGGTTTACTTGGGTTTTGTGGTATTCAAAGATGGATTGAAGATGGACTAGGAGAAGGTTAAGTTCATTTTTGATTGGCCAACACCAGAGTGCTTATGAGGTACAAATTTTTCATGGACTTACTAGTTTTTATAGAAAGTTTATTAAGAATTTCAGTAGCATAGTTGCTCCTATACTTGACACTATAAAAGGACATAAAAGTAGTTTGAATTGACTCAAGTGGTTGAAAAATGTTTTAGATTGTTGAAAAAGAAAGTGATTGAACAACCTATACTCATGTTACCTTATTTTAACAAAGTCTTTCAAGTAGAGTGTGATGCTAGTGGTTTAGCAATAGGGGTTTTCCTAAGTCAAGAGGGGAAACTAGTTGCTTATTTCAATGAAAAGTTAAATGATTCTAAGAAAAATTATTCATCTTTTGGTCTTGAATTTTATGCATTGGTTCAATCTTTGAAGAAGTGGAGGCATTACTTGCTTACCAAGCAATTTGTAGTTTACAAAGATAACCATGCACTTTAATTTATAAACAACCAGCACGAGTTGAACCAAAGGCATGCAAAATGGGTGGAGTACCTTCAAATTTTTAACATTGTGTTGAAACATAAGAGCAAGAAAACAAATAAAGTTTCTGATGCAGTAAGTAGAAGATGTCTATTGCTATAGGAGATTCAGGAAAACAGTGTTGGGTTTGAGAATTTGAAGGAGTTGTATGAGTATGATGCAAATTTCAGAGATGCATATGGAGCTTGCAACAATCTTATCAGCAAAGATAGAGGACTATGAACCAATTTTATGTTTTAGTATGGTTTGTTGTTCATAGGAAATCGGTTGCACATTCTCAGAGGGTCAATGAGGGAGAATATCTTGAAGTTGAAGCATTGTGGTAGCCTATCAAGAAATTTTGGGCAGGACCAAAAATTACCTATAGTTGAGTACACATTATTATTGGCCACGTATGCAAGCAGATGTGAAGAGGTATGTGGAGAGATGAAAAGTATGCCAACATGCAAAGGGAAATAATCAAAACATTGGTTTGTACCAACCACTACCTATGCCAAATAGACCTTGGGATTCGATAAGTATGGATTTTGTTGTAGGATTGTCTAGAACTCAAAGAGGGAATGATTCTATTTTTGTAGTTGTGGATAGGTTTTCGAAAATGGTTCATTTCTTTCCATGCAAGAAGAGTAGTGATGCTACAAATATAGCTGACTTTTTTTTCAAAGAAGTTGTGCAATTACATGGTATACCCAAGAGTATAGTATCTAATAGAGACATGAAGTTTTTGGGTCATTTTTAGAGAACACTTTGGAAGAAGTTAGGCACCCATCTCAGTTTTATCTCACCTTACCATCCCCAAACCGATGGTCAAACATAAGTAGTTAACAAAAGCTTGGGTAAGATGACGAGTTGTCTTGTTGGAAACACACTTGGTAATTGGGATATGGCTTTAGCATAGGCTGAATTTGCATATAATGATTCTCCAAAAAAGAGTGTAGGTTTGAGCCCGTTCTACATTGTCTATGGTATGCACCCAAGGGGTGTATTTGAACTTAGAGATCTTGGTAATTTTGAGAGAAGAAGTGCAGATGGTGAGGAGTTTTCCAAATGTCTTCATGACCTTCATGAATAGGTCAAATTGTAGATTGAGGGGAGAAACCAATAGTATAAGCAATATGTTGATAAGAAGCATAAAGAAGTACATTTTCAAGTTGGTGATCTCATTTTGGTTCATCTTAGGAAGGAGATATTTCCAAAAGGAGAATACAACAAACTAAAAATGAAGAAGATAGGTCCTTAGAAGATTATCGAAAAAAATTTCGCCAAAGCATATGATATAGATCTTCCTTCCGATATGGGTATCTCACCCATCTTCAATGTGGTTGATCTATATCCATACAAAGGATAGGAAATAGATGGAATAGTAGATACAAAGAAGATTCCAAGATGGGAACAACAAGTGACCAAATCGGATCTGTTCAACATTGAGTACATCTTGGAGAAACAATTGCTAAAGAAGACTCGAGGAAAGGAATATTTCAAGTACTTGGTGAAATGGAAGGATCATCCTTTGGAGGATGCCACTTGGTTAAAAACTACAAAAATCTCCACATATGGTCATAATGTTGATGACCTCATGAGCAAGAGCTCATGATTTTGTTTTGTCTCTGGGGGAGCCTAACACAGGAGCTCATGATTTTGTTTTGTCTCTGGGGGAGCCTAATGTAGGAGCATCATCTTCAAAATTTTGGTTTCTTTTATTTTTGCTTTGGAATTTTGTGGTGCAGTTTTTTGGTTGGAGGAGATTAAGGACGATAAATCATTTTTACTTTCTAATTTTAGATTGAATACCAAGATCAAGAAAGTACACATGGAGGGAAGTCATATTACATATGCAAAGAAAATAAATTAAACTTGTGTCATACCTATAGATGAGGAGAAAAGAAAAATGGTTATAATATTTCAATTAACATTAAAAATAAAGAACAAGAAAAAGGATGGACAGGTGTAAAAAGAAGGTTGCTAATCTTTACAATGAAAGTAGGACAATTATTTTTTTATTTGGGGATTAAAAAAAATGACTTGAGGAAGATTGAAATGAATAGGAGAAAATGAATAAGGTTGGCGTAAGGAGGAGTGGGTGGATGTTTTTTTAGCATATGAAAGAAGAGAGTTTAACATAGATAAGAAACAGGGATATGCATATAGCAAAGGCAGCGTAGGAAGAAAACTCAGAAGGGAGGAAGACATCAGTTAAGAAAGACAACAATTAATAAAAGAAAAAGGAAGGAGGCATTAGTAATTGTCATGTTTTGTTATCTTTATTTTCTTGAATGAAACATTGTGGGGTTCCTTTGTAATTTTGCCTCCAATTTCTATCCAACGTGGTATTGACAAATACAATTACATTGTTGCTATTTTAGTGGCACATACAAAACTTTCTTTTTGTCTCAAAATACATAAAATATTATTGGTATAATATTGCATAAAAGGTTCTTTTCTTGGATAAATTATTGGGATTTAATCTTGGTTTACATACACAAATTGGTTTGCCAGTAGGGTCACAATCTTGTAGCTTGAAATAGAGTAATTCAAAGATAGTTTTTAGTTTGGTTTCAATTGTTTTCATCACAATTCCTTCTACTACACAATACTATTCAAACCTATGGTTGACATATTCCCCTCATTATCTATATGTAGAACTTTGATGGATTTAATAGCTTGTTTATTTGCAAAAGACTTGAATTCCAAGAATGAATTGAAGACTTTAGACTTTTGTTTGAGAAAGTACACAAAAGTGTAACTAGAAAATTCATCAATGATTATGAAGTTCAAAACATATCGGGATCTACTAAAAGATGGTTGTGGAAATAGACTAGCCAAATCATTATGTACCAACTCCAAAAGATGTGAGGCTCTCTAAGATTTTTATTCATCAAGTTTCTCTTTAGGATTCTTTCCAAGAATGCATCCCTTATAAACACCATAAAAAAAGTGAACTATAGGAAATCCTATAACCATGTCCTATCGACTGAACTATTGCAAGTAGTGATAGTTCAAGTGGCAAAATTGTTGATGCCATAAATTACTCACCTCTTCAAAATGAGTGATAGAACAAATGAAGGTGGATCAAGAAAAAAGTGAGAGAACAAATAAAGTCAAGACTAATGATTTTCTGTCCCAATTGCAACTATAGAATCATTTTCCAAATAAAAAATCACCACCAAATCAAGAGAAAAATCAACCCGCTTTCCTAAACTTGTGTGAGTGATTAGATAAACTGATAGGAGATGATTTGATAATGAGGGCACACAAAGAATATCTTGAAATGTGTCATAACTCATATCAATAGACCCTCTCCCACATACCTCTATAGGAGTGTCATCACCCATCAAAATGGAAGGTATAGTATAAGGCTCCACATATTCAAGTTTTTCTTCAGTTGAAACCATGTGGTTGGAAGCACCTAAACCAAGAACCCAAGTGGTTGGAGGAGAAATAACTACTACAAGGTCATTGCTCTTTCCTTTCCCCTTATTTTTGTCTTTAGCCTTGTGAGACCCTTCATTTGAACTTTGTTTGATTGATTTAGGAACATCGAGATTATTCTTTTCAATAATTTGTGTCAAGTGACCAACTTGTTTCTTCAAACATTAATTCTCATCATAACTAGGTCTTTATAATATGCACATTTTACCTTATCTTTCTTAGACTAGTCATTTGAAGATGGGGTCTCATTAGCTACTTTTGGGGTAGCTAATTTTTTATCCCTTTTCTCTTTGCTATTATTTTGTTTCTTATCCTTATTACTACTTTTTCCTCACTATTATTTTGTTCCATGGTTATTAGTGAAGGCATGTGACTTAGAAGAATTTAGAGTGCCATATAGATTAGCTTGTCTTTCTCCCACGTGAGAGAAGTAGAGAAATCATCCAAAGATGGCATGGTAATTTTAGACCAAAATACATCCTTAGTAGCATATAAGGTAGAAAAAAATACTTAATATTTAGAACTTAGCTTAGAGAGAATACTTAGAATCAATTTTCCATCTTTCTTGTCAATTCCACATTACTTTAATTTCACCCTTAGTGATTTCAATTTGGTGAAGAAATCATGAATTATGTTGAAGTTTCTTGGACTTAAATTGATTAGTTCATTTTCCAACATATGACCCCTCATAGAACCTTGACTACCAAATAGAGTTTCTATATAAGTCCATATTTCATTTTGTGTACTCAAACATTCAATATGAAAGAGAAAATTAGGAGATATAGACAAACATAATGCTCCATATGCTTCATCACATCTATTAAACCACTTAGACTTTTCTTCAACTTTAGTAGGTTCAGTTTCTAGTTCCATTGTTATTCTATGCAAACCAAGACTTTTTAAGTGAATTTTCATTTTAGACTTCCACTCAAAATAGTTGTATGCATTTAGAATAGGACCTATTGTTTGAGCCATGATGATGAAGAGATGCAAAAATAAGTGTTGAAATAAAGTGAACATAAGAACACCAAAATACACCCCCATCCTTTTCACTAGTATCAAGAATCACCCCCCCAAATATTATAAGTTTGGCACTTTATAGTTTAGTGCATTTACAAAGACTTTTCCAAGATATAATGCTCAATAGGCTCACAATAGCCAAAATTTAAAATTTTGATAAAAAATGAACTTGAGAAAAAATATGTAAACATTAACCTTGTAGCTGTATAGTACTCTTCAATACCTTTCCAATGCCTATTTGTTTTTTGAAAAATGGAGCATTGAGGTGAAATTTATGGCTTGCTAAATAAATTAGAAACAAACAACTTCAACCTAAAATACTTGGCACAAAATAGAAAAAAATATTTTCAATAGCTCCATGGATTAAAAGTGCTCGTTTTTAGCTTTTCATTAATATCTCATTTGCCAAAATCTGATAACCATCACAAAAGTTATGCAAGTTTGAATAAAAGGGCCCAATTTGGCCTATATGAGGGCCCAGGAGACACTGCCAATGGAGGTGGCCACTCGGGTGACAATTGGGCGGAATTGCAAAAAGTTTATTTATATTTTTGGTTGGACAACTAGTGATTTTGAAGTTAGCTTTGACTAGTGGTTGTGGCTATCATGTGGCTTACAAGCTATGATCAACGACTAAACCATTGGTTGATGATCTAAAGCCACTGGTCAAGGGTCACCACTAGTCTGTGGTCTTAGCTACAACTGCTAGTGCTATGTGCTTAAGTGCTTAACAAAGAACTTAAAAATATATTTTTAAATTTTCTTTATGATTTAAAAATTGTACAGATTTGATGCCAGGGGGCTGTACGATCCTCTTGGATTTTTTTTGCCTTGGTGGCTCTTGGCTCCAAATATGGGTGAATTGTATGTCAAAATTCATCTCCTTAGCATCTTTAATGCAATGAAAAGGTCCTTTTTGTTAGAGTAAAGTAATTAATTAACTTTACTCTCCTCTTAAGAATTCACTTATGCACATATATTAGTCATTTAATAATTAATATTAATTATTAAATGCACTCACCTTTAGGGTTAGGGTTTCCTTTAGGTTTAGATCTCCTTTTATAAGGATTGATCTCTTGTATTCAAAAACTTGATTCATTCATTTTTCTAATAATACATTTTGCACATTGTTAGAGCCAAACCCTTGTTTTGTTCTCTCTCTTTCTCTATGACAAGTTTCTTGCATGCAGGTGTTCATTGGGTTATGTGGATTTGTATTTCTCAAATCCTACATGGTATCAGAGCCGGATCTGCTGCAGCTTGTTCAGTTTTTGAAAGAATTAGAGATCTAGGTTTTGGTTGCATCAGATCTGTGTGTGTTTTCTAGTTTTTATTTGGAATAGGGGGGTTTCTTTTTTTTTTTTTTGGTGCACTTTGAGCTCAAATGGACCTCCTTTGTTGAGCTCATAAGCGTCCAAAACCCCTATTTTCATATAAAACCGTCGATTCGACCACGTTTGCTTAGGAAGCAAAATTTTTTTGCCCAGTTATCGGCCCCAAGGCGTTCAAGATCAAAATTACAAAAAATCCAAAAAACAAATTTTTGTTTAAAAAGCTGCGCTTGCATTTTAAAGAAGGAATGTCGTCACCGCCCGCTCAACCAAGTAGCCACCGGCTTGGCGTGAGACCACCCCACCTCTATCAGTTCATCATCATTGGTCGACCATCGGCTCACCATCGCTGACTGCGGTAGGGAAGGAGCACCACCAGCGCCGTCGGCGGAGCCACCAGGGCCCCTCTTTCTCTCTTTTTACCTCTTTCGATAAATCGGGCATAAATGGGTGTTCAATCTCCGTTTTTTGAAAACGGATAGGCGTTGGAAAGCTGGCTCCGAGCTCGTCGATGGTGTAGGAATTTTTTCAGATTTTTCTAGTTTGATTGCATTTTTTTTCAGTCAAAGTCTGATGATTTTTTGCACTCCGAGGGGCATAAATTGCTCAATTTTTTTTTCAAAAATGAATAGGCATCGGGAAAGGTGGTTCTATGCTCTTTCGGATCTATAGTTTATTTCATTAAAAAAATTCTTTAGGTACACAGAGATTTGTCTCAAACATATACTAATTTCTATTGCTTTCTGGCTTTCAATTTGTACTAGGGATTGGATTTTTGCATTGTGGGGGGGTGTTTTTTCTTGCTTTCTATCATTTACATCAGAAAACGGAATCTATAAACACGAAAAAAAAAACCCCTTCTGCATCTTCTGTCTAGTTCTAAAAGACCACTAAATAATAATAATAAAAATTCAGAGTAGTTGAGGCACAGTTCACAGGATGGCTGATAGATCTATTGAGCCTCTCACACTGCATAATTATCACACTTGGAAGGGTTGCATGATGACACTTCTCTAGTCTCGAGGGTTATGGCCCTGTTTGGATGAGGTTCAACCTCAATTGACTCGCCCCTTTGACGTTATGTAGCACAAGAACAATATGGATCAGGCTATGGGATTGATGGCTTTGCACATTTCAGACAACCTCCTATTTCATCTTGAAGGGTGTCTCACACCTAGAGCCATTTGGACCTAGTTTGATGGAATTTTTGGCACTGTCAACAAGTTCAGAGCATTGCAGCTTGAGGCCGAGTTGACTTCCTTGGTACTTGATTTGTTTCCTTTCATTGAGGACTTTCTGATGAAGTTCAAATAGCAGAGATCTATCTTGCAGGGTTGTGGCAAGATTAAGACTGATACAGAGTGCATCTTCCTAATCCTCTCCAAGCTTTGAGGTCCATTTCAGATCTTCTCTTTGACATTCTATTCCACCATGGATGCATTGGGAAACCGCTTTACCATGCCTACATTTGAGGTGTTTTGTGATCGGTTGACATGAGAGCAAGCCAATATATCACAGTTGGATGCTCTCACTGAATCACAACACCAAGCATTGGTAGCACAGTCATCTCAGGGGAAGTAGAAGCAAAAACAAAAACCAAAGACCACAAAGCATTGGAAGGATTCCAGTTCACAACACACCTCTAATTCACCTTCTCCTAAGGGGGAATCATCAAAGAAAGACAAACCTAAGTGTGCTTATTGTACTAAGCCAGGACATGATGAGTCCAAGTGTTATGAGAAGAAGATAGATGCATATGCAAAACAGGTTTCAGATTTGACAGCTCTTCTTGAGAGGAACAATATTCACCACTCTTCTTCATCTACATCAGGTAGGTCTTCTTCTTCTTCATCATCTTCATTCCAGACAGATGAACAGGCCCCACATAAGGGTCATGCATTATGTGCAACCACCAGTTCACATTCATCTAGATGGCTACTGGATTCAGGTGCTTCACACCATATGGCATCTTCTTAGAACATGTTCTCATCTTTCGAGGCTACATCCTCACCACACATATTGATGGGTAATAACACTTATATGAGTGTATGCAGGAAAGGTTCTATCGACATTGATGATGGTACATTCAATGATGTACTATGTGTTCCATCTTTGTCCACTAACCTTCTCTCCATCTATCAAATTGCTCACAGTGGGATAGGGAAAACAGTTGAGTTCACACCTAATTCAGTGCACATCAGAGACATTCAGACTGGCAACATTGTTGCAACAAGGACAGTTGATCATTCTTCCTGTTTGTATGCATTCACACACTTTGGTCCACCATCTCCACAGTCTGAGTTTTCCTCTCTTTCTACAAGAGAGAATGCAGTATCTGAGGTGAAGTTTGGTCACTTGAACTTATGTGTTCTTCCATATGTTCATGAGACTAGTGTTGAGACTTCTAAACCTCTACCTCCTGTTGAGATCACATCTGTTCAACAGGATTCCTCTTCAGCTATGATTGACATTGTTGCTCCACTCATCGAGCCATCAAGTGTAGTTGTTGAGGCCATATCAGAGGATATTCTTTTTCTCACAGATGACAGTTTCAGCACACCTGTTATCCCATCTTCATTGGAGATTCCATTTCAGGATCATCTTGAGTTGTTTGATTCACCATCTTGTTATTCAAACACTCCTACTGCAGTTCCATTCTTCAGTGAGCATCATCCAGGACTTCTATTTTCACCTCACATCCAGGGATTTCCTCTTCCTCGACTATTGGCTTTGTTTCTTCCTCCGAGGAGACACATTGTTTTGATCATTGGCACAGGGGTTCTCTCATTCTGGGTGGGCTTTGGAGTCTCTTCTCTCTCCTATGGGGGGACCATATTTTGTACTTGTGTGCTAGAAGCAGTTCTTGGGGGGTCATGTTGAGTCCTCCTTCTATCTCTCTTCTTCTTTCACCCTTGTTCATCTCTTTTTGGAGAGGAGTTTTTTCCCACTGGGTTTTCTCCTTTTCTTTGCTTTACAGAGGTTTGGTTGTATTTGGGTACCTAATCAGGCCTAGTTGTCGCGACCCAATTTTACTTTCATGCATTGTAGTTCCTTTTCTTTCTTCTGCATTGTTTGTAGCTACATTGTAGCTCATCTTAAGGGGGGGTGTTAGAGTAAAGTAATTAATTAACTTTACTCTCCTCTTAAGAATTCACTTATGCACATATATTAGTCATTTAATAATTAATATTAATTATTAAATGCACTCACCTTTAGGGTTAGGGTTTCCTTTAGGTTTAGATCTCCTTTTATAAGGATTGATCTCTTGTATTCAAAAACTTGATTCATTCATTTTTCTAATAATACATTTTGCACATTATTAGAGCCAAACCCTTGTTTTGTTCTCTCTCTTTCTCTATGACAAGTTTCTTTCATGCAGGTGTTCATTGGGTTCTATGGATTTGTATTTCTCAAATCCTACACTTTTTGGCCAAAAATGCTCTTGCAAAAAAAAATTGCTAGATCTGAGCTTCAAACCTTTGTTTGCAACTGTGTCAAACAATCTCCAAATCAGATGAAACAAAATCCAATCTTGACTTTCTTGAGCCTCTTGGATGTGTTGGATAGTCAAAAATATCATTAGTATAACAAATAATGTTGCAATCACCCAGATCTCACAAAACACATATGTAATATGAAGAGGTTATTAGATTTTTATAAACCTTTTTTGATTCTCAAGATTGTCCAAAACACAAGAGAAAAGCATACATGATTTGACAAGATCTTACATGAAAAACTCAAACTCTCACCTATGAATATATAAACTCAGGATTCTCAAAACAAAGCTTTGATACCATGTTAGAAATCTGAAATATGTTCAATAACCCAAGGAACTTTATAAGAGAAATTCAAAGCTACATAAATTGGAAAAATATAAACATTGCAAACTAGAAACTCTAAGAGTGTAGTATAGAAAAATGTGCTCCTTTACATTTTCACACTATTTTTGCATCCCCTTAATTAATTGGACTTAATTAAGCTTCTAATGACCTAAAGTATGCATTCCCAAGCTTTATTATTCTCGTTTTTTGAAAGGGAAACCAACATTAAACAAATGCTAACATTATTTTAAACACCTTGGAAATTGTGCCTTGGATTTAGGTCCTAGGACCCATTCACCCAAGGGAGAATGGGTCCTCCTTAAGTGCCAAGACCCAATTTTTAGTATTTTTTTGGTGGCATTTTAATGATTCAAATTCAACTTTCAAATGTCGACTTATGGAATCTATTTTTTGAGAAATTAGATAAACACCTATAAATATATAGTTATTTTATCAATCCAAACTTAAGGCACACTATCAAGAGTTCACAAGAGAAAATATTATTGTCAAGAGCATTGAAGAGCAGATTTATCAAGCATCTACAACAACATTCAAGATCATATCATCATGTCAAGATTCATGTGTGTTCATATTATGTTTTGGAACTAACATTGTGATGTAGGTTTCAAGCATTCAAGCAAGCTTTCAATCATCAAATCAAGCAATCATTCAAGTCAATTCAAGCAAGGTCAAATCCTTAGAGAGATGTGTTAGGCTTTAGTCATCTAAGGGCAGCCATTAAGGGTTTGGTGAGTTGTGACATAGCATTTTTCATTCATCAAATTCTTTCCATTTTATCATCATTTCATCAAGTTTTAATTACCAAACTAGGGTTTGACCAAGGAAAACACCTATTCACCCAAAAATAAACATTTTTCCCTCTCTTTATGTGTGCAAATTTGCAGGTGAAGAAGGATTGAAATTGGATCAAAAGTGCAATTTTGCAAAGTTATCAAAGTTTTCATCAAAGTTGTCAAGCCACAAAACCTCACCTACAAAATTTATTTCCAAATTTTTGATAGTGGAATCTGGAGAAATCAGAAGCCTAGATTTGAGATCTAAGGACTATGGAATCAGATTTTGGACCCTTATATAGAGACCCATTCACTCTAGGGTGAATATTTCCTTGCATGACACTCAACACCTATTTTTGGTGAAAGGTACACATTAGTCTTCCCTTCTCATATCTACCAAAAAAATATTGTTTCTATTTGTGCTATCCTTTAACTCTTCATTTCAAGTTTCTTATCACATAACTGAGTTCATTAGGTATTTTATTTTTATCTCCCCAAAGTGCATTTCAATCATTTTTGTCATTTTTTGTCATAAGGAAAATTAGAGATCCCCCATCCCCATAGAGTTGACTCACGTCAAGCTTGAAAATGAATTCTATCCTTGGGAGAAATCTCTCTGTTTCTTATGAAATTAGGAAAAATAAAGGTGTGTTAGGTCATCATTTCATTTTGGCGAACCCTTTCACACCCTTATCCATATTTTTCTATGTTTCATATTGGTGAACCTAACATGAAACATTACATACCTTCTAAATTTTTCCAAAATTCACCCTAGATCTAGGTTTTGCATTACATTAGTTTGCATTTCTTAGTTAGTGTTTCATCTTTGCATTCTAAAAAGTCATAAAAATTTCAAAAGCATTGCATTCCATATTGCATAATAGGTTGGATTAGGGTTTGTTTCAGTCATATTTTGATCAGATTTGCATTCATATTGCATTCATTAAGTGGTTATAATCTAAAATTATTCATTGCATGTTCATTGCATCTTTCATTTTAGCTAAAAAACAAGTAAAAAATTGCATAGTTTTGTTTCAAATTTGCATCAAATCATTATTTTTAGAATTTTGCATCTTATAATCAGTCAAATATTGCATTTTACATCTGAAAATTGCATTCAAATTTTTTTGATTTTGTTCATACATTATCACTAAAATTGCATTTCCAATTCATCTAAAAATATGAAAAAGCTATCATTGTTTAACCTGTTTGCAATTGAGAAAAGAAACATCAAACAACAACATAAAAATTCAAATTTTCACTTTTCAAAACCTTATCCAAGGACTGATTCGCCCTACAGTGAACCTATCCTTGTATAGGTGTCCTAGATAGCTTCTACACACTATTTTGTCTCTGTATTATCATTCTGTTCCAACTTGCAGAAGTTTGTTTTGAAATATAGAAAAAATGTTATTGCATGTGCAAGAAAATGTGTCATTTTGCTTGATTTGTTGCAAATTCATGAAAAAATGTTACATTTCAATATTTAAAATCATCAAATTTGTAGGAAATTGTTTACATTTTCTGGAGCATTGCATAATTTGGGTACTTAGTTTTCATTTTTGCACAAATTTATACATTACATAGTAAGCTAGTCATGTTAGATCTCCTTCCACAAGAACCTTGTATACTTACCAAGCCCTTTAGTTGTGATGAATTTTACATGTTAAATGAAGCCCTTGAGATCTTCATCTCACCTAGATTGTCCACTAAAGCTTTGGTGCAAGAGGATGCAATCATAGACAATCATGAAAATCCTAGTTGTTCTTCTCCCAATACCTCTCCTACTTGTGATGAAGGTATCTTGGTGTTAGAAGACCAAATTATTGAGCATCATGATAATTTTTTTTCCCTCTTTCAATGCTCTACCCATTTGGGAAGATAGGGTAGTAAAATAAGATGAAACCATTGCAAACAGTAAGATAGATGGCATAGATGAAGATGATGAGTTCACATTAGATCCCCCCTCAATAGAAGGTCATCTAGGTAATCTAGTTGAGGTTATGAATAAAAAATTAGATCTCCTTTAATTAGTGAGCCTCCTAAGTCGCCTCCCATTATTAGACCTCCATTATCCCCAGGTGTTATCTTAAACTTTGCAAGACAATTTTGTAGTAATAATATGTCGCAACAACCAAGTTATCACACAACTGCTCACACATACATTTCTCAGCGTAGTGGTAAAGAGTATGATATTTTTGAGCAACTTCATCATACCCAAATAAAAAACTCCCTTTGGGATTTGATTCAAACATCACCTACATAAAATAGGATGCTCCAAAAAGTTTTGCACAAGAATGATATCCAAGCTTCTGTTAAATTGAATGATGTAGCAACCTCATTTGATTGTATGCAAGTGAAAAAGTTAGATATCTTATTCCCTCAACATGAATTACCCTTGCCTAAGATCCAAAATAAACATGAGGCCTTAGTGATAAGGGTGATCATTAATGAAATTGTAGTTAGGCACACCCTCATAGATAATGGAGTGGGTCTTAATGTTTGTAGCATTGATCTCATAGAGATAAAATTGGTATAGACAAGAAGCTTATTCAACTCAATGATGTTAATATTCATGTCTTTGACAATGTTAATAGGTAACCATTAGGAATGATCATACCCATTGAGATTGGACCTATAGTTTTACCCACTCCTATCCATATCATGTCAAGGCCTCTTTCATACAACCTTCTCCTAGGGATACCATGGATTCATTCCATGAAAGGAGTCCCATCTACTCTTCACCATGAGATGAAGTTTGAATATAACAACAAGATATACATGGTTGAAGTAGATGAACAAAGCTACAATTCACAAGTTCAACATGATCATGACACTTCCAACTCTCTTAATACTTTGATTCCAACTTCCAAGGTAGAACCTATACAAGTTGATGGTAATCCTAATTGTCTTTCACCTACAACAAAACTCTTAGATGATGGTTGGGGGCCGTTAGATTTTAAACCTTGTTTCAAAGAGGAGTCTCAAATCTCACCCTCCAATTCCAAAGAGTCAACTACAAACAATTCATATTCAAACACATGTTTTAGGGATGATTGGGGTTCATTAGATTTTACACCCTCCTTTATGGGAGAGTACAAAATATCACAATATAAACTTAAAGAGTCATGTCTTTCATTTTCTCAACTTGGTTCTACATCAACAACATCACCCCATGGTGGTGATAGGGGCTCTTCAACTCCCATCCCTCATGAGAGGAAGATATGTAACTTTACAAAACTTAAAAAGGATTTGTGTGCTCGTGAAGAAGCCAATCCTTCTCAGAAGCATAAAATCTCTTCATCTGATTTGGAAGCATGTCATGGTCTTAAATACAAAATCATTTCTAAACATGGATAAATGAAAACATGGAACAAAATGATAGAAATCAAGTGAAGTCTATACCATACTTTTCCAAGTAGGGTCTAGGCTTTCAACTTTTATCTTTATATTCATCTAATTTTATCATCTATTGTGCGTATGAAATCTTGTGTTGAGAAAGAAATGTCCCCTACTATTGATCAAGAGATTATCTTGTCGAGGCTTTTCAAAGCCCATTTGATTACTCTTCCTCCAAGAACACAATAAATTATATAACACAAGCTCATTTTGTGCATATCATTGAGTGCATGGTCATTCTACCAATGAATGTAAGGCTTTGAGTAATAAAATTCAACATCTTAAGGATTGTGGTGCTCTTCCTTGTGTCGATTCACCTATTTCCTCTAATTGATAATGATCTTCATCCTATCATGTTGCTCATCACTATGTGGAATTAGTATCTTTGTGTGTCTTTCTCATTGCCATTCATGGTGGTATAATCTTAAGTGCAACCATATTTATCTTGGCAACAACATGATAGTCATTGGTGGTTGTATTTGCCTCTATGCTTGGGAGTCAAGGATAACTAGTTTTTGGGAGGTGTGCATTCTTTTCAAGGATCCTCCTTCCTCTCTTTCTACTTAAAATACCAACATCACAAGTATGTTGGCATTTTAAGTGGGGGCATATTGTCCCCTTCTCATTGTTTGCATGTCCCCTTCTTAGTGATGATAGCATACATCTCCTAAGAAGTGTGACCATTACATTGGAATAATCTTATTGGAAATGGAATTATTTCATTTTGGCATTAACATTTTGACATTTCTTGCTTCACTTTGTTCATAAAGGTTGAATTTAGTGTAGCATTAACATAGCATATTGATCATATTGTGGCGCCTTATGAAAGTTACCAAGGAGTATAAATTTTGGTATGGTTAATGTATGGGAGCCTATAGAACTGAAATGACTTACCCATCCCCACTTGTTTTGTGGGTTCACACCTTGTAGACCTAGTGTGTGTTTCTCACTCCTTTAGGCTGACCTAGTGTATATCGGACTGCCCTAGCCCTTGTGAGTGTATTTTTCATGGCCACCAAGCATAACACAAATTTATTTCCTATGGATCCATGTGTTTCATAAGTGATTTTACATCCTTATGAGCATATTTAATGGACATGGCATAATGCAACTTTCTATGCCATCCATCCTTTCCTTTTTGCATCAATTTTGACATTGTATGATTGTGTATCTTATCTTGCTACTTCATATCATGCATATGTGTGTGTCCCTTTGTGCTTATGTTGATTTACCATGGGATCTTGATCCTAGGGGCTTGCACAACCCCCTTGATCCTTGTCATCCTATCCCATTGAAATTTTTGCACTTGGACCCCTCTTGACATATATTTGTATAGAAAAATGTACTCCTTTACATTTTCATACTATGTTTGCATCCCCTTAATTAATTGGAATTAATTAAGCTTATAATTACCTAAATTATGCATTCCTAAACCTTATTATTTCATTTTTTGAAAGGGAAACTGACATTAAAAAAATGCTAACATTAATTTAAACACCTTGGAAATTGTGTGTCCTAGATTTAGGTCCTAGGACCCATTCTCCCAAGGGAAAATGGGTCCTTAAGTGCCAACACCTAATTTTTAATATGTTTTTGGTGGAATTTTAATGATTCAAATTCAAGTTTCAAATGTTAGCTTATGGGATCTAATTTTTGAGAAATTAGATAAACACCTATAAATACATAGTTATTTTATCAAATCAAACTTAAGAAACACTGTCAAGAGTTCACAATAGAAAATATTATTGTCAAGAGCATTGAAGAGAAGATTTATCAAGCATATATAACAACATTAAAGATCATATCATCATGTCAAGATTCATGTGTGTTCATATTATTTTTTGGAGCTAAAATTGTGATGTAGGTTTTAAGCATTCAAGCATCAAATCAAGAAATCATTCAAGCCAATTCAAGCAAGATTCAATCCTTAGAGAGATGTGTTAGGATTTAGTCGTCTAAGGGAATCCATTAAGGCTTTGGTGAGTTGTGAAATAACATTGTTCATTCATCAAATTATTTTGATTTTATCATCATTTCATCAAGGTTTAATTACCAAACCGGGGTTTGACCAAGGCAAACCCCTATTCACCCAAAAACAAAAAAAAATCCCTCTCTTTGTGTGTGCAAATTTGTAGGTGAAGGACTAAAATTGGATCAAAAGTGCAATTTTATTTCTGACTTTCCAACAGTGGAATCTAGAGAAATGAAAAGCCTAGATCTAAGATCTAAGGACTGTGAAATTAGATTTTGGACCCCTGTATAGAGACCCATTCACCCTAGGGAGAATCTATCCTTGCAGGACACTCAACCATTTTTGGTGACAGGTACACATCAGTCTACCCTTCTCAGATCTACTAGAAATTTTTTGTTTCTATTTGTGCTATCCTTTAACTCTACATTTCAAGTTTTATATCACATAATTGAGTTCATTAGGCATTTTATTTTTATCTCCCCAAAGTGCATTTCAATCATTTTTGTCATCAGAGCTCCCCCATCCCCATAGAGTTGAGTCGCCTCAAGGTTGAAAGTCAATTCTATCATTGGGAGAGATCTTTCCTTTTCTTATGAAATTAGGAAAAATAAAGGTGTGTTAGGTCATCATTTCATTTTGGTGAACCCTTTCACACCCTTATCCATATTTTTCTATGTTTCAGAGAGATATGCAATGTTAGGATGATAGAATTGCATTAAGAGCTTCCAAGATGAAAAATACAAGCTAGGTAGTGAGTTTATATAGAACTAAGGAGATGATGGAGGTGGTAAATCAACCAATAGGAATTGACCACCAATAATCACTAATATTAAATAAAGAGAGGAAAAAGTAAATACTCTGCCCATTAAGGGTGGAGACACTTCATCACTTTATCTCTTAGTTATTAAAAAATAAACTCACTTTATTATCCTAAGAGATCTTTATAAAAGTGTAGAAAAAACCTAGAACTAAGGGAAAATAAAAACCTACATCAACAACCCCCTTAAGCACAACTTAGTGGATGTAAAAGATGATGGGTCCCAAAAAATGAGGCCATATTAGGTACCCATATATATATCAAATCCTCCCCAAAGTAGACACCAACTATGCCCCAAGCAAAGATCACAAATGAAGGAACTTTCTCTCAATGAAGGGTTTGGTGAAGATGTATGCAGTCTGATATGATGTTGGATAGTACTTGAGATCAATTATCTATTCATGAATCAACTCCTAAATGTAGTGCATGTGGATCTCAATGTGTTTGGTCTACTAATGATAGATTAGATTACAAGAGACCTGAATTACACTTTGGTTGTAACAAAAGATGATTATGGGATTTTGGAAGTGAATACAAAACTTAGTGAGAATTTTTAGAATCTAGGTGGCCGTAGTAGTAGCATTAACTACTCCTTGATACTAAGCCTATGAATATGAAAGAGCAATA
This sequence comes from Sequoia sempervirens, assembly GCA_007258455.2. Classification (NCBI taxonomy): domain Eukaryota; kingdom Viridiplantae; phylum Streptophyta; class Pinopsida; order Cupressales; family Cupressaceae; genus Sequoia; species Sequoia sempervirens. Next base: position 558,970,993 of record VDFB02270651.1, on the reverse strand, counting down.
GTAGACTACTTCTTGCTTGACCAATAAATTAGACTAGAGCCAAGGGAGAAGAAATACTCTAAAGTAGACTTACGATCTTGAAGATCGTTTGTCTAATTTGAATATGTGTGTCTCACCAAGTCAAAATCCACGCTCGATGCATAGTGAATGCTATAACTATGAGTACCTTTGATGTAGTGAAGAATTTGATTAGTTCCTTTCCAATACAGGTCATGTGACTCCTACATGAACTGAGAGTTCATGCCTAAAAAATATGAAATATCAAGCCTCAAGTGAGTCAGATAGATGAGACTACCAATAAGTTGTTGATACAAAGTGCCATCTACCAAAGGTGAAGAACACTTAGCCTCAAGTTTGACCCCTGACAAAAATAGAGTCAACACAAGCTTACAATCAATCATGTCAAACCTGCGGAGCATATCAAGTGCATAATTAGGCTACATAAGAGAGATGTATTAAGAAGACCGAGTGATCTCAATCCCAAAGAAGTAGTGCATTAAGCCCAATTCTGACATCAAAAATTGATCATGAAGGGATGTTTTCACTACTCGAATTGTGGATGAGTGATCTTGTGATCAGCAAGTCATTGACATAGAGAACCAGGAAGGTGTGAGTATCATCCTATTGCAAAATATATATATTAGGATTATAATGGCATCAAGTGAACCCAAATTTCAGAAGGAAGGAGTCCATCTTGGCATACCAAGCCCGAGTTTGAAGTCTTCATATTTCTTGAAAAGAAAATTGAGATAACACTACAAGAAAAAGTTAGAAATGATTTTATTTTTAAATCATTTCATTTTTGGAAATTTGATATAGAAATTAATGAGGAAAGAATGAAGGATGATTACATGTATCTATGTTGGTGTCAGTAGTCATGACAAAATTAATAATGATCAAGAAGATGATGATGCTAAATCCCATGTGTGTATTTCAAATTGGTGCCTAGAACTGTCTAATGATATTTTGATATGTGGAAAGGGAGTTATTATGGCCCTTTTTAGGTTATAAAAGAAAATACTTTGGTTGATAAGTTTGAAAATGTAGAGTTTTTAATAGAGGAGCATACAATTCTTGAGTTAATTACTATAGAAACGAAGGATAAATTTATTTTGTTTGAAAATTATTCTATGCTCACAATTTTTTTCCCCATGATATAGTTTCTCAATCTATTTCAATGGAAGTTTCTTCATATCAAGCTTTACACAAGGTGTATAACTCAAGATTTTTCTTTCCCTATTTTAGATTTTCATGAACCCATTTTTGATGTATCATATGAGGGTATAACTGATAATATGGAAGATAGTTTGAAAGAAGTTTCAAAGGTGCATGATGAGAAGTGTTTGCTTGGTACATTTTTTAGGGGATTATTTTACTTCATAAAGTCCAAATTTATGTTCATGATCAATAATGTAACTTCTGAGTTTATAAGTACTTTATCAATGCAAAGCTTTTTCTTTTGTACAAGTATTTATTTTCTAAAACTATCAATGGCTTTGCAAAATACCCTAAGATAATTATGGTTTGTTGTACATAGTTCGGGTATAATAGGTGTCTTAGTTGTTCCTTTTCCTATTTTTTGCCTTTTTTTGTTTCATTTTTGGCTTTTCTCAAAGTATTCTATTATTCCCTTTGACATTATAGCCCAATAGATAGGCACTTGCCTCTCATAGAGATTCTGAATTTCTCTACTTTTAGCTAGGGAGTGCAATCCCTAATTAGAGGCAGTTGTTGCCTATAGTATTAAACCTAGAAAATTTTAAATTTCTCACCTTCACATATTGTTCCCCTCCCCCATCTATTTGGCCTTGGAAAAAGAGATATAATTGGACAAGATGTCATGTAAAATATGTGAACCCTATAGTGAAAAAGTGAAGCAATGTTCTAGTAAAATATTTAGACTTACAATGGTGTCTATCCTAATGGAAAGCCAACACAAGGAGGATTTTTTAGAACCATGATTGTTGGTTAGATTTTTGTAGTTTACATTCCTAAAAATATTCTCCTAAGAATAAGAAACACCCTTTTTATGTGTTGGTTTGCACTTTATAGTTCAATGAAGCTTTTTTTATTTGTAGAGGTAGGGAAGAGTTGTTGAATATTGGGATTGGGGTATGTTGGGCACATAGGTGTGAATATTATCAAGGTGTTTGAGTATCATGTGACTATTATAAGGTCTTCTTCTAGGAAGAAAGAAGAGACACTAGATGTCCTTGGTGCAAATGAATACCTTATTAACAACATTGCTACCCAAATGCAAAAAGTAGCAAAGAGCTTGAAATTCATATCGAATACCATTCTTTTCAATCATTCATTGGAGCCATAACTTTCTCTATTAAATACCAAAGGAAAAATGATCATGCTTGGAGTTGTTCTGGAACAATCATTTTTTCCCCCTCTTTTATTACTTGGAAGGAGAAGCGGAAGAAGGAGTTATATTGGTAGCATGGAGGAAATACAATGTTAGATGATTAATCTTTACTTGGTAAAGGTTATTCTTTAATTGTAATTATTTATTAACTTGTAGGAATATTTCAAAGGAATCCCTACAAGTATTTTTTCTTTTTTTCTTCTTAGACATGTGTGAGGATGATTCATTTTACTTTTAATTCCTTTATTAAGGAATATTTGTAGCCACCTCCTTAAGAGGTTCTTGACACATTGCACACACATAAATGAATGGTGGCATGCATTGAGTTGGGAGTTAGATTCTAACTCCTCTTCTCACCTCTATTTATTGAGGTGTCTCTCATCTCATTCTTCATATTCAATCAAGCAAGCTTAAGGCTTAAGTGCTCTCTCTCTCTTTGTATCATTCTTAGGCATTTTTCCTCCATTCATAATATTGAGATTTTTTCTTGTTTTTTCCCCTTATCAAATTCTTGTGTCTCCTTTTCATTTTGTGGTGCTTGGTTTGGCTTCTCTATTTTCTTGGTAATCTCTTTCCTTCAAACAATGCTCATTAGTTAGTACTTTCCATTGCTCATTTATTTTTTCCTTTCATACAAGAACCTCTAAATTTATGTGCAAAAAATAAAGTTTTGTGACAAACTGGGATTGTGGGAATGGAGATCCATGATAAAATAGTTAGAGGTGATCATCAATTTGAGGTCATATGCTCATTAACATGCACACAAAATGTGGAAGCATAAACATGATAGTTAGAAAATGGAAGCTTAGTTGAATTGATGATGCACTCAGGGAATACTTCTTGATGAAACTTCACCAAATGATTTAAGAGGATTTTCATTATTTATTCCTTGCATACAAAGAAGACTTGGGTGAGTTTAATGATTACGATAGAGAGAATCATCCTACTCATATATAATTGTTGGACCTAGCTAATTATTCTGAGACAAAGATCAATTTAAACTTTGTTGGTCTTATCAAATTAAGAGATTCTCCCTATGAATGATTTCATGAAGCAATAAAATATTGTAGAGAAGATGATATTTAAGTAATGGTGATCATTGGTGACAACAAGTTCACAACAAAATTTTTATGCCAAGATATTGGTATATTTTATGAATGAGAGAATCTTAATGGGAAAATTTTTACTGCAAAAGAATCTATGGAACTTCCCTTGAACAAGTGTTGTGAAGTTTTGGTAAAACCCAGTGGTTGTGTATTTTCTTTAGCAGAATCATGCATGACAAAGATATAGTTACCATGCTTAAAGATGCTATCTAGTGTGCTTATTTCCTAATATTTTTTGTTTATGGAGAAGAACTGCTATAATTTCATGTAGGGTCTCAATCTTCTTATAGAGATGATGAAATTATTATTACTACTTTGAGAAGAAAACATTTTGTGTTTTGAGAAAAAGGAAAGTGGAGGTTCATAGTGTTGCTAACCCTAATGTTGATAGGAGAATATGGATGAAATATGGATAGCTTCTCATTCAATTCATGATTAGATTGAAAGAGGATCTTGAAATTTTAATTTTCACCAATATAAATATTGGTTTTCTAGTTTTTTGAACACTATAGTTATTTATATAATCCAATAGCCATTATCAACAATGGATACAACTAGAATAATGCATTCACTTATCTTCAAGGTGTCATTGGGATGGATTTCTAGAAATTCAAGGAATACAAGTCTAACACATCCTAACAAACTAAGTTAGAAAGGAGGTGAAGATTCAATAGTGGAAGTGGTGACTTCTCCAACTTTTTCAAGATTAGGACATGTATTAGAAAAATGTTTTGCATGTACTTAGACTCAAACTTTAGCCTTCTATCTATCACTTTTGATGAAGAAAATAAACTTATGTGGGAAGCCAATGCTGATTTCAATTTTTACAACATAGTATGTGGGAGTAATTAGGACATCACTTGATAATTAATTAATCAATTAATTATTAGGCCCCTTTTTAATTTATTCACTTAAGCTAAACTTAGGAGTGATTTTTTATTATTAGATTGAGCTATTTATAGGTCAAGTTGTCTCATTGCATGAGATTAGGAAACTTGTCACAATCTAATCAAATCATTATCTAAGGTTTGCTTTTTAATTTTATAAGCATTCAATATTATACTTTGTATTCATTTAGATTATTTCATTTTACAATCAGTTGTTTTTCTAGATCATCTCTTCTCAAGGTTGCATGAGAATATCTATTACAATAAAAGGTATTTCCTAATTAATTATTTATTTAATCATTAGGTTCATTTTCCTCTAATTACTTAAGCTTACTTAGGTCATGTTCTTTTTATGTCTCATATCATAGGATGAGGGCACATGTTATGATCTTGTTTTATCCTCACCTAGGTTGCTAGATTAATTATCCTTTTGTAAGGATTTTCTATTATATAATCATTAGAAGATGTACATTCATAATGATTCATGCTTTTTTGGATCAATAGCTCTTGGCATCCATAGCTTTTCTACTCTCTCTTTCTGTGATAGGCGTTTGATTGCAGGTGATCCTTGGGAGTTGTGGAGTTGATTTTTACCAACTTCAACATGGTATCAAAGCTCCAAACATATAAGCCCCTCTCCTCTTCCTGAGATATTTTGTTCCTTGAGATATCATTTGATGCATCCTGGACAAAAATAGAGTTTTCCATTGAATTCAAAGCTATCAGGAAAGTTAGTTTTGCATTTTGTTTGGCCGAATTTGGATTCCAGACATCAGTTCTGCAAGGGTTTGAAGCAGTTTCTTTTTTAAGATCCGAAGGGTAGCTGTAATGCCCTCCCAATGATAAAACGATAAAACACAACAAAATAACTAAATTTAAGAGAAAATTAATAGAACGAGTATTAAAAGATAACTACTTACATTCAATCTAAAATACTCTCAATGATAATATGATAAAATCTTGATGCAAAAACCGTACAATGAAATATTTCCTAGTTAGATACTTTCATTGTCAAGTCAACAATTAAAAGTAACGAGAGGCAATCTAAAGAACAATATTTCTAAGGAAAGACAAGCTTGAAATACAACTTAATACTAGCAGCTCTTAGGAAATCAATTAATGCATACCAAAACAATAATAATTCATATTAGATATTTCAATCGATCTCATTCATATGATTATATATATATATATATATATATATATAAAGAAGCTTATTAATAAAACAATCCTTTTTAAATCATTAAATTGAATTGAATATTATTATATATATGAATTGATTGGTAAACTAAACTAAATTATCATTAGCATGCCCTTTTTTAAACATATTCATTTCAAATTACATTCACTATCAAATTAGAAAGGAGTTAAATGAATAAGTGATTCCATTACAAAAGTTAAACGAGCGCTTCTAGTTCCAGCGATGTAAGACTTTAATGAAATGTTTAAATGCTAAGCATGAGATAGACACAATCGTTAATGTTGAGTTGTAAATATTGGAATGCATAAATTTAGAACATTGTCTAGCAACAAATGATAAATAAGTAGCATGATAAATGAAACATTTGAAATTGATTTCTGGCCGTCGTGGGTTTCAAGGTAAGGCCAATAGGTAAAGATGAATGTTGTGCTTAAGAAATGTGGTAGCCAAGTAAATATTGTTGGAAACACAAGGGTAGACAACTGAGAGGGGGGGTGAATCAGTTGTCACAAAAAATTAAACTTATCAGACTTATTAACCTTCACTAACTCATTTGACTACAAAATCCGATGAAAATTTCTGATGAAATATGTATAATTTGATGTATTGTCGGGTGCTTGTAAAATTTGATGTGTAATTTTCAATTTTTAAAATTTTTATCCCTAATGTTCGTCAAAATTTCAACGAACCTGGGTTTCATCAAAATTTTGACTAGCAGTTTCATCAAAATTTTGACAAACATGAAAAATAAGAAAATCAAATTGTGGCCGACATAAAGAAAAGTGTGTTCGTTGATTTATTGCAACAGTGTTTTTCTATACTTGCAAATTTTCTCTACTTGAGACAGTTTGTGGAGAACTAAGGACGATTTTCTTGGGAAAAATCAGAAAAAATTCAAGAAGATATTGCGGGTTGAGGGTAGTCATTTGTCTTTTCGCGAGAATTTAGTTGTGAAGTGATTGTAGTTCTAGGTTTGAAAATGCTTTTGAGCAACATCTCATCAGATTTGATTTTTAGAGGTTTGGGGTTTTGAGAATTTCATGTCCAGATTTTGTTGTGTGGAATCACCATAAGATCACAACCAAGGAACATATTCTCGTGACTGTAATTATGTGATTCATAACTCTATTGGTCATGTGAAAGCACCCGGTTATCATAACAATCTGAGGATGCATTAATGTGTGACCCAAGTTTAATGTGGCTATGTTGTGATAGAAATGGAGGCACTCATATAATGTAGTTAATTCAGGTTGTATAATGTAGGTGTCAATCATCATTGGGTGCATTCAGGTTGTCTCAAGTTTAACAGGTTAGGATGTAATTATAGCATGATCGAAAAGTGATTACCTCTTGCTGCAATAAAGAGCCTATAATTCTGGTTGATATGCAGAGTGGTTGTGTTATATCAATTATGTAGTGCATTCAAGCACAACCCATGTTTAATGAGCTATTCTAGAGAGTGATCAAGATTTTCTAAACCTTATAGATATTGCTTAAAAGTGTATAGCTTAAACTACAAACCCAAGTTTGTTACGCGAATACGATGCCGGGGTTACCACAAACTATAATAATGTGATCTACTAATAACTATTATGGAAAGTATTAAAGCAAGACCCATGCTATATAGGATACATTTCCTTGATCATATTTACATACCTTAATGATCCAACACAAGCTTCCCACACACTCTAGGATACAATCCAAGATCATACCACAACCCTGTCAAGACAGCGAATTTTCTGACCCAATATTTA
>VDFB02270651.1:558606891-558963574 GCA_007258455.2 Sequoia sempervirens | reverse complement strand
AGTTTAAGAGTTTTTCCAATTTGATGGTGTTTACGGTTTGATGGGGCCTATTGTCAGGAAGGACACATCCTGAAAAGGAAAAGGACATTTTGACGAGGTCTAACTCCAAGAAGGACACATCTTGAAGAGGACCAAAGAGTGACGAGATTGACATTGTTTTGACTAATATGTTTTGGCAAGTTGACTAATGTTGACTGTATGATTGATTGGATTGTGTTGTCTATTTTGACCCATTTTGACGTTGACATTTCAAATGACTGTCTTGTGTCTAATTTTGACTATGTTTGACTTATTTGACCGCTGTGACGATTGTGAAAAATGTCATGATTTTATTTGGACCAACCTAAAAGGGCTGACCTAATTTCTAGAAATTTGGAGAAGATGGCCTTGCCTACATAGAAAATGCGCAGAGACAACGTAGTTCGACAATGACATGGACTGACTGACATGACTGAATTTGACTCCATTTTTAGGATTTTGACATTGATTTGGATGTTTTTGTGTTTTTCTTCAGGACGTTTTATGATTTTTAGGTCTTTCTTTAGGACATTTTATGGTGTTTTTGTCTTTTTCGGGACTTTTTACTATGTTTTTGTCTTTTTAGGGCTTTTTATAATTTTTTTGGATTTTGACGTTTAAGAGGATCATAATACAAATGAATATGGTGATGCCACCACCTTGAAAATCCAAGGAAAAATATGATTGTGCCCCTAGTCAAGCTGAATACCAATTGACAGGTGATGACAATGTTGTTTGACATGGGAAGGACACATCCAAAAACAACGTGAGGACAATGATAATGTGACAAAAGTATGGAGGTCTACAAATTTGGGCCAGGCATAATCAAGTAATATTTTGGATAATGTGCTTGTATGGATTAGACTTGTTGCATTTGGAATGACTTGGTTAGGACTAGATGGGATAATGGAGTATCCTTAGACCATTTGATAAGGGAAAACCAAGGTAGGTGACATACATGAAAGGATGAGAAGTGGCCTTGGTAAAGATGGGAGACATGGACTAATGGAATTTTCATATGATTTTCAAGGACTATGTCATATAGGACAATAAGGTTATGAAAGTAATGACATGATGTTTCGTGAATCGTGTATGACCGAAGGATAGACATGTCAAGAGTTTTCCCAAAGCATGATTTATGTGTGCCAGTTTTATATCAAGACCGAGGTAAGTGGGAAAATGCATGGAAATGATAGGGCTTAGATGGACATCAATGTCATGAGGAAGGCATGGGAAAATGAGACGACTTGCCCCCAAGTATAAAATTCCACATAGATGATTTACTTTACACATGACACCTGTTTACCAAGTTTTCATCATGGTACTTATCCAGGGTGCCTGTTTGCCAGGTTTTCACCATTGGATGAAATTTTTCTTCTTACTATTTTTTTGACTTTTTGATATTTTTGGTGTCACCATGGCCTTTGTTTTCAGTTTTCATCGGTGTGATGTTTCCCATTTTCAATTTTTTGTATTTTCTAATTTGGTGGATATTTTGGATACTTTAGATGACCAGCGATTGTTCTAAATCCATTGTCTGGGTGTGATGTTAAGGCCCCGTGCCATGATATTACCAATAATGTCTTATGCAGTAGTTGTCTTGTAGGGATCATGCCGCTTAGCCTTGGTGATCGATGTCATTGTGATCCTTTCTGATACTAGAGTTGGCCTTATTGGAATACACACATTGCGATAGAGTGCCATGAGAGTCCTTATGGTAAAGAGTTGCTTCCATGATGTGTCAGATTTGTGACGTGGGATTTTTGGACTTTAGGTGAGATGTAGGGTTATGACAGATGATGGTAGACGTGGAAAAGTTGTTTGGACATTTAGATGAATCACTTTTTATTTTCCAAACTTGGTATGGTGGACAACGTATTTTGGAGGGATGGCATTTGGAACCAACACCTTTAGATGCCTTGCTTGATGACCATTTTGAAGGAGGTGGACATGTGTTATATGTGGGAGTCCTCTTGTATTGTGGCTCCACATTGTGATTGACTTTTTCTTTTGACATATTTTCTTTGCTTGATCCACTTGTCTTTGGGATCCATTTTAATTTCATTTATCCACTTGTCTTTTGTTGATTCAATGGCCTTTGACATTTGATTTGATCTTTGATTTGCTTATGACTTTTGTTTTTATTTGGTTCCAAAGGGAAGGCTTATTTATGATGGAATAGCCGGTTTATGTAGTTATTAGGTGGAGAGGTGTTGGCTTATGATCTTATGACAAGGATTTCTCATGGACTCCATTTTGATGTTTGTATCGACAAAGTTGCCCCGATTATCAAAGGAGGTACCACCAACATTGTTTGGTCCCAATGCCTTGAGGAATAACCAAGACCTTGATATGTATTTGAAATTTGTATTGGTTCTTGAATGCCTTGCTCATGTATTCCTAGTCCTTTTCCTTGATATTGCATGCTTTGACAGATTCTATTTGTGATGGGGTATTTATTGTTTTGAAAGCAAGATGCTAACCCATCATGATGTATGTGGACATTGTTACTTGGAATACTTATGTATGTGAGGAAGCCTGCTCTAACAAAGATAGATGACCCTAGTTGATAAAGTGTCTTAGCTTCATTGTCATGCTGGACATATTCCTGATTGATATCTTTGGTCTGATCGTGTGACATGTCAAGTTTAGATGATTCTGTTGGTACTTCTAAGGCAATGTCAAAGCCATCATTATGTTTAGTGTCATAGAGTCCAATGATTTTAGCTATAACTTGATAATATGCAAGCATGTCCTTAGTGGAAGATTCTTGTTCTGGAGGAATATCGTCTATGTGTCCCATGAAGGCAAGTGTCTCATCGTGGGAAGAGTCAATAGTAGAGGCCTTTATAGGGTCGGCAAGTTTCTCATCATGGGAAGTGTGTCAGTCAAAGGAGCCTTTATAAAGGAATTGACAGGTGTTTGATGCATGTAAGATAGCATAAAAGGTGAGGGTGGATCATCTTAAACTTCTTGGTCAATGGTGGGTCTTATTGGTCCAGATGGGGTTGTCATGGATTTGGACTTCTTATTGGTCCAATGGTAGGGTTTGATCAAGATAGAGTTGTCATGGATGATACAGTCAGAAATAGAGTCATTTTCAAGGAGAGGTGTGTTTTAGATGTCATGATTGTCTTGAAGGACTTCATGGATGGACTGAAAGATAGGGTCATGGGATGGACTACCTTGTTCTTGACATGAGAGTGACATTATAAGGTCATGCTTTGGACTTTCATTTTGACATGTATCCTCAAGTTTATTAAATGGGATTTGACTTTGGACTATGATATAATTTTCATGACTAGATGTGGCTTGTGAGGGGTGACTTGAAAAGGATTAGGAGAAGGCGATGGGGACTTGGACAAGACTAGTATGTGAAGGGATATGATGACAGGACATATGGGGACTTAATTTGGACTAACTGCAGTGAGGGACAAGGATAGGACATGGAGTCTTAATTTGGATATTTCATGGAGTCTTGGATAATTAATTGTTGAGAAGGACAAAGGATATGACATGGAGACTATTTGGATTGGTGTAAGGTTGATTAAAAGAGGACATGGAGACTTAGACCAAATAGATATGGTATGATGTGGGGACTTGACATGAGTTGGTAGATGGTTGATAAGGGATGCAGACTTGGATGGGATTAATAGGTGAAGGACTAGCATATGACGTGGAGACTTGGTATGAACTAGTGGATAGTTGGTTTCCCTTGTCAAAGTTAGGATAAGGGTGATAACAGGACATGTGTTGTGAATTAATGGTAGGATTTGTGTTAAGTGACTATTGATGGTGAGGGTAGACAGATGGAGGTGGCAAAGTATTTATGTCAAAGCCTTGTGGTAACTTAGCCCCTTGGTCCAAAAGCATGGCTAGATACCTTTGAGGGTAGCGTAAGACTAGGTTTTCTACAAAGGAGGCTATATTAGGATTTTGTGATGCAGCTTCTAAGTCTTCTCCATATACTCGTCCATTTTGGTCTCTTTGTATGAATGGTTCATAATATTTTTGTGATGAAGATGTCATGTTCATGTTGTGAAATGGGTCGAAAAAAGTCCAATGTTGGTTTGTGTCATAAGTGTTATTATCGATGTTGGGATTGAAATCTTGTCCAAAGTTTTCCATTTGTCCTCTTTGTCTCTGAAGCCTAGTCTCAACAATAAAAAGGGATTGCTCAGATAAGGATGACAGGAATGACAACTAAATGTGAGGATGATGACAATCTATGTTTTTTGGATTTTCGATAAGGATGAAAATGCAAGACTCTGTTCCCTCAAATGTTGACTAGGATGACTAGGTGATGATAACGTTTGTCTAAGGAAATGATTGATGCAAGGTGATAAACTTGTCAAGAAAGGTTACCAAATGCCAAGGTGACAATGAAGATGTTGACTAAGGAAAATTACCAATGCCAAGTCTAGATTCCAAATGAGGACTATGATGGACAATGCAAAGTTTAAGTTCAAAATGAGGACTGGGATTGTGTTTCGATGTTTTGTTGAAAAGTCTTGAGTTGTCTAAGGTTGATTGTTTGTGTCCAGATTTGTGAATGTTGTGCATATTGTTTGAAAATCTAGAAAGCACTTGATAAGCACAATGTTTTGAATGTAAGCAAGCACACATAAGACAAGTACAATCCTAGGTTAGGCTAGGACAATATTCGCTAGATTCCATGTGGGTTTCCCCAACCGCATATCTATAGCGTGTGAATTCAAAAGCTTGGCTGCACGGGCTCCCCCTTACAGTGCACTCTCTTCTCAGGCCAACCAGGCTTCCAACCCCCATGAAACTCCCATGGCAGATTGATCACCTCTACTACAGACTGTGAAAGTGTGGATGCCTTCACACCGACCGGTGCTGCGCTAGCAAATAGAATATTTTTGGCTTACTACACAAAGGTGTTTAATTCGGGACCCCCGTTCGAGTGGCCATACATGGGGCAAGAGATTAATCACCAATTAGGTGGCACTCCATACTAAAGAGGTTAAGCTCAACAGGGTTTAAGGGAGTACTACTTTGTCCATATGACACATCCACACTCGTAATCTTAGGTTTTCCCTTAAGATTCACATTTATATACCGGTCGGGGGTAGCTTGGCTTTAGCTCCATTTTTGGTTTGAGTCACATTGGGGTGATGAAATCCCCAGGTAGGCCCAATTTCTAGAGTTAGTAACCATTTCTCTTGCACCCAAGATCGTCCGAAAGTGCAAGGGGAGAGGATACTCCGATATACTAAGTCGTGGGGTTAAAAACATATAAAAACGGGTCTAGTTTTCTGATCACCGAGTTTTCACAAGGTGAGAGCATACTCACCTACCATTTTGAAAACACAATCAGACACTTGCAAACAAAATTCATTTTAGAGCACCAAAGGAAATGTTCCTAAATTAAAAAATGCAAACAAATGGTTTGAGAGATAAATCTTCGACAAACATAGCTGCAAAACCACATGTCAGTAGTTTGAATATATGTCTTTGACTATCGATCTGCAAAAATAGTTAGATGCGTCATTTTTTTCCACTTGATCCAATGTGTCCTTTGAAGTGTTTATTTTTTGCACATGCACAAAACCAACAACAAACCCTAACAAGATAATTGATCACTACTATTAGAGGGTTAACTAGCCAAGACAAATCTGATTTTTAGAAAAATTTTTGATAGTAAAATGAAAAATACAGAGAATAAATCATGTCTAAAATATCAAGAGGTTTCTAAAAATGTAAATAAATTAGAAAAAATTTCTGTTTTGCACCTGAAATTAATTTTTTATGAAAAATAATAAAAAAATTATAAAAAATACAAAACAGCTCCAAAAATTATGATTTTTGGATTGGAGTCGTTTGATATCATCCCAAATTTGCAAAAAAAAAATTTGCAATCAGATCTACAACCGTGGGTGAGATATAAGCAAATAATTTTGAAACCCTAATTTTAAAAGATCTGCTATTTGACTAATAATTTCGCATCCAAATTTAAAAGATAAAGAACAAAACCTTGTTAAAATTTAGAGATATTTCCAGAAATGTAAACATATATGAAAAATTTGATAATTTTCTCTCGAAATTAATTTTTCATGAAAAACAAATTTTTTTTAATAAAAAAATAAAAACTTATCCAAAAAAATATGATTTTTGGAATGAAAGTGCGTGATGTTGTCCCTAATCTGTAGAAAAAATTATGTGAGAAAATACGTATCCATTTGAAAGTTATGGTAGAATCTTTGGAAACTAGGGCTTTATCCACAATGATGTCAAACCTGCAACAAAAAGCAAACAAAACCTGCAACAAAAAGAAACTAACTCCAAGATTTCTCAAAATGTGTTAAAATATGTCGAGTTCACCAATGTAACTGAGGGTTTTTTTTAGGATTAAATTCAATGTTAGCAAATCAATGAAGACAATAAACCCAAAGCAATTACAAAATACAATGAAAGTAAACAAAATAATGATTATACCAGAAAACCGCTGAGACCTCCATGATTCACTTTTGTAACACCTTCTAACTTGCTGGTTGACATGTTGCCCTCAGATTCATCATGCGAGGAATCTGAAATAAAAGTCTAAGTCCTACACCAAGCTTTGAAGGATTTGATCAATGCCTAATGCCTATGACAATATGAGTGAAATGCCTATGCCTAAATATGCCAAGACTAAATGAAGTAAGATGACAAATGTTGCAAGGTCTAATGTGTAATATCTAATGCCTCCAATGTTTAAAATCCAATGCCCTACCTCTTGTAAAAATGAGAGGAAAATGGCATTTTATAGAAAATGCCATTTTGAATGGACGGATGAGATTGTTCATGTCAATAAGATGTCTTAATCAATGGACAAAACTGAAAGTTGTAGTATGGACTAGGGTTAGGTCAAAATTAGGGCAATGACAAGAAATGAAGGGTTGAGATTGAATTATGAGATAATTCAATCAAGGGATAAAATTGAATGAGATGTCAAAAGATAAAATTTGATGTGGAAGATAAGATTGGCACAGACAAAGATGTGATAGGAGAAATTAAATACTAAAAATTATTTAATTTAGGTGGCCAATGAATAATTAAATAATAAAGATATTATTTAATTATAGAGGAATGTGACAAAATGAATCATTTTGAATTAAATAATGATTTAATTCAAAATTCAAGAGAGTGGACCAAATTAAATAAATAAAATTTATTTAATTTAATGAGAGAAGAGGCTAATGAATAATTAAATAATTAAAATAATTATTTTATTATAGTGTAAAGTGGACAAAAATTAAATAAATAAGAATTTACTTAATTTTAGAAAGAAGACTTAATTAGTGATGTAATTAAATAAATAAAATTTATTTAATTAATCAGGGAGGAATAAAGATAGAAAATGAATTAATTAAATAATTAAAATTATTTAATTAATAGAAGAATTATGATTTTAGAAAATAATTAAATAATTAAAAATTATTTAATTATGAAGAATGAAAGGGGAAATGATGGAGAATTTAGAGATTGCAAGCCTAGGGCAATTTTTAGTGTCTACAGGAAAATGTCTCTATTTTGTAGCTTGATGTTGCGTCTATCCAAAATTCTAATGGGCTCCACCAACACCACTCTTGGATCCTGCACATGTAAGGAATTCTAGTCAAGTATATGAGATGCATTTGGATGATATGGCTTAAGCAAAGAAACATGAAATATATTATGGAGTTGAGCTAGAGGAGGTGGTAGAGCAAGTCAGTATGCAATCGGGTTAATCATTTCTAGCATATCAAAGGGTCCCACATATCTAGGGGCCAACTTGGAAGATTTTTCAAAGGTAATGAAGCTCTTGTGTGGCTTAACTCCCAAAAAGACTTTGTCTCCCTCTAAGAAATTTATGAAGGTTCTATTATTGTTGACATAGCTTTTTTGTCTATCTACCACCTCCTTTAGTCTATCTTTTATGAGTTTCATCTGCTCTTCCATTTCTTTTAGAATTTCAAGACCTACTATAATCCTATCTTCCAACCTGTCCCAACTAATGGGTGTATGACACTTTCACCCATAAAGAGCCTCAAAAGGTGCCATACCTAAAGACACATAGAAAGAGTTATTGTATAAAAATTCTACTAAGGGTAGATACTCTTCCCACTTATACTATTGGTCCATGCAATACATTATAGGAGATCCTCTACTACCTAATTGACTCTTTCAGTTTGAACATCGGTCAAAGGATGATATGTCGAACTAAAATTCAACTTAGTTCCCAAAGCTGCATTCAAAGTTATCCAAAATTTGGATGTAATCTGAGTATCCCTATCAGATATGATAGTCTCTAGCACTCCATGCAAATGAAAGATATTTTGGAAAAATTTCTTGTCCAAGGTCAACGATCCATTCTTAAGGTTCCTTGGAATAAAATGTGCCACTTTTGTTAACTTATCGACTACTACCAAGAGGACATCATGCTTGTTCTTGCTCAATAGCAACCCCTGGATAAATTCCATACTGATCACTTGCCACTTGTACTCAGGTATGTCACGAGGATAGAGAATCCCTACTAGATGCGCATGTTTAGCCTTGACTCACCAACATTCCAAGCATCTAGATTCATACTCGACTACATCCTTCCTGAGCTTAGGCTAGAAATACAAAGAGTTCAACTCTATGATCATCTTGATGACTATGGGGTGTCCTGAGTATGGTGCATTGTGCATTTCCTCCAAGACCAACTTTCTAAGTCCTACAGAATCTAGAATTTACATTCTCCTTTGGTATCTTAGGATTCCATTTGATTCAAATTCATACCCATCAAATCAATGGTTTGAAGGGTTCTCCTGTAGAGGTTTCTTTACCCTTTTGTAGTGCTCATCCCCTTGCAAGTGTTGCATCAATTGCTACCTTAGATTTGATTGAGTCAAGGTCATAGCTTCTAGATGTATCCTTCTACTAAGAGAATTTGCTACTCTATTCTCTTTTCCTTTAATTTATTCAATTCCAAAGTCATACTCACTAAGGAATTCTAGCCACCTTCTTTGACGTGCATTGAGGTTTGGTTGGGTAAAGATATATCTCAATCCCAGATGATTTGTTTTGAGATGAAATGGCTTCCCAAATAGGTAATGCCTCCACATCTGCAAGGCATGCACTATTGTAGCCAATTCCAAATCATGTGGTGCATAGTTCATTTCATGTTGCTTTAGCTTCCTTGACTTGTACACCACCAATTGCCCATCTTGCATTAGTATAGCTCCTACACCATCTCTCAAAGCATCCGTGATCACTATAAATTGACCATTGGGTTTAGGTATAGTCAAAATTGGGGCTATCATGAGCTTCTCCTTTAGGAGTTGAAATGATTTCTCACACTTTTTCCTTTTCCTCTGAAGAGATGTGATTGGGGCTGCAATTTGAGAGAAACCTTGTACGTATTTTCTATAATACCATGCAAGTTCCATGAAGCTCTGGAATTCTGTCACATTATGAGGAGATGGTCATTCTACTATTACCTTTATCTTTTTGGGATCCACAGAGACTCCTACTAATATGATGTGACCAAGGTAATGCACTATGTCCTAATAAAATGAGCACTTGGATAGCTTTCCAAAAAATATTCTTCTCTTTGAGATGCTGTAAGACTATCCTCAAATGCTTGTCGTGCTCCTTGATGGACTTGGAATAAATCAAGATGTCATCAATGAAGATTAAAACAAAATCATCTAGAAAATCTCTGAATACATTATTCATAAGATTCATAAAAGATGTTGGTGCATTGGTGAACCCCAAAGGTACCACTAAGAAATTGTAGTGTCTATACCAAGTTTGGAAAGAAGTATTAGGGATGTCCTCTTATTTTATTCTCAATTGATGATAAATAGATCTAAGATCTATTTTAGAGAACATTGTTGCTCCCTTCATGTGATCAAATAGCTCATCTATCCTTAGAAGAGGGTATCTATTCTTTATGGTTGCCTTGTTCAACATCTGGTAGTCAATACACAAATGCAAGGTTTCATCCTTTTATTAACACAGATAACTGGCACACACAAGGAGACACACTAGATCGAATAAGCCCCTTGCTCAATAGTTCTTGCAATTGGGCCTTCAATTAAAATAAATCGATGGTAGTAATCCTATATAGGGCTTTAGATTGAGGTTTGGCTCTTGGTACCAGATCAATAGAGAAATCAAAATTCTCGCTTGGGAGGCAGTTCCATGAGTTCTTTAGGGAATACATCTTAGAACTCCTTAAGAATAGAGTATTCATCCAAATAAGGCTTCATATTTTCAACTTTATTCACATGTGCCACATAGAGGGTACACCCCTTCCTTTGAGCCCTCTTGAGTTGTATAGCTAAGATCTTCCTAAGATTTAGTTTCCTCTAGATTCCATGAATCTCAACTGGGTTTCCATAGTCATATAGACAACTAACTATCTTATCCTCATAGTTTACAATGGAATTGTGCTCTATCAACCAGTTAATCCCCAAGATTAAATCATAGGAACCTAAGGGTGCCACATAAAGGCTAAATTGAGTCTGGAAATTGGGAAGTTCTAACTTGCTACAATAAAGATATGAATCCATCCTCTACTCTGCTCGATTTCCATACTGGACCATCTAAGAATTTTCCATGTGTCTTGGTCTAACAGATAGCTTAAAAATAATTCTTGGATCAAAATTTTTTTTAGTGGATCTAGTATCATTTAAAACAGAAATAGGTTTGTCATATAGCTTACTCGACAGCTGGGTTGGTGAGGCTTGATATTCAACTTTCCTATCATCCACTGCTGCATGGATCTGATGCTGGTTTCCTTCCTTTCATGTCTTTGAATGCTATGGGAAATTGAAGGCATAAAAATCACCTCCACAGTTATAGCAACCATCACGAGGCCCTTTCTGACCTCCCGACCTGTCTTCCTTGGAGCTCTTTTGCTTATTATCAAAATTTCCTTTGCTTTTGTTGGCCTTCTTATTATTTCCACCACTGCTTCCCTCCACTTTCTCCTATGAATCACTTCCCCTCTTTAGATTCTTGATCTGGTAGGGTTTGTCTCCTTTTTGAAACTTATTGCTTCTGAATTGAGACTTAGAATATGAATTCTTTCAAAAATTGGACAACTCTTGTAGCTTCTGTTCTTGCTTGGTGGCCTTCTCTAAGACTTCCTCCTTGGTAAGTGGGTTATGTAAGCCTACCTCTACTCTAATCTAAGTAATTAACCCAAGCATAAACTTCCTAATTCAACAAATGAGTGAATTTTTCCCAATACTAAGTTGCTAACATGCTCCCCTAAGCTAAGTTTTGGAACTTTGTCATTTTCTTATCAAAGAAGTGCCGAGGGAGCCACCTTTTTCAAAAATGTTGGAGAAACTGTTCCTAGGTGATCTCTCTAGGTTGTAGTTTCTATTTTACCATTTTTTTGTCCCACTAGGTAGCTACCTCACCAGAGAGCTGATAGGTTGCCCATACAACCTTAGTTTCATTTGATAAATTTCAAAGCCCAAAGTACTTCTCCATTTTGATGATCCATGATTCCGCTTCGTCTCTGATGATTTTATCATCAAAATTTGGTAGAACCACCATTTTCAGGTCCTTGTCAAGCTCTCCTTTGATTCTAGCTCAGTTATTGACATCAGGATCTCTATTCCCTTGTGGGTGCTCTTCATTCCTCTAATTCTTTCCATCTCACATGGTCTTAGAATTCCCCTTCTAGATGATCCATTCTATTTTCTTGTCAGTTTAGGAGGTTGAGGATTCGATCTAGCCTTTCATTCTGAACTTCGTTTTGACCACCACTTGAACCTCCATTCCTAGTGTTCACCATGATGATTCACGAATGACCTACATCACAACTCACATTTAGCATAACTAACACAAGTTTTCTATATTTAATTATTCAAACACATAATTATAATTGTTATGACATGAAATCTTAAAAAGATGCTCATGTTCATTCAAATCAAAGACAAGTCATTTAAGCTCACAAGTTTGAACACAATAAAGAATTTCTTTATTTATAATAATATCGAATTACAAAGATGTTGATTATAAAATTTTCCCTCCTTACTAGGTGGGCTATTCTTTATCAATTAGAGGACACTCCTCTAGGTCCTTGTCAAAGTCTATTACAACCTTCTTAGAAGAGGTAGGATGTGCATGTAGACACTCCTTTTCCTCTTTAGTCAAAATGGGTGCATTGGGTTCACACCCCAAAGGCCAATCTCAAATTATAGAAGGTTTCTTAGTCTTTACAGTGTGCTTAGACTCTTCAATTTTCTTTCCCCTCTCTAACTTAAGTCAAGTGAGGGTGTGTGCCAAGGTCTCATCATTGAGAATCTTAGGTTGGACTTCAAGCGTTGGGTTGTCTTCAACAAATTTCTTTTTATTAGTCTTAACAGTCTTTCCCTTCTTTTTCCTAGACTTTGACCTTCCCATACTTGCATTCAATTCAAGTTCATTAAACTCAAAATTGAATTAAGGTCAACTAACTCTAGTTTATAACTACTGTGGGCTCATAGGCCTAGAGCTCAACCCTAAGCTCTGATACCAAATGTAATGTCTCATACATAAATAACACTCAAAAATAAAATATGACATTATGAATAATAATTAAAGACCTAGTCAATTAGCTATTTTCCATCATAACAGAATATGTCCAAAGTAAATAATAAATTTTATTCATTTCCAAATGTCAATTTTACAAGTTACATAGTTTTACATAGGACATCTTGCCACTTAGTCAACTCAAGTTACATCATATAGTACAAAGTACAATAATCAAAATGGAATTCCATGCGATTCCTCTTCAATGCTCATCACATCTAGTGGACAAGAACATGGTTCAGGTGCTTTTCCACCCAACCATGAAGCTATGCTTCCCTAGAATTCTTCCTAACTCGAAGAATACCCGACCTTGCATGGAATACTTAGCAAGAGATATTGTATGCAAAGTGGAATATGGTGCATGTCTAACATCTACATGCATTTCTATCTACATTTAGAACATGCGAGATCTATGATAGGAAATGGTAGAGAGATACATCATAATAATTAGACCATTCAACATAATGGACTACAAACACTTGGCCAAGCATATGGTGTATACACCTAAAATAATAGATTATGGACAAGCAAAACCTATCTCTCTGTTAATCCATTTTCAACACTCGTCCCAAAAGATAACCTCCCACATACATAAGATAATGCACATTTTATCCAAGTTTCACAATTTGCAAACAATCAATCTAGTTTCCAATAGTTTAACTAGCCAATCGTTTCATGTTTATGAATCAAACTATCTACAACATTGTCTACGTATGATTCATTTGGCTATCTCTACTTAGCATGCATATGCAAGAACTTAACTAGTTTTGAAATTTAAGCAATCAGATTTGTAAATGTAATACATGATTCATTTCCATAATTATGATAAAATTATCATAGTACACGAATCATTTTTCTACAGATTTCTATTATTTCCTTTATTCCTTCTTACTTGGAATGAAATTCTCCTTTTCAGATAAAGAAGATAAAACAATTTTAAATAAGGTCTATGGCATGTATGTGTAATGCATAAATGAAAGATTTATGCATGTACACATATATGGCCTTTTGTAACAAAATGTGTATGTGTATACATTCTTTGAAAAAGAAAGATCTAGTATACATACAAATTTCCATATTCAAAAGATGTCAAATTTCATCAAATGCACAATTAGATTCCACTAAATACAAAGGTCAAGTAGTCACTACAAATATAAAATTTAACTAGAAGGTCACATAGTCGTTTTACATGGTAACAAAATGTATTCAACTTCATAGTTAATCTTTGTCCAAATATTCATTACTGTCTTACTATTATAGAAATAAAATTACAAGTTATTCTATTCCATGCTGATCTTTACCGACATTTTGTTTGTTTAAAACCAAGTCTTAGAACAATTAGTCAAGGAATATAGAGTTAGGTTGAAAACTGGAATCATCCCATCATCATTTTGTTTAACAAAGATTATAAAAAAATCACCTATCATTAAGTTTCTATTCATTCTTTTAACCATTAATGTCAAATAAGACAAGGCGATTACTATCTTTTAGATTTATTCCCTTTTCAGGTTATTCATTCATGATTTGAATGATATGAAGAATATTGTTAATATCATTTATCATATCATGGTTGAATTGCATGCCTATCATCGATCTCCATTAAGTGCTTGTAAAAAAATCATATATCTTTGATATCAATTATGGTTGTGAATTAAACATAGGCAACATTAAAACAAAGCACGTTCATTACTCAAAACCATTGGTTATTGGCTAGCCATCATTTGTGCATATACATACATACATATATTTATATATATGTATATGCATATCATTGCTGCGAGTGATAGTTTTATTAAAAGTAACAATGGGATTAAGATCATCCCTCAACTTGCTATGACTTAGCATAGGCTGTGACACAAACAACAGGTCGCATGTAAAGGTTAACTTAACAGTTTTTAATCCAAAAAATTATCAATAATTCCACATCATTATATCATTTGGAATGATAGGAATCATTCAAGGGAAAACTAAGGCCTGAAACGATGATAAACATTCGGCCTGCTAAGACAGTATAGCATAATCTTTAGCAGCGAGTATATGTACTCGAATGATGGCTATGTTTGGCCATCTCGAAATAAAAACAATAGAATCACTTAAAAGCATTTATGGATACACATATATGAATGACGACATCGTTCATCAAAGATAGAACGACATTATTCATTCAATGAAATTTTATAGAACGATAGTAATCGTTCTTCAACAAACATTATATTTGAATGAAAATAATTTCTTATCAGGTTATCATTTTCAAGGGAAATGATCACCATTTTTATTGATCATGGGTATTGTTGATACTTTGTCATAGGGACAAAGAATTGTCTCTGTGTGGCTATTGGGCCAAACATGCATCATGACTTGACATCATTTCAAAGACACCTTCCCCAAAGGGGGGGTTTGCTAAACACACTGGTTCCTCACGATAGATAAGAATCATTGAAAGAGGATGGAATTGAATTGATAATGACCACCCACAGACTGGTGACATATAAACAAGGCTGGATATGGTAAAAACAAGTTCGACTAGATCAAACTATTGCATGACCATTAGAAACATAGCATTGAAAGGTGGTTTTTACCACCATACACAATGACAATAAGAAGCATTTGGGATTCAACTTACATGGAAAAACAAAGTTCAAACACACATTTTTCGATTGATATCTAAGTATATCAATTTCATAGACAAAATAATAATAATTTGAATGCATTAGTTGCTCTATCATTAGGATCAAATCAAGAGCATTCAAACTATGATTTTGTAGAGAAGGAAATATCATAAAATACCAACATAAAATCATGAAGTTACCTCCTTCTTGCTGAGTATGTGAAGAGGTATGCTCAGTTTGAGTATGGAAACAACCTTCCTCCCTTAGTTCACTCCTTCCTTTGTGGCTTTTTCCCTAAAATATTCTCTCTGGCTTTTTGCCAAGATCTCTTTCTTTTCTTCAAAATCCGCTCCTTGACCAAGTATTCTTCATTTTCTAAAATTGGAGAGTGGTCGTATTAACTCTCCCACGTCCTCCTCCTACAGAGACACCCATCCCTCCATGCTTTTTGGCATAAAATATTTTGCCAGTATGGGTGTCGGTTAAACTTAGGGTGTGTAGGGTATTAATATTGTTTTCCCTAAGTGGTTGATTTCACATAAAGCATTTCATTAAACAAGGGAAGACTAATTTACCACCATGATATATAACACATACATATAAATATATATCCATCATTCTTTTTTTTTTGAATGCAATATCATCAAATAAACAAGATAGACAAATAATCTAACAAATTTTTTCCCACAAGCTTACTTTTTTATCCATTAGTACACTTCACATGACTTGTGATTTCTACCATATTGAAATTTCAATGCAAAAGTCATGATTTTCAGTGGTGTGTGCATGGTCCATATTCTAATCCTTCTAACCATTTTTCATCCAGCTAAATATTCCTACCTCAACCATGTTCTCGGTCTTCATCTTGTTCCTACATTCACACACTTGCACTTGCAGAGTTTCATTAGTAACCAATAACCAATGCTTGAAACAAAAAGATTCAATTTCACATCATAATGTTCATATTTCATAATCAATCGCATGAGTATAAATATATTTTAAATGACACTGAAGTATCAAATCTATCACAATTCAACTGATAAATTTCATTTTCCATAAATATTTAAATAACTTAACATTTATTAAATGCAAGAAAAATTTTGAGTCATGACATGTAGCAACATCATTCACCACTCTACTTTGGCTTCTAGATCATCTAGTTTTCTTTTAATATTGAAATGAAACACAATAATGCTTCATCCTTCTCATCCTTCCTAGAAATTACATTTGCCACAACATTTTCCTTCCCTTTCTTATATACAATATCAAAGTCATATCTCAACATCTTAGTGACCCATTTTTGTTGCTCTTCGGAAGATAATATTTGCTCCAAAAAATATTTTTGGCTATCATGATCTATAGTAACCTTGAAGTGTCAACCATTTAGATAAGGCCTCCATTATTTTATTGCACGAAGAATAACTAGCATTTCCTTCCCATAAATAGGTTTGAGTTGATTCTTACCATTTAATTGATGACTTTGAAAAGCAATGGGTTGACCCTACTTCATGAGAACTTATCCTATATCATTTTTTGAAGCATCACATTCCACAATAAAATCCTTGGTGAATTTTGGAGCTAAAAGAATTTGAGTTGTACACATAGCCTCCTTTAATCTCTCAAATGTTGCATTAGCAGACCCATTCCAATGAAAATAATCCTTCTTTAATAAAGTTGTGAGGGGTATTGTGATATGACAATAATTCTTTACAAATCTTCTATAGTATCTAGTCAATCCAAAGAAACCCCTCAATTTCTTAATGGTTTTAGGAATAGGCCATTCCATGATAGTCTTATTTTTGTTAGGATCCACCTTTACTCCTTCATGCAAAAACATGTGTCCCATGTAATCACCTTGTTGAGACCAAAAGTACACTTGGATGGCTTAGTATAAAGTTGATGATATTTAAGAATTTTTAATGCTTGATCTTCATACTACACACATTTTTTTCCATGTCTTGCTATAAATAAATATATAATCACATAACACTCATACAAACTTCCTCAATAATTTCTTAAAAATGAAGTTCATCAAACTTTAAAATTTAGATGGTGCATTGGTAGGACCAAATGGCATCACCAAAAACTCATAGTGACGCTCATGAGTCCTAAATGTTGTCTTAGAAATATCTTCTTTCTTAATTTCAATTTGGTGTTAACCTGATCTAAGATCTAATTTTGTATAATATAAATCTCTATTCAATTCATATAGAAAATCATCAATGATTGGAATATGAAACTTATCTTTGATGGTGCACATGTTGAGTACTCTATAGTCTAGGCACATGATCCAAGTTTCATCCTTCTTAGGCACCATCACCACTAGCAAGGAGTAAGCAGTTTGTCTATGCTTGATAATTCTTGCCTCTAATATATCCTCAACAATCTTTTCAATCTCACTTTTTTGTATATATATGAGAACCTGTAAGGCTTGATTTTGGGTGGATGGATACTTGGAACTAGTTATATGGAATGAACATGATACCTCTTAGGATAAGTCCATTAGGTATTGTAAGGAAAGCTAGATGCGGAAACAACTCTCCTAACATCAAAACCTCAGGGAAGAATGCAGAGATACCTTTTATATTTCAATTATAGTTCAATTAAGATGCACTTTGAAATAAATAGTAGAAATAGAGAATTAGACAAATACAGATGAACACCAGATTTAAGTGGGAAAACCCTTATAGGAGAAAAACCCACCACACCAAGAGAAGTCACTTTGTATTACAGTAACAAATAATTACATATAGAGTTCTGACTTATCTTTCTGATGCCAGATTACAACAGGTTTCACAATGATCAATCTTGTATAGGAACCTTCAAGTTACAAACTTTATAGAATAGAAATTACTCTGATACAATTCGAACTGTTCACACAATTGTTCTTCAAACCAACCGAACCCTAGAGCATCTGCAACTTCAAACTATATTCATGGCGTTCCCTCTCTGTCGAGCTTCCTCTCATAACTGCCTCAATGGACTGTCTTCCAACGGTTCCCATTTGGCTCCTTTGATTGGTCCACGAGATGCAACATAGGAAAGTATCACTCGGTCAAACAGCTTCGAACTGTGTTGGCATATCGGTGAGACACTGGCCGTGTCTCCCCGATGCCAACACAGTCAGCATTTGATATCGCCAAGAGTCCTTATAGTCGACGAGAGTCATATCGCTATTCACAAGTCACAACGACTTCAGTTTTCCTTTCGGCAAGAGTATCGCTCTTCGGTGAGACCACATATCGATATCCTAAGTCACACCGAAGAGTCATTCTATCAGCAAAACATTTTTCTCTCGCCAAGACCTCATACTGGGTTCTCAAGTCATACCGACAACAGACTTCTTCATCGCTAAGACATTCAACTGTCACCAAGAGGTTTCATCGAGCTATCTTATGTTACTCCGGAGTGCTCATCTATTGCCAAGACATACATCCTTCGCTGAGACTTTACTCCGAGATTCTTATGTTACATTGAGCACCGAACGGTCAGCAAGACTTCTATCCATCGCTAATAGTTCTTAGCGAACCCTTAGTGTTACCTCGATGCCTCCAAGTGTGTCCCCATCGGCAAGACCTTCATCGGTCGTTGGGACTTCTTCTCGAGTGTTCAAGTCACCCCGATGTCTCTAGGATAAAGTTGTCGGTGAGACATCCATATCGGTAACACTTCTTACCGAACACCCTAGACTCTCCCCGAAGACTTCAACAGAAAACATTGTCGGCAAGACAATCATATTGTTGAGAGCTCATTACAAACAACCAGGACTCTCCTTGATGCTTGATTGAATGGCCTGTTGGCCAGAGATCTCCATGTGGTAAGAGGTCATAGCGAATGTTTCTTGTCACAACAATAGTTCATTCGGCAAGACACCAACCTTGTCTCAGCGACTTGGAACTGTTCAACAAGATTCAAGCTGCTAGTCGGCCAGAAATTAAAGATGTCACTCTGACTTGGCTCCAATAGAGGTTACAACCTGTGATGATTTAGGCATATATTTCCAACAATCTCCCACCTGACGAAGATCACACAGGCACCTCCAGAGCACAACAAAACTTTACTAAAAATCATAAGCACTAAGGCCCATTGAACTGGCACACCACCTGAACTTGTCTGTGCTCACTGGCTTCGTCAATGCATCTGCAACATTCTCCAAAGTATCAACTTTTTCCAAACTGACCTTTCCATCCTTCCCCATAACTCATACAAAGTGGTACTGTACATCTATATGTTTCGTCCTGGCATGAAAAGTAGGATTCTTTTCCAGACAAATTGCACTTTGACTGTCACAAAAAATAGTTATTTTCCCTACATCAAAACCAATGTTAGAACACAAACGTTTTAACCAGACTGCTTCTTTACAAGCATATGTAGCTGCCATGTATTCAACCTCTGTAGTGGACAAAGTGACTATAGCCTGCCACTTACTCATCCAACTCATTGCACCACCATTGAACATGAAAATATATCCACTGGTGGACCTCCTGCTGTCAATGTCCCCTACCCAATCAAAATACACATAGCCTCGAATACTGAGAGTCCTCTGTGATTCAACCAAGTTCCCATGGTAACACAAAGCAAAATCTGAAGTTCCCTTCAAATATTTGAAAACTCTTTTCACAACATCCTAATGTGTCCTTCCAGGATTAGCCATAAATTGACTAAGTACTCCATTGCTTGGGAAATATCGGCCTTGTCTGCACCATTGCATACATAAGACGCCAACCACACTAGCATAGGTACACTAGTCATGTCCTCCATCTCGTGGGAGATTTTGGATAGTCTTCAACATATAGCTTCTTTCCACAAGACTAGAACAACTAGCTGCTTGCAATCATTCATACAAAATCTCTCTAGAACAGTCTTGATATACTTACTAACTAAGCCAAAGTTTTCTACTATTCTGTCCTGGTTATCTCCATCCCTAGAATATACCTTTGCATCAAGATCTTTCATTTCAAACTTAGACAACTGAGACTTAATATCAGAAATCATTAGCTTACTATTGCCTATGAACAACATATCATCAACATAGAGAGCAATAATAAGAACTTGATCACTTTCAACTTTATAATAAACACAATGATCAGATTTTGATCTCACAAATCCCAAAGATAATACAAAAGTATCAAATTTCTAGTACCACATTCTAGGTGATTGTTTTAACCCATACAAAGACTTTTCAACTTGCAAACCAGTTTCTCTTTACCTTTCTCAACAAAGTGCTTAGGCTGGGACATATAGATTTCTTCTTCAAGATCACCATGAAGAAATGATGTATTCACATCCATCTATTCAACCTCTAAGTCATACGCTGCTGTAAGTGACAAAAAAAATCTGATAGATGTCAGCTTAGCTACAGGAGAAAAATCTTCCCCATAATCAATTCCCTCTACCTGGGAATAACCCTTTGCAACCAATCTTGCCTTGTACTTTTCCACACTGTCGTCCAAACCAATATTCTTTTTAAATACCCATTTGTAGCCAACAAATTTTTTGCCTTTAGGCATGGGCACCAAACTCCAAGTTTCATTCTTTTCTAATGATGCCATTTCTTCATTCATGGCTTCCAACCAAGAGTCTGAATCAAACATTTTAAATGCCTCCTTTATAGTCCTAGGTTCATCAGTGCTAGAAATCAAAGCATAGGCACAAGTAGAATCTATCAAAGAGAACCCATACCTCTCAGGTTGTTTTCTTTCACGGGTTGACCTCCTCACTTGCTGAGGCTGAGGTTCTTCTTCTTCTTCAGAACTTTCAGAACTACTTGATCTCTCCTCAGTTTCAAGTACATTTTGAATTTTGAATTCCTCTTTATATAGTGTAGGAGGAAATCCAACTACATCCTTATTGTTTTCTGGCTTTGTCTCTGACTGCAGATCCAAGGTAGAAGGCTTTAGCTCACGAAAGATTACACTTCTGTTGTATACAACCTTCTCTGTATCAGGATTCCAAAGCTTGCATCCTTTTATGCCAACACTATAGCCAATAAAGATACATTTGACAACCTTGTTCTCCAATTTAGATCTTTTCTCATATGACACATGAGCATATGCCTCATAGCCAAAAACATGAATATGTCTTAAAGAGGGCTTCTTACCAGACCACGCTTCCAAAGGTGTTTTCTCAACAAGAGTAGAATTTGGAGAACGATTAATCAAGTAACATGCAGTAGAAACAACCTCAGCCTAGAACTTCTCCTCCAAGCCAACACTACTCAGCATACTTCGTGCTCTCTCCATCACTGTCCTATTGAACCTTTCTGCAACTCCATTTTACTATGGAGTATAAGGTGTAGTCTTATGCCTTTCAATCCCATGGTCTTTGCAATACCTCTCAAAATCATCAGAAAAAAATTCACTACCATTATCAGTCCTTAAGCATTTTATTTGTCTTCCAGTCTGATTTTCTACAAGGTTCTTAAATTCCTTAAATCGACTGAACACTTCTGATTTACTTTTCAAAAAATAAACAAATGTTCTTCTCGAATAATCATCAATGAACGATACATAGTATCTTGACTTAGACAAAGAAGGAACATTCACTGGACCAAATACATCAGAATGAATATAATCTAGCAAACTAGAAGATTTATGAGGACTGGAATAAAAAGAAACATGGTGCTTCTTTCCATATATACAGTGTTCACAGAATTCAAATTCAAGGTTACAATCTTCAAGCCCCTCAACCAGGTTTTTGTTCTTCAAGGTTTTTTAACCTTTCTCTCCTATGTGGCCTAGCCTATGATGCCAGAGCATAGTCTTTTCTGCTGGAAGTTTAACTTCCATAGAGTTTATACAATTAGGAACATTTCCCTCTTTTCCTCCATGAGTAGCCTTCTATGACTTTACAGAGACATTGTTACATTGAACAACATGTGCATCCAGCTTGTACAAGGTACCAATACGGGCACCCCTTGCTAGCACCATTGAGCCTCTAGTCATCTTGTAGCCATTTTCAGAGAATGTGACTTACACTCCAATATCATTCAGCTTACTGACAGACAGTAGATTTCAAGCCAGACCTGGTATATGCATAACATCCTTGATTCCCTTCACTCTGCCATCGGGGAATTGGATTTTGACTCTTCCACAACCAACAATCTCTAAAGTTGAATCACTTTCCAAGTACACCTTTCCACCATTGTCTTCTTCATACTTTGTGAACCAGTCTCTATGAGATGTCTTGTGGAAAGATGCTCCAGAATCAATCAGCCAGACATCATTTGATGCCTATGTAGCCAAGGCTGCAATGAAGGCGTCTCCATCACTGTGAGAAGACTCATTATCGGAAGAATACTTCTTCTTCTTCTTCTTCTCCTCTTTATAATCCTTTCGGACATGACCAGGTTGTCCATAGTTCCAACACTTCACCTTGGACTTCTTTCCAGGAGACTTTGATCTCCCTTTTGATTTTGATTTGGACTTCTTGTCCTTCTTCTTTCCTTTCTCTTTTGACCTTCCTCTAACAACAAGGGCCTCCTTCGCCATCTCAAAAGATTTCCTTCTCATTTCTTTTGATAACAAAGAAGCAACAACATCTTCCATCTTGAAACTAGATGTTGTACTCCCAATAGCCATCACAAGGTGATCCCATGAGTCTGTCAAAGAACACAATATCAGCATACAACGATCCTCTTCATCAGTCTTTACACCAACAAAAGTTAATTGTGCAATCAACATATTGAATGCGTTCAAATGATCAGCTACAAAATCTCCTTCCTGCATTCTCAAAGAGTATAAATTATTCCTTAGGAAAAGTTTATTCACCAAGGACTTCCCCTGATAAATAGATGCCAGTCTCTTCCACAAGGAAGATGCAGTCTTCTCTTCATGCACATTGAGAAGAACAGAGTCTATCAAATAGAGCCTTATCAGCCCCTTAGAATTTCTATCTGCAAGGTCCCAATCTTCTTGCTTCATGCCTGTAGGTTTAGTTCCAGACACAGCAAGCCACAGATCATGATCCACTAAAAGATCCTACATTTTGAGTTTCCACAACTCAAAATTGCTGCCATTGAACTTCTCTATTTCAATATTTCTAGATGTGCTTGCCATCTGAATCTGTAATTAGAAATTGACAAACTTCTACAAGACTCCCATTGAACAGAAATTGACTCAAAAAACCCAACGTACCCACAAGGATAACACAACTGGCCAGGCTTTGATACGACTTGTAAGGAAAGCTAGATGCAGAAACAACCCTCCTAATGTCAAAACCTCAGGGAAGAATGTAGAGATACCTTTTATATTTCAATTACAATTCAATTAAGATGAACTTTGAAATAAATAGCAGAAACAAAGAATTAGACAAATACAGATGAACACCAGATTTACGTGGGAAAACCCTTACAGGAGAAAAACCCACCACACCAAGAGAAGTCACTTTGTATTACAGTAACAAATAATTACATACAGAGTTATGACTTATCTTTCTGGTGCCAAATTACAACAGCTTTCACAATGATCAATCTTGTACAGGAACCTTCAAGTTACAAACTTTACAGAATAGAAATCACTCTGATACAATTTGAACTGTTCACACAATTGTTCTTCGAACCAACCAAACCCTAGAACATCTGCAACTTCAAACTATATTCATGTCATTCCCTATCTATCGAGCTTCCTCTCAAAACTGCCTCAATGGACTGTCTTCCAACGATCCCCATTCGGCTCCTATGATTGGTCCATGAGACGCCACATAGGAAAGTCTCACTCAGTCAAACGGCTTCAAATTGTGTTGGCATATCGGTGAGACATTGACCGTGTCTCCCCGATGCTAACATAGTTAGCATTCGATATCGCCAAGAGTCCTTACAGCCGACTAGAGTCATATCGCTATTCACAAGTCACATCGACTTCAGTTTTCCTTTTGGCAAGAGTATTGCTCTTCGGTGAGACCACATATCGATATCCTAAGTCACACCGAAGAGTCATTATGTCAGAAAAACATTTTGCTCTCACCAAGACCTCATACTGGGTTCTCAAGTCATACGGACAACAGACTTCTTCATCGCTAAGACATTCAACTGTCACCAAGAGGTTTCATCGAGCTATCTTATGTTACTCCGGAGTGCTCATCTATCGCCAAGACATACGTCCTTCACTGTGACTTTACTCTAAGATCCTTATGTTACATCAAGCACCGAACAGTCGGGAAGACTTCTGTCCATCGCTAATAGTTCTTAGCGAACCCTTAGTGTTACCCCGATGCCTCCAAGTGTGTCATCGGTCACTGGGACTTCTTCCCGAGTGTTCAAGTCACCCTGATGTCTCCAGGATAAAGCTGTCAGTGAGACATCCATATCGGTAACACTTCTTACTAAACACCCTAGACTCTCCCCGAAGACTTCAACAAAAAACATTGTCGGCGAGACAATCATATCGCTAAGAGCTCATAGCGAACAACCAAGACTCTCCCCGATGCCTGATTGAATGGCCTGTCGGCCAGAGATCTCCACACAGTAAGAGGTCACAGTGAATGTTTCTTGTCACAATGAGAGTTCATTCGGCAAGACACCAACCTTGTCTCAATGACTTGGAACTGTTCAACAAGATTCAAGCTGCTAGTCGGCCAGACATTAAAGATGTCACTCCGACTTGGCTCCAATAGAGGTTACAACCTGTGATGATTTAGGCATATATTTCCAATAGGTATATATTTGAAAACTACTAAGTGATGATCAATAATTTCTTATAAATCTAGATGGGTGGGAGAATTAGTTTGATAGGCTTCTAATGAACATAATTGGGCCACAAATCCATTACCTCTTTTCTTAAGCAACTTCTACATTTGCTAAGTGTTTACTATTTATGGGGAATTTTCCTTTAAGCCTCTTAGCTCTATTGTCTTTCCTTTTGATTGAAATCTCATGAATAGTTCTTGGAAGTTCATCTCAATTGTTCCCAGTGTAGTAAGCTATTAAAATCCCAAAACAATATCTACTACACCCATGTAGATAGCATACATTTGGAAATCAAGGTGATAATCTCCCATAAATAATTTAATGCTACGATGTTTTATAAAAAAACTATCAGTACCACCATTTACAATCAAGACCTAAAACTTTGGTGTTGGATATATAAAATGATTTAGACAAGTGGCCAAATTTTTGTTGATGAAATTATGAGTACTACTTGAGTTGATCAACACTATTATTTTTTGCTTTTTTAAGAAACCCACTACCTTGAGAGTTTGTGGGACAATAAAACCTACGAGTGCATGAAAAGAAATGATTTATTGGGAATCATGTGATTCCTCATATGTCTCCCTATCACCCTCTAATATTGGTTCCTCCTCTTCTTCCTCACTTAGTCCTTCAACACAAAATAATTTCTTTTTACTATAATTATGTCCTTGATTGCATTTGCTGTCACAATTGAAACACAACCCTTTTTCTTGCTTCTCCTCAATTTATTGTAGATTCAACCTAATAGGTTGAGGTAATGAATGTGTAAGAGAGCTCCTTTATTTTATGTTTACAATCCCTTGTTGTATATTGGCTAAAAACCTTCTCAACTTGTCTTTCCATAAGTATCACTCGTGAAAAGGATTGTGGTTGTAACAAATATACCTCATATTTTACATTATGTCATTTGGGGGCTTGGTCTATACACCAAGTTGAAGAAATAGAGGGAATATTTTGGCCTCTAGTGTAGTCGAAGTTTCAAGCCAAGACTAGTATGGAGAAGATTAAGAGAATTTCCCACAAGGATATAATCAACATGGATAAGAACTTCTACTCTTTTGAAATGATGGGATACATAATTGCCATGGAATGGATGTCACTTTGGAATACCCTAAAAAGAATATAAGTACTTCAAATGAGTACTCAAATTTTTAAGTTTTGAATTTTTTTAATGAGCTCAACGTATATGGAACTGAGTTGTTGGGTTATTCTTCATAGGTGCAGATCCCCTAAGAGGTCACCAAAATTGTAGATATTTTCTCTCCATTCACCCTTCTAGGATGACACTTTAATGGGAATTTTATCTTCTTTCTCATTTTCTACAATCAACCATTTTAATTTCTCCTTCATCTCAATTATTCATTAGTTGTGAGATGTTACATAGTTTTCCTATCTTATATTTTAAATTTTATATGATTATGGTATTTTCAAATAACTCTAAGTTTTCCTATGCTAATGGTATCAGTAGTAGGTTTACACCATTGATAATACCAAAGATAAATAGCTAACCCAATAATTAAATATTATTAGTCTAACACCTATTTTTTTACTGTGCAATTAATTAATAATCAACACATCAGCTTGAGTGAGCCCTAACAAGATGATGTTCATAAGGGAAATATTATGATGTAGTGAAATTGTTGATCTTGCTTAAAGGATCAAATGTTTGGTACGCCATTTTGAAGTTGTCAATTTGACAACTTAGACATGTGTTATTGGATAAAACTTAGTGAGTTAGTGAAGATGAATATTATAAATATATGTAATGTTTATTGAAAAGGGTTTTTTGGCATTATAAAAAATAGATTCTTTTTATTCTCAAGCCTTTAAGGTAGAAGAATGTATTTCATTGTATCAATTTAATTAAGAAAAATATGATTGTGCAATTTTAACCTTTCATGCTTTGTGTAACAAAAAATGATATATGTAAATTATATACAAGTTTTTGGACTCAACTGTGTATGTTTTTCAGTCAATGCTTTGGATCACATGATTGAAGAACATACACAGTTGAGTCCAAAACTTGCATACAACTTCATAGACTGTGGAGAACTCATACCAACTATATGTAAATTATCTCATCTCGTTGTGCATATGTATAGTTTTTTCCTACTATTTCTATATTATTTAATGGTTATACTATTTTAAGCCTAGTTCCAAAAACTTGCATACAACTTCATAGACTATTGAAAACTCATACCACCTATATGTAAATTATCTCATCTTGTTGTGCATATGTATAGTTTTTCCCTACTATTTCTATATTATTTAATGTTTATACTATTTTAAGCCTTAGCTTGTTCATTCAAAACTTTGTAGTTTATAAATAAAATGGTAATCATGCATACCTGTGTCCTTTCCCGTTTACTAAAAGCTATTTGCTTCACAATATATGAACCCTATGCAAGTTTTGAATGACGTAAGTTAATCTCTTATTTAACATTTGGTCTCATATATTAGAATTTTGTTTTTAATATCTTCTTTCCCTTTTCGTTAAATTCTGATTCAAATTCATTGGAGATCATATGAAGAACAAGATTCTCAATCCCATAAATTGTCTTGTAAATCATGACCCACATTTACAAAAATTTCCATGTTGATACAAAGAGATAAAAATGCAAAACTAAATACCAACATAACAAAACATTCTTAACCCTCTCAAACTATTCCACTTATAACTCTTTTGATTTAAATCTAATTATTTATTCATTAATTATTTTTATTAAAAAAATTGTTATCTTCTTTTGCACTTATATAATATTAAATATAATTAAAAAAATACCTATAGATGCATGTACATCATATGCCATACAATTATATAGTGACACATATAAGTGTGTCTCTCTCACATAAAAATAACTAATTAAAAACTAATTAAAAAGTATTGACCTAAGAGAATAATGTATAATTATTAAATGGTCATATATAGATTGATTTTAAGCTAATTAATAATGAAAACCAAGTATTGCATGCCTGGTCATAGTTTATACGTTTCAAAATAAAAAAGTCATTATAACTTGGTTTGTATAGATCACATTGTCATCTAGTGAAATATGTCTTTATGAATGGGATATTGTTCATCACCAAAATCTCCTCTTCATTTTTTTAATTATTTAATTATTTAGTAGTTGTCTTATAATTTGAACACAAACTTGGATTTTGTGAGTTGATTCATAATAAGGGACAAAGACTTTGATTCTTTGCATGGTATATTTTGGAGGTGGCAAAGTTGCCTAACAAGTCAAGCACTTCCACTTAAATACTATTTGTTGTTTTGTTATGAGTACAAATATGTGCCTAAGTTTGAATTTTTAATTTTAAAAAAAATTATATTTATTTTTTTAATTCTTTTATAAGAATTCACATGTCCTTTGTTAAGCTTAAATATTAAAATAGAGTAAATTGAAAACACATTGTTTTCAATCA
The DNA here is from genome assembly GCA_007258455.2 of Sequoia sempervirens. NCBI lineage: Eukaryota > Viridiplantae > Streptophyta > Pinopsida > Cupressales > Cupressaceae > Sequoia > Sequoia sempervirens. The sequence goes on along the minus strand of VDFB02270651.1, from coordinate 558,935,272 downwards.
ACATTGATATACCTTTTAATATATTTAATTAAGGTCACGCCCATAAAGATAGAATAATTTATGCTCTGGAATCTTTTAGGTAATTACCTTTTTTAATCAAAAAAATATGGGTTGCTTTAAACAAGATTACGAGTAACTTTTAAGATATGGTTTTATAATTTTAATATACTATCTCTTGTAAACAAGTGTTATAAAAAGTTATAAGGATAAAACAAATTAAAAATAATTAAAAAGTAGTTTTGATAAAAATTTTGAAAAAAAAAATGGGTGTTTTAGATTTATTTTGATAAGATTATTTTTTATGCAATGGTTAGTATGTAAGTGGTATATTCTAATATACAAATAGTAAATAATTTGAACTTAATATAATCTCATTTACACATATTTTTAGAGATTGTTCTTCATTCTTAACACATTCATTTTTTTATTAGGGTCAAAATTATAAATTATAAATTATATTATATTAATTCATGTCAACTTTTAAAAACACAAATGATCTTTAAACCTTCAAAATTTAAATTTAATTTTGGATCTTCATGATGCCCTCCAGCTAACCATGAGTGTAGAACTAATTAATGTATGCACTAGGATGTTGTATTTAAGGAAAAATCCTAATTCATTTCAAATCATTGAGACAACCATAAAGACATTGCAAGACATTAGAGTATGATAGAGAATTAACATTACATGATCAACCTGTATTAACATATTAAGCATTACTACATGTTTACTTGTCTATACCAATAACAAAGATTTGATTAAAGAAGTGTAGAGTTGAAAATGTACACCTTTACATTTTCACTCTATGTTTGGGTCCCTTAATTTAATGGGACTTAATTAAGCTTGATCTAATTAGTCCAATTATGCATTCAAAAGCCTAATTAATCCTGTTTTCCAAAAGGGGGACTTGTATTAAACAATTGTAAACATTAATTAAATTACCTTGGAAATTGAGAGTCCTGGATTTAGGTCCTAAGACCCATTTACCCAAGGGCAAATAGGTCCTCCTTAAGTTGAGGGCCCCAAATTTTAATATGTTTTTGGTGGCATTTTTATGATTCAAATTCAAATTGCAATTGTTAGCCTTTGATGTTTAATTGTCAATAAATTAGAAAATTACTTATAAATATAAGGTCTTTTATCATTTCAAATCCTAGATCAAGCAAGAGAGCAAAATTATACAAAAAGATTATTGTCAAGAGCATTCAATAGTAGATTTATTAGTCTTCTACATCAACATTCAAGATCTTAAGCACCATATCAAAGTTATTTGCATCTATGCATGTTTTTGGAGCTAATGTTTTGATGTAGGTTTCAAGCATTCAAGTATCAGTTCAAGCGTCAAGATCAACATCCAATCAAGCCATTTCATGCAAGATCAAGACCTTGGAGAAATGTGTTAGACTTCAGTCCTTTAAGGATCTCCATTCAAGGGTTTGGTGAGTTGCAACATATCATTGTTCATTCATCATTCCTTCCATTTATGATTTCATTTCATTTCAAGGTTTAATTACCAAGATAGGGTTTGACCAAGGAAAGCCCTTATACACCAAAAAAAAACATTTTCTCCTCTCTTTGTGTATGTGCAGGTTCATAGGTGAAGAAAGGATTGGAATTGAATATCTCAAAAGTGCAAAATTACAAAAGTTGTCAAGCCCACAAAAAATCAAATCTTGAATTCATTTTCGACATTTTTGCAGTGAAAACTATGGAAAAAGGCATCTCAAGTCCATCTCTAGAGGCTTCCAAAAATTGAGGGAAAGTTTTTTACAAGGACTCATTCGCCATTTCTGGACACTCAACAACAACTTTTGGTGATGAGTACACAGTGTCTTACCTTTCTTAGATCTGCTAAAATTTTGTTGTTTCTACTAGAGTTATGCTTCATCTACATGATTCAGGTCTTACATTGCATATTTGAGTTCATTTACTATTTTATTTTTATCTCCCAAAAGTGCTATTCAGGAAAATTTTACCCTGTCCTCTATTATAAGGAAATTTGCAAGATCTCCAATTGGGTTGACTCACCTAGGGCTGAAAGTCAATCCTACCATTGGGGGGTCTAATTTCCTAATAAAATAGAAGAAAGATAAGTTCATTACACCCCATTTTTCCCCTTTCTATTTTTGGTAAACTTACATTGGTGAACCCTCATTTTGATGAACCTATTTTTATGTTTACAGAAGAATATTCCTCACCTAGGAAACTCCTAAACAGTGTTTATCAACACCACCTCTTTTAGACATAGGTAGTAGACATTAAGATTAATTATATCCAAAAAATAATTTCCACCCAACTCATTTTTGTGTGTATAGTTCATTTTTAAGTGTATGGTTTAGATCGACACTCATTGATCCAATCCAATTATTTTACACATACATAGATTTGGTCCTTGACAAATTTTGAGAATGATCCAACTCAAATTTTATTGTTTTTCTTCCAACACACCTACAAATAAGTAAAATTCTAATCTATGGTTTAAAAGTTATGAAACAATGGTAAACTATCTAGCAACCTTCATAATCATGTCAATACTTTTTCTCCCTTGAATTTTTAGGTTTCTCAATTTTTTCATATGATCTTTAATAATTTTAAATTATATTATTATACTATATTATTTTCTATATTCATAAAAAATATAATTTTAATAAAAGAAGTTTGTTGTATTTAGACTTTAAAATTTTGGTGAACCTAACATTCAAATCTCTCTATGGTTTTACCCTAGGGATTTTACCTTCTTCATATCTCTAACTTTTATATCTAGTATATTTTTTTATTGTTGTACCTTTTATTTTATATTTTAGTAAGGTTTGGATCCACCCCCTCATTTGTGCTTCATTGATTCATATTGATTAAGTTTTAGGTAATTATTGTTCATGATATTTTTAATGCTTACACACACCCTCATACATTTTTAGTGTCAAATATTTATTATAGATGTCTTTCCCTCATTCCAAACCAAATTGACTTACTCAGCCACTATGTTTTCTAATTATACCTAATTTGTGGCCTATGATAGTGACTTAGGCACTACTTCATTTCTATATTCATTTCATACATATAGATATCTTCATTAATTTGATGTTGTACCTAGTGAGCCTAATACTTCACCTTATGATAATATTTCTTTTACATCTATGGATTTGCTTCTATGTTCCCCTCTTTATCCAAATTTCCTTGAGGATCCTAGTATTGTGACATATATTCCACCTTTACATGAGGTTGGTTGTATATTTTCTTATCTTTTAGTCTTGGAACCAACAAACATAACAAAATAAATAATATTATACTATATTATTTACCATGTTGTTGAGGGATATCACCAATTCCCACTCTTCTTTCATTATCTATAGATGGTTAATCAAGGAGTTGACATCCATGAGGTTAATATCACCTAATTTATCTTAGCTCCTAGTGGACCACCAATTTCCTCAGTGCCCACATCACCATTCTCTTATTTCCTAGATAAACCTAGAACCTTTAGGTGCTAGTAACACAATTGTTTATGGTGGCATGATGCTTAATTTAATAATATTATCCAAGTTGTTTAGATGGGCCAAAACCACACCATGGTCATTTTTCCTTTACACCCACAATCTCCTCCAAAAAAATTTCTTCATGATCTAAATATTTTCTTGCAGTCCTTGGAAGCCCTAGAGGAACCCCCAAATATATCTATTGCCTTGTCTCCTCTTAGCTAAGTTGAATCCCCCTTAGTTTTATATGCCATTTGAGTATGTTCTTATGGAATGTGGCTTCCTCTTAGATAATGCAAGTCTTTTTTGAAGGTCCTCTGCCAAGTTCTTCTCTTAGTTGTGGATAATAGGAATATCAATAGTTCTTGGAAAAAACATACCATCATTATTCTTTGAATTATCTCCATAAATAATTCATCCCTACATAGAGGGGATTCATCCTAATAATCCAAATAAATGGGGGTGGGAAAGACTTTTATCCAGATCTCTCTCTTGCAGATGAATTTACTTTTCATTGTAACATATTTGTTATATTCCAAGGATTAACCCTTTCTTCCTTTTCCCCTTTCCTTTTGAACTTCCCTACCAACTCCTCACTAGGCGATTTTGACCCCTCCAAATAATTATGGGGTTTGAGTCATTTTTTTTATGAAGGGTGATCCCACAATAGTGGGTTACACTTTTTGGCCAAACTTGACATTAAACTAATTTTTTTCAACTAAATCTTCACTTTTGGGCACCTATAGCTGCTAAACCATGAGGAATTTGAAGATGATGCAAACTAGTGATTTGTGGCATTTTGTCTATAGATTCTAAATATATATATATTTTTAAATTTTTGGAATCAAATTGCATTTCTTTTTCCATCTCCTTCGAAAGCTAGTTTTTAACAGTAAACACCATTTTTAAAGAGTGATGTGTACTTGCTAACACAATTTTTTTTCTATGAAGGATAAAATTCTATTTTTTTCGAATTTAGATTTGTAACTATGATATCTAGGGCATGCATTTGGTTTCATAGTGTTTTATTGAATATTTTTTTCTTAATTAAGTTTTAAAGTCAAACCAATTACAATTTAGACATAGGTTTACTTGCTAACACAATTTTTTTTGTATGTATCGAAATTCATTTTTTTGTTGGCTCAAGGACATCAATATCAATGGCATAGATATTTTTCAATATTTTTTGATAATATACTATTTTTCCACATGCACATAACAAAGAGCTTGATTTTCAGTGAAAAACCTATGTTTAATTAAACTAAAAAAATGCATAATAAAACCAAAATATATTAAAATTATATTTGATGGATAGCTCATTTTGAGGACTATAATCCTCCAGTTGGGTTTGTGAAGTTGATTCCATTTTCATCTTCAACCCGAGCTTTGAAAGCCAAAATTTTGTAAAAAAATGCTAGAGGGGGAGAAGGGGAGTTCGAGTGGACCCCCCTGACCCCTTCAAGTGAAGGGAGGTTCACTCGAACACCCCCCCTCCCCCACCACCCCCCCCACCCCCCCACCCTTTTTTCCATTTTCCCTTGATTTCATTAAAAACCTGCCAAAAGGTTCTCAAAGGGGGGTGTTCGAGCGAACCCTTTTTTGGGTTCGCTCGAACACCCCCCTTCAAGCGAACTCCTAAAAACCCAATTTTTTTTGGAGTGTTTTTGCAATTTTTCTTCGTGAAGGGAATTGTAACCCAATTTTGTAGGATCACCTTGAAATAATGATTTTAATTCTCTTTGGTCCCATCTTGACCTTTTTTCCTCCAAGATCAAGAACATTATTATTAGATTTCTTTATTTGGGTTCGTTTGAACACCCCCCTTTGAGCGAACCCCTAAAAAACCTAATTTTTTTGGGAGTGTTTTTGCAATTGTTCTTCATGAAGGGAATTGTAACCCACTTTTGTAGGGTCACCTTGAAATAATGCTTTTAATTCTCTTTGGTCCCTTCTTGACCTTTTTTCCTCCAAGATCAAGAACATTATTATTAGATTTCTTTATCCCTTTTCTTTTATGTGAGGCTTTTACTTCCTTGACCACCAAAATAAGAGAGATGTTGGGCATGCAAACTTGCAAAAATATAAAATATAAGAGCTTAATGGATAGGGATTATTGTCTTCTATTGTTGAACATCCAATGTAGTTCTTTCCAATGAACAAATGATGAAAAATGAATTCTTGGTTTATGAGTGAGAAATTGTAGGAATATAAACTATAATACTTGTCTTAAAAGGAAATTTACTTCATTATTTATAAGATAAATTTATCCTAGGGCCAAGGAAGATTCATCTTGACTATCCCATCCCCATCCTTATAATGCTCAATAAAACCCCCTTTCTTATAAAACCTGTTCATTTCCAATTCTTACATCTTTCTTCTTTGAAGAATTTTAGGCCACCTATGGAAATACCTATAATATTAGCAATGTTTTCTTTAGATATATCCATTAAAACTCCTTTGAATGACACCAACCTTCCTTTCCAAGCCTTATCTAAAATTCATAGAGAGTGTCATATCATATCCTTTAACTTTTTTAATATAGATATAAATCCCCCCTTCAATATGTTACAAAATTTTAGGATCCTCTTGGATACCTCATTATATGAAGGATTTATTTTCCTTTCCTAGCACCCATTCTAAAAAACCTAAAAAATCTCACTAAGTTAGAAAGAGATTCCTTAACACAACAATGAAGGAGAAGTGGTTAGAAGATCACTAATTTTTTTGACACCAAAGCTTTGGTAGTTATAATTGCTACTAATAAAAGTTATAAAATATCTTAGATTTCTTTACACTTTCAACTATATTTCCTCCTATAAGAGATATCTAACATACCTTTGTAAAATTAATCTCATTACAGTAAGGTGGTCATTACTAGTGATGCTAGCATGGGACCAAGTGAGAAATCAGAATTACATGTCCCTTGACTAATAACTAAGATATGCCTCATAAATCCCACAAAATAATCACATGTTAGCCTTAAAAAGATAGTACCATTAGATACATATAAGTCCATTGAAATATCATTTTTTTCTTCATTTATAATTTTTAGTAATGAGGGTAGGAAGCCTTATGAGATTGAACCATTTTATCATTGTTTCTTTGTTGAATCCATAATTCACAAACTAATCAATCATGTAGTTTCCTTCCCTATAGGTATGGCTAACAAAAAATCTTTCAAACCTATATTAAAGAGCTAAAATATTATTAATGGTAATTTTAATAACATAGTTAGCCTCCTTGCTATTCCTTAAATAGTTTAAAATAATGAGGGAGTCACCCTTAATGATTAGAATCTTACAACCCACCCTCATGACCAATTGAAATCCCCCTAGCATAGAAAAGGCCTTAACACATTGGTTTGATTTATCTCTAATTAGATACACAATAGTAGCTAACATGATCCCCTTACTATCTTTAATGATGCCACCCCCCCCAATGAGTAATAATTTTCCTTTAACAACTCCATTAAAGTTAAGTTTAAACTAGTTTAGTGAGGGAGGAATCCACTAAACAATAAGTATATCCCTTTTTCCATTAAATTGACCCCAACCTCCATAATAGGTAGATCTTAGAATAGTGAAAATTTCTTTCCTTAGAAATAAATTCATATTTTTCTACCATTTCACAATGTTCAAAATTTTATTTTATAGCAACATTAATTTTTGAAGCAACTCTTTGAGCATAGAATTAATTATTCCTAATTTTGTTGTTGTTATGACATTGTTAAAATACCCACCACAAATAAGGAATATACATATTCATATCAATTTCATGAGAAAACTAGAGAAAGGGCAACCCATTTATATATAAATTAGAAATCAATGCTAGCTTGGCATAATAAACCTTAAACACCCTCAATATAACATCAATATTTTGTGTATGTCTAAATGTTTTTGATTAGAGGTAAAGAACGATTTGAACGACCCTAAAATCCTTTACAGAAAAGATAACTGTATCAAAAGATAACCAAACAGATCAACAAACAACCAACAAGTAACAAAACAACAACAAAACAACTGCCAAAAAAGGAGGAACAAAAACAAAAACTGTAGATTCTTCAGAATATTAGCAACCTCCATGTCACTTTTAATTATATTTTGATGCACATCCATAACTTCAAAAATTTCTTTAGTAGGTACCCCAACTTTCAGCTTAGTTTTGTTGTGGGTCCTAGTACAGGGCCCCAATTCACTTACCTCTTTAATCAAAACACCATGCAATCTAGTATCATTCCCAACAACAACCTTACCAACCAAAACTTCCTCCATCCATTACCTATTCGAAACAATGTCCTTATCACCAGGAGCTTCCTCGATCCATTTCCCAACCTTCTCATTGAGGATAGTAAGACCCTTCTCTTCATTCCTCATAACAGATTTGGTCACTTCCACAACCTTATCCAACTTCATGTTAACCTATTCCATCTGCTCTTCCAAGGTCACAATCCTCTATTCAAAAAATTGTTTCAAATTAAGCATTTCATTAGAAACAATGTTTAAAGCATCAAAAAGCTAGTTAACTTGATCTTGTAGAGAGGAATTCAAAGTTTCCCCAGCTTTAATCACAACCCCTCAAGCCTTCACATTGGTCATATTAAGCTCATGGAAATCCCATTTGAACAACCTAAACAAGGAGATGGTACCCTCCTTCGCAAGTCCCAAAACATTAGGAAAATCCTCCCAGTTAAAATTGAACACATCCATAGCCTCCACTTCAACCTCTTGGGAAGCACTATTCAGGTCTTGACTATTAATTACCTCTTTCTCTTTAACCTCAACAACCAACATTTGTATTTTGTGAAGAGAGCTCATAATTTCATTAGTAACAGTCCTCCCTCTATTTTGCATATCCATCCCATGTTCAGGAAATTCCATGTTATCCTGCCCGCCAACAAAATTTGGAGGAGACTCAACTGACTCCTCTTGAATAGGGCTACTGGTCTGCTTAGCCATCTTCTTGTTACTTCCACCCTTCAAGCCCTTTTTTCTCTTAGAACTAAACATAGGGGGCATAGAAATATTTTCCCCAAAAACATCTTTCTTTTCTTTCATGAGGGTAGAGGGTTCACCTATCCCAATTTTACAGGGTTTGTCACCAACCACCCGCTCACTACAAGTTTCATACTCCACAGAAATAGGGGAAGATTTAGCTTTTTTTCCACTCTTAATAGGAGCAAGGGCTCCGAGTAGACTTCCATAGAAGCCTTTGATTTAGGTTCATAATCCTCATCCTCTTCCTACCTAGTCTCATACTCCAAATCCACTTTCTTCTTTTTCCCTTTAGAAACCTTCTCAAGTTCTGCCTCCACACAGTCTCATACTCCAATTCTAGTTTCTTTTTCTTTCCTTTAGGATCCTTCTCAGGCTATTTAGGAACCACATAAGACTTGGAATAATCTGATATGAGGAGAATTAAGACAACATGAAGCACATGATTTTTTGGATTATGCTTGTGATCCTTAATCCCACTTTCCAAAGATGCCAATAGATAGAAAGGAAAATAAACTTTCTTCTTGTGTCTAAAGTGATTCAGAAGGACAAAATGATAACCAGAAATGACAGAGAAATGACCTTCTAACTTTATATACCTCATACGTTCTTCAATGACGTCTCCCCAAAGAGCCTTGATAGAACTACGGTAGTTGCCACCATTTTTAGCAAGCTCAAGCTTCTTTTCTTTATCATCTTTAAAGAAGATCTGTAGTGCAACATTGGAATCCTTGTCTCTATACTCTTTTTTTCCCTCAGTAGATAGGCCATGATACTAGAAATAAGGTCTTCATTAATGTCAAATTTAGTTCCACACAATTTCAGAACCCTGTTATTCCAGCCCTTGACAAACAACTTCGTTGCCTTCAAATAATTTCCATGGAGTCTCTTAATATATGACGTTATCCCACCCAGCTGTAGTTGTTCCCACACTTTAGACTTGGATTTCAAGGTATCATAGGAAAATTGCTCAACCTTGTCTCTATCTCCTCCCATGATCACAGATGTAATGAAACCTAGAAGCTTGATAACTTTGCAAAAAATGAGAAGAAGCCTCGAGAACAAAGGAAAAGAATTACATACAATTCGTGTGAAAACTGCAAGGTGGTAGAAAGTAATTATTAACCTTAAAGGCTACCCCATATGAATGATACTCAAATTATTAGAAAACCAAGCATGATCCAAATCGAGATCACTCTAAAGGATAATTTTCCATGTGAATAGGGACATGTGAAAACAAGTCATAATGAAGCTTCCACCCTCCTTAACATTTTTGGAAATCATTATTAAGACAAGCAAGGCCTCACTAGGAAGTAGATCATCCTCATCCCAAATCCTATGAATGCTAACACCAATATTAGCAAAGACATTTGCTAGACCATTACCTTCTCTGAAAATATGTGAAATATAAAATTCATCAAATGAATTCAATATCTCAATCACATCCAAGATAAGGGATTCAATAGTCCAAGAGGGAGGAGTAGAATTCTTCAAGTTATTAATAACATTTAATGAATCTCCCTCTAACCAAACCTTCCTAAAACCTTTAGATTGAGCAATGTTCAATCCATGAAAGGAAGCTGATGCTTCCACAAAGTGGATTGTAAGTCTAAATGTTTATCATATTACATTTTAATTTTTAATGTTAACTTGTAATATCCAATTGCATTGTAACTTAGAGCATGTGTTTGAATCTATTACTTGCTAGTTATTGGGCTTCCTCATCATTCTTATCACTATATCTTGTCACTTTCCTTCTATGCATTATTTTTTATTTGACATATAGTCATTTGGTAGTAGACATTTATCTTCTAAAGTTTAAATTCTTCATCATTCTATTTCTCTTTGGTAGCTACACATTGACCATTTCATCTTTACTACCACGAATTTTTTTATATGTTAAAAATATTTATGAATTGTCTGTTACTTTATGAAAATTTCTTATTGACCCATGCAAACTATATGGATGAATAATTTTAACATATGATATCCTTGTGACTACCTTGTATATTTTTTTATTAGCTAGTAGCTAATGTATATTGGGTGGCTAATAATTTTTACTTAAAATTCCAAAGGATTGTTGTGTGTTGGATACTAAATTTCAAGGCATAGATTGGATAAGGCATTGGATCAACAAGTTATTTAGTAGGAAATATAATTTTTATTCATTGGTTGGGAAATTTTGAGGAATGGCATGGTGATTACTTTATGTATAATATAACAAAAAAAAAGATTCCATGAATTATACATGTAACATCAACAAGAAAATAAATAAAAATAATTTGAATAGGTAATGAATGATTATGTGGAATCAATTGATTATGTAGTGGTCAAACTACACAAGCTTTTAGGATGGCCATTGTGAACCAACCATTAGATCAAGATTCTAATACATGAACACATGACTAGTGATTGATCAATGATGAAAATTTAACACCATATCATTTGAAGTGAACTTTGCATGAGTAAAGTTGATGTATTAATGAAAAATTTACTTATTTGTATCAACAATCCAAACTTTATTCAAAACCTACTCCATACCATTTAATGCTCTAGCTCCTTATTAGACCATAAAAGCCAAATTTTGAAGCTATGAATTTATTCAAGAGGGACACTCTATGAAAATATAATAGTTGGAGCTTAGTTTGTCTTGGAGATTATGCTTTCCAAGGAACCATGTCCTTAGGTTGTTGTGTTGTTCGAAAATACAATGATTCAAGTGTTGGGGATGTGTAATTTCATACAAGTTCCTAAATTATGGAGAAGTCCATGTAGAGTGTCTCTATGTTAAAATTAATTTGAGGAAAAAATAAAATGACCTTGAGTCCTCAAGAATTAGGGTTTATGGTCTATGTATTCTATAATTAATTTTATTTTCATAACTTGAAATTTCCAAAAAATTACCTATGTGTTAGTATCCATAGCCCTTGTGTATAGTAAAAAGCCTAGTTTTATGCTATCATATTGTTGAAAGGTCTACTATTACCAATAAACACTGGCTCTACTATTGCACAAAATTAATATGGGGTCTAATAAAATCGATTCAGAGATCAATATTGAAGCCATCCCATGGGATTCAAATAAGTATAAGAAAGCAAATAGAAATGGTGTATCCTTCCTAATGCTTTGAAGGCAATAAGGAAGGTATAAGAGATGAAATGGGAATCATTCCAAGAAGATATCTATTTATGGGGATATTCTACAAAAATAATTTATGGGGATTTTCTACAAAAATAATATACATAAATCTATTTGTAATGCATGACAACTAGATTTTGCAAAGTTTGTACTATCTAACCATTTTATAGATTTTTATATCATGATCTAGGTTGAAAAGATGTATGATGAGAAGTAGATGTAGATGGAGGATAATATTGATAATGTATTATCTAGTCTCAAAAAATAGTCAACTCAAAAGGCATTTAGGTTGAGGTAGGATTCCACTATGGTATTGAATATGTAGACTCTAGCAACATTATATAGGAAGGAATACCTTCTATACAGGTCTATAAAAATATTAAGATTTTAAACTAGGGAGATAGGTGCACCTTTAGTTCTTATTTCAAAGGATAAGCTAGAGCCTTTGAAAGACACTAATTTTAAATATTAATTATATGATTTCTATTAAGATATATGTTAAAAGTTAGGCATAAATGTTGATGATAAAATAAATATGGGGATGTTGGCCTTTTATGAAGACAATAAAAATGTGTATGTTAACATATTATTTAACTATAGAAAATTATTTGCTATTCATTTTCATAATAATTTGAAATTACTTGAGACATCCATTTTTTAAACTATAAGAATCGAGTAGCCCCCTATAAATTGCAATGTGCCTGGTAAGATTTTTTACGTGATTGGTGATGCTGACGTGACATGCCCTATAGTACCACGGGGACGAGGGGATACTAGACCTTGTGACCTCTTGTCCGCAACAAAATGATTTAGCCAATCGAGCTAGGGATCCCATCCTTATTTAAGACATCCATTACCATCATATGGATATGAGGTTTAAGAGGCACTCACTATTCTATTTCCTATTTTTATTCACCATGGTTGGGGACTTTGATAATACAATAGCCATTAGATTCAAATTATCATATAAGTTCATGGAGGGAGATTAAATACAATCCAAATTTGGATAATAAAAATGGATATGAATCACCCCAAGAATTTTTATATAATCTCAAGGACCTCTTTTCCTCCCTAGTGTCCAAAAATTTAGGTTTTATCATGCCTAGATCATTAGATGAAGCCAAGTTATTTCTTACACCTTTGTAATTCAAGCCAAAAGGGAAGGTGTAAAATAAATAGGGAGATTGGTTTTCGTTTATAAAGAGTATAGTTATAAGAGTCTATGGGGCTATAATATCTCCCTATGTATTACCTATTATGTACTAGGTACAATCACATACATAGAGGTAGTAAGGAAAATATATTATTTACATTTTTATCATTTTAAGAAGTATATGGAGGTTATATTCATGCCACCAATTTCTTAGCAAGGAAGGGTTTGAGGTGGATGATATCCTTAGATTCCTAAATATAATCAATATAAAATAATATAAATTATATTTTGAAGACTCAATTGAAAAATGAAGAAGTAGGGAAATGTGCATGACTTTTAACATTCTTTCTATGAGTATGAGGATTTAATAAGAAACTATTAAGATGACATGTAAATAATTATTAATAAAAAATATGGATGTATATTTAGTATGCAAAGAATAAAAGGATGGAGTTTGATATTGATTATTAAGGGGCCTATCATGAGATTGAGGATACTATTGAGAGGATGAATACTAATAGGACAAATCAAATGATTTCTCTCAAAGGCCTAATTCACTTGTAACATAATTGATTTAATAATTTATAAGAGTAAGTTGATCTCACCCCTCTACCAAAGACCATTTTTGTTGATATTTAAAATGTATTAGTGGTGCCATCATTAGAAGCTGTCCATGAAGAGTAAGATGGGATAAAATAACCCATGATAGTTGACCAACCATATGGCAGGTTTGTTCACCACATGTGTTATGTGGCAATAGAACAAACCCAAAGTGAATATGTTCCTTTGGTAGATTATGAAGTCATCAAATGTAATAAAAATATTGTTCCCTAGGGAAATTAGTAATTGCATAGGTTCAACCACTTGAAGAGGTTGATAGTAAAAGTTATATTCCTCTTGATACTCTAAATTTGATGCATTAAGTTTATGAAATTACAAACATAAGAGATGTGGGATAAGAGGATTAGAAATAATTTCTTCTTGGCGATTCCTTTATCAAGACCAATGCTTTTAATTCATTTAAATTATATGTTAAAGGAACAAAGGCTCTTGGAGGATAGAAATATCTTGAATGATCCATTAGAAGAAGATTAGAAAGTCATAGTTGAAATCCCAAAACCACCTAAACAATTTTGATTTTAGTATTGAGAGTATAATGATATATAATAAAAGGAAAATTATTATGGAAATTTTATTCCTCTCATTTCTAGTATGGATTTTAGTATATGTCATGGTGCTTCACACTATTAAAAGAAGAAATTAAGAACTATTTAGTAGGTAGGAAGATGTTGAAAAACTCTTTGAGGGTTTAACATTTAATTTCCAAATTGAATACATAGCAATATGGCCACCTATCCTAGGGGTGGGTGCCTTGGATCGATTAGATAAAGAATCTTGTTGTAGGAAAGAGGTCATGTTGTAGGAAAGAGGTCATGAGGTCTAGTCTCCCCCCATCCCTATGGTACCATAGGGTGTGTCACATGAGCGTCACTGGTCATGCGTAAAATTTTTACTAGGTGCATTACAGTTTATAGGGGGGCTACTTGATTCCTGCAATCTAAAAAATAAAAATAAATATGGCCACCTATCTCTAGAGAGAATAAGTTGTATGTAGAGTCTTTATCTCAATAAGTACATGTGAAAATTTTAAAGAGAGTGATTGTGTACTGTAGAAGCTACTTCTTTAGTAGCATACATAATCCAATTTAGCAAAGTCACTACTTGAAGGCTACACAAGGAGCATGAAGAGGCCAAATATTAATTATTAAAGATGAAAACATACAAAGTGAAAGAATAATCTATAAAAATAGATAAACATAATAAATAAAAAGACTTCATAGGAAATCATTTCCATCCCCTCCTAACATATAGTAGGATGATAATACCTTACATGAGGAAATAAATAGATTGATGAACCTACTAATAAAAATAAAGAGGAATGAGTAAGAGATAAATGTAAATGTAAAAAAATACAAATATCATGGTAAAAAGAATATTTGTGGAAATGGTTAACAAATTAAAAAGAATGGTTGATGTATAGAAAGGACATGAAAGTTTTATCAAGGAAATTTTTTTTGAACTTGAGTTTGAAGATATCAATGCCAAGTGGGTAGTTATTATCATTTAACCAACTCAACTAACCTTTCAAATAATAAGAATTCACTTTGTTTGAATTTTGATGATAAACTAAAAATATTTATAGAAAATTCTTCAATGAGATCCTTAGAAAATGTTGGTTATTGAAGGAAAGAACCAAAACTTTCCAATGGTGGAGTTTTTGTATAAAATTTCCCATCATGCATCCATCACCATAAGAAATTGAAGCTTTATATAGACATAAGTGTATAATTCTACCCACTAGTGAACACTTGGAGTATAAAGTAGTGATTGGTCCTTAAATTCATAAGTAAATGGAAGATCAAGAGAAGCTTATCAAGAAAATATTAAAAGGAAAAAAAATATACTACGATCTAATCTGATAAAGCACAAAATCTAAGACATTTTTTTGGGTGTGTGAAAAGGTGTTCTTGCAAGAAAAATTACAAAAGAGTTCAATCATTTTTGGGAATGTAACAAATATTTATTTACACTTTCTAGTGTCATTTAAAATCTTGGAAAATATCAATATAGTGGTTTGTAGATTTGATAAGACACTAGCTTTAGATAGAATCCATAATGTCTTCAATGCCTCTCTTTTTTAATAATTTATATTAGATTCATTACATGCTATTAATTGAGATATTTTTTATGTGCGTGATTTGAGAATGATATCCATGGAACTACTATGGTTACTTCATAATTGATGAGTGTAGATATATAATTATGCCATTGGCCCATAAAAAGTTCTATTGGTACTATAAAGATCTAAATGAGATGTAAAAAAAATAATCAGATTTGTTTTGAAAAATTTATAGCTGAATTTTTGGAGGTGAATGAGTTATGCTAGGATTTCTTGTGTTTGCAGTCATTCTTGGCCCCTCTTGCGTTATACTGCACCTTAGGCACAATATTTTCTCATTTTCTGTGTGTATGGTCATATTTACTATAGTTTTCTTGGTTTTATTATGCCTTCAACTGGTTCTAACCCAACAGTTCTTGTTGGTGTTGGCGGTTTGATGAATATGCTCAATGGCTCCTCCTCTAAACAAGTGTCCCCTGAAATTTGTTCTGAAAGTGTTCCATGAGGTAATTCTTTTGAATCCCTGGCTGATGTGGTGTTACCCATGCTATATTTTTATTCTGCTTGTCAATGGTTAGAGCAACATACTCTTGTTGGTTATTTTGTTGGGAGGACTCCCCCTAAAAGTGTTCTTAAAGAGTGGGTCCAAAAGACTTGCGTCCCTCATGGGGTCCATCTTGATGTGGTCCAAAATTTGACTAAAGGCTATTTTATTTTTCACTTGTTGGAGGTTAGTCATGTTCAAGCAATACTAAACCATGGTCCTTGGTATGTCCGGTCCTCTTTCCCGGTTTTCTAGTTGTGGACCTGAGACTTAACTATCTCATATGACACCAAGGCACGGGTTCTAGTCTAGATTAAGTTTCCTAGTTTTCTGTTGCCCTATGTGCATTTTATGTAGCATATTGCCTCCTCTCTAGGGAGGGTTATTTGTGTCAAACTAGATAGGTTCTTTTAAGCTCTCCCTCAAAAGTGAGCTTGTGTTGAAGTGGACCTTTCACAGGATTTGAAAGAGTCCATTGATATTTAACTTGGTTCTTTTCGGCATACCCAGAAGGTCACTTATTTTAATTTTTTGAATACTTGTTATAGGTGTCATTTCGCTGACCACAAGATTAAGGATTTCCCTTTGGCAGTTCCTTGTACTCCCTTGCTACTACGAGATGTTGGTAAGCCCCATCAATTAGAAAGTGTTGTTGCCGAATCAGAGGAAAAATGGATAATAATTACCAACTAGAAAAACAAGTCCAATAACTATGGGACGGTTTCCAGAACCCCCAAGCCAATGAAAGAAGTTTCAAACCCTTATGCAAAGGGGAAGGAAGCCTAGATGGGCCCAGATAGCACTTCAGTGCAGCCAAGGCCTAAGGCTACACCTCAACCTACCTCAGTTATGATAGCATAGCTGACTGAGTCTCTTCCCTTGTCAGGAGTTCATAGGAGGTCTCGAAGTCCTTCTCGACCTTTGGAAGGAGAGTATGTTTAGGAGAAACAAAGAAATTCATCTCCAACAATTCAAATTGGTTTATTCCCACCAAATTTTTTATAGAATCACTTCTCCACTCTAGACGAAGAGCCAAACTCTGATGATATGGAGGAATTTCATTCATGAATTTCCTCTCATGGAATGTTCGAGATCTGAAAAACCTCTCTAGGAAGTATTCCGTTAGGGATACTCTTCATAAATATGTTGGTATTAATGTTTTGTTTCTTCAAGAAATGAAAATTGCTGGTTTTTTGCTTTCTTTGGCTTGTCATTCTATTTGGCCAGCCAGTAAAATGTATTTTACTGAACATGAGGTTGGATGTGGTGGAGTGGTCACCCTTTTGTCCCCACAATGGCATGCTTGTGTGGTTGATCATGGGTTTGACCCAACACATCCAATCATCTAGATTCTTCTTAACATTGATAATTATTCCTTTGCGATTATTAATGTTTATGCCTCAAATGATGCAGTTGAAAGATCTCTTCTTTGGTGATGGATTGCTGATTCACTACTAGTTGCAACTTGGTTGCTATGTTGGGATTTCAATATGGTTGAGGTGGCGTACAACAACGATGGTACTCTTCCATTCTGATAGGCAGCTGGCGAAAGAGATGCATGGTACTACATGCATAATAAATTGGGTCTTTTCAACCCTAATACTAGTTTCCGCCACTCTCATTCTCTCTGGCACACTCGGTGCAATTACTGAGCTAGTTCTAACAAGATATTTAAACACCTTGATTGTGCTATGATCTCAACTCAATATTTTTTCTCCTTTTCCATCTCTTCACCACTTTCGATAAGGCTGTTAGTGGATGTGACATTGTCAGACCACTTTCCCATTACATTTTGCATTGAATGGAAATTAAAGTAGCCTTGTACCAGAAGGACTCACTTTTTTTTGAACACTTCCTTGCTAAGTCACCAACCCATGCTAGCCCACATCCGTACTGTTTGGAATTTGGAATGCAAGTCACCTCACAATACAAGATGGATTGTGTTGGTGGAATGATTCCATCATGCACATCGTGAGGTTTCTGGTTGGCCATATTTCACAGAAGGTCTTGTGAAGCGACCATGTCTAACCTCCGTGTTGCCACTGAGGCCTTGGCGGCTAACCCATTTTCCACTTCTTGGCAAGTCAGGGTTGTAGAGTTATGGCATAAAAAACAAGTTGCTAGCAATTATGCTGCTAGAGGGGCACAAATAAAGGCCAAGCTTCACTACCTTAAAATTGGAGATCGTGCCTTGAAAGAATTCTTCCTAGCTCTTCGAGCTAGGATCTCATCTCTTGGTATCAAACATATCAAAGAAGGCAATACAGTGCTTTACAAATTTCTTGACATTCTCCAGGAAATTTTTAGGCATTATGAGCAGGTATTCACAACTCAAGAGTACACTCTAGAGTGGCACCAAGCACTTCAAGATTATCTTGTTGTTGTGCCAAATAGGCTCTTCTCAACCCAGAAATCCTTTTGTAATCAATTGCTCACAATTGAATATCTTAAAGAAGTTGTCAGCACTATGGCCAATGGTAAGGCCCCGGGCATTGATGGTTTCTCATGTGAATTTTACAAAGCCCTTTAGGACTATGTTGGAAAAGATCTGCATAAGGTTTACCTTGAAGCTTTTCATTCTAAAATTTTATGAAATATTATCAATAAGGGTAATATTAAATTCATACCTAAATCTAGTGGTCTCGAGGATATCTATAACTGGCAGCCCATCACACTCCTTAATGTCTCTTATAAAATCATTTCCAAAGCCCTTTTCTTGAAAATCCACCATCTTTTGCCTCAGATTATGCACCCAGAGCAAATTGGATTCATTAAGTCCAGGTTCATCTTAGACAACATTATTGTTGTCTGGGAAGGTATGGAATGGGTGAGATGCTCCAATCAAAAAAATATATTAAAATTGATTTTGCTAAAGCTTATGATCACATTGAATGTCCTTTCATACTTGTTATGCTGTCTGCCTTGGGTTTTGGTCCTCAATTCATACAAGTTGTGCAAATTTTGTTTTATAATCCTCCACTTGCATCACCATTAATGGCCACCAGTCCCCTTCCTTTGGTCTATTCTATTCCATTCGCTAGGGTCACCCACTTGACCCCTCACCTTATGTGCTTGCTCCTAAGGGGTTTGGATATTCACTGGACCATGCTGTTTCCTAGAGGTGCATTCATGACATTTATTTTCCTAATTCGGCACCCCAGCTAGTCAATGGCCACTTCATCGATGATTCTTTTCTCACATTATTGGAAGAGGAAAATAATGTCAAAGCTTCTCTTGATCGCCTTGAGACTTTCTGCCTAGCCTCTGGTTCCACCATTCAATGGCACAAAACCTTGTGCTATAGACAATTCGTCCTGCCTAGTCCTCACTAGATTCAACATTATGGCTGGAAGTGGATTGCTCCTGGTGAAATCTTTCAATTTTTGGGCATTCCTTTTTCCTTTCAGGCTTCTTCTGCTGATCTCTGGCAAGCGGTTCTTTCTCGGATTGAGTAGAAACTTGCTTTCTAGATTACCAAGCCAATCTTTTTGGCTGGAAAATTTTAGATTTGCTCAAAGGTGCTAACAACGACTCATGTGTATTATTATTCTTATTGGGCCCCTTCGAAGGCCTCATATGCTAAGTTAGAAAATTTGTTGAATGATTTTCTATGGGCCTCTTTTGAGACTCACTGAGGGTTTCATTGTGTTGCCTAAGAGTTTTGCTACTTTCCCAGAGACTATGGTGGGCTTGGCCTTCTCTCCACTCAGCAGCAAGGGATTTCTCTTTGTGTCAAGTGGATTATCAGAGTGTTTACTGGTGATGAGTCATGGAAAATCCTCCTCAAACATTGTATTTATTCTAGCTTTCCTGCACACAGACCTTCTTGAAAGGGAATTGGATTTGAAACTCTTTTGGATATGAAGGAAATAGTCTAGATTATGGGAAATTTCATGGCCAAGAACATTTAGAGAGCTTGGGAGGCCATTAAGCCCTGGCTCTGTGGGTCTACCTCTAGATTTCATGATGGTCTCTCACTTAATCAACAAAATGTGTGGTGGCCACCTCTATTTTCCAGTGTTGGTCAAACTATGGCCAAGCTTCCCTAGCTTAAGACCCTCAAGTTTCATAAGAAGGGTATCCAAACCCTTCAACACTTATTTCATAGACCCACAATGCACATTTTTCCTTGGGAGGCTTTCCATGCTCAATATGGTTTTCAAAATCATGATCGTGAAACCTACGATAGCCTACTGAATGCCATTTTGGCTGAGATGCTTCATAAGGTGGGTATTCATGCCACCAAGCCCTGGTGGAAGGACTGGAAGTGGTACCCAAACACCCCGTTTAGAAATTACAAGCCTCGGCTTGGTTATTAGTGGCTATCATCGCATTTTCCTATGATTGACAGTTTGAACCAGATATGGCATCTCCAGTCTTCAGTGTCTATTTGGCATAAAATATTTTCTACTATTTGGTCTACAAGTGTTGAGCCAAAACTTGCCCACTTTGCTTGGTGTATTCTTTTCCAAGGCTTACTAGTGGGGTCTCGGCTTGTCCACTTGGGGGTCCAAGACCCTTGTTTCCCTTTTTGTGGGCAGTCTGAGTCTTTTAAGCATCTCTTCTAGTTTAGTACTAAAGCTCAACAACTTTGGACTTGGATTTGCGACTTCTTTCAGTCGTTCAGGCCAGAGCCTTTTTCCTGGCATATGGTTTTATTGGGCGACTCTCCTAGGCTTCCCACTAAGTATACCTAGATTTGGCACACTTTTAGGGTGGAAATCCTCTTTAGTATTTGGAAAGATAGAAATAGCTACATATTTTCTCATAGCCATATTGATAAATTTGTTTCTTTATATTCTAAAGTGATTATTTGCTCTATTGTTCTTTTGCAGATTCAAGTGCAAGAAAATAAGGTTGTGCTTGAAGTTTCTCACCTGTAGGATCTCTTGGACCATTGGGGTAATGCCCCTTGCACTATGGCATGTGTGCCTCCCTCACCCACTTTTTCTTGGGGTTGGTCACCTTCACGAGGCCGACGACGAAGTGGCTCTACCAGGGACTTTCGCTCCTACTTGGCGTGGCTCTCTCCCTCCTCAACAGTTGCCTTCTCCTACTCCACGAGCTGACTTGGGGTGGCATTTTGGACGGGTGGCAGGGGGTGATGATGGAACTTCTGGGTGAACCCCTTCATGCATTTCACTTAAGACATGCCTAGCTTGTGATTTGTCTAGACATAACAATAGTATACTATCCCTGTTCTTCCAAAATAGATCTCCATCCATAAAAAACATACTTAGATGCCTACAACTTCAGAGTTCTTTTTTGGCTATCATTCACTCCCTCTAGACACTTCATGTATTTAAGATAATGCATAACATCTATATACCATTGAGTATACTCAATGCTTGTAATTGCAGTTCCTCCTTCAACATTGCATAATTGATTTGCCTCAATATTTGATTCTGTCATCAACCTAGCCAAGCCTTGACCTCTCACAAGTTTGGTAATTTGTATCTCCATCTCAAACTCCTGAATCTTGTTAATCCATTTGCATCTTTTTCTTGTCACTTCAGATTGTGTCAGAATATCCTTGACAAATGCATGAGGAACATAAGCAACCACTTTTGCTCCAACAAGATATGGCCTGAAAGCTTTTACAACTTTCACTAGTGCAAATGCCTGCTTTTCCATATGTCATATTTTAATTCAGACCCCTATAATGATTTACTAAAGAAGGAGACAGGCTGTTCATGACCATCCTCATTCTTTTGCAACATAACAACAGCAATATTGTGCGTTGAAGCAAATGAAAATATCTGGAAAGGCTTTGCAAAATCTGGAGACTTAAGGACAGGAGCTTCCTTGATGACCTATTTGATGAATACAAAAGCTTCCAAGGCCTCTGCAGTCCATTCTACTTTTTGTCCTTTCTTCAACATCTTTGATATGGGTTTTATGATCTCAACAAAGTTAGAAACAAACCTCCTAACAAAATTAATTTGTCCAAAGAATGACTGTATAGCTTTGACAGTTTTAGGGACATGAATTTTATCAATGGCCTCAACCCTCTCAAGATCTATCCTTATCCCTTCTTTTGAAACAATGTGTCCCAAGAGCTTACCCTCTGTAACTGCAAAATGACACTTCTTAGGATTCAAGCTAATACCATATTCAAGGGCTTTTATAAATACCTTTTCCAGATGATGAACATGATCTTCAACCTTCTTTGAGTAAAAAGTGAGGTCATCCCGATACACCACCATGATAACATTGATCAAATCTGCAAATGCCACATCCATAGCTCTTTGGAAGGTTTCCCCTAAATTAGTAAGACCAAATGGCATTCTTATGTATACATACGTTTCCCAAGGAGTTGTAAATGTTGTCTTAAATTGCTCAGATTCTTTGACCATAACCTGATTATACCTTGAAAACCCATCCATTATAGGCAACAATTCACACCCTGTCACCTTATGCAATATAGCCTCCATATTGGGTAGAGGGTAATTATCTTTGAGGGATGCTATGTTTAGATTTATAAAATCTACACATAGCCTGATATCTCCATTTTTCTTTCTCACAGGGACCAAGTTTGAGACCCACGTTGAATGTTTGATTGGTTTAATGATTCCCCCATCCCTGAGCTTTGCTAATTCTTCTTGCATCTTATGCTCCAATGTTGGATTTATGGGTCTTTTCTTTTGTTTGAATGGCTTAGCATCTGGATTTAATGGTATTTCATGCTAAAACAAATCTTCCCTGTATGCTTTTAGATCTTCATAAGACCAAGCAAATACATGTTTATACTTTCTCAAAAATTCTATCAGCATTCTTCTAATTGCAGGGCTTATCTTTTTACCTATGTACACCTTCCTTGGTGCCATTTCAGCTCCCAAGTTAATTTCTTCAATATCCTCTTTTCTAACTAGTGTTTGCTTCATTAGAGACCGATCATTTCCATCATACACCCTCTCTAATGCCACTAAGCCCTTAGGAAGCTTATTTGTTTTGAGCTGTAAGATATCTTTCCCAAAGACTATTTGCTTCCCATCCACTTCTTCAACAAAGGCGTTGAAGTCAATTTCTTGGGCTTCATACTGATCTATACAGTTGAGGAATTTCAAAAGATCAACATCATCATTAAAAACCTGCCAACTATATATGTTATCAGGTACAACAGGCCTTGTCTTGAATATACCCCAGCCAATGTAATATCATCTCTTTTCAATGCTACATTTGCTAAAAAATCAGCCATTATGTTATTTGATCTATCTATCCACTCAATTGAGAAGGCATCAAACAACTCAATTGTATCCCATACAACATTTCTGTACTGCTTCAATCTTTTATGTTTTTCTGCATACTTGGACTTAATTTGTGAAACAACCAACTCATAATCACCAAGAATAGCTAGCAACTTGATTTTATGTTTCACAACTATATTCAGTCCTGTTAATAAAGCTTCATATTTCGCCACATTGTTTGTACATTCAAATGCTAATAGAAATGAATATTTAAATGTAACACCCTAAGGTGAAACAAATACTTTCCCAGCCCCATTACCTTCTTAACTACAAGCTCCATCAAAATACGTCTTCAACACACCGTTGCAGTTTTGTGCAACATGCTTCTCAATTGGATCAATATTGATCAACTCTGGCTGGGCTGGTTCTATATTAAAACTCCCAAGATCAACATCACAAAAACAATTGATCTGATTTTGTGTTACATAATCAACAAGCTGATTCATCCTTGGCTCCATGTACAACTTCACCTCTTGACCATTTACTGGAATTGTTGCATAAAATAGATAAAACTGGACATTTCCACCAATAGCTGTTGTCCACTATCTTGATAAAAGCATACCGAACTGAGGAGGGGTGTCTATTACTATTATATCAATATTATAGGCCACTTGAGGATAAGCAGATAGCTTGACTTCAACATCTTTCATTATACCCACCAAAGGAATAGGTCGATTATCCATCGCATAACACTTACCTTCATATGTATCCACCCACATGCCTAGTTGTTTCATCACTCCTACTGGCATAATATTCATGGTAGCACCATAATCTATCATGCAATTTCTTAAAAATTTGTTATTTATGAGTAATGTAGTGAAAAAAGGATCAACTTGTGGAGGACTTGTCAATACATTACTCAAGCAGATTTCTGGGATATTTACTTTATCCAGCTTATTTTTAGCAGCCATCTTATTTTCAGAATTTACATGTTTTCATTTTCATTTGTTATCAATTGCATTGCACTATCCTTGTATTCCTTAATTTTCATCATCTCAAGAAGTGGAACAGACATCTTTACCTGAGATAAAGCCTGAGTGAAATCAAAAGAAGAACTCTCCATTTTAACCATTTTCTTTTGCTCTAGCGCTTCTCCTCTGTTTTCTTCCTTTTCTCTTTTTCCTGGTTGATCAGGATTTTGCATTTCTTTGTGTAATTCTTTCATTTCTCCTTGTGGACAGACTTCTGTTTACTTTCATCATATTGTTTATTTTCAGTTTTCTTCGAAGCTCCTTGTGTTATTTTTTTATCCTTCATAAAGATTCCCCTAGGGACACCTTCCTTGTTGATCATGTTTTCTGCACAATAATAGCCAAACAGAATATGATATCCTATCTCTCTTGAAAGGTAAGTCTCTATCGGCAAGCCTCAAGAGATAACCCCAAGGTCTCTAATGTCAGGTCTTGACAGTGCATAAAACAACTCAGTAATAAAATGTGAAAATGCTGGTAATCACAATGGGACCTTACTATGAGCAAAATGCTGAATCAATTTTATCAGATTTAACAAATTGGTGAGCCTTCAATCCAAGATTTAACCCAATGATTAAAGAAATAGAAAAGGATAAGGGCTTTAAAGAGATTTCTAAATCTAATACTAATAAAATTAACAATGTAAGTAACTAATACTCGAAATGGACCAATCCCTCAAAACTAATTTCTACTTGACCAAGATAAATCTACAATCTCACAAAAAATAGTGCAATCTTCTGAGGTGTTAAGATTTTCAAATCATGAACATTCATTCAACAACCCTTTTTGCAGTTGAAATGAACAAATCTTCACAATTGAACTAGGCACATGGAATATGAGGTCCAGGCTAACTTTGCAAAGCAACTAACAATCAGTTGGTTGCAAAAAGTATGGACTGAAGGATTGCTGCAATATTTAAGTATTAGATCACAAACATTATCAAATCGAATCTGATCTAGATATTTACCAACTCAAAGAAATTTTAAAGATGGAATGGAAAAATCCATGCAAAACAAGAGAGCACAAATATGGCACCAAATCACAATGTTGCTATTTGCATTCGAATTGTTCACTGTAGCAACAATTTCAACTTTCTGTTACAATATTTGTTTGAGGGCAACTACCTGCTAACTTACTCTACTTCTATATTCTGATTACAAGTTCTAACCTCCTAACTATTTCCAACTATCTAATTCTTCTAACCCTTTTCAAATGAGGCGACATGCCCAATATATAGAAATCCCCAGAAGTCTGTCGACCAGGCAAGGGTTTCGTAGCAATAAGTCAACACAACAACCCAGCTAGGAGAGTCCTCAAAATGGGTCAAACAGGAATTAAATGTGCATCCCGTGGAGGTCGGCCCAGGATCTGCAACACAGCTCGGATGACACACTAGAAGATAATAGGGAAGCACAAATCACGCTGCAGCCTATCATTAGCTCTCTTCCCCATCATCCCCGCGCTGATCTGACTCTTCATGTAGCTTCAAAACCACTGCATCTAAGTCGGCCATAGGTGGTACTGGCAGAACCCTAAGTCGCCTCTCTATGGACGCAATCTCGTCTCTTGAGTGTTTGACCGACCTATCCCAATCTACCTTGTATGTCACATGTTTATCAATAACTGTGAGGTAGGTGGCCGCATCATCCAATTGGTGCTCAGAAATAGAACCATCATCAAGTGGTGCATACACATCATGCCACCGTTCTCTCAACTGTTCCAAGCTCAAGTACTTGGGTACAATCTTTCTTCTTCCCGTCATGATTTCGAAGAAGGAAATGGAACCACTGTAAACCTCAGTCAAGGTGTCATCAATCTGCTTCTTCTGCTTGTAAATATTTTTCAACACTTTCTACCTGATTTGCAACACTTCAAACCATTCCCAAGGTTCAACAGCTCTAGAGGAAGAAAGAATCCCGTCGCTTACCAACCTGTCACGGGTGTACTCCATTAGAGTTCTAGTTTTCTGTAGAAGGAGGTTCGTATCCTCCTTATCTTGGGCCAACACTTGTTTCAACCACTCAGTTTCCATAATAGCATCTTTCCCCGTTGACAAGATCTCCTTAATAGCTTCATCACCTTTCTCTTGCACTCCTTTCAACCAGTTCTTAGTGGCAAGGGTGGAAGCTTTCATCTTTTCAAGCTCAGTTATGGTCTCCTGAGGTAGAGGATTGGTAATAGAGGAGGAGGGATTAATGGACTGCAGAGGCTTTATTAATTCCTCCAAGCACTTCCTGAGATTTTCATTTTCTCTCTTCAACTCCTGCTTGGCCTTCATTTCCTTCCTCAATCGATCCACCATAATTACACTGGAGACCTCATAATCCTCAATATCCTGCTCAACTGATGTAGGCCCAAGATTAAAATTCTGTATATCATAATCACTTCCAGCCACATCGTCTCTATTTTTGTCTGGAACATGGGTAGCAATGTGAACTACCTTGTTATGTGCCTCATCCCGCTCGACTCGTGAGATCACCCTAGCCTTCTTTTTTCCTTTATCCTTTCCAATCTTGGCTAGTAATACGTCCCAGTTTGGTGGACTATCTTCCATTACCACCTATTTTCTCTTTATTTCTTTCTCCAACCAATTAGGGATAGTGGACTCCAATTGCACCCTGCTCTACCCCATTTCTTCTTCATATTGATCTCTAGGCGCCTCCTCACTCAAATTTTGTCTCTCAGGGGTCTCATCCATTTTACTTTCTTCCTCTGCAACATGCTCCTCTTCATGTGTAGGTGATGGATCCCTCATTGCTTCCACCTCGCTTGGAGGAGATTCGATTGCTTTAGTTTTGATAGGAGAGTCAGCATGTGCAACCATAGGGGACTGCATTATCTTTTCAATTTCTGCCTTTGCACTATGGAGTTCCCCTTCATGAAATTATTCCTCCCCTATATCCGGCTCCTCATCAATCTCCTTTGTCTCACCTGGTTCACTTTGGGTTTCATGAGTGGGAGGGAGGTCATCATGCTGCTTCTCATGAGAAGCCATCAGAGGTAGGTCAGCCTTACGCACACCATCCCTGGGAGAGGGAGTCCTAGACTTCCTTGCATACACTTTGGAATTTTCCTCCGAGCTTTCAAGATTTATTACTAGTGGGGAAACTTCTTCCCCAACCTTAGAGCTAGCCTTCTCTGATAATTTAACAATTCTTCTCCTCTTAGACACAGTAGCACCCGCCTCAAGACTCTATTTTTTAGTCTCTTTCTGCTCAGGCTTCTTAGTCCTAGTCCTTTTCTTAGCCTTTGGCTTCCTCTGTTTCACTGTTTCTTGGGTCTCTTCTGCTTGAACACTTTTAGATTTAACTTTGATAGGGGAATCTAGCTTGCCCTTGCCCTTCAGATCCTGCTCAGTGGACTCCTCAGAAGGAGAATGGGAATCTAAGTCCCCCATCAGGGCATAGGTGCATTGTACTCCTTTGTTTTCCAACTCCCATACCGTGTGTTTGAGCCACATCTTGGTAACTTTGAGAACTGGATCCATCAGTTGCTTCAACTCTATTTTTTCCTCCTCCAACCAATCCACATCACCAATAGGCCTATCCTTTACTGCCTCATAGGCATGGTCCTGAATTATGTTCCCATCATCTTCCAATTGATCAGGCACTACTCTTACATTATATAATCAAACTGCATCAACTGGAAGCTGGGAGAATTTTTTTCTTCTGACCTCATATTCATCACTGCGGTTGGCCCAATAGTCCTCTAAATTAACCTTATGGTTGTACTCTCTACTAGCCTTCTTTTGAGCCTCCCTTGTGATGTCAAACCTGGATCTCTTGGAGTGGAGAGACAAACCAAGAGCACTCAATTCTTCTTCTGAAGCTTGGATAGAACCAATGGAAGGACATATCTCTCCAGTGCCAATCCTTAGGGGAAAATCCCCACCAAATCCTATCTTATGTTTATCTTTCTTGACAATGGCATCAAAATCACAAATCTGCTTGGTGACTTCCAACAATATGATGTGATCAGTGGGGTACCTTGGAAGTCTGTATGGGGCCTTTTGGCAGCCATCAATCCGGATGTAGGAGAAGGTTGGAAACTGAATAAACTAGGCACCATACTTCTTGATGAGCTCCTTTGCCTGATCTGAAATTCTAACATGCTCTGCCTCCTGAAGCATTCTAGTAATGTGCATGGTTAATGCATCATTTTCCCTCCTATAGTCAGAGCCTTCTAAATACAACTGAGGGAACACCTCATAGATGATGTCCTTTCCAAAAATTCCCTTTGTATCCAATCCCCTGTAGGGATGGAACCTAGCAAGTGCATAGACCAGATATGAGGCCATTGTGAAGGTCCTTGTCTACAACATGTTGGACAATTGCTTATGAATGACTTGGCTGATGACCCCTGCCCAATGGTAGTCAATTTTCTCTTGTTCCATCCTTACAATGGCATGGCACATCCAATTCTTGAATGTACCAACACTCTTCAATCCGACCACCCTACTCAGAAAGGTGATGGCATCATAGTACTCCTTGAATTTTGCTATGAACAGTTGCTTAGGCAATTTGGAGTAGTGGGACTTGGGCTTCTCTAGCCAGGAATTGATTAGCTGTTGTGATTTCATAGTTTGGTCATCATAGAACTCTTGGGCTGCCTCAATGGTGAATCCCACCACATGAGATCTATCTGGCATGTTGAAGGTTTGAGCAATGGAGACCGGGTTGAGATTAGCAACAACCCTCCCCTGAGGACCAATTATCCTTTGTGTATCCTGATCATAGTGTCTGGCACACTCAAAGACCAGCTCATAGCACTGCACTGTAGAGGGGAAACCAGCAACGTGGGACAAACCGGATTCCATCATTCTTCTGGCTACCAAAGGAAGATCCTTAGCCGCCATTCTTTCTTTAAATTTCTCATAATCCTAGAGGCCAACATTTGTATCAGTCACTTCTGACTAGACATAAGTGATCTTACTCTCAGGGACCTTGCTCTTAATGTCTAGCCTGATCCTCTCTGCATCAGACAATGAGGAACCAACCGCTACCTTGCCCGACTCAGCCTGCATTCAACATGAAAACATAGTAAAAATCATAGGAAAGCAAGGTTAATTCTTCAAAACAC
Organism: Sequoia sempervirens; assembly: GCA_007258455.2. Lineage (NCBI taxonomy): Eukaryota > Viridiplantae > Streptophyta > Pinopsida > Cupressales > Cupressaceae > Sequoia > Sequoia sempervirens. Next base: position 558,905,993 of record VDFB02270651.1, on the reverse strand, counting down.
CATTAGAAAGCATCTCACAAAGTCAAGGTGTCACTAAAATCCATATAAAATGATCACAAGTTTTGGGTTTCAAGACCATATGAGGAATCTGAGCCAGAGAGGAATTTTGGGAAATTCCAGACCAACTGGATTCCAACGGAGAAGTTAGGAGACACCTACTTAATCATCGACTTGATCATTTTTCATCAATAATTCACATGGGAAAGATCCAATTATGTCTTGAAATAATCATCAAATGCATCACAAATTATAATCGAGTCCAATTATTTCATGTTCCCTTATATTTCTTCAAACTTCGGGGAAATCCATGAGGGACAGATTTATGTGAAAAACGAGTCAGATGGGAGTCTTTAGAAAATCTGGGAGACAGTGGATTTCAGAGAAATCCAGACCTGGAAGACATCCGCAGTCAAGGAAAATTTTCAGACCAAACAGAGATTTCCGAAACGAAAGCTTCGGCAAGAGCTAAGATCTCGCGGGGAAGTCTTAGTGACATTCGGGAGTCTTGTCGAAGGAAATCACTAGGATAGGCTTTGCTAAGACTTAGGGGTCTCGGTGAAACATCCTGGTGAAAAAAGACATAGAAAATACCATCGATATGATCAAAGGACATTTGGGGTAGGGTCTTGGTGAATGCTACATGTCTCACTGACTAGTGGGTTTAAACAATCACTTTGGCAAGACTCAAGTTTATCTACATGATGTCCCAGCGAAGTCATAGAGTCTTGCTGAAAGTGATGGTGGATCAAACATCTCGATGTGACTAGTGGGTAGTCGGGGTAAGGTCTCAGCAACAAAGGGGAGTCACGGCGAATTGGGCGAATATCGGTATAAGTTCTAAGTTCGGCTAGATGTCCCAGCGACTACACAAAGCTTCGCCGACAAAGGAATTCCATCAGAATAACATCTGGTCGACACACTACGGTCCTAGCAAAGGAAGATCCGAGCTTGGTGAGAAAGGAAGGGGTCACCGAAAGGTCTTGGTGACAGCCAGGAGTCTTACCGAAAGCAAAGGTCTCGGTAGGAATAGGGATCTCGCGGAGAAGTCTTAGCAAAATATGGATGTCTCCCCGATAGAAAGACTTCGACGAAGGTGAACATGCTTGGTAAAAGGTCTCACCGAAAGCGAAAGTCACAGCAATAGAAGGGAAGATCGGCAAGACTTTAGGGACCCACTATGACATCTTGGCGACACTATGAAGTCACCCCGACCGAGAAAATTTTGGTGAAAGAATTGCAGGGTCCTAGTGATTAAATATAAACCTGAGAAGGCCTTTTCAATGAAACGTAGGGGGATCAGAGTGACATCTCCCCAAACTCAAAGGGTTATGGCGACCGAAAAAACACAACCCGATGAAAACAAAGGTGTTCGGTGAAAGGTCTTGCCGAAGGACGAATATCACAGCGACACAAATGAATCGGTAAAGCTACTGGATCCTGCTATGACCTCTTGGCGACTAGGGCTTGTCTTTCCGAAAGCAAGTGTAAGTAAGCATGTCGATGAGACATCTCCTCACGGGGTGAGGTCTCGGCGAAAGCGAAAGGTCTTGCTGATTGATATGCATGAAGGATTTCATCGGTGTAAAAGTGATAGTGTCACGGCGATCTAACATGAACCTAGGAGGACCATTTCGGTGAACCTCAAGGTAGTCGATATGATATCTTAGCGATCTCGAATGGTCATAGCGAAGGGAATCTAGAAGGGACGAAGAGTCCCGATTTCATCCAGACACTGAACCGACTATGGATTTTGACAAGTTTAACCTAAGGAAAGTCAGGGATGGGCTCTTTCATGAATTTTCTTTGTATTACGGGCCCGCTTTAAGATGAAATAACCAGACATGGTCCTATCCTAGGTTTCAAACCTCACCATCCGCCATTAACGCATAGGCAAGCTCAAGATTTAGTTGTTTCACTATTGAGTCACCACTAGGGTTTATTGATTACTCTCAGGCAAGACTCATTAAAATGCAGATAGACACATGAACTCAAAACTTGCCTGGGAGATGACAAAGGATGCAATACGGAACAACCCTAGTGCGAAATAAGTAAATAAATAGGAACTCAAATCCCACAAGCCCTCACAAAACCAATGTGCCATTCATAATTCAATTCAAAATAGGGCAATTAGACACATACCATTAAAAAGCGAGAACTAGTCTTAGAAGCAACAAACCCGAAGCTCAATGGTGTCTGCAACAAACATAGGAAATAACACACAGGAGATAGCCACCAAATCAATAAATTCAAGCCCAAACACCTCCAAATGAAGTCAATCAATTGTAGGAAAGCACTTCTTAGCTCAAATGATGGCAAATAGCGAACATAATGGCATAAAAGATCTCAGAAATCAAGTAGGATCTAGCCTTCAAAGTGTGTACGAAGCCATTAATGCACTTGATAAGATAGTCATGAAACCCGGGGAGCTGACGATAGGGCAGAGTCTGGGAAAATCTAGACCACACAGAAATCTGTGAAGACCCAAAAGTCTCGAGCAACAAGGTTCAACCAGAATCCAAGCAGGACCCAGGAAAATCCGACCAGGGCAGAAAATCACGAATCAGGGCAAAAGCACAAAATTCACCCAGAACTTAAGATTTTCAATAAACAACCTGGGGGAACACTTGGGCATTCAAAATAAACATTTAAACACATACCCAAGTAAGACAAAACCTCAAAAAGAAAGGGTCAGAACACCAAAACCAAAGCGAAAGAGGGTCCCTGCTTACAGTGGGGCGTGTGTGCGAAAAATTGCATAACACTTCTCATTTACTGTCCTATTTCTCAAACAGTACTTACTCCTTGCTTCTTCAACTGCAACAACAGTCAATCTCTCCATCTCCTCTTCAGTAAGTTTCCTTATGCTGCCCTGAGTAGGCATCTCATCAGAATATTGCTCTATATAATCTTCCTCAAAGTCAGAAAGGATCTGTTGCTCAACCATATGGACATTATATTTCTGATTTTAAACATCATACTCATAACCTTCATCCTCTAAAGATGAGTACCCTTCCTCCACATGGTGAAAAGTGTTTGAATTCAAGTACACTTTATGATCTTCTCCACTGTCTCCCATCAACATTCCTTCCTCTTGCATTCTTTGGGCTACAACACAATAATATGGGGAATGTGGCTTATCACAGACTTCACAGAAATAATTGTTATTTACCATATAGGCTCCCTTCTTTCTCAATGGATCAGGAGTTTCTTTGTTTCTAGGCCTATCTGTTATAGGTTTTCCATCCTTCCAATTTGTGTTATAAGGCATGTCATGCAGCCTAGGCCTTTCATTCCTATATGTGTTCTCCTATTTGTATTGATGATTATTGGTTTGTTGGGGAGCCATATAATTTTCTTTTATCAATTATCCTAGCAGCCCTTCTATTGTTTTCAATTGTTAATGTTGTCTTCTGAGCTTTAGCCAAGTCTCTTGGGAACCTATTTCTCAGTTCATACCCTATTTTAGGATCGAATGCATTCAAATATACACTCAATGCCATAGAGTCTGGCAATTTTGATCCAGGAGGTATTTTATTTTGCAGTTTATTGAATCTTTGGTTGAAATCATAAATTGAATCATTCTAATTTTTCTGAATTCACATCAATTCATGAAGAGTAGCGTCAGGTGCACTCTAATTCCCATATTGTTCAATGAACTAGTCCTGAAATATTTGGAGAGAATCAATAGAGGCTATTGTAAGGCTGTTGAACCAATCTCTGGCTTCTTCAATAAGTGACTTCATGAATAACCTCATATGTAGATCTTCATAAGGTACATCCAAATCTTGAATGAAGGAATTGAAACTCCTCAAATGGTCCTCAACAGAAATTGCACTACTCCCTATAAACTTAGGCACCAGACCTCTCCAACTGCCATCCATAGGGTAAGGGTATAATTGAAATCCTACCAAATCAAATTGTCTAATCATGGTGGTATACTGATGAGGAGGAGGGTTAGGTGGGTACTGTACATTTGGTTATTATATTGTGTGTTGTGATGTGGCACATAATGCTGACCAGAGGTGGATGTATATTTGTATGTTGTGTGGGAATATGAGGTGGGTTATTTGGCTGTCTGTATTGATTCCCAACTTGATGGTGAGGGACCCTTGGAGGCTCAGAAGGCCCTACACCATAATTACCTTGTTTATGAGGTGGTACATACTTTGAGGGGCAACCAGTTGTGTGAGTAATGTTCTGAGCTTTCTGCAATTTGAATTCTCTCATTGCTTGTATCATCTGGGCCTTTTCCTACTCTTCCCTCTCCTTTTTTTGAGATTCAAACCTTGCTTTAACTTCTTCATAAGTTAAAGATTCATAATCTTCTTGAGGAGTTTCATGATCTGTGGGTCTATTCTGATTACCTTCCATTTTCTGATCATATTCATGCTGAATTCTGATTCGTTCAGCCTCGAGTTCGGCTCTAAACTCAGCATGTTTCTGAGGATTGTGAAAAGGATACTTTTGATCTTTCAGGGTACAAGGTTCTGCACTTGAATTATCTGTCCATGTATCAAAACAATTATATGTTTCACCATGAGGTATTGATGATTTGTTTTTGTTCGTCATGCACATGTCCTCACTTACCCTTTTACCCTTGTCAGCCTTATCATTTTTGTGTGTCCACTTACTACTGCTAGCAGGAGCTCTAGAATGACCTCCCCTATATTGAGATCTTCTTCCATTCATATTGCAATGTTTTATTAGAGTCGCTACTCACTTTCTTAAAAGTGAGAAAATATTTGTTTTTACTATTCCGAGAGGAGTTTGTTATTTTGTTTCTGACTCTATGATTAAGGAGCAAATTCTAAAGTTAATTCCCCAGTAGAGTCGCCAATTTGTTAGCTCTCAAAAACGTAGGTTTGAACCACGAAAGGTTGCGGGGCTTTCATGGCATTTTAGGGTAACAGACAAGGTCAAATGAATTGAGCCTTCTACTCTTTAGGTGTTGCTAGACCTAGGTGGGTGTACCTTTATGAATTGAGCAGACTTAACTTATGATCTTCTCTCTTGCAGTGATTTGTCCACAATGGCAAATGGGAGTGAACAAATGAAATCAAATTTGATATGAATTATATACCAATGCTTAAAACTAAATCCTAATATGCTCAGTTAACAGATGTAAAGAAAGTAAATGAATCTGAATGGTGAAATGCAGAGACTAGTGCCTTATTGGGTAAGCGGAGTCAAATGAAATCTAGATGAGCAACTTTCTTCTTGACAGAAACTCAAATTGTTTGGCATATGTTTTGTTCATAACTTGTATAAACATGCAAGACTGTGACTACTAAGTTCTACTTTAATAATCCATATGAATTTCCCTGATTACTGTGATCAACCAAAAGGATTTAATCTCTTCTTGAAAGAATCAATAAGTTAACCACACAGAAACAACAAATGTGCCCTGATAAATTGAATATAAACTTGTTATACCAAATTAAACAACCAGAAAGCATCAATATTGGAGACAACTTAGTAATACTTTTAATAAATTTAACAAACAATTAACACCAGAAATGAGCTATAACATCAACTGATTCTCATTAAAATCTCCATTTTGAAATCATACATCATATTCCCTATTTTTTTGAAAAAATCTATCCAACTGTATATTCTCTACCTTATCTACTCAAAAAAATATGAAAAATCCCCCTATTCACAATCGAGAATGAACATTTATATGCTAGCATCTGAATAGGCACATCGTTTCATATTCCAATATCGGCAAACAGTTGCAATCGAGCCAATTAATCATCACTGAAATAGTCGCTGAAACAACCCAGTAAGTATACCGAAGGAAATTAAATCACTGTCTTCTCGTGTTCTTATTCGCTTTCGCCATGACTTTATAGTATCGGGAAAACCTCATATAGATTTCATTACGTTTCCCCGAAAGCCTTTTTGCCTCTTATATGTCGCTGTAACCTTCAACCGTTGGGGATACATCATGTAGACAAGTCTTTGTTTTTCTGAAAGTCACCCACCATCTTGTGTCATCGAGACAAATCTATCCTCTCACCGAAATGTAATCTTCTATCTCATGCGGGTCACCATGATTTACTGTTATTGGGGAGACCTTATACAGAATACCTTTTGTTTTACCGAAAGCACCGAGTTCACCATAGATCGCCAAGAGAAAGCAATTCTCACACTAACATAATCTCCATGCACATTATCGGCGAGACATATCAATGTCGGGGAGACATCTTGTAGAATGCTTTGAGTCATACCGAAAGTCTTCATCCAAACTGAGTCACTGAGACAAGTCAATTCTCATGGCAACAAAGACCCTTTTGTTTTCCATCGGCGAGACCGAAGGTCACTCGCCGAGACCTCATACCGATATCGCTAACTCCTATCGATATGCTCCTTTCATCCTTAGGTTTCCAAGACAATTCCAACCTCTCGCCGAAAACCATTCATTAGACTTCATCGACAAGACCCAACGGGCTCGCCAAGACTTTACATCGAAGTTCATAAGTCTTACGAAAGTGAATCCTCCCACCACCGGTCGGTGTGACATTGTAAAATCGCCAAGACCTTTCACCGAAAACAATACATCTGCCTGAAATGAATCTTTAATGTGCTTGTCAGTGAGACCAAAAGGGTTCGTTATGACTTGACAGTGCCGAAAACCCCTTGCTTGGCTGAAATGAAACCACATGTATTGTTCAGTGAAACTCCTCCCGATATGTATTCCTTTATCGGTTGTTGGCAAGACAAGGTGAGTTCTCCAAGACATTGCCCTGAAGAAAATCTCTCACTGATGAGCACCCCTTTGTCATCGGTTGGCGAGACAATAAGGTCTCGCCAATACCCTATCCTAAATACCATGACTCTAGCCGAAGTAAGTCCACATGAGCTTAATCGGTAAGACACATCGAGTTCGTTGTGACATTACATCGATGCTAAAATCTTTTGCCGATATGTTCCTCCTACCGTAGGTCAATAAGAAATGAAGTACTCAATGAAATATTACCTCGATGACCCTTAGCTCTTGCTGATACATCTTCTGTTGCCAAGAACATGAAGAGGTCCTACCAAACGACTTGTAGGTAAAATCTAGTCGTTGTGATATAAAAGGAGTCTTGCCGATAGACCTGAAGCATACAAATGTTAGCACAAAAACAACATGGGTCAGGGAGATAGCCATGAACCTATGTCGATAGGAACTGCAATATGGAAAATGAATGACCCGATGGATTTTGTGGGGCTATATGGGAAAAATGCAAGCAAAATGTACTCGTGGTGGGTCTTACTTGGAAAAATATGAATGTGAACAATATGTAAAATCATCATATTTTTTACAGTTCCAATAGTAACAATGTCCATATATACAATGATGGGTTAGCATCTTGTTTTTGAAACAAAAAATACCCCATTGCAAACAAAATCTATTAGAGCATGCAGTATCAAGGAAAAGGACTAGGTCGACATGAGCAAGGAATTCTAGAACCAATACAGTTTTAGGAAAATTTTGGACATCAAGGTCTTGGCTATTCTGTAATCAACAAATATAATGATGTTATTGGTACCTCCTTGATACTGGGGGAAACTTTATTTGATAGAAACATCAAAATGGAGGCCATGAGTAGTTCTTACCATAAGGTTGTTGCCAACACTCCTTCCATCCGCACAATAAATTGTCATTTCAACATGAATAAACCTCCCATTTGGAACCAACAAAAACAAAAGTATTACAAATACAAAGTTCAAAAGCCATTAAGTCAATAAAAAATTCAAGTGGACAAATAAAGCTAAAATGGATCCCAAAAAAAAATGGATCAAGCAAAGAAAATATTTCAAAAGTAAAAGTTAGTCAAAATGTGGAGCCACAAGAAAAGAGGACTCCCACATATAATAAATGTCTGCCTCCTTCAAAATGATCATCAAGAAAGGCATACAAAAGTGTTGGTTCCAAACACTATCCCAATCAAAATTCCAAACTCTGTCATCCACCATCTCATGTTTGGAAAATAAAAAGTGTTTCATCCAAATTTCCAAACAATCCTCCCACATTTACCAAAATCTATCATAATCCTACATCACACCTAAAGTCTAAAAGGCATACATCAAAAATTCATCGCATCTTGGTAGCAACTCTTTATCATAAGGACTCTCATGGCACTCTATCACAATGTGCATATTCTGATAAGGCTAACTCTAGTATAAAAAAGGATCACAATGACATCAATCAGTTGTATGCAAGTGCTATGATCCTAACAAGGAAACTACTTCATAAAGGTCATTATTGGCATATCATGGCACCAGTCTCTACATCAACACCATTGAAGGATTTAGAACAATTAGTGATTAGTTAAAATAGCAAGGCCATCCATAAATATCAAAAAAAATATAATACAAAAAAAATCAAAAAAATTTTAAAAAAAAGAAAATAAAAGTAAAGAAAAAAAGTAAAGAGAAAAATTTCGTCCAATAGTGAAAACCACGTCAGTGGTGCTTTGGATAAGTACCATGATGAAAACCTAGAAAAAAGGCATCATGTGTAAAAGGAATTATCTATGTGGACCATTACACTTGGGGGCAAGTTGTCTCATCTTCCTACCCATCGCATGACATTTCTTATGACATTTCCATCCCTATCATTTCCATCCATTTTCCCACCTACTTTGATCTTGATAAACACTGGTGTACAAACTTAAATCATGCTTTGGAAAAAATCTTGACATGTCTATCCTTTGGTCATACACTATCCATGAAATATCATGTCATTACTTGAATAGCCTCATTATCCCTATGTAACATTGTCCTTGGAGACCAAATGATAATTCTTCCAACCAATAATCCTCATGTCTCCTATATTTTACCAAAGCCACCCATCATCCTTTCATACCTATCGCATGTATTGGTCTTCCCTTGTCAATGGTCTAAGGATTTTAATCCACCTATCCAACATCCCTCCATCATCTCATTCAATCTTGAAAAAAAGTCATTCCAAATGCAATAAGCCTAATCCATACAATCTTGCTATGCAACCTCGTACATCATCCAAAACATTCCTTGGATTTTTTCCTAGCCTTGTTGTAGACCTCAATCCTTTAGTCGCATAAGCATCATCCTCACATTGTTTTGGGATGTGTCCTTCCCACATCAAACAACGTCACCATCATCATCACCTTTCAATTGGTATTCAACTTGACTAGGGGAAAGATCATGTTTGTCCTTGGATTCTTGTGCATGCTTGCTCGCTTTCTTGTAGGCAACATGCATTTTTCATGATCCTCAAAAAATTTCAAAAGCCAAAAAAATCATAAAATTTCTTGAAAAAAGCCATAAAAATCATAAAATGTCTTGAAAAAATCCAAAAAAAAACATAAAACTCCAAAATCCAAAAAAATCAAAACATGTCAAAAACACAAAAACATCCAAATAACATAAAAAATACCTAAAACAAGAGTCAAATTCCATCATGTCAGTCTTTTTCATTGTCGAACTATGTTGCCTCTATGACTGGATGTAGGCAAGGCTATCTGTCGATGAGCCCTTGAGGCCGCCTGGGTCAGTCTTTTAGGGTTCGTCAAGTTAATCAAAATAAATCAGACACTGTCAACTCAGACACAACATAATCATCTGAACTTCAAAATCCTGAATCAACAAGACAAGCAAGCCAACAAGCCTCCAATCCAAATTTGTCATTTGTCAAATCAATCAAACCAGTCAAATTGATCACAATTAATGGTCTTATACAGGATGTGTCCTTCCTGAAACTAGACCTTGTCATTATCCTCTTTTGTCATTTACCTTATAAAGGTAGTTGCATGATTGAAACCAAACTTGATGTCTTATACGACATGTTTCTTCTCCTGAAACCAAGCCTTGTTAAAACAGTCCACCCATCACTCACTTCCTCCCTTGACACACTAGCACACACTTACTAGCAAATAATATGATTGGTTGTTGATCTTGTTGGTTTATTTTGTCTTATCTTTTGGATTTACTTTGGTCATGTTACTAGCCACCTCGAGGATGTCCCATGAAGGATTTAGAGGAGTGATGATGTCTCATGACTCATCTTTTATTTAATTGATGTTTGTGGTTTGTCTTGACAAATTGACTGGGGCAACATGACCCTTAGTATGAGTTAGCACATTCCTTGTCTGTGACTGTCTGTTTTACAGATGAATGACCTTGCACACCTTGGTCTATGCCACACCATGGTGTTTGTTGTCCATTTATCATATTTTACTGCCCAATGATGATTAAATGCAAAGCCTTACATAGCAAAATATATATATGCAAATTATCTCAACTAGCACTATCTCACCATTCACATCTTCATTGCTAACATCCATCTCTTTCATGCTAACATTCATCTTTTCCGCTCTAACATTTCTTCTATTCTGCATCTTCATTATCCTTTATTATTTCTCTCTCATAAATTTCAAGAGCACACTCGTGTTCTTTGAACCCGCTTGTTCTCTTGAGGGGGCATACCACTACCTCCTTGTCATCCTTCCTCATTCTTCCGTTCACTAGGGCATATATTTTTCTTTGACACAACGTGATAAACTACATTGTATCAAAGAGAGGAAAATATAGACACCTAAAAATTATCATTAGGTCTATGGATTACTTAAAACCCTTTCATCATCCTTGATAATTAAATAATCTTAATTATTTAATTATTATCTAATGTTGCAAAGTCTTCTATTAATTAAATAATCTAAATTATTTAATTAATTCATTTTTATCCTTCTATCTTTTCTTTTGATTAATTAAATAAATTATTATTTATTTAATCATGTCACTAATATCTTCGACCTCTATAATTAAATAAATCTATATTTATTTAATTATCTATCATTTTCTACTATAATTAAATAATTATGACAATTATTTAATTATTCATTTTAGCCTCTTTTAACACAAATTAATTAATTTTTTATTTAATTAAATGACTTTTCTTTTTGTTCACCTTTTTGAATTAAATTTCTATTTAATAAAAAAGATAACTCATTTTTTCTCTTGGAATGAGATAATGTTCCCATTATTTCAAAAGGAAATTTCCCTCTTTGAACTACTTGGTTTTATCGAAAAATCATTCACTTTCCTCTTTCTCCTTCACTTTTGATCTTATCTCGTCCCATCTTGATTAATTACAACCATTGATCAAAATTAAAATATTCTAATCTTGTTCATCCATTTTCCATCCGTCTCTCTATAAATGCCATCGTCATTTATCATTTTGATCATCTAGAATTTGAATAGGCTATCGTGTTGTTGAGATAATTAAATTCTTCAATATTTTGTTGTCTTAGTCATAGGTTAGATAAGTGCATAAATAATTATAATTACGAGAGTATTTCATATCTTTGTAGCAAAATGGAGAAGAGCAATAGAGGTCAATCAATGGAGGCTTGAAGACTAGGTGACTTTGTTTCATGTTTTTATGTTTCTTGCTTTCTTTGTTCTCTATTGTTGATTGGGGTTTTGTTTATTATGTTATTTGTAATTAATCTGAAAATTATACCTTGATCATAGGACTTTATTAAATAAATGGAATTTATTTAATTGGTCGAATTTGATGAAAAGGTGAATTGATTAAAAAATGTAGTTTTATTCAATTAATAGCAAAAATTAGGGTTTTTGATGCATTTGATGTCAAATACTGATTTGAGGATGAATTAATTAAATAATGTTAAATCACTTAATTAATAGATGAATATGAGAAATGATAATATTTAAATAATAATGTATTATTTAATTAGAAGGGTGAGAGTTAGTTAAATAGTGTTGTTTACCAATCAGGACAATTTTAGGTGTCTGCAATAATATATTAATATAATTTGAGTTTTAATTACATGGAGGCCAAATATATTTGGTAGATATCAAAAGATAGCTGATAATCTACATGATTTTATACTAGCTTCCCCTATTAGCCCATTCAAAATATATAACATTCTTCATAGTTGAGAGTCTTGGAAGGCATAATATGTAGCATAAATATAAAAAAGTGATACTAAGAAAATAACTCTTTACTGATTTTAACCCCCTACATTAGGACATTGCATTGAGTTTTCCTCTACTTCCTCTTGAACAAGAGCAACAACTTGATTGTTTGGCATGGTCTGTGAATGCACTGTGACATTGATATCTAGCACTTGTTGAGGAAGCCTTGGTTGATTACCTAGAGTGCACTCATGTGACAATAAAATTGAAATTGCATGATATTTTTCTTGAAATTACTAATTGTTTCCTTTCCTAGATCAAAATGAAAGTTGGTGAGAGCTCTATACAAATACCTTGAATAGTTCATCTTAATTGACATCTTCATTGCTTCATAAATTTTAGTATATTTGTGTTTATGAAGCAGATAGTGCCTTGGGAAAAGGCCTCCAACATACCCTTCACCTTGCCAAAGATCATAGCATTGAATGCTTTTGAGCAGAGCATTGTTGTCCAAAAAATTATCTGACCTTAAGGAGGTTAGAGACAAAGTTCATTCCTATACCTTGGGTTAGTAGAGCAGGAACTGGCACAATATTACTGACCCTTGCCTTTCCCACTTTGAAGTGGAGTCAAACCTGTGACCTTGAGGGATACAATCCCCAAGCCCCAACCAACTTGGCTACAAGTGGTGGCTAAAATATTATCTAACCTCAAGGAGGTTAGGGGAAAATTCCATTCCTATACCATGGGCTAGTGGAATAGGAACCGGCACAATATTATTGACCCTTGCCTTTCCCATTTATTACATCTTAGGATTATCCTTAGAAAATGCATTTAATTAGGCTTGTGGACGCAAAATAGAACCAATTAAGACATAAATAAGACAAATTTTAACATGGAGGACCCAAACAAGTGTGAAAATGTAAAGGGATACATTTTTCTACACTATAGCCATATTAGTCCATAGACCATGTCATTATTGTTAAACCATGCATTCTTCTGATCATAGTCACTTGGATCAAGAATGAGTCCAAGGATATAGAGTAGTAGATCGTGCTCAAGGAAGTGATTCTTTATCCCTTGTTTCCAAGACAAATAGTTCTTTGAAGTTATCCTAACAACAAAAGGATGAAAATAATGTTTAAGAGACATGATTAACCCCCCATAAATGGAACTTTATCTCAATTCATGATTACAAAGTGCATGTATAATCCCTGAAGAATGAGTGCAAAAAACACCAAATAAGAACACCAATACACTCCCACCCTTTTCACTAGTATCAAAAATCACCCCCCAAATATTATAAGATTGGCACTTTATAGTTTAATGTGTTTACAATGCCTTTTCCTAGATACAATGCTCAATAGGCTCAAAATAGCCAAAATTATAAATTATAATACAAAATGAACTTGAAACAAAATATGGAAAAAATAGTCTTATAGTTGTGTAGCTTTCTTCACCACATTTCCAATGCCAATTTGTTTCCAAAAACCAAAGCACTGACCTATTGAAGAAATTAGCAACAAACAAATTCAACCCAAAATATCTAGCAAAAATGGATTTTTTTTTTTTGAATACCTCTATCTATGGAAATTTCTTGTCTCCATCTTTTCAAAGATATTTCGTTTGCCAAAAATAGACACCATAGCGAAAAATTAGGAATTTTTTTAAAATTTGTTAAATTTAGCTTACAGTGATGACCTTCCTAGCAATTTTTTTTTTTCAAAAACCAAATTCATCTAAAATAAAAAAAAATCATATGAAAATAGGAGTTTTTGGGCCATCTAAATGCAATGATAAGATCTGTTTGTGTCAAATTTTTTCAATAAAAAGCTATTCACCAAATTTGAGCTTCAAAACCCAATTTGCAACTATGTCAAATGATCTCCAATTCAGATCAAACGAAAGCCAATCTTGACTTTGTTGAGTCTTTTGGATGTATTGGAATAGTAAAAAATACCACTAGTATAACTAGAAATATTGCAGTAACTTAGATCTCACAAAAATCATATGCAATATGAAGAGGTTATTAAATCTTTACAAACCATTTTTTATTCTCTAGATTATTCAAAACACAAGTAAAGAGAATACAACAATTTACAGTATTTTTACATGAAAATTTTAATCTCTAAATTAGGAATCAAATAAATTAGATTTCTCAAAGCAAAAGCTCTGATACGATGTTAGAAATCTGAAATAGATTGAATAACCCGAGGAACATTTTACGAGAAAATCAAAGTTACATAAATTGGAAAACCATAGATGATGCAAACTAGAACTTTGAGAGATTATGCAATATCAGGATGATAGAATTACATTAAGAGCTTCCAAGATGAAGAATACAAGCTAGGTAGTGAGTTTAAATAGAACTAAGGAGAGGATGGAGGTGAAAAAATAACCAATAAGAACTGACCATGAATAACCACCAACATTAAATAAAGTGACGAAAAAGTAAATACTCCACCCTTAAAGGGTGGAGACAACTCATCACTATATCTCCTAATTATTAAATGAGAAACTCAATTTATTATCCTAAGTAAGCTTAATAAAAGTGTAGGAAAAACCTATGACTAAGGGAAATTAAATTATTCTACTAGGAAAAATAAAAACCTACACCAACATATATATCACCTATCCTTTGAACTACAAATTTTATGTAGTGTCTTCACTGGAGACATTCAAAAGAGAAAAATTTGTAAGACATGACCGAGTGGTTCCTCATTCCTTCTTGTCTAAATTTTTCCAATCTTCATCAGATATTAAAAATAATTTACTTTCTTGTGAATCTTGAAACCACTGATCTCTCTCTTCAAGGAGATCCTCCATCTTTAATTTTTTCCACATCTCATATCTCATTCCATTGAAATTTTAAATATCCTAGTGAGAGGTAGAATCCATGATATACAATCCTCTTCAAAAATCCTTAAAAACCTTCTTTAGAGGAAAATGATTAAAATGGTTGAAAGATAGCCATTTCCAATCCTTAAAAAAATTATAGACCCTTGGAGTAAAAATTTTCACAAAGAGATCAATATGATCTAATGATTGAACAAAAATAAGAACTATTTGTATTTATTACACAAACCATATTGTTTTTTAATACTCATCCATGGGGTCCAATTAAATACATTAAAACCCCAAATATTATTAAATTGTTGAACCAATGTTTTTTAAAAATGATGAGGATGTCTTGGAAAGCTAATAGCCAATGGTTGATTATGATAATTAAATAATTTATTCCACCATATTCATGTTGAAGAAAAACTAAAACCCTATTGCAGTGAAGAGTCATTCCATTTCAAAAGTCTACAAAATAAATTTTCACACTTTCCAAATAGAATGAATAGGAAATGAAGCCTCAATTTAAAAAAGGGAGACACAAATATTATATCTAACCAATTAAAAAATTACCACTTCTTAATTGAAAATTCCATGATTTGATGTCGAACTAAAACTTTCCATGGTTTTTCTCTATTGGTAGCTCTAATAATCCATTTAGAAGTATGACATATCGCTTATGTTTTAGGATCAATAAGACCTTGTAGGAGTTTATGGTGAACTCCTCAAACACCCCAAGATCACCTACAAGACAAAATAACTTCCACAAGAAAGAAATGGCAGAAATATCTTGCTATCATTAAGGATGCAATAATGCCAAACCGAATACTACAAAGTACATACACTAGTAGAATTTGGAAAATAAATGACTAGGTGACAAAATTTTAGTCACAACAACTAAAAATGACTAAATTCTACTAATTTTTTGCAACTCAGCTATAAATGAGTAAATAAATGACTAATTTGGTCATTGACTAAAAATTATTTAGTCACATAAATAAAAATGACTAAATAGTTAGTCATTTATTTAGTCACAATCCATTTGAATAAATCATTTAAGGAATCAAGAATCAATATCCTACCAAAATACTCTAAAAATTTAATAAACATATTCTAAAACTTTTGTCAAAATATTATTTTTAGGCGTAGCCCGCCAAAATGGAGTCTTCATTTTAATAAACATACTTTAAAACCTTCATTGAAACCTTATTTTCAGGCATAGCCTGCCAAAATGGAGAAGTGTTTCAGTAAGAATGACAGAGAATGGTAAGGAGATGTGTGTGACAAGAGGCATATGATTCATTATTGCTTATCTCATTCCTGCTCTACTCAACAAGGGTTATGTTATTTGCGCTACTATTTGTAATCTAGGTATTTAATTAACATATATTTGCATAATCTCAAATTCCTTTAGATGCTTTTGAAGTATCAATGTATCCTATATAGGGTTTAGAATGATTTATTTTAATTTTTTTAAAATAAATTAGATGCTTTTGAAGTATCAATGTATCCTATATAGAGTTTAGAATGATTTCTTTTAATTTTAAAAAATAAATAATTGATGTATTTTCGTGTGATTAGATAATGTGGAAATCTCCTAAATCTGCCTCAGCACACTGTCCTCTTTGGCACTGTATTCATTACTCCAACTACTAGGGTTTTGCGTGTGACATCTTTAATATCTTCATGACAATGGCTTTTAAAAAGATCTTAGTCTTTGCTTTAATCTTTATCATGGTAACCCTTGAGTTCCATAATCCACCTGTAATCTCTTCTAAGAACATTGTCTTAAGCTAGACTACATAGTATGCATATAAAACAAGTCTTTCACACCTGCCATTGTTCCAAACCACCACTCACTGCCTTGCTTAAAATGTTGCCTCCATAAGCACAATAACATGTTTTAAAATCATGGTTTCCAGTGATTGACCATTAAGGTCACTACTTTCATCAAGATACAATGATATTTTTGTCTTCAAACCCAAGGCATTATGCAAGATAACATTGTGAATTGTTTGTTGTATACAATTTGATTTTCTTGCACATTTACTGCTTTGCTAACTGCCTTTAAGACTGGATATTGCACCCTCATCTATAATCTCAAACAACTCACTCATTGCCACTTGAAGATTCCTTTCATGAGCATCCTTTTATAAAATCAACTTATGCCTTATAGACTACCTACTTACTTACTATAGGGGACTCATTGTTTCATGGTATTGTGGGTCTTAAGATCCTTCAACCTTATTGTCACTACTTCACATTCCATAATGCATTATTCACTACTCTCCCATCTTTGATGAGTCTCAAAACATTGCTCAAACATGCAATCCAATACCTCCATTATACAATGGCTAAGAAGAAACATTGAACCTATGATTACCACTATTACTTCACTTGGATAGTCATTCGCTGATTGCATTTTCCTTGTCTAACACTACCAATAGAATTTGAAAAACCCTTAAGGTTAGCAAGCGGGTAAGGAAACTCACTATTAAAATCTCCACTTTACTATGCAAGGTTTGAGCTTTATTATCTTGTCACTGCTCAGCCTCATTTTTATTGTCACACCTCAAGTGACTATCATTCTTCTTACCATAGATTGCATTTACAAATGTCACTGAGCTACATAGTGTGCTTGTTATTGACTACAATCTTTAGATTGCAAGATTTTGTTATTGGATACAATGTATCAATCTTTCTGGTATTGCAACCTCACTAATCTGCTAGAGTTATGGTTTATGTTTCTATAGGGGCCTGGGGTTTGTACCCTAGTCATGCTCTTACCAATGCTTCTATTGATATTAAAAAACAACCTTAAATCTTGGGTCAGAATATTGGTTGTCTTAACAGGGTTGTGGTATGATCTTGGATTGTATCCTAGAGTGTGTGGGTAACTTGTGTTTGATCATTAAGGTATGTAAACATAATTAGGGAGATGTATCCTATATAGCATGGGTCTTGCTTTAATAATTTCCATAATGGTTATTAGAAAATGACATTATTATAGTTTGTGATAACTCAAGATTGCATTCAAGTACATAACAAACTTGGTTTGTAGTTTAAGTTGTACACTTTTAAGTAACATTCATAAGGTTTAGAAAATCTTGATCACTCTCTAGAATAGCCCATTAAATATGGGTTGTGCTTGAATGCACTACATAATTGATATAACATAGCCACTTTGCATATCAACTAGAGTTATAGGCTCTTTATTGCAGCAAGAGGTAACCGCTCTTGGATCATGCTATCATTACATTGTAACCTATTAAACTTGAGTCAACCTAAATGCACCCAATGATGATTGACACCTAATTATGATGACAATGATTTGTACATGAATTGTGCTCATATGAGTGTCTCCATTTCTATCACAACATAGCCACATTAAACTTGGGTCACACATGAATGTATCCTATATTTGTTATAGCACAATTGCACCACATGACCAATAGAGTTATGGATCACATAATTACAATCACAAGAATTTGTTCCTCAGCTGTGCTCTTATGTTGATTCCATTACTGTTATAGCATAACCCTTTGGACTTATATTGCTCAAATCCTTACATTGCTTATTTTCTCTTTGGATGGATGACTTCATGGATTTTTTGTTATTTATACAACTTTTGTTTTGATAGTAAATGACATTGGATTCTTTTTAAAATTGAAATGATTTATTAATTATGGTTTTATGATGATTTTGAGTTTTATTTAGAAGGGGTTAATATGTGGCATTTTTATGTGTAGGAAGAATAGATTGTGATGCAATGTTCAAGTATGGATGGTTTAGGAAAAAATGGATTTCTATCAGTGACATAACCAGGTTGAAGAGTACCTTGACTCGGTGTGAAACATTTTTGGGTTTTTTTGCTGGGAAGCATAACCTAGGTGTAGGAATACAAATGTTGATGGATAAAGAAAATTATAATTTTTTTGGCCCAATTTCAGATCCAATTTGAGGTCGTGAATATTCGATAGAGGAAGTTCCTAGATTGTAAAGATAAAATCATAAATCCACTGGTCCAATTTGACATCCATCCTAACATCTTTAATATCTGATGAGAAAGTTCGTACATTCTAAAGATAAAATCATAAATCTACTGGTCCAATTTGAGATCCAATTTGAGGTCATGAAGCTTTGATAGAGAAAGTTCCTACATTCTAAAGATAAAATCATAAATTTGCTTGGTCCAATTTTAAGGATTTATTATTTTAATTATACTTTATGACATTTGGCTTGATACAAATTGTTACTTTAGAATTATGGAATTTCTTTTCTTCTAATGTTTTCAACCCTCATTTTAGGGAAGAGCTCCAAAGATGGTTCCTTCAGATGGAGACTACACTTTTCTGCTATAGGTTCCATCTAGAAACACTAGAAGCTCAGGTACTATCGTACTCAAGTACAACAGAGTTTGAGGTGAATTGCACTTAGTATTTTATGCTGATATGGATATGTTCTAACCTGTAGTTAATTGTTGTAGCATAACATATAGGATAAATAGTTGTTCATATACCATTTTTTCAAATTCTAAATTGCTATACCTTATTCTAGGAACATATCACAGGGGGAGTCTATATATAAGACACCATTGTTTTAAATTCTAAATTGTTGGATCTTTCACAATTGTTTGCTTCATTTATTTGATCTAAGACAGCCTATTGTATAGAAGATTCTCTCAAAATCACAATTCCTTTATTTTGGGATGACTATTTAGAATCTTTCCCATCATAACAATGAACAAAAGCATCAGTCATTAACCTGAACTTTGCAAGAGTTTCATCAAATTCTACATTTCCACTCTCTTTTCCATTCTAAATTTTATTCCCAATTTCATCAATGAAGAACTTCCTCAACTTGTAGATCCTACTGTTAGCCATAACTTTACCAGGTTTTGAGCATAGCTCCGAGCTTTTACCCAAGCAACAATTGAAAAAAATTGGTCTTACAATAAAAGCCAATTTTTTTCAATTGTTTCTTGGGTAAAAACTTGAAGCTATCCTCGACACCTGGTAAAGTTATGGCTAACAGTAGGATCTATAGGCTGAGGAAGTTCTTCATGGATGAAATTGGGAATAAAATTCAGAATGGAAAAGAGAGTGGAAAAGTAGAATTTAATGAAAATCTTGCAAAGTTTAGGTTAATGATTGATGCTTTTGTTCATTCTTATGATGGGAAAGATTCTGAACAGTCATCTTGAAATAAATGATTTTACTGTGATTTTGAGAGAATCTTATATACAATAGACTGAATTAGATCAAATAAATGAAGCAAACAATTGTGAAAGAGCCAACAATTTTGAATTTAATAAAATGGTGTCTTATGTATAGACTCCCCCTGTGATTTTCTCATGGAATAAGGTATAGCAATTTTGAATGTGAAACAATGGTATATGAATAACTATTTAGCCTATTTGTTATGCTACAACAATTAACTATAGGTTAGAACATATCCATATCAGCATAAAATACCAAGTGCAATTCATCTCAAAATCTGTTGTGGTAATTTCTTTGTAAGAAAGTTTACACTCCATGAACATTCTCTATGCACATCAGTATGTTGGTTATTATCTCAATCTCCTTTTTGATCAAAAGAATAGTGAAGTTCATTGCATAACTCATGATCATTTTGCAATGTTATGATCCAGTGCTCTTTTACTTCTTACTCATTGTGCTCTCAAACACCATGTGAAAATGACTTAGAGGACAGATCTTTGTCACCATTTGACAATAAATTTTTTTATTTTTTTATTGTTTGTTATGATTCAATCACTGTTTGGCAGTGTTCTTCTTTTCTCGGTACTATAGGATAGAGGACAATTCACAGTTTTAAACTCTCTAACAATGATCACCAAGTGAATTTTTATCAGATATTGTAGTTGCATGTTCCACTTTAGATCACCAAATCCTTCACAAAAAAATTTGCACAACCATCGCAACACCTTACGGTTGTTGTTTGGCCTTTGCAGTGATGCAAATGGCTCATTAAGACCTCCATGATATCCTGTCCCACTCTTCTCTCTTCATGTTCCATATTTATCTGGGTTTCCCAGATCATTGTACAAATCGTAATCATACACTTTGTCCCACTCTTCTCTGTTCCATGTTCCATCGCCTATCAGGCTTTTCAGCTCCTCATTCCTCCACTTTAACAAAGCTAGAGGAGTCTCAAAAGGGAGATAGCTCTGCAAAACAAAACACTTTCTTATGGATCCTATAATCTATGAAAAATAAGCTTTATAGTCAAAAAAATCTATCACAATGATCTATGTGTTTACCCTATTGGAGAAAAAGATTCAATTTTTTTATAGTGAGATGTAGGATACACCTAAGAATAGATCTAAAAATATCATATTTTTAAACCTTTAGATCTTTGAGATCATTGTAGACTTGATTTGATTTTTGTACAGCTGGATGGATCTAAAAAACTATTGCTTGAAAATGATGTAAATGAAAATGTTATTTATTCAAAATAATCTAAGGGTGTTGTTTTTCACTTGCACAATTTTTTTTTGTCTACCTTAAGATAACTGTTAAAATTATCATTTTGTTAATCATAATATTTCATTGTATATTTGTATTTTGTTAGATTTTATTGGATAGTTAATATTTAAGTTTAAAAAAATTTAAAAAAATCAGCATAATATACTTTCCATGTACTTCTTTTCATCACTTGTAAATCTAAATTTTTGTTACTTTTTGTGATCATAAAAAATAGAGATGATTTTAGTCTCTATGAAATATTTTCATGCATGTTTGAAATCTCTACAAGGTGATGAAAAAGGACCTAGGGTTTGGTAGGGTTTTGAGTATCCTTATTGTTTTGATGGTAATGTTGTCACTAAGTTCTCTCCTTTCCCAAATATAGTCACCTGAGAAACTGCCATGATACTCTTGACTATAAATTACTTTATTCTCCCTACCTTCTCACTATAGGTTTGATTCTTCAACTCTACCAACTACCCTTCCATATTAGTGTCTTTTCATGCTCTTGCATCTATTCTCTTATGAATTTATTCTTATGACTCTGAAAGCTATCACTAGGTCTATTATGATTGTTAGGTCTTTGAGGGTATATGATTTTCTACTATGAACTCTTAGATTGTCATACTTTTGATGAAAATTCTCCAAGGCTGTTTGCTCACTGACTTAACTCTCTGTATATTCTCTATTATGCATTGAAAATTCATGTTTTATAGTTAACTATTTATTGATGTAGCCATTTCCATGTTTCTTGGGATCGTCATCCCTATAGGATAATTTCCTTATAGATCTGAATGTAATTTAAAAGGTTCCCATAAATATTGACAAGTTTCATAAGATTGTTGTGTAAAGGTAGTAGATGGTCATGACAAGTTTCATATTACCACCATACCGCAAGAGCTAAGAAGACACAGTGTGGTGTAGTGGTAACATCCCGCATTACTATGAAGGTTGAGCAATAAATGTGCGGTATGGTGGTAAATCAAATACTTCTTCCACATCCCTGCAAGAGCCAAGAAGACATGGTACAGTGTAGTAGTAACACCCCACATTACCACAAATGCTGAGAAATAACAGTGCGGTGTAGCGGTAACATCTTGTATTACTGCGAAGGTTGAGCAATAATGGTGCAGTGTAGTGGTAACATCCTGCATCACCGCAAGGATCATGTCAAAAAAATGTGATATCACAATTAAACTATAAAATGAAATATCACATTTCTTTGAGGCATTTTTTTGAAACAGTTTGCTTGTCTTGTGTATATTGCTTCCACATTTTCATGTATGTCTAGCTGGGCACTTGTAACTACAACATATTACAAAAAGATCCCTGCTCTTATGCTTTGATTATGTCCCTTCATTATTACTGGATATCTGATGTAGTGCACATTATTATAGTGTAAGCCTATTTTTTAGATTGTTTCATTTAGCATCACCAATATTCTCCACAAGAATATTGTCACTGTTTAAAATGATGGAAATGGTTCACATCTCTCAGAACAATTTCTCTTGCAACAATCTTGGAGATGAATTTAGATGTAGTGTAAAAATCAGAACATACTCGAAGGTTCTTAACAACTCTAATAGTTGTACCAAGGGCCATGTTTAACAAACCAAATGCAATTGCTAACTTTTCACTATGGTAACAGATAAATGATTCTTTTTTCTTCTATTCCACAACATTAAGTAAAAGTATTGAATATGGAAATATCCTGTTGCCTTCATTTGCCAAGCCTCAGATCTTAGAATTAGGCTTTGTAGCCTCAAGGAGTTTCTTGTTAGTTTTGATATTGCTCTTTAATGAAACTATTAGCTAGTCTTTTAGACACATCAGTCAATCAGAATCAGTGGTTGAACATGGGCTCCGATGAGGTTTGTGAAATGAAATTTTCAAGAAAATTTCTAACTCTAGAAAAGTGACACCTAGAGTCAAAGTTTGACTTTTTGACTCAAGTGCATGAAGCGCCCTATAAAGGTAGAGATTGTGAACTGAGATTAAATATTATTTAATTCTCAGTTGGTTGACTTCAACTGAACTTAATTTTTCTTGCAAAAGTGGTGATTTGTTTTTGCATGAATTGTTAAATGAATTTGGTCCAATCAGAAGTCAATTCTCTATTTAGGGTAAATATCTCAAGCAATTAACTGAGTTTGGGGATCCAATCAGAGGATGCTATACATTTTTGAGGTCCAATTAGGGTGGAGCCTAAGTTTAATGCAATTCATGATGCCTTTAGACTTGAATTTATTTATTTAAGTCATATTGGCATCCATTATTCTCATAACAGATGCAAGAAAACATGATTTTCTTGAGCAAACGAAGATCTAAAGGTGCTTCAAGCAATATTTTTCAGTGTTCTTCATAGTGCTAGGTCCAAATTTTTTAGAAGATACATTTTCTAGACTTCATTTTTTGAGTGCATGTAGACTCAATCGAATCCAATTCAAGCATAGTCGACTTTTTGAGACAGAATAATAACTTCTAATTTTATCTCAAATTCTTCTATTCTTGTCTTAGGTTTTCTCTTGCATGTCAAAGTAATTGGACTTTTTTTTAGAATCTAATAATCTAGGTTCACATATTTCAGTGACAACAACAAAACCCATGTCTTAGATTTTTTCAAGAAAATTGCCTCGTTGCTTCCATTCTGAAGCATTGTTCTTTTTTTTGAAGATTCCTTTGCATGTGGGCCAAGAACACATATTTTCAAAAATTGAATCATCTGGGTTTCCTTAGAATTCCATTTCCTACAAAACCCATGCTCTAGTTTTTCTTGGGAAAATTTGCCTTGGGAAGCTCTAGAACCCCTACAGTTCTTGATTGAAAAGCCTTTGCATGCCTTGCTAAAACTCATATTTTTGAATTTCTGATGATCTAGGTTTGCTTAGAATTCAATTCTCTACAAAAACCACATTTCAGAGAAATTCCAAAATTTTTGCTTGTAACTGGCTACTTTTAGCCTCATCTAGAGCTTTTTTCAACTTTTTCTAAAAGTTGTCTGAACATACCCGACTTTATAGTCAAAAATCTAGATTTTCAAAATGCAATTCAATCCCATAGATTACAAGGCCAAATCAGTCTTGGTGCATGAATTTTTGAAAACCTTAGACACAAACTTGGGTCATGTCTATCCAATGGTCAAACTGAGCACGTTGGAAGGTACCAACAACACTACAATCAAGAATCTTGAGCGTTCCAAGGCTCTGGCAGTAGTGTCTATTCCTATGACAACTTTCGATCTCGAGTTTGTTCTTGCTTGCATTAAGCACTACAACTTGTCTACAAGATAAATTAGATCAGCTAATGGGAGAGTCATTTGCAACCTTAAGCCAAGGGACATCAAGAAGTGTTTTGCTATTCCTCCTCGCTTAGACAATTTCATTGTAGTCATTAAGGCTTGTGATAAGATATGGTATGAAGACAAAGAAAGATCCCAACGAAAAGTTGCTCAGAGATGGTTAAAAGTATAGAAGACCAACATTCCAAAGAAGGCTAGTTGTGGCGAGTTCAAGGATGAAGTTACTATTTTGATAACTTTGCTTAACCTGGTTACATGTCAGGAGGAGGCTAATATTTTCTGACCGTGGATGTTCTATGTCATATCTTGGATGATTGAGGGTAAAGAGCATTTTGATTGGGCCATGTTAATCAGCAAGTGCCTTCACCAGCAAATCACTAGATTCCTCAAAATCCATGAGTTTCACATGGTGCCTTATTTAGTCTACTTAATTGCATTCCAAGGAAATTTTAGACACTTGAAGACCAATGGAACTCTTGGTGTTCAACATGTTCATGAATATTACTCTCAATTAGAGTTATAAAAGGTTGGACACAATTTCAAAGTGGTGAATGATCACTTCTTCATGAAAACAGTCAGAGACCTCAAAAACAAAATGCACATTAGGGTTTCACGAGAGGAAAAATCAGCAATGGAAAGTTGGGTAGATTGGTTCATTCAATTCCCTACTTTCACATATATCCGAGTGTATGGTTACACTGGAGAACCTCCGATGCTACTGAGGTACCCATCAGACTAGGTCCTATTTATGGAGTTTCTAAGACAAGATCAGGAGGTTCACTCTTTTCTTTGCAGTCGACACAATCCAACATTCACCTTTCCTTTCAGATGGGGTATTTACAAATGCAACACGCTTGCTGATTGCAAGTTATTGATGAATGAGTTAGAAAAACTCAATCTCATGTTTCTCATCAAGAGGCATTCTTATGATCTTTTGGGTCATTATGCAGCTTGGTTGGAGTGAAGTGTTTCACATAGGACAAAACTTGAGGACTTTTGGGCCAACTATGAGGATGAATTTGAAGTACACTAATGTCATTACTAAAGAATTACTATTGCTCAACTCGCTGATTTCCTATCAAAGGAATTTGAGGGTTTATCAGATGATAATGAAAGAGGTGTTGCTTAGTTCATTCATCAAAGATCAAGTCGCTCACTAGCCACTTCACCAACTAGATTAGTATGCCAAGGAGAGTACTTCAATTGAGGATGTGTCAAAGATAGTTATCAAAACTAGCATGCACTTCTTGTAGAGTAAGAGAAGGTGCAAGATAGTTCCAATCATAGAGCCACCAGTAGGGTTTTCCTCACTATCTTCTACTTGAAGGTCAAGGCCTCGAGTTAAGGTTATCTTGAAGCCACCTGAAGGTGTTAGAGTTGGTGGGAATACAAAGGGGAGAAGTACTAGCAAACAGAAGAAAAAATAGGTTGAAAGAGCGCCTAAAGTTCCAATGGAGATAGTCATACAAGATGAGGTAGATTCATCATCTCCTAGTGCACCATTTTCACCACATTCACCCCCCATTGATATAGATTTGGAGCTAGAATCATCAGTTCGACTAGCCTCAATGTCAGTGTATCCATCAGAGGTTGATACAAAAATAGTAATCTCTCCTTGATAAGATAACGTTGTTCATTCATGTTGGCTCGAGAGGTCCTTGGGAAGATAGAGGCAAGAGCCTTCATATAAGCTTGATTTGTCTAAGTTTTATGATCCTTATCAAGAGAGGGAAAACAAGAAAATCAAGAAGCAGGTGCACATTGAGAAAACTTTGGAAGTAGAGATCATCATTGAAGTTGCTACACCACTAGAGGGTAAGAGCCTGGATGAAGTTGAAGTTGGTGATTTCACCTTTGTCAAAGAAAATCTTGGTAGGAGCACTAGAGAAATGAATGTGAGCCTCTTCAGGGTTGTCACAAGTAATCTTGAAGAGTGCATCATGAAGGACGAAGAGGATAAAGCTCTTCTTAAGGCTGAAATCAAGCAACTCTGGTAGTATATTTCTAATCTTGTTCAAGAAGAGCACCTGGTCTTCCACGTCTTCAAGGGAAACCTATAGAACAATAGAAGTTGGATTAGTTAGTCAATCATGGAAAGCTCTTGGACAAATAGATTGAAGATTTCATTATTACAAGTTGACACCTCCTCATAGAGTTATATCGATTGAGGTATGATGCACATAATCTTCATCAAGGGATTCAATAGCCTGAGTTGATTGTAGCACAGGTCAAGGCAAAGGATCAGGTTCTCATATCTCAATTAGTAGTTGCATATGACACCATTGTAGAAGATGAGGATAAAAGTAAAGTTTTCATGTGGAGAGAACAACATCTCTTCAAAGTGGAAACATATGATAGAATCTCTACAAGGTTGGATGCACTCAAAGAACATGTTACCGCAACTCTCAAACTCATTGGTGAGTTTATCACTCAGATCCCCTGCAATTATCTTCTTGAGGATGCTACTTAAAGTGATCTTGAGGAAGCTTAGGCTGAGTTTGAGAAGCTTGTTTGTAACAATATAGATGGAGATCTTATGGTGTCCAAGTTGGATCACTTCTTAGTGATGACAAATAGTTTCAAAAAGGAAACTGAAGAGGTCAGAGAGTGCATGAGGCTGATCAAAGATGGTGAGAAGGAGTTGAATAGGTAGGTTATCATCATGGATAGCATAAAAGTGCCAGAGGAGGAGATAGTCAACCAGTTCTTGGACAAAGTGATAGCCCATGATGGTTTGGAGTAGTCAGTCAGTTGGAACCTGCAATTATTTCTAGGGATAGAGTCAAAAGCAGTAGTTAACTCGACATCAGTCTTGAGTTCTGATTGCTGATGTTATGCACACACATCTCATCCCTAGAGATATCTTCGTAGGAGTTTAGAATTTCAGTTAGGATTAGTTAACTGATGTTAGTTATCAGTTATATTTCATTTCAATAAGGATGTGCATGTTGCAGATGTCCAGTTTAGATTAGTCTTGTTTTAGTTAATTGATGGTAGTTTTCTAGTTAACTGTATAGTTTCCTTTATTTAGATTTAGCAATAAATTCTTGCATGCTTGCAAGACTAATTGTTGACTCAAGGTGATTTTAGGGTTCCCTACACCTTTGATGTCTATAAATAAGAGAAATTTTCTCTTTTGTAATTAACTTTTGCACATGATAGCATACATGTTGAGCAACCTTACCTATAGTATTAATATTCTATATCTATTCAAGAACTTTTATTGTGATAATAAATAGTTGAGCCACCTTACCTGAATGTTATTATTATGGTACTTGTTCACCTTAGATTAAATATAATTGTTGTTTTGATCATTTATTGTTATGCATGCTTTGATATATAATCTATTGTCCCAGTTATTATTTCATGTTGTGTTTAATAAGCTTTTTTTCATATCTACACTTTGGATAGGTGTCGTCATCTCCTTAGGAATTTAGAAGTGAAGCTTTTCGTTTGATGCAGTTCCAATAATCTTTATTTCAGCCTATGCCTCAGATAGGTGTCATCATCTCCTTGGAAATCTTGACTTAAATATCATCGTATAATCAATTCCTTGCTCCTAAGTCCTCATGCTCTGTTTCTTGAGGAAATAGAATAGTTTAGCATTTAGCTTAGTTGTAGTTAAAGATCTGTAAAACCAAAGAAAATCCTTAGCTACAATGTGTTTGGTTTCTTAACCTTGTGCCTCTTCCAGCTGAGTCAAAAAGATAGGAACTAGATTACTTTAATTTTTCACATATATTAGCACAAGAGGGAGCTTCCACTCCTAATTTGAAGAGAAGTCATTATGCACTATGCATAGCTGTTTGTTGCCAATATGCACTCCATAGGTGCGGATTGTAATGCCAACAATTTTTTGGCACCTACCATGGGGTACGAGGTAAGAAAAATTCAAGAAAGCTTCAATGATTTATGTCACGGGAATGACCATTTGGTGTCCTACTGCTCTAGTTCATCAACTAGGACTTACTACAACCATCATATAGATGAATTTTGTACACATTGAAGTGGAGCAATCAGATATCATTAGTAGCTTGTGTAGTTTTATCTTTGAAAGTCATACATCAAATACTTAGTGGAGGAATGCAACTACTACTCTGTACATAAAAGAAGAAAGAGTAGATCTTGTAGCCGGTAGACTAGTTTTTCCACCACCTACATGGGCATAAAGAATCCTGGCATACCAAGTATACACAAGAAGGAGAAATAACCCTCTCTTTCAAGAAGAGACAATCTTTGAAGAGGTTCCTGAGAATTTCCTAGATGCAAGAGAAGAAGAATCTCCAGTCCTAGTTGAAGCAATGGGCGATAACAATAACAACAACAACAATGACAACGATGACAATGACAATGGCCAAAACACAAGGAATGTAAGACATCCAACTCCATTACCATGGGGTGACAATATCATACTATTGGCCTTAGCAGGACATCATGAACTACCTAAGGGATCGCAAAATCATTTTCCCTGATTCCACGGTGATGGGTCTCGACACCCTGATGAACACATCTCAACATTCACAATGGCTTGCTTTGTTTTGCATGTTTAACATGAAGAAATCTCCGTCTGTCTCTTTGTAGAGACCCTGGAGAACAACATTACAGATTGGTTCAACCATCTTGAACCAAGCATTATTACAAGTTGGGTAGACATGAGTGAAATATTCTTGGTGCGATTCAAGCCTGCCGAGGACAACCATCAATTATTTGCACAACTCTTGAACTCAAAGATGGAGCCTACTAAACTAATGAGGGAGTTCGTAGCAAGGTTTAACCACATTGTCACATTTCTTTCCCATACTCTCAATCCATTTGATGAGATTTTGATGAGTAGCTTCATCAACACACTACCATTAGAAATAGCCTTTTTCTTGAAGGGAATTCAAGGAATAGATCTACAACTTACACAAGAAGAAGCTATCAAGCTTGAAGATAACATGATCATGATAGGAAAGATGAAGAATGATTCAATCAGACCATTTGTTCAAGCACCTGTTGATCCACTTCTATAGAAGGTAGCTAATGAGGTGACTATCCTCAAAATATAGTTAGCCACTCAAGGGAAACAATCAATGCCCGCACCACCACCATATCAACCTCAACAGCCATATCAGCTGAAGAGGAATAACTTCCAGCCATTCAATAATTACAAGCCAAGGTTTCTACAAGGACAACTAAGGCAACCTGTAGAGAAGGCTATAGTCTATTGCACTTTTCATGATTCTGATGCACACACCAGAGTCAAATGTCTAGAAAATCAAAGGATGAATCAGCTCATGGGATTTGTTGATACTGCTCCAAGTACAATTTTAGGTTTTGTACCTTCACCAACTACACATTTTTTCTCACCACAAATGGACAACTTTGATGGAGACTCCACAATGAGATACTTTGACAGAGAACCCATTAATGAACAAGAAGAAGAATACTACCAATTCTCTACTGTGGTCAATAATGGGAACATCTCATCACCTATGTTTACACGTGTGCAACACTTCAAAGCACAAAAAGAAGAAGAGGAAAAGTGGAATACAAATGAAAATGGAAAGGAAGTGCCTTCCACTTCTAATCCCAAGTCTTCACAAGATAACACCATGCCAGTTGCTCAAGAACCCTCTTCAAAAAACTTCAACATTATGTCTTCCATGATGAAGATGAAGGTACACATCTCACAATTGGAGTATCTTCAGGATCATCTAGAGCAGTTGGAGAGAATCCTTAAGGTCATAAAGAAGAGGGACACAATCTAGCCTACACTACTAGAGTCATATGTGCTAGCAGAAGACAAGCCAAAACCATTCTATATATCTTTATATTTAGGGGGATTTAAACTAAGGAATTGTATCATAGATAGCATAGCTTTAGACAACGTTATGCCCTTATAGATCATGAATGCATTGGGACTTTTGTGCACCAAAACTCAAGAAAAATGTTACTCACTTGAGTCAAAGTTGGTGTCATTGGTTGGCCAATTGAAAGATGCACAAGTTAGGCTAGCATCTTGTCCTAAAAAAGAAGATTATGATGACTATCTTGGTAGCTAACAATCCAACCAACTATGGGATGTTACTCAGTAGGAGTTTTTGTAAAGACCTCAGAGGCAAGATTCAATTGGATTGGTCATTCACGACAATCCTGTTGAAGAATGGTAGTTTCAAGTTGGAACCTGAGGCCAAGTCAAGGTTTACAGTGGTAAGGTCCCAGGACCCACAAGAACAAGTGTTATATCAAGACACGGGTTTGGGCACATATGCTATGATGTCTAAAGCAACTGAAGAAAATCACAAGTTTTCACTTTCCATGACTACATCATATGAAGAATTAAAAGTGTGGACAATGTAGTTTGACGATAGTTGCTCAACATTTGGATCAGGAGTGGGAGTTGTGATCACTTCTCCTTAAGGTTGTCTATATCTGTTTGCATACCGATTGAAATTTGAATGCGCTAATACTATGGTGAAATACAAGACGCTTTTATTAGGTCTCAAGAATGTAAAGGATATGGGGATCAAGCTACTTAGAGTCGAAGGAGATGCAAAGTTGATTGTCAAACATATCAAAGATCATTTCCAGGTAAGAAATCAACACCTTTGATCCTACAGACAGAGGGTGTGGAATGCCATTAACTGGTTCGATACATCAACATAAAATACATTCCACATTTAGATAATAGTAGAGTTGATGCCCTCACAGTGTCTGTTGCTCTTTTCATGCCACATTCTAACTTTCGTCAGAATACATTTGCTATTGACCTGATCTACAGGCCAACTATTCCAAATAATTCAGACAACTGGAAAGTCTTTGATGACAATGATGACATTGTAGAATTTATCATCATGGAAGACAACTACAAAGAGTTATTCTTTGAAGGAAGTACTACTCCTTTTAAAGAATCACTCACTAAAGAATCTGGAGCTATAGATTCTGGGATCATACAATTGAAAGGAAATATAATTCTGAAGGGTCTAGTGTCTTTAGAGAACATTTTTGAATGGCATGACTGATACATTCAAGATCAAAGGATGCCAGGTGTTAATACTTCTGCTGAGAATTACCAAGTAAACATCAACACTAAAGACAAGCCTTGGCTTGTTAATCTGGGAAAGTGTTGTACTCCAGAAGAAGCTGAGAAGTTTATTGCCTTGTTCAAACAATGCAAGGATGTATTTTCCTAGTCCTACGAAGACTTGAAGGTCTTCACACCCATAGAATTATCACATACAATTCCTCTGAAGTTTGATGTCAAGCCTTTCAAGAAAAAAGAAAAGACATTATAATCCACAAATTCAAGATACTATCCATGCAGAGATTCAAAAGATGATGGTTTCAAAGATAATTTTTCCAATTCATCACTCACCTGGGTGTCTAACATAGTTATTGTATGCAAAAAGAATGGTGAGATCAAAATTTGCATGGATTTCAGGAATTTGAACCAATCATCCTTAAAAAACAATTACCCCTTACCAATCATGGAGCATACATTGCATATAGTCACCGGTTCGAAGATGCTATCACTTCTTGATGGTTTTTCCATATACAATCAAATTGTAGTGGTAGAGGAGGATCATATCAAGACAACTTTCACCATGCTGTGGGGAACATTTGCTTATGAAAGGATGCCTTTTGGACTTATCAATGCCGGCGTGACTTTTCAGAGGGCCATGGATTTAGCTTTTGGGGATCTCAGGAACAAGATAATAGTCATCTATCTTGATGACTTGATCATTTTCTCAGATAAACTGGAAGACCAATTTTCACACCTCGTGAAGGTGTTTGAGAGATGTAGGTATCATAAGATCTAATTGAATCCAAAGAAGACCATCTTTGTGGTGATAGAGGGAAAGCTACTTGGCCACATCATTTCCAAAGAGGGGACTAGAATTGACCTGAATCGAGTTGAATCAATTAAAAACATGTCTCTTCCAAATAACAAAACACAAGTGCACTCCTTTTTTGGTAAAGTCAACTTTATCAGGAGGTTTGTACTAGATTTTTTGGAGTTGACGAAGGAGATCTCAGCCATGATGAAAAAGATGCCCACTTTCATATGGACAAAAGAAGACAAACACGCCTTTATTAAAATCAAAGTAGCTATTGTTAACACACCAATGTTGGTTTGTCCTGACTTTGGGAAGGATTTTATCTTCTATTGTTATGCATCAAAACATACATTGTCTACTATATTGACTCATAAGCTTAGTGAAGAAGGGGAATCTCCAATTGTTTGCATGAGTGATAGTTTCAAGGATAGTGAATCATGCTATTCTCAAATTGATAAGAATGTGTATGATGTCATCAGAGTTGTCAAGGCTTTCAGGTTGTATATTTTGAATTCACATACAATAGTGTTTGTCACTAATCCAGGAGTAAAAAGTGTGCTAACTCAATAGTAGATGGGCACAAAAAGAGGAAACTGGATTGCAAAAGTTCAAGAATATGATCTCGAGATTAAGCCAACCAAACTTGTCCACAGGCAAGGTCTTTGTCGATATTTGGCAGGGTCCTATTTTTTGATTCTGTGGAGGAATGGTACACACCCTTGTGGTATTATTTAGCTTATGGAGAATGTCCATGTCACATGGAAAAATAGAAAAAGAGAAAATTGAAGCTGAAAGCACAAAATTTCATGCTTATCAATAATGTTTTGTACAAGTGTGGCCTTGACGAAACTTTCTTGTTATGCGTCGGGAGGAACCATCAACATAGATTGTTGGAAGCTTTTTACAGTCAAGCATGCGAAGGACATATTTTCATTGAGGGTCATTGCATTTAAGATCCTATGAGCATAGTTCTATTGGCCAACTATGTTTCATGACACATATGAATGGGTGTACAGGTGTCAAATGTGTTAGAAGTTTGCAGAAAAGTTAGATTGGAATATCTTCCACTCAGGCTAGTGATTAACAATGCTCCATTTTAGCAATGAGGTATGGATTTTGTAGGTCCTATCAACCCACATTCCAACAAGGGGCATGTTTATGTCCTTATAACCACAAATTATTTTACAAAATGGGTTGAAGAAGTTCCTACCAAATGAGCTACTTTTGAAGTTGTTTGTGACTTTCTGAAAGAGAACATCATTTCATGCTTCGGGGTGCCTCGTAAAATTGTGACTAATAATGCAACATTTTTCTCGCCAGAGGAGCTACTGGAGTTTTTTTTTGATCAAACATCATTTTGTCACACACATTAGATTATTATCCTTGGGGTAATGGACAAGCCGAGTCATTAAATAAGAACATAGTCACAATCACGTGTGGAAGCTGGTTGACTCAAATCAGTGGGCTTGGCACACAAAGTTATATGATGCTCTTTGGGCGGATAGAATCACT
This sequence comes from Sequoia sempervirens, assembly GCA_007258455.2. NCBI lineage: Eukaryota > Viridiplantae > Streptophyta > Pinopsida > Cupressales > Cupressaceae > Sequoia > Sequoia sempervirens. The sequence continues at coordinate 558,872,130 of VDFB02270651.1, read as the reverse complement.
CCTAAAAGTTCCATTGGAACCTCACCTTTTACACTTTTGTATGGTACAAAAGTAGTTATGTCCATCACATTGGAGTTGTTTTCCTTACAACTGGCATCTGCAATGGAGGATGAAGAATACAAAGATCTAATCAAGAAGCGGATGTTGTACCTGATGAAGCTTGAAGAGGAAAGGGTAGAGGTCATCCATAGAATCACTCAACATCAAGAGCGAGTGAAAAATATTTTTGATAAGAAGGCTTGTTAGAGAGACTTTGAGATCAAAGATCAAGTCCTACTATGGGACAAAAGGCATGAGCCTAAAGGAATGCACAACAAGTTTGATTCCTTGTGGCTAGGGCCCTTTTAGATCCATGAATCCATAGGGGGAATACATACATTCTCTTACATCAGGATGGAAGGCTCCTCCCGCTGCCATACAATGGGCAATATCTCAAACACTTCAACCCTCCAGGGGAGGAGTGAATTTTTGTAAATATTTTACTTTATGTTTTATCGTTATGTCGTAATGTGTTTCCCCGTTCAGTGAAGTTTTGTCATGTTTTAGGTGATTTTAAGTAGTCCTGTTTTAGGTGATTATTAGGAAAGTTTTTAATGTCATAGGTGATTAGGGAAAGTCCTAACTCCATGTGCCCAACTAATAAGTCACTGGTCTACAACAACATAGAGAATATTAGTTCTCCTACACTGTAAGTATCTGACATGGTCACCAGACAGAGCCTAATGTTGTACCCAAACCAATTTTTTTGCTTCATTAAGGCATTTTGCTAAAAATGGTCTAAACCTTGTAAAAATGATGTCAGAAGGCAATTTTTGGGTAAATCAAGTATGGGTTTTTAGTCAGTTTGATGTCAGGAAGATACTAGAAAAATTTGAAAAAAATGAAAAAAATGGTATCCAACACCCCTGCTTTTTGGTCAAAAACCCTAAAAATTGAAACTTGTCAGAATTGAATGAAAATGGTTTTGATTGGAATAATTTGCTTCTTGATCACAATGGTGGAGTCAGATTCAGTTAAAAGTTAGTTTAAGTTTGGTGGGTATTTTTCACTTTTTCAGGTGGAAAGTTAGGAGCTTTGAGGTCATCAATGGCATATGGCCAGAGACCAGGTGTCGACATCTAAGCCTAAAATTCTCAAATGAAGAATCTATGGTGAGATAAGTTCAAAATGGTGCTTCATCTCAGAGGGGATTTTTTGCCAGGATGAAAATCATCAAAAAATTTCAACTCTAGAGCAAAAGAGCCCTTGGAGGCCAAGGGCACACTAGATTTAAGTTTTAGGATTTTTCACTTCCAAGAAGACTTCTTAGGAATATTGTCAGCTTTGCAATGAGCCTACCAACCAGCCTAAAAGATCTATCTAACACCTAATATGGGACATTGAACAAGAAACGAGGGAGATGGAAAAATAACTAACACTGGAGTGAAAAGTGTGCCTCCTAGCCAAGGGCACACATCTTTTTGAGGGACCAGATGAAGGTTTTTGACCAAATTGTACCTAGGATGTTTGTCTCAAATTTGATCAAGGTTCACAATGAATATGTCAACAGGTTCATCTGAGTTGCTGAATTTCCAGAGTTAGGAGTCAAACATAAGGTCTAATCACGGTCAAAATCTCAAGGAAAAAGAAAAAGCACCCCTAGAGGCCAGAGGTACCCAAGGTTTTGGAGCCTTAAATGTTGTCTTTCTAGTGATCTCAAGTAATCATCCTATCTATGATGCTGCTAGCTTTCCGTTGCATACCTTAGTCAGGTCAGAGGACAAGTCAGCAACTTGTAGCCAAAGATTAAGTGGTTTTTTTGCCAGTTTGGAAAATAGTTGTCTGGGAACAAAAGTGCCCCTAGAGGCCAGGGGTGCCCTTGATTTTAACCCAGCAGATGATGTTATTTGGAAAATTATTCTCTAAGAACTCTTGTGCAGAATGGAGCTGACTCCACAACGAGCTTGTCACTTAGTTATGAAGTTTTGCTAAACGCCAAAGAACATGAGATGAAGGAAGGTCAAATCACCTTCCAAAATAATGAAAATTTGACTATCTGAAGCCAAAAGCTCCCTTGGAGGCCAGGGGCGCCCTGAATTTTGAAGCCTTAAATCTCAGAATTAGGCTTTGCAGCCTCAAGGAGTTTCTTGTTAGTTTTGATCCTCTCTTTAATGAAACTGTCAGCTAGTCTTCTGGACACATCAGTCAATCAAAATTAGTGGTCGAACATGGGCTTCAGTGAGGTTTGTGAAATACAATTTTCAAGAAAATTTCTAACTTTCGAAAAGTGACGCCTAGAATCAAAGTTTGAATTTTTGACTCAAGTGCATGAAGCACCCTATAAAGGTGGAGATTGTGAACTAAGATTAAATATTATTTAATTCTTAGTTGGTCGACTTCAACTGAATTTAATTTTTCTTGCAAAAGAGGTGATTTATTTTTTCATGAATTGTTAACTGAATTTGGTCCAATTAGAAGTCAATTCTCTATTTAGGGCGAATTTCCCAAGCAATTAACTAAGTTTGGAGGTCCAATCAAAGGATGCCATACATTTTTGAGGTCCAATTAGGGTGGCACCTAAGTTTAATGCAATTTGTGACACCTTTACTCTTGAATTTATTTATTTAAGTCATATTGGCATCCATTATTCTCATAACAAGTGCAAGCAAACACAATTTTCTTGAGCAAACGAAGATCTGAAGGTGCTTCAAGCAATATTTTTCAGTCTTCTTCGTAGTGCCAGTTCCAGATTGTTTAGAAGATAGATTTTCCAGACTTCATTTTTTGAGTGCATGTAGACTCCATCGAATCCAGTTCAAGCATAGGCGACTTTTTGAGGAAGAATAGTAACTTCTATTTTCTATCTCAAATTCTTATATTATTGTCTTAGGTTTTCTCTCGCATGTCAAAGTAATCGGAAATTTTTTTAGAATTTGATCATCTGGGTTCACATATTTCAACGACATCAACAAAACCCATGTCTTAGATTTTTTTGAGAAAATTTCCCCATTGCTTCCATTCTGAAGCACTGTGCTTTTTTTAGAAGATTCCTTTGTATGTGGGCCAAGAACACATATTTTCCAAAATCGAATCATCTGGGTTGCCTTAGAATTCCATTATAGGTACAAAACCCATGTTCTATATTTTCTCAGGAAAAATTGCCCTGGGAAGCTCTAAAACCCCTACAATTCTTGACTGAAAAGCCTTTGCATGCTTGGCTAAAACTCATAGTTTTGAATTTCTAATGATCTAGGTTTGCTTAGAATTCAATTCTCTACAAAACCCACGTTTTAGAAAAATTCTAAATTGTTTTCCCGCGATTGGTTATTTTTAGCCTCATCTAGAGCTTTTTTAGCTTTTTCTAAAAGTTGTCCGAGCATACTCGACTTTATAGTAAAAAATCCATATTTTCAAAATGCAATTCAACCCCATAGATTACAAGGCCAAATCGGTCTTGGTGCACAAATTTTTGAAAACCTTAGACATAGACTTGGGTTATGTCTATCCAGTGGTCAAACTGAGCACATTGGAAGGTACGAGAAGCACTACAATCAAGAATCTTGAGTGTTACAGGTTCCTAGCAGCAACATCTATTCCTATCACGGATTTTGATCTTGAGTTCAATCTTGCTTGCATTAAGCACTACGACTCATCTAAAAGACAAATCAGATCAGTTGATGGGAGAGTCATTTGCAGGCTTAAGCCGAGGGACATTGAGAAGTGTTTTGTGATTCCTCCTTGCTTAGACAATTTCATTGTAGTCATTGAGGCTTGTGATAAGATATGGTATGAAGACAAAGAAATATACCAGTGAAAAGTTTCTCAAAGATGGTTAAAAGTATAGAAGACCAACATGCCAAAGAAGGTTGGTCATGGCAAGTTCAAGGATGAAGTTGCTATTTTGATAACTTTGCTTAACCAGGTTACATGCTAGGAGGAGGCTAATATTTTCTGACTGTGGATGTTCTATGTCATTTCTTAGATCATCGATGGTAAATAGAATTTTGATTGGGCCATGTTAATCAGCTAGTAAAAGGACTGAGTTCTCATATCTCAGTTTGTAGTTACATATGATGCCATTGTAGAAGATGAGGATGAAAGGGAAGTTTTCATGTGGAGAGAACAACATCTCCTCAAAGTCGAAACATATGATAAATCTCTACAAGGTTGGATGCACTCAAAGAACATGTTACTGCGGCTCTCAAACTCATTAGTGAGTTTATCACTCAGATCCCTTGCCATTATCTTCTTGAGGATGGTACTTACAATAATCTTGAGTCAGTTCAAGATGAGTTTGAAAAATTTGTACATGACATTCTAGATGGAGATCCTATGGCGTCCAAGTTGGATCAATTCTTGGTGATGACAACTAGTTTTAAAAAGGAAACTAAAGAGGTCAGAGAATGCATGAGGTTGATCAAAGATGGTGAGAAGGAGTTGAACAAGTGGGTTATCATCGTGGATAGTGTCAAAGTGCCAAAGGAGGAGACAACCAACCAGTTCCTAGACGAGGTGTAACCCATGATGGCTTGGAGTAGTCAGTCAGTTGGAACTTGCAGTTTCTAAGGATAGAGTCAAAAGTAATAGTTAACTTGACATTAGTCTTGAGTTCTAATTGCTGATTTTATGCACACACATCTCATCCTTGGAGATATCTTCACATGAGTTTAGAATTTTAGTTAGGATCAGTTAATTGATGTTAGTTATTAGTTATCTTTCATTTCAATAAGGATGTGCATGTTCACATGTCTAGTTTAGTTTAGTCTTGTTTCAGTTAACTGATGGTTGTTTTCCAGTCAACTGTATAGTTTCCTTTATTTAGATTTAGAAATAAATTCTTGTGTAGACACATAAAAATGACCTAGGCCTGCAAGTTCTATTGTCGTCACATTTCTTCTTAGCATAATTAAAATATTTAATTATGTCCTATAGTCCACTTTCAAATATTAATTAAATAATTTTTAATTATTTAATTAATTCATGTCTTTTATTCTTCTTGATTATTTAAATAAATAAATTATATTTGTTTATTTAAATACGTCACTAATTCTCTAATGTCTTTCCATAATTAAATAAATTCCTAATTTTTTTTTTATCTTGGTCCATTAATTCTTCCTGATTATTTAAATAAATAAACTTTATTTATTTATTTAAATATGTCATTAATTCTAAATGTCCTCTTATAATTAAATAAATTCTTTAATTTATTTCATTATTATCCACCTTGGCATTTTCCCAATTTTAAATAAAATTATTTATTTAAAATGGTCCCACTTTCTAATTTTCCCTCTTTTAGTAAATAATTCAAATTAATTATTTACCGTCACATGACCCCACCTTTTTAAATTAAATTGATTTTTAATTCAAAATATCCTTTTTCTTCCATAAATCAAGTAATTTTTAATATTATTTGATTTTTCAGCTCTCTTTTTTTGTGTCATTCTTATCTCCTTGTCACATGCATTTGCAACCCTTGATTTTATTTTCTCAAATCAAATCTTGTCCACTCATTTCAAATTTTCCCTAATATTTCCCTAACCCTAGTTGTGGGTTGTCATATTGAATCTTGTCCATTGATTCTAGGGCATTTGTCAATCTTCATGTTGGTTGTTTTTTTTATGCAGACTAGGTTGGTCTCCCACTCTACTTATGGAGTAGCCATCTCCAGTCAAGGGGAGTTCGGAGGACCTAGACCAACTGACAAGATCAAAAGATCTTCTGCACTTTAGGCTCTACAGAACCAGGGCGGGTATACCCACACAATGCCTTAAAGGAGACTAGACATTGCTTTTTATAGTAGATGACTCATGATACCAAGTGTTGTGAACATCAAATAGGGCAAGATTCTCAATTACAAAACACTTGAAGCAACAAGGAGGTAGGACAAGACATCAAGCAAAATATATTCAATGATTTATATGAATTGAGGTTTCTGAGAGGGACCAGGCTGCAGGACAGATCAGTGCCTAGTTTTGGGCCACAAAGTCAAACAAAAAAGATGGAATTCATCTGTAAACATGACTCAATCAGTGGATTTTTTTTTGCTAATGCCTTACATCAGCTATCAGTGCCTTACACTGACAATCCGGCTCTTGTATCAACAAGACTATTCTTACCAAATCCAACCTGCAAACAAGTAATCACTGCTATCTATTCAAAGGATTTAACTACTTCCTTGAAGCAGACCTATCAACAAATAACACAGTCCCATGAAGTATGAGAAGATTAACAAAAAAACCTTATGCATTTATTCAAATGATTAAAAGCCTACAAATGTGGAGACAATCTGATGATATGCATGAAAGATAAGCATCTTCATGTATTCCTGCTTAACTGATTGAATTTACAGAGGAATTCAACATTACAGTTTATAGACTCAAAATGACCTAAGACCAAACCCTAATCTATCCCAGGCCAATCCCAGAACTTAGAAAAATGGAACTGAACCAAGGGAGCCAAACCCAAGGGACCGAACCCTTCACACTGGCCATGAAATCTCCCTTTATAGGAATAGGGAGAGCAACAAGCAACCGGCTAGGGTGACTTTACATGTCATCAGGTGACTAGGACAAACCCTAAATAGCACGCAGGCTGAGTCACCAGTCCACCACCAACATCAGGACTACATTGAATGTTCACATCAAGTGAATCTATGAGAAAGCTCGATGTAGATCTGATTAGGTCAAATATGGCAGGACAGACATGGGTGACCCTGGCAACCAGAACAAGTCTATCAACCAACATCAAATCAGCCCAAGAATCCGCACGCCCATACCTCTGAACACGCCATCCCGTTCTTAGAGTCGCCATGAATGCAAATTTGGTAGATCTAGCGACCCTCCATCTACCACCATCAAGTCTCAGTTCTTAGGTCTTTGCGCGCAAACACCTTTGAAACTTTGATTGCGTGAAAATGAATATCAGCTGTCGATCAACAGTGATCGGGTAGCTGTCTTTTAAAATCTCCATTAGCCGTTGAACCAAGCCACCACATATGATCCTGTGCCCACTGATGATCATATGCTAGTCATCTGGGGACCGTTGATCTCTGTTTAAATGTATGCACTGCTATGTGAGTTTGGAGGTGGGGTCCATGTGACACGTGGCGGGTGGACACTCTCCTTGCAGAGCATAAAGATCAGGCAAGTCACATGAGCACTCAGGTGATGGCTGTCAGATCATAATGATGGTTGCCTGCAGACCATTGATCTATGTTGGGAGGAACAAGGGCTCCACCATCGGCAAAACATAAAGAGGTCGAGGAGACCTCTCAACAAAGTCACCGCAGCCAAAAGGGAGTCACACGGAAGGGTAACATAATTGGCGAGACACGGAGGGTTCGGGGAGACATCTCCCCAACACATCGAGTAGGGACCACCAAACAAAAGACCACAGAGAGACATCACAAAGTTGCCAAGAGATTACAACAAAACCAAAAAGTCATATCGAGAGCATGGCGGGGTCGGTGTAACAAAATGAAGTCGGCCATACTGCAAGACTTCATAGCGAAGAGAAGCCAACGCTCACCCAAAGGTCTCCACACTCGGTGAGATGTCACAGCGAAAAGAAATGTCTTGCCGACTGAAAACCTTAGTCAGCAATTCGGTGGACTAGGCTAGGAAAGCATTTCATGGTAACCATCAGGTAACTTTTTCATCGTGGCCGTTGATTATCAACACGTGCACAAAGGAAGTCATATTAGTAGCTCAGCCATTAACTTGGGAGGACTTCAACATTGGGGAAAGTCACACCGAGAACCAAAGGGGCTGCCACAGTCAGCAAGACAAGCAGGGATCGGGGAGACATCTCCCTGACAAAACCAACACAGGCCAAGAAGATAAGGCCTCGGGGAGACAAGCAGGGGTCACCAAGATGTCACCCCGAGAGCCAAAAGTCACGCCAAAGTAGAAGTGGGGCCGGTGAAAGCGGTAACAAGGGGCCGGTAACGAATGAAAAATGGGGCTCGAGGGAACCGTAAGTGAAGAGCGAACCAGGCGGACAGGTCAATGAATAAAAAGACCAGCGGAACAGGAACCAGACCAAGGCGGAGCCGGAACCAAGAAAGAGAAGGAGTCAAAGCCAGAGCGGGGAACAAAAAGGAACAAAAGAGACCGAGACCAAAAACCATCCCGCTCTCGCCTCCACAAAAGACTGTGGAGGTGAAGCCAGAACTAACACGAGACAGAGAAGCCACGAGGCTAGGAGCAGGATAAAACCCGGAACAGGAAACCTGAAAAAGGTTCCAAAATCGATTCTCGTTCCGATCTCGCGCCCGCCAAAGGAAACCAAAAACAAAGACAACCGAAGACGTGGAGTCGGGGCCAGAATGGAACCCAAAAGAGAAACCAAAGGCCAAAATATAGATTTTGATTCCATTTCGGTTCCACCCCTGCTAGACAAAGAAAAGAAAAGAAAGATCTAGCCATCCGGGACATGAACACTTAGCACGCTGAGCTCAACCCTGATGGGAGCCCATTTACCCCACGTGCCAAAAAGATAGAAAAATCCCTAGCTAAAGATTTATCAGGGAAATCAAAGGCAAACAACTGGAAAATGAGAGACAACCAAAATAGGTACTAACACTTCAATCTTGGCCATTCATCCAAAATTGAATTTTCTATAAAATGACTATTTTGGTCTCATTTGCACATCTCTTGCAATCTCATGACATCTTAGCTCTTGCAATCTTGTCTTAGGAATACTTCACATCTTTTGGGATTTTGGCATACTTTAGGCATATTTCATAGTTGCTTACTAGTTACATAGTGCATAGTGTAGCATTTGTGATCAAATCCTTCAACATTTGCTTCGGTCTTGGCATAGTCATAGATTGCTCACAAAAAAATTGAGGGAAAACTACATATTGCAGCAAATAGAAAAGGTATAATGGAAGTCAATCATGGAGGTTGAAGACACAAGATGATATCTTTCTTTGTTTTCATGTTTTTCCTCCTTTGTGCTTCATTATTTACTTTGGGTTTTATTCATTTAGCTACTAATCTACTAACCTAAATATTTCCCTTAGTTACATTGGTGAACCCGATGCCAAAATTGTGATTTTTGCAGGTTTTCGTATGACTTTTTGTGTTTTTGCAAGTACAGTTACAAAATGCCACATTTACAATTTTTTGATCCACAAATATTCTGTCACGATGAATTTTCTCTTTAGAGTGACACATCTACCATCCCGAGATGCATTTTACTGATAGAAAGTCGCAATTGCTTTGCTGCAATGCATCCAAGAACTCGAATGATGCATTTGCATATCGACGCATCTGACTAGTAAATTCTAGTGTATGGACCTAAGACACATTTTCTTTGTAGAGTGATGCATTTGACTGGTAAAATTTTCTTTTTGGATTTTACAGAATTTTTCCAGATTTCTATTTCACATTTTGTAGCTTAGAGGTTTTTGGGTTACTAATTTTTTGTTTTCAGCTTGTGGTGAGGAGTCTAACCTTGTTTTTTTGATTTTATTGTCACATTTCCAATTCCTTAAGCAAACAATCAACAAACAACAAATCACATTTCACATTCATATGGTTAAAATTTACATGCATTCTCATGTCATGGGCTTAAAATGAACACAATCATGCATTGAAACTCATATGGTTAAAATGAACATGCATTCTCATGTCATGGGTTTAAAATGAACTTTGTCTTTCACATTTCAAGTTAAACATTTAAAAAGAACAAAGTGTCTTAAGTTTCTATCTCACATTATAGTTTTGGTAAATAAAATTCACAAGTGTCTTCAATTTTGTGTCACCCAGATTCAATAATAGAAGTATCCTCTCCCCTTGCACACTTGTGTGATCCTGGGTGCAAGAGAAACTATTATTGACTCTAGGAATTGGGCCTTCCTTGGTGGGAAAATGTACTCACCCAAAGGCGACTCAAACTGGCAACAAAGCTCTTTAGCTGAGCTACCCTTGACCGGTATATAAATGTGAATCCTAATGGAAAAATTAGGATTTTGAGTGCGAATGTGTCACATGGACAAGTGAACTCCCCTAAACCATGTTGAGCATAACCTCTTTAGGCTGGAGTTCCTCCTTATCGGAGCTAATCTTTCCCCATGTGTGGCCACTCAAACAGGGGTCCCAAACTAAAAACCTTTGTGTAGTTGCCAAAATCCCACCTATTTGCTAGCACAACAACAGTCATTGTGAAGGCATCCGCATTCTCACAGTTCTTAGTAGAGGTGATCAGCCTACCATGGGAGATTTATGGGGGTTGGAAGCTTTGTTGACCTAAGAAGTGAGTGCACTGTAAGGGGGAGCCCATGTGGCCAAGCTTCTGGATTCATCTGCTAAGAATAAGTGTGGTTGGGGAAACCCATGTGGAATTTAGCAAATATTGTCCTTGCCTAACCTAGGATTGTGATTGTCTTCATTGTGCATGTTTTCCAATTTTCAAAGACAAGATATTGTGATTTCCAAGTGTTCTATGAAGACATTGAGACAAACAAACACCTTTCACAAATCTAGAAATGATCATTCAACTTGAAACAATTTAGAATTTTTTCAAAATTGCAAACAAACTAGACTCATTCTGCTTCAACGCATTCACTATATTGCACCACATTTGACACTTCCTAAAACACATTCACTCTGATAAGCCGCATTCTCTATTTTGTGCAATGCACTTTCCTGTCCTGCATTTTATTTGCTTAATAGAACACCGCATTTGCTTCCTTGAGCCACATTCATGACCTGAAAAGCTACATTTGTTGAAATTGTGACAAATCTTCCAAACTACAACGCATTTGTGACCTGAAACGACACATTTGCCTAGAAAAAACAAAAACATTGTTGTAGTCTAAAACCCAAGACCAAACTTGTCCAATATGATATCAAACATCTTTTTCCAGCAGCCTCTATCAAAAACTAGAAATAAAATTGCTCAAATCATCCATTATTTGCATCTTTAGCTTGCATTTACCCATAGGTCCAAACTTGCAAAATTTTTAGTTGCATCCTTAGAGTCCATTACCTTCATTTTCAGCCATAAACTAGTCCTTAGGTCCTCATTTCATTTGCAGATTTTGGATTAGGAAACCTTACCATACTTTGCAAAATCATTGCCTTCAAGAGTAGGTTGTCATTGGACTTAGTCAACATCATTTCTTTTAGTCATTGTCCTTTTTGTGAGACTTTCCAACTCAAAAGTCTAGTTAGGAAACCTCACTTTGTCATCTTATCATTGTTGGAAAGAGACACTGCAAATGTTTTTTGGTGTTTTCATTGATGGCAACCCTTGTTAGCCAGTCAATCTGCACATATTACAATTTTCTCATACCGGCAAACAGATTGAATATCAATAGTTATCTATTTAGTTAGAATAGAGCATCTCGTAACTTTGTGTTCTTCGATTCATATGCAGATCTTCTGTTATTATTTTATGTTGTGGATCTCAGGGAGTATTGTTTGATGGATAATATGTGTTATCTATAAATCTTGGTGCCTCGTATCAATTTTGGTGGAAGTTAGAAGGTCCAGTGAACTAATTTCCTATTTATCAGTATATGGAAGCCAACTTGGTGAATATGGTGTGTCGTGGATATTTGAGGGATTATTGTTTAATTATTTTTGTGTTCTCACTATGTTGTGGCTGACTCTTAAGGATGCACATTGAATGTTATGAATACTTTAAGCCGATAGTTTGTGAATATTTCTTATTTTATTGAGACCAACTTGAAGTGATTGAATTCTTCATGGTAGATATATATAAGTGTCGATTATATCATTTTGGTATGTGTGTTCGATGTGAGTTAATGTATGTTGTGAATGTTAGAAGGTCAATAAAGTGATTATGCACATTTTCACTTGTGCATTAAGGATTTTTGGTGCAAATTGAAGTAGAATAGAGCAGAAGAGTAGAATTAGTCAGAAGGTCTTGATTTCGATTGTTGAACCTAACCGGAATTCTAATCAGGAATTTGTAGATGCTACTCTATCAGTTCAAATCCTTGGAAGTATTCCAAACTTTTTTAAGGAAATGAGCCTTTTTGTTTTTAGCAGTGAGCTCTAGGCAGTGTGCCTGAATGCAAGTGCATTCCCATTTGTAATCCTTTCTTTTGAGTATGCTCAGAACAATATTGTGGATTGAACTCCACCATGGTTTTTCCCCTAACAGGGTTTCCATGTAAAAAATATGTGTTATGGTGTTATGGTTATTTTTCTTATGTGCATGCATCTTTATTTTGATTGAATGTTATCAACACTTTAAGAATCAAATTAATAAAGTTAGAATTTGCACAACACTAATTGACCCCCCCTCTCAGTGTTGCTTGACTCCAACAATTGGTATCAAAGCTCAGTTCCTCAGAAGAAGCTTAAAAGCTTGGGGAAGATCTTGGAAATAGATTCAAGCAGTCTTCAACAACAACTTATGGTGGCCCTAGATGATCTTGATCAGGAAAAATCAGAAGTCTGAGAATTACAAGAAAATATCATGAATGCTGAGAGATTCATTGAGTCATTGAAAGAAAAAATCAACAAGTCCAGGGAGAAGAGAAGGGAACTCTATGACCAGATCAAGCATGAAGATATTAAATGCATTGTAAATGAACAACTGAGTCAAACCCTAAAGGAAAAGACATAAGAATTTGAAAAGCTTTCCAGGGATAATACAGTTCAGAAAAACTTTCCCAATCCCTGAAAGAGAAATATGAAGAATGTAATTGAATTATTGATGGATTCATTTAGTTGGAACTAGAGTTAGAACAAACCAAACACAATGAGGAAGAGCTTGAAAATTACATTGTTGATCTTAGAGATGAACTTGCTACAACAAATGAATTCAAGGAGAAGTTCAAGATTAGCTCAGCCAAGCTTGATGAACTAATTAAAAGTCAGAGGACTGATGGTGACAAGCAAGGTCTTGGATATGAAGGAGAAATTTCCAGATCTAGACAAGGACAAAGGAGGTTTTGAAAAGGAAATCAGATGAACAACACTGGAAGGTATCCAGTAAGACAACCTAATTCTCAAAAATTTAATGGTATTTGTTATGTTTGAAATAAATTTGGTCATATGGTAGCTCAATGCAGAAGTAGAATGAATTCAAATGGTCCATCATTCTCTGATCAATGCTTTAATTGTAACAAGTATGGTCATAAGTAAAATGAATGCATAAATGTGATGAACAACTTTTATAGATATGTTAGATGTTATACATGCAATAGATTTGGCCATATTGCTAACCAGTCCAAATCAAGAGAAATACAGTGGAACAACTGGTTTGGACAAAGAAATATGGTGTGCTATAATTGCAAAAAAACTGGTCATATTGCTAGATTCTACAAAAGAGGTCTGGTAAATCAGAGAAGAAACATGCAGAATGATGAAAAAGGAAAAGGAAAAGTCACTACAGATCAGATCAGGAATCAAATGAAGAAGACATGGGTAAAGAAGAGTCCCTCTATTGTAGGAAATGAGCCAACACCCAAATCAACTTCTGGTAATTCGTCCAGGAATTAGGTTGAGGCCTCTAGCCTAGGGGGAACTGTCAAGAAAATATTTCAAACCCCCTGTAGGTGATCGACACTAGGATGTGGATGAGTTTAGTGATTGCATTAATGATCTATAGATGCTTTTCAACAACTAGAGAAATTATTTATGCAGAATTGAAGGTCCTCAGAAGAGTTATCTTTTATAGTGTATGGAAACAGGGTATCCGGATGAGTTAGGGAAAAATCATTTATTGCGTCAAAAGGTTAGGTGTGTGAATGATAAAAGATTATTTCTATCTTTCATTTTGTCACTTTACATTTTGAGAAGAATAAGTTTGAGGAGATCAGAAGCAAACTTTGTTGAAATTTGGTGAGAATTCAAGTGTGAAGGCGATTGGAAGTTCAAACCCTAATCTGGCTAAAAGGTATTTTTCGGGAAAACTTGTAAACCTGTGAATTTGTAAAAATGGCTACTCCATTGGTAGTTGAAGTCAAGGATAGGCCCTATCCAAAGTTTAAATGGCATCCTTTCAAGTCCATTGAGACTGAGCCCTTAGGTGCATTTTCATCTATTCCGTACGACGTTTTGCACATTGAAGATATTAGGGCATACATTCATGCCAATATTGAGGATTTAGGAAGCTCACAGTTGCTAAATTTTTATTCCAAACACATTGTTGGAGAGGATTTGTGTTAATCCCAAATTCAAAACCCTAGAGGAAAAGAAATTCACGTAGATTGTGAAATTTCCTGTATTTGATGAAAGCGAATGGGTCTGGTACATCTTGAGTCGAGTTCATGCAAAATTCATGTGGTTAAATCAACCCTTCAAAATTACAAAAGGGGCTATAAGTGTTTCCATAGGTTTAAATTCCTCCAGTGGATTGTCGATTTTGAAGTTTGTGAAGAATCAAACCGTCATTGATGCAATTGGTTCAATATTTGATAGAAGAGTGATGAAAATTGATAACATCATTGATGTGGGTGTGAAGTTTGCTTCAATGGTCATTGGTTATGAGATATATCACTTCAGCTGAGAAAATTTTGTATCTGGTACAACCATATATGTAGCCTATCAAATGGTAAAGGAGAATGCAGAGTATGATTTGCGTGAATTGCTTCGAAGTCACCTTATGGAGAATCATGGCAAGATAAAGAAAGACAACAAAAATTATTTTAAATACGGTAATCTATTATTGTGTCTATTCTTTTAGTTCATGGGTGAAGTTCCAAGAATAGGGACAGTGCATTGGAAAAGAGATAAGTTTGTTGTTGTTCAGATTAGAGACATGTTATTCGGCCTTGGTGATTTGCAAGCCAAGAAAATTGCAATTTGGGGATATCTCAAAAAAAATTAGAATGTAATGCAAGCAAGGGAAAGAATTCCCACTTCTATTGTGGAGAAGTATAAGGATACAATTTGTTTTATGGTGGATATTGATTAGTGCCTGATGGAAGTGGCAGAACTTGGAACCGTTTAGATTATTCCTATGGGTTATGAAGTTGAGGAGAGAATCTTGGAGCTATATGCACATCTGTTAAGTAAGCCTGTGGATTTGTCTGAAGAAAGGTTTGGAACATATGCAGAGAAGGATATGCAAGTCCATGAAAAATTGAAGAAACCCATGATAGTTTGGAGAGTGAGGAAAGAAGTGGAAGTCTTTGCAGAGAGCATGGGCATACTTACAAAAGCTATAAGAGAAGCAAGAAGGAAAAGAGAAAAAGTTGAAAGTGAAAAAGGAAAAGAGCTTGCTAAAATTGAATCTGATAGTTTGACAACATCCTCTACTCGAACTAGATCAACAAGGAGCTCAACATCCCTATCTGGTCATGCAAAGAAATCAGCCCCTGCAAAAGCTCAAGTTAAGGAATCCAGTAAAAGGAAGAAGGATAAGAGAACAAGAGTGTATAAATTTGTTTCAGGAGATGAAGAGATAGAGTCTGATGAAGAAGTTAGAGAAATAAAGCATATGAGCACCCCTGCTGCAACTACAATCAAGCCCTCTAGTGAAGAGAAGAAAGAAAAGAAGAATATGAAGCCTAACAAATCTAGTATGTCAGTAGAGGAAGTTGAAAGAGGTATAATTAAGGATGGAAATATTAACCCTCTGTGTGAAGTGTATGGTACCTTTGATTTTGTTGGTCAAAGAGTCCTTGAGGAAGCTACAATATAGTATTTATGGACAATTTCAATATGACTCTTGTTGAGATAATGGCACAGTTGCCCAAGGAATTGTATGATGTTTTGGAGATGAGAAGAGTTAGTGCTAAAACTGAAGAAGAGCATCTGAGAGAATGGGTTCTTGCAAATATATGTCTGGTAATTCCTATAGAGGAGATGAAGTCAATCCTAAAAGAAGAAAAAAGAGATTTCAAAAGCAAAACAAGAATAAACAAGCTTATGTTGGGTAAGACTGAGGAAGTAGAAAAATAAATAGAAAATATTCTGAAGAAAGTTCTATTAAAGAACATAATTGATATTGTTTTTGAAGAAGAGCATGTGGAAGATATTTCATTTGGTCTGGTAAATGAAGAGGTTACAATTGAGGATACTCAGATTCCTCATGAAGTGCATGATTCAGAAGAACCTATGGAGACCAAAACTCCTAAAATTGTATCTGTTGAAGGAAAGGAGATATCAGTTGAAGAAGTTGATGTTCTAGATGACAAGAAAAAGTATGTGGTTGAGGAGCTAGTGCTCGAGGAAAAGAAGGTTGAAGTTAAAGGAGTTCTAGTAGGTAAGAGACATTGCAGAGGTAGTGATGAAGTTTCTAGAAGAGGAAAAGGATGAATTTTATTTTGAGTTGGGAAATGCTCAATTCATTTGTCTACCTTGTCCCCAATTCATAAAATGAAAGTCACATCATTTGCACAAGCTAAGGCTTGGGAAAAATTCTGAAGTCTCACATTGAGGACAGTGAATTATTGAATCTTGCATCGAGTATTCTAGAGAAGATCATGCCTACACATGTTAAAGATCCATTTGGTTCTTCCTCCGGTGAGCTCAAGAAACTTATAAATTCTGTAAGTACTCATTTTGAGTCACTTGAGAAGTCAGCTCTGGTGAAAGTGTAGAAGGAGTTTGATGCCAAAAAGTTTAGTAGATTAAAAGGATTGATAGCTAATGATAAATATTTGTTAGCTACCTATGTGAAAAATGTTCAAAGTGCATTATTAGAAGGTGGAAGGATTCATAAGTTGTGTTTGTCTCTATCCAAACTTACTGAGGAAAATGTTCAAAGTGCATTATTAGAAGGTGGAAGGATTCATAAGTTGTGTTTGTCTCTATCCAAACTTACTGAGGAAAATGAGAAGAAGGTTAAGGATTATGAAAAGGATTTAGTTGCTATTTCTGATGCTTTTGATCCTTTAACCATTTCTATTGGAGAGCAAGAAGGTCAAGTTATATCCTTACTTGACAAAATATAGAGTCTGCAATGTGATAATGACAAAATTGTGGAAAGAGCAGGTGAACTTAGAGGGATAATTGATCCAAAGATGGAGACCATGTTGAATACTTTGAAAGAAGCACAAGATGCTATGGAGGTTAGTGATCTGGTGAATCTTGAATCTGCAGAAGTGCAATCTTATTTACTCTTTGGTCACATCACTATTCTAGAAAGTCTCAAGAAGTGTTGGGACACAAGCTTGAACCTGTTAAAGACAAATTTTGCAGATATTTTCAAGTTTGTGTAAGTTGTTTGAAACAAAGTCTGTACATATGCAGTTTTGAAGTTTCTATTTGATTATAGGAGTTTTGTATATGGATTCCCCATGTTTTCCATTGATGTCAAAGGGGGAGAATAGATCAGCGAAAAATGTATATTCATCTAAGGGGGAGTTGTAGTTTTGAGTTGTGGATAAAGATCTTTATCTTTTTGGAGTTTTGTTTGGCAGTGTATTTTTTTTGGTACTGATCCGACACTTAGTCATTTTTCACTAAGTGTTTCCATCAATTCCAAAGGGGGAGATTGTTGGTAAGAGACACTACAAATTTTTTCTAGTGTTGTCATTTATGGAAACCCTTGTCATACAGTTGATCTACACATTGCAATTTGCTCATACTAGTAGATAGATTGAAGATTAGTAGTTATCTGTTTAGTTAGAACAGAGCATTCAGTAACTTCGTGTTCTTCAATTCATATGCAAATCTTTAGTTATTATTTTATGTCGTGGATCTTAGGGAGTATTTTTTGATGGATAATATGTGTTATCTATAAATCTTGGTGCCTCGTATCAATTTTGGTGGAAGTTAGAAGGTCCGGTGAACTAATTTCATGTTTATCAGTATATGGAAGACAACTTGGGGAATATGGTGTGTCACGGATATTTGAGGGATTATTGTTTAAGTATTTTTTTGTTTCATCATTTTGATTTGTGTCCTCACTATGTTGTGGTTGACTCTTAAGGATGTGCATTGAATGTTATGAATGATTTAAGCCAACAGTTTGTGAATATTTCTTATTTTGTTGAGGCTGACTTGAAGTGATTGAATTCTTGATGGAAAATATTTATAAGTGTCGATTATATCATTTTGGTATGTGTGTTCGATGTGAGTTAATGTATGTTGTGAATGTAAAAATGTCAGTAGAGCGATTATGTATAGTTTCAGTTGTGCATTAAGAATTTTTGGTGTCAATTGAAGTAGAACAGAGCAAAAGAGTAGAATCAGTTAGAAGGTCCTGAATTCGATTGTTGAGCCTAATTAGAAATGTAATAAGGCATTTGTAGATTCCACTCTATCAGTTCAAATCCTTGGAAGTATTCCAAAATTTTGTAAGGCAGTGAGCCTTTCTATTTGTGAGCAGTGAGCTCTAGGTAGTGTGCCTAGATGCAAGTGCATTCCCATTTGTAATCCTTTCTTTTGAGTATACTCAGAACAATATTGTGGATTGAAATCCACCGTGGTTTTTCCTCTAATAGGGTTTCCACGTAAAAAATATTTATGTTATGGTGTTGTGGTTATTTGTCTTAGAATTTGCACAACACTGATTCACCCCCCCTCTTAGTGTTGCTTGACTCCAACAGTCATCTTGTCCTTTAGTCACATTAGTAAGTCCTTTGATGACCCAAATTGAGACATAGATCAAGCTTAGGGTGGTTGAGTAACCTTTTCCAAATCATTTAGAACTTTGCATTTGCATACCTTAGAACATTCAAGTCATCTTAGTCCTCATTTTGCATACCTTATTCCTAAAAATCCAAAAAAACAAAATAAAAATAGTCCTCATTGTCATTTGGAATTTTTTATTTCCTTTAGACAACATTGTCACATTGCATATCTTATTTTCATAAACCCAAAAACATAGTTTACACTTGCATCATTTCCCATTCATAGACATAGTTATCATTGTCATCTTCCTAATTTGAGAAAAATATTTATATGGTTGAGACTAGGTTTCAAAGAAAAAGAAGACAAATGGCTAATTTTGGACAAGACACCAACACTTATAACTTTCCTAATGACATGAATCAAGACACATCTTTTATCAATCCTTTCAGCGACATAAACATGCCATCTTCCTCACATAACCCTTTTGAACCATTCATACATAGGGATGAACATGGAAATGTATTTGAGGAAGACATAGAAGCTACAACTCAAAATCTTGAGGTGGCCTCTTTTGTGGAAGATTTGGTCTTGCATGATAGAGACAAATATTTAGCCATACTTTTACATCAAGGGGCCAAATTGCCACAAGTATTTGACATTAATAATTTAAGAGCAGCCACTCCCAATCATGATGCCAACAACAACACAAACAATGCTTCTAACACTAGTCAACCTTAAAACAATGCCAACAATAACATTGGTGCCACCTCCCAAATTTCTACAAGCACTATCAATGCTACCTCTAATGGCACATCTAATCAAAATAACTCCAACTCGATCAATGCAACATCCATTGGAGGGACACCAACAATGTCACAAGCCATGTCACAATCAATGCCTACCATGTCAACAACGTCCTCATAGTCAATTGGAGCTACCTTTGGGTCCTCAACAATGGGGGAAAGCTCTTCAAACCTCCTATTTGGAGCTTCATCTAGTACCATGGGGGCATCATCATCAAATCCTTTCATTAGTTCTTCATTCAATCCCTTTGGGGGAAGTAAACAATGTATTCTCATTCGAGGGCCACAACCAAATGTCAACACATGATAACAACTTAATACCAATACTTCCTAAGGGAAAAAAACCAACATCCCCCATGGACAATTTGGACAAGGAAATCAGAATACACAACATATGACTTCATTTGGACACCAAAATATTCAAGGTCAACACATCCCACAAACATCGACTAATATGACTGGAGGGCACATTCCTACATATGCATCACACATCCATACCCACCAACATGTCCCTAATAAAAAAATGCAATACCAAAAACCTCAAAATAAAAACACGTCATACATCTCACAACAACACATTCCACAACAATATCAAAATGCATCTTCACAACAAATGGGGACTTATGGGATACCTATCACTCCCATGTGTGATGCAAAAAACAATCCTATAATTGATGCCTTAATAGCTCAAGTTGAAAACTTACAAAAACAAATAGAGACTATGCAAATGTCCAATAAAAAATCACACGTCATATGACATATGTCCATACCTTTTTGAAACAAATCTATACATGCCACCATTCCCTCCTAGATACGTGGCACCAAACTTCACTAAATACAAAGGCAAGACCAACCCACTTGAACACATTCAAGAATTCACAACCAATTGCATGGAAATTGCCTATGAATACACTTACTTGATGAGTATCTTCCCTAAGAGTCTTGCAGGTCTCGCACTTGAATGGTTTGCCACTTTACAAAAGGGGATAAAATCTTGGGATGAACTTGCAGACAAATTTGTGCGAAACTACGCCTATAATATTGACACAGATGTCTCCATTACCAACCTATGCACACTTACACAAGAAGAGGCAGGTGAGACTTTCATTCCATTCTTTCAAAGATGGAGAGGTTTAGCAAGTCGTTGCCATATTGACATACCGAGAAAGAAAAAGTTGACATGTTTGTCCAAACCCTCTTAGGCCCATTGAAATACGGCTTGCAAGTCCACTACTGCACAACCTTCACGAACTTAGTCGAAAAGGGTGTCCAACTTGAGAATGCCCTTATTTCTAAAGGAGAACTAAAATATGGTCCTAAGAACATGAACACAAACCCACCTGCAGAAAAGAGTAAATGTTGACGCTAAGGTGGTAAATACAACAGGTCCTGTACTTACTCTTAAAAGAGCACCACTGCAAAACACATCATTTTTCACACTGACACCTGCTACCAATGCCATTCAAAATAATCAAAATAGTTAGAATAGTCAAAACAATCAAATTCAAGGGCAACCCCATCACACAAGGAAATTCCCAAAGAGACATACATACACTACCTTGGGTCAACCAATCGAAGATGTCCTTAAGAAGCTCCTTCAAAATGGTGTCATTGCATTATGGGACCCCATGCCATATGACCTAGGATAGTTTAAGCCATCTTGGTGGGATGACAACGTGTTCTATGATTACCATCATGCTAAAGGACATAAGACCTCCTCTTGTCGACAACTAAGAAATCTTGTACAAGAACTCATTGAGAATCACACCATTGAATTGGGTGGACAACAATTTGCATCAAATGTAAACCATATTATTCACAAAAACCCACTATAGGACCATGGTAAAAATAATTCCTCAACGTCAGGTCCCAAGACCAATAATAACCGTGCCAACTATACTTGCACTTCCTTCGACTATTTTGGTGGAACCACTATAAATCATGTTTGAACTGCTAACGAATATGTCAATACCATTACTATCAAGAGAGCACTTGAATGTAATGTCACTACCCATGGTGGAAAAGTCACTATAGCTAGTCCTCCTCCCCCTAGGTAGCCAAAAATCATGATACCTGGTCCATCCGCCAAGCAATCACATCAGGTCCATCCGCTAAGCAGTCACAACCTAAGGGATAGTTCAATCTTATTAACTAACTAGGCAAAAACCCTGCACAAATTTTTGTACTTGAGTTGCTTCGCATTTCTCCTGTGCATAAGGCCACACTTAAAAAAACTTTACAAGAGTCCTTTGTTCCTCATGAAATTAATGTCAACTAGTTTGAAGCCATGGTGGGATACCTAACCACTCCCCATCATGTAACATTTTTAGACCAAGATTATTCATTTCCAAAGTCCAATCATAACAACACCTTACACATTGAAGTATTTATCAATAAACACAAGGTCAGATGAGTTTTAGTAGATGGCAGAGTAGGCCTGAATATATGCTCCTTAAAACTAGTTAGGGCTCTAGGCTTCTTTGATGCTTGCGTAGATGCTACAAAGAGAATTATTATAAATGCATATGATGATGAAGAATGTTCCTCTCAAGGTGTTATCACTCTTCCTATCCGAGTTAGGCTGGTCATTGTAGACACAACTTGCCAAGTCCTAAATCTTGAACTACCCTATAACATCTTGCTTGGTCGACCCTGGATCCATGCCTTGAAAATTGTTCCATCCACCTACCATCAATTCCTAAATTTTCCTTTTGATGGCACTAAAATAACCATATATGACCCTGATCCTTTTCAATACTGTACCAATCTAAGGGGTATCTCAGAACATTAGGTGCCCATTAACCAAGAAGCTCCAAGCTCCTCTTCTTCTAAATACATCGACCCATCCACACTCACCACATCGTCCACATCCACTCCTTCCACTTCCGACACACCATCTCCTTCCATTCCAAAGGTTGATCCTAATATTAAGACCAGGACCAAGTTTGTGGGGAATATAAACTAAACACGACCTACTGTATCACAAAAATACCCAAGTCTCCTAAGGCTTATGGTTGACCTTGTTTTAGAATGGAGCCTAGAGAAATTTTAAAATTTCCTCCAATGCACATTTTTATAAAATGGGGAGAAATGAGCAAAGAAGACATCAAAGACCTCTCAACATGGATTTATAAGGACCCATAAGATCCATCCCCATTACTAGTTCAGATATATGGGAAAGGATATGATATAATGAAGGAAAAAGGCTATGATGGAACTAGTGGCCTTGGAAAAAATAAAACTAGAATGCATGAACCAATAATGCCTTCTCAAAGACCAAAGTATCTTGGGTTAGGGTTTGGGCTACTCGAAAAATGATGATCAATGTACCAATGTACTTTTGGGTGAGAGCGTGAATGCTTCGGAAAGTGTCAAGACTATTGAAGAATCCCTTACTAAAACCAACTCCCATGAATGGGAATTTGGCCCCCAGCAACCCCTGAGTGATTGTTTCCTTGATGAATTGTTCCTTGAACCTGGAGAATCCACATTCAGAGAAATATTTTGGAAAATGTTTAAAATTGATTCAGCACAGAATAATGACAATCCTAAGATCCCAAGGAAACGAGAAGACTAGGATAGACTCTTTTTCCCAAGGAATAATGACAAGTCTGAGTTATCTTCTAATCCCATTGGCCATAATCCTAACATACCTGTCTAGCCATCTAACAGTAATGACTATCATTTAGATTCATCTAAATTTCCATGTGACACTACCAACCGCAATGCCAGTCCATTTGTCCCTTATTTTGACAATGAGTATGAATCAAGTGAAGGAGAATATTGGATAGAATCCGATTGGGAGTTGGATGACGACAATTTCATTTTCAACCTCTCCAAATCCATCTGCATGCTTTCTGCATCTTCCCCACCATTCACCAATACCGATGATGGTATCTCCTTATTCTACCCACAACTAATTGATTGGGACCAACAAGGCCCACCAGTTATGGACATATTTTAGAATGATGAAGCCATTGCATAATTCATGGGGCTGTGTGAGGGCATACTAGGTGGAGACCACAAGGCTGAATTTTCTATAGACCTAGATTGTGTAGCCTACTTTGGGGAGACTATTTTTTCCTCTAGTCGCAAAATGAAAAATAAAAATAAAACAAAAAATGACACGTCTTTAGGTGAAAACTGAAAGGAACCTTCTAACGATAAAAAAGTAAAAATAAAGGACGATTTTCGGGTGAAAACCTCTCCGAGGTGCCCAAGGATGGAGGACTAGAATTTATTCCCGTAACAAGAAAAATCAACAGTGCTCATAGAGGACACCATAGAAGTCAACATAGCTAAAACAAAAGATCCCAAAATTGTCCTCTTTGTAGCATCTTTGACAGAGGAAGAGAAACCTAAATTCCACAAATTCTTTTCAGAGCGTAAGATTAACTTTGCATGGTCTAATGTTGATATGCCTAGGTTGGATCCATAATTGGTGTTGCACCATTTTCCATTACTTCCAGATGCCAAACAAGTGAAACAAAAGCTACGTAAAATGCATCCTCAAATCACATTATTAGTCAAGGTAGAACTCAAGAAATTGCTAGATGTGGGATTCATACGGTCAATAGATTACGCAGAATGGATTTCAAATCTTGTACTAGTCACAAAGCCAAATGGTCAGATACGCATCTGCACAAAATTTTGAGACTTGAACAAATCCTGTCCAAAGGATGACTTTCCATTACCCAACATAGACATCATAGTTGACCTTACAACAGGATACAAGATATTGTCCCTCATGGATGGTTTCTTGGGTTATAATCATATTCGTATTGCCCTTAAAGATCAACATAAAACAACATTCACATGTCCTTGGGGTACATATTGTTGGAACATCATGTCTTTTGGTCTCAAGAACGCAGGCGCCACTTATCAAAGAGCCATGACAACAATATATCCATGACATGATGCACAAGCTAATGGAAGATTATGTGGACGACCTTTTGAAAAAATCTTTGACACGAAAAGATCACTTGAATGTGTTAGACAAAATATTCAAGAGACTGGAAGAATACAAGGTCCACTTGAATCCTAAGAAATGTGTCTTTGGTGTAACATCAGGAATTTTTTTGGGATATATAGTTTATCGCAGAGGCATTGAAGTCGATCCTGCCAAAGTAAAAGCAATACTAGACATGCCTCCCCCAAAAGGGATAAGTGAACTCAGGACATTACAAGGTAGATTGCAGTCTATCCGTTGCTTCATCACACAATTGGCCAAAAAGTGTCAACCATTTTAGTATCTCCTGCACAAAGGCATCCCCTTTGTGTGGACTGATAGATGTCAAGAGGCCTTCTAACTGATAAAAGATTATCTATTGTCACCACTTGTTTTAATGCCACCAATTGAAGGGAAACCTTTTATTTTATACATTTTTGCAACGAATTCAACATTGGGCGCATTACTGGCACAAAATGATCATGATGAGAAGGAAAGGGCCATATTCTACATCAGTCAGACACTGGTCAGATATGAGCTAAATTACACATCCATTGAATGTGCTTTTCTAGTAGTTGTCTTTGCAGCTCAAAAATTAAGAAACTACATGTTGAATCACAAGACACATCTTGTGGCAAAGATTGATGCCTTGAAGTATCTTCTAAGTCATGCAACATTAATGAGATGCTTGGAAAAGTGGGTTATGATCTTGAGTGAGTATGGCATACAATATGTGGAATGAAAGGCCATAAAATGACAAGTGATAACATATCAACTAGAAGATGCACCTATACAAGGCAATCACCCTTTGGTGGCAGACTTTCTTAACGAGTCCATATTTCATAGAGAACTCAAAACACCTTGGAGGTTATACTATGATGGATCTCATACTAGTCATGGCTCGGGAGTAGGAATATTATTTATCATGCCACAAGGAGATTCCATCCCTAAGTCATTCTGCATTGATTTTCCATGTACAAATAATGTTGTAGAATATGAGGCACTTGTTATGAGACTCAGAATGGCCATAAAATGGAAAATTAAAACACTTCATGTTTATGGAGATTCTCAATTGGTCATCAACTAGGTCAACGATGAATATGAAACCAAGGATGAGAAATTAATGCCTTACAAATGAATGGTTGATAACTTCCAGACATATTTCCACATGTTGACTTTTGAGCAAGTTCTGAGGGCACAAAATAAGGCAGTAGACACAATGACTACAATTGGCTCTCTCCTAGACATTCTAAGCAACATGCCACAGTTTGAATTCTTGGTGGAACAACTTTTGGTTCCTGCATATGACATTCCAGAGTCAGAGATGGGTTGCAAGCTTGTTGGTTCCAACTCACCATGGTATCAAGACATTTATGACTATCTCTAGTCCTAGACCTTTCCCCCCAACCTATCCAACAACCAGTGAAAGTCCTTTATCTGTAAGGCCGCCCGATACACCATCATCAGTGACACCCTATACCACCATAGCTTTGACAATACCCTTCTTTGATGTCTCAACACTGACGAAACATGAACAACCTTACATGAGGTATATGAGCGTATATGCAAATTTCATTCGAGTGGTCCTACTTTGGCCAAGAAGATAATGAGACTTGGGTTTTACTAGTTGACTATGGAAAAATATGCACTTGAGTTTGTTAGAATATGTTGCCAATGTCAGATACATAGTGACTTGATTCATGCACTAGCACAGGAACTTCGACCAATTACTTCTCCTTGGCCCTTTACACAATGGGGACTCAACCTCATGGGAAAAATCCATCCTACCTCTTCAAATGGCCACAAATTCAC
Source organism: Sequoia sempervirens (assembly GCA_007258455.2). NCBI lineage: Eukaryota > Viridiplantae > Streptophyta > Pinopsida > Cupressales > Cupressaceae > Sequoia > Sequoia sempervirens. Next base: position 558,846,079 of record VDFB02270651.1, on the reverse strand, counting down.
TATCACTGCCACTGAGTACTTCACTAAGTGGATCGAAGCCATCCCCGTCACATACATAACCGACAAACAAATTTCCAAATTCATCCTCAATTATATCATCTACTGGTATGGTATTCCGCAGTCCATCATCATAGACAATGGTCATCCTTTCAAGAACCAAGACATCCATGAGTTATGTGAATGATTCCACATCCAACATTATTTCTCCATGCCATACTACCTATAAGGAAATAATCAAGTTGAGGCATCCAATAAGAAAATCATCAAAATTATTAAAAAGATAGTCAATGATGTTGGTCGTGATTGGCACATCCAACTTAACCCTGCTTTGTGGGATTACTGCACCAGCATTTGCACACCCACAAGATCCACTCCATTCACCTTAGTCTTTGGATCCAAAGTCATCCTGCCCATTGAGGTCGAAATTCCATCCTTAAGAGTCTCCATGAAGGGTTTGATCGATGATGAAGAATACAGACAGTCATGACTACATGAATCAAAAATGTTAGAGGAACACTGACACAATGCCTTAAATCATTTACAAGCATATTAGAATAATCTTTTCACAGTTATAACAAGAGAGTCATGGTCAAAATTTTTGACATTGGTGACTTGGTCCTCATGCAGAATCTTAAGAATCAATTTGATAGAGAAAAACCTGGCAAGTTCGAGCCAAATTGGTTGGGTCCTTACATCATCACGTCCTCATTCGGTTCTAGAGCATACCAGCTAGATAATCCATATGGTGAACAACTGAGAGAACCTATCAATAGTCTACATCTTTGAAAATTCTATGCATAGCATCAAAGAGTCTAGCTAAAAACCATCAAAAATACAAAAAAAATGAAAAATATAAAAAATCGTCACCTTAATGAAAACCTGGCAAATAGGTGCCTTGGTGACACCAAAATAAATAAATAAATAAATGACAAAAAATAGTAAAGAGAAAAATTCGTCCAATAGTGCAAACCTGGTAAACAGGTGCTTTGGATAAGTACCATGGTGAAAACCTAGCAAACAGGCGCCATGCATAGTTGATCTTTGCTTTGCCATCTACTGTCACTCTATCTACCTTAGTCCATAATAATTGCCCACTTTTTTGACACCATCATGAAACCCGTCACAAAAACTCGACCATTCCTTTCATGGATGACAATGGTTGACATCAAGTCCTGCATACCATCTATTTCTCGCCCCACACACATCCTTTTCACCCTTTAAACTTGGCTAATCCTAGACCTGAATGGGGGCAACTCCTTTATCATCTGAGTGCAGTGGGTATCACACATGGTCCTGTCAATAAAAAAAATGTCTTGAAAGAAGACCTAAAAATCATAAAATGTCCTGAAGAAAGACCTAAAAATCATAAAATGTCCTAAAAAAAGACCTAGAAATTGAAAAATGTCCTTAAAAAAGACCTAAAAATCATAAAATGTCCTAAAAAAAGACCTAAAAATTGAAAAATGTCTTGAAAAAAGACCTAAAAATAAAAAAAAGGTCCTGAAGAAATAAAAAAAATCAAAATATGGCAAAAGCACAAAAAAAAAGTCATATCTTATCAAGTCAGTCAAGTCAGTCAGTTCATGTCAGTGTCGAACTATGCTGTCTCTACGCATTTGCTACATAGGCAAGGCTCATCTTTGAGGCCCCAAGACATTAGGTCATTACTTTTAGGTTTGTCAAAATAAAATCATGGCTCAATCTTTGGTCATCAAGACAAAGTCATTGGTTGTGTCAAACTACGAGGTCTCTGATTTTATGATGTAGGCAAGGCCATCAATCAATGAGCCCCTAAGGCCGCACTAGGTCAGTCCATTAGGGTTCATGACACTACACTAGCACACACGTCAATTTTTTTTATGTCAAACAAGTCATTCCAAAACAGAAAAACTCCTAAAACAAAAAGAAAAATCAACATGTCAATTACGTCAGCATGTCAACATGGGCATGTAGTCAAAACAACCAAACTTAGTCAACTTCAGTCAAACTCAGTCAAACTTAGTCAAACTAGTCAAATTATCAATCCTTGGTTATTCTTCAGATGTGTCCTTCTGAAGAACAACCCCTATCATTTATTTATGCCTTAGAATGTGTCCTTCCTAGGCATCGTCACTATTATTTGGCATTTTGAGGGATTCTCTTAACATTTGAGGATTGATTCTTTCGGCATTGACATCATTCAGGATGTGTCCTTCCTAAATTTAGCAACTTTGGCATTTCATCACCTCGACATTGGCAAACCTGGCATCTCGACATCGTCAAAACTTGACACCTTAACATCTACAACACCTGACATTCAAACACTCTTGGAAAACACTTGGCAAACATTATCTTGGCATTTTCTCCTTTCATTTCTCACCATGCTACTAGTTTCTCAACGATGTCCTAACAACATGATTTAGAGAAGTAGTGATGTATCATGATGGTTGGCTTGTCTTATCTTTTTCAGGTAGTCATGTTGCTAGTTCCTCGAGGATGTCCCGGTAATAGGATTTAGAGGAGCAACGACATTTCATGACTTGTATTTATTGTTTGTTCTATCTTCTTTATGCTTGTGGTTGATTGTGACAAAATACTAGGGCAATCACGCTCTTAGTATGAGTCATGGTCATCCTTGTCTGTAACTGCTTGTCTCATGTGATGGTACGACCTTGTACACCATCGATCTATGTCATATCATGGTGTTTGTTGGCCATTACAATAATTCACCCAATGATGATTAAGAGCAACATGTATTAGTCCTATGGCAATATGTTGAAGGATTCAATGTCCACACTAACACTCATCTCCTTTTGTCTTGTCGGCTTGCCTCGTCCATCTCATGATGATATCCTGTGACATATAAAAACATAAGTGCATACATGATCATATAGGCATTGCATTAGGTTATTACACATTCTCATATTTTCATTTACATCATTAAAATACATATATCATTTGCATACATCAATTAGGCATTCACATAACATATAAATTCATGCATCATCCATATCATTAAAACACATAAATCACATAATAAGACATCACATATTGCATCATCCATACATATATAGTCATGTATTAATGCATCTATAATCATAAACATGGAATCCATTAGAATTAAAACATTACACATCCATATAGAACACCGTCATCATAAAATCATATCATCATGGCATCTCTGATACATGACATAGCATATAAAAGACATCATCATAGTAATCATAAATGCATAATCACATAACATGACATATAAAGCACATCATCAAAGCATATATCATAAAAAAAATCAACATATAATGCATCATCACATAACATATAGCATATAGGCTACATCAAAACTGCATCATATATATAATCTCAAAAAACCCATGTCACAAGATAGAGTCATGAGATATCCCAAAAATAGAGCTCGCAGGCTCGATGGTCAAAATATGAGTGTCATAACATAATGTTTGAAACATAATATCAAGATAAAAATTCCCTATGCTAAAATTTCCTCATCCCGTTGAGGAGAGGACCGAGGTGACTGATGCTCGGTGACAAGAACTGATACTGATGCCATCATGGTAACTACAGCATGAGTTTGAGAGACTGATAGATTTGTAACTAGAGGTTGACTTTGCTCTGATCTATGCCTTGACCTAGATGACTCATGGCTATGGCTAGACCTGTGAATAGAGGAATTCCTTTGAGATTGATGAGACTTGTGGCCTGATGAATGTCCTGAGGATGTAGAGCTACCCACACTACTCTGGCTACAGCTGCTACTCCCTGACCACTTTGGTTAGTTGGCACTACCCTTTGTATAACATCCTATACTAGCCTATGCTTGCACTGACCCTAGCTAGGTCCCTAGCAACATCTACAATTGGCCCTGTACACAGCTAAGCAAACTAATTGCACCAACTCTTAGTCTCCCACTGTTGAATCTCCACCTGATCCCTCTCAACACGCGTAACCTCAAGCTCTACCTGTAGGGATCTGATCTCTTCCATGGCCTCATCTAGTCTCCTTTACAGGTCTGCCAGCCTTTGGTCCATTGTGGTATCTCATGGAAATGGAGGAACCTCAGATATGTCTTGCTCCCCATCTATCATCCTCTCCTGGAGCTTCCTCTTTGCCTCATCGATCTCATCCCCAATATCTATCTCATCATCATCATCACCAACTCCCTTCTCTCCTCCCCTGACATCAAGAGCCTCCTTTGCTACATGCACCTCCATCTCTAACCTCTGTCTCTCCTCCCTCGACATCTCCACCTATGGCTATCCCTCTGCCTCTGGTTGTCTCTCTTCCTCCTACCTCACCTCCTCCTCCCTCACCTCCTCCTATCTCCACTCCACCGTTGGTTGCTCCTCCTCTCTCTCCTCCTCCTCAGGCACCTCGAGGATAGCATCTAAGGCCGCTCTCTCCACTCGTTGTTGAACTTTCCTACCATGTCTCCCTCCGTCCCCTCCTCTCCTCCTCCTCCCACCACCACCACCACCATCTCCTCCATCATCTCCTCCTCCATCTTTTCTACCTCTCCCCTGTCTCCTCTCCCTCCATCTCCTTGGCCTCCGTCTCTTCCTCTCCGAGCTCCTCGTTGCACTCATAGTATAATTGATCTGTGATCCACAGGTGCTGGACCATCTAGATCTGTCAAGGAAATCAGTCTGTGTGTCTGCCACCATAAATTATAATCTTCAGTCATCAAATTATAATCTACAGTCATCCCCAAATCTGCAGGACCTCCACTCCAACCCCATGGCCATGCCACCAAACCATCTATTTGTTTCTCGACAAAAGCAACTGATATGGTAGGACCCCATGTAGGCTCTAGTGAAGATCTAGCGTACTCGGTAGTCCCCATAGGCATGTGCACCCTGCTACTCCCTGAATTGACAAAGAACCCACTAGGGTAGGTACATCTCTATAATCAACTATGACTGTATAGTGCAACCAATTAGATATTGAAACTATCTGCAAAATTCCAAATGGTTTCCCTCTCTGGCCCATTGTGAGAAATCCCTGTACGACCTCCAGACAAATGCAGACATGGTGTCTATCTGATGCCACCAAAATCCAGTCTCTTTGACTCTCGTCTACTAAAGAACATATGCATATAAGAACACATATGACATACCATCTACTAACTATTGCCTCTAAATAGGTGGCTGGAAGATAGGAATGTGCTCCGAATCCCAAATCATAAGTAATGTCATGCCACAGCTAATGCTACTCACACCTCTATATGCTACCTCGTGCAACTGATGATATAACATACCAAGCAAATAGGGACCCCATGCAAAGATTGTCCTATCCCGTCACATCCACACCAGCACATCTCTCCATCCAATCAGGAACCCATGTCCCCAATGATCTAGAATGAGGACTCCAAAAATCAATGTACATAACATGGCATCCCACCGTGGGTAGTGCTCAACTAGGTACTCCCACTGAATCTCATATCCCTCAACACCAAGACCCATGCCATCATCTGCCTCATACAGCTCGGTCATAGCCTACACCCCTCAGTGTGGATCGTATACCACCCGCTCTCCTCTGATCAAAATATGCAAATCTGGTACACGTCCTCCAAAGTAATAGTGACCTCCCCCATTGGCAAATGGAAAGAATAGGTCTCTGAATGCCATCTCTCAGCCAGTGTTGTCAACAACCCCCTATTAGCTCGGATAATGGGCATATAGGTGACGTAATACAACCCCAGTCACATCAATCTCCTTTTCTCTCGGTCCATCAACTGATCCCTAAATGCGTATGTAGATGGCTTGAACTCGCGGGTATAAATTGGTGGTAATCATTTCTGCACATGCAAAAATGAGAGTTAGTGCCTTATTGAAAATCATTATTACCATCTATCTAATTAAACAAAAGAAAAAAGTTAGCCTAAAACTAAGTCAACTTTGGTCAACCTTGGTCAAAGTCAAATGTGTCGCGTTGACTTGATTTGCATTGCGGTTTGGCATTTGCATCATTCCATCTAGCATTTGCGTCGCACTATGGCAGTTGCATCATTTTGACCCACAAATGTGTCATCTTCAATCGCTTGTGTCTTAGTCCATCAAATGCGTTGCCTAGTTTCACGTATGCGTTGGAATCTTGCGAATGCATCACTATACCTATCATTTACATTGCAATATTGTGAATATGCCTCGATAATTGGAAAATGTGTCACACCTAATTGAAAACCTAATAGACCTATCGTGGTTGCATCATGATAGATCAAATGCATTGAACATGACCACGAATGCGACTTACATGAACGCATATGTGTCACAACGCATTCGTTGACCTTCCCAAAAACCCTAAAAATGCATGAAAAATGATAAAATGACAAGGCAGGTATGGGGTACTTACCGCTGAGTCCACGCCCTATGGCTGTTTGAAGGTCCAGATGATGTATTTGTGGTGCTCGATAACGAGAATCGCCATCTTCGCGCAAGGTCTCCTAGCTCCGAGCTCTCCAAATTAACAAGTGTGAAAGTGAAAATGAATTGAATTTTACCCATTTTCAACCTATTTATAGGTTCAAAATGGGATTTTCTTTAGAATTTTTATTACTGGAGGCTCTTTTGACCAACTTTGACTGGCCTATTGACTGCTCTAAACACCTTAAAGTCCGAAACCTTTTGCACCATTTCTTTTTTGGTCATCAAATTAGCTTGTCGGGACACTTTCCAAATTTTTCTGTCATCGAGCCAAAATTTTCAAATTTTCCTGAGGGGGCATAGATACTCCGTACCTTCGCTGGGGCATGTTTTTGACTGAATTTTCTTTATCACAATGCAATAGGCTACATTATGACAAAGATTGGCAAAATGTAGACACACAAAAATGACCTAGGCCTGTAAGTTCTATTGTTGCCTCATTTCTTCTTAGCATAATTAAAATATTTAATTATGTCCTATAGTACACTTTCAACTATTAATTAAATAATTTTTAATTATTTAATTAATTCATGTCTTTTATTCTTCTTGATTAATTAAATAAATAAATTATATTTGTTTATTTAAATACATCACTAATTCTCTAATGTCTTTCCATAATTAAATAAATTCCTAAATTTGTTTAATTATCTTGGTCCATTAATTCTTCCTGATTATTTAAATAAATAAACTTTATTTATTTATTTAAATACATCATTAATTCTAAATGTCCTCTTATAATTAAATAAATTCTTTAATTTATTTCATTATTATCCACCTTGGCATTTTCTCAATTTTAAATAAAATTATTTATTTAAAATGGTCTCACTTTCTAATTTTCCCTCTTTTAGTAAATAATTCAAATTAATTATTTACTGTCACATGGCCACACCTTTTTGAATTAAATTTATTTTTAATTCAAAATAGCCTTTTTCTTCCATAAATCAAGTAATTTCTAATATTATTTGATTTTTCAGCTCTCTTTTTCTATGCCATTCTTATCACCTTATCACTTGCATTTGCAGACCTTGATTTGATTTTCTCAAATCAAATCTTGTCCACTCATTTCAAATTTTCCCTAATGTTTCCCTAACCCTAATTGTGGGTTGTCATATTGAAGCTTTTCCATTGATTCTAGGAAGTTTTTTCAATCTTCAATCTTGGCCATTCATCCAAAATTGCATTTTCTATAAAATGACAATTTTGGTCTCATTTACACATCTCTTGCAATCTCATGACATCTTAGCTCTTGCAATCTTGTCTTAGGCATACTTCACATCTTTTGGCGTTTTGGTATACTTTAGGCATATTTCATAGTTGCTTACTAGTTGCATAGTTGCATAGTCTAGCATTTGTGATCAAATCCTTCAACATTTGCTTAGGTCTTGGCATAGTCATAGATTGCTCACACAAAATCTGAGGGAAAACTACATATTGCAAATAGAGAAGGTATAATGGAGGTCAATCATGGAGGTTGAAGATGCAAGGTGATATCTTTCTCTGTTTTCATGTTTTTCTCCTTTGAGCTTCATTATTTACTTTGGGTTTGATTCATTTAGCTACTAATCTTCTAACCTAAATATTTCCCTTCGTTACATCTTGCATGCTTGCAAGACTGATTTTTGACTCAAGGTGATTTTAGGGTTCCCTACTCCTTTGATGTCTATAAATAAGAGCACTTTGCTCATTTGTAATTAACTTTTGCACGTGATAGCATACATGTTGAGCAACCTTACTTGTAGTATTGTTATTTTGTATATGTTCAAGAACTTTTATTGTGATAATAAATAGTTGAGTTGCCTTACCTGAATGTTATTATTATAGTACTTGTTCACCTTAGATTAAATATAATTGTTGGTTTGATTGTTTATTGTTATGCATGTTTTGATCTACAATCTACTATCCTAGTTATTATTTCATGTTGTGTTTAATAAGCTTTGTTTCATATCTACACTTCGGATAGGTGTCGTCATCTCCTTAGGAATTTAGAAGTGAAGCTTGTTGTTTGATGTAGTGCCAATAATCTTTCTTCCATCCTACGCCTTAGATAGGTGTCATCATCTCTTTGGAAATCCTAACTTAAAAATTATCGTATAACCAATTTCCTGCTCCTAAGTCCTCATGCTCTGTTTCTTGAGGAAATAAGATAGTTTAGCATTTAGCCTAGTTGTAGTTAAAGATCTACAAAACCAGAGAAAATCCTTAGCTGCAATGTGTTTGGTTTCTTAACCTTGTGCCTCTTCCAGTTGAGTAAAAAATATTGGAATTAGATTACTTTAATTTTTTACATATACCAACACAAGAGGGAGCTTCCCCTTCTAATTTGAAGAGTAGTCATTACACAGTGTGCATAGTTGTCTGTTACTAATATGCACTCCAGAGGTGCGGATTGTAACGCCAACAAAATCTTTGGTAATTATGGTTAGTTTCATTACATTTAAATTCTGAATTCTAGGAAATTATATATAGTAAATAGATTGATGGCTATTTGGATAGTGAAATTATATGTCTTAGAAATTAACTAAAATATCTAGAAGGATTATTTTAATTAAAGAGGATTTTGTGGTTATTTTTCTAACAATGATTAACAATGATTTTACAGTGCAACTAGCTTGCTATTTTCATTCAAGATACAAGTCATCAAATTCAAGCACATACCAAGAAGATGGTACTCTACTTCAAACCCTCAACCTCACTTAGTTCAGTTTGCTTACATGGGGATATTAAGGAAGTTGCTTAAAAATTAATATATATCATTTTTTTTTTGTGAAGGAGAATCCTATGAGATTCAATATAGCAGTGGATCAATATCTAGTTTATTAAGTAAATATGATGTCACAGTTGGGAAACTTGGTGTGAAACATCAGGGTTATTAATTTTTGGATGTTAAGGCTTCCTAGTTGGATATCAAAGATCTTTTCTCATCAACTTAATTTGGAATTTATGTATAAATGGATTCTTCCATGGTACAGGTCTTTACTCAAACAACACATGAACCGGGGTTAACATGTTTATTGTCTAATTAAGTCTGATGGCATTCTTGGGCTTGGTTTTCAAGAATTTTTTGTTGATAATGTTGTTCTGGTCTAGTTAGTGTTGATAGCCTTCATTCTATAATGTCAACTTCATTCTATAATTTGAACATATCACCTTTCTTAAACTTTGAACAAGGTTCTGAAATCAAGGGTTCAATATGCATATTTCAGGCCTATGTTGAACACCCTTTTTAAGGCATTTGTTGACAAGGCTATCATTTTTAATTGATTTATCTTTTTGTCGTGTTTGGAATTTTGTAAACTTGCAATATACAATGCACTTTTATTCTTTATGAATTGAGACTAATAGTAATTTTTTTGGTTGTATTGAGGCACAAATTCATTCATGGCAGAAAAGGCAACACCTTGTTGCTATATCCGATGGAACATTGCATATAAAGGAGGAAATATTCTAGTTGGGTTATTGTTGGCTACATTGAAGGAGAGAGCTTCATATATGGGACACAATCAACACTCTCCTTGGATTCTACATGTTACAGCTTGCTCCAGGAAGATTTCCCATATTGTAGAAGTTTTAAGAGATGAAGGGGGCATGTTCTTGCATTGAAGGGCTTCAAGCACACGTTCCCATCATTGCAGAAGTTTTTTGGAGAAGCTTCTTACTTACATTCATTTTTGTGCAATATTGTAACTTAGATTTTCAGTCTTGTGACTGAAAATAACAATTGTAATACTCTATTTCTAAGTTGTAATTAGAACACCTTTTATTAATAAAGTTCATCAATTTTTCCTTCTTAATGGTTTTCTTATTGTGTGCAATTGATGATTGATGTGTATTTCTTTGTTTTATGCTTAAATCCTCAAATATTACTCAATTAAAATGACTAAATATACTACTAATTCACATCAATTAATAATTAAATTACTAAATATACTACCAATTGAAAAAAATTAGTGAATAGTGAATAAAACTGACTAAATAAGTGAATAGTTAACAACAATCAATGACTAAATATATCAATGAATAAAAAAATACTAAATAAGTGACCAGATTACAACAATCAATGACTAAATTAACAACAAAATAAGTGACCAATTAAATATATCAGTGACTGAAAAATAACTAAATAAGTGACCAGATTACAATAATCAATGACTAAATCAACGACTAAATATATTAGTAAAAAAAAGGACTAAATAAGTGACTAGATTACAACAATGAATGACTAAATCAACGATTAAATATACTACCAAATCGATCAATCAAAACAATCAATAAATGAATAAAAATGGTTTAGTCATCAATCTAGTTGTGTTATATATGATTGGCAATAAACTACTAATGGTCATGTGACCAAGTTTAGTCATTTATAAGCAGTTTTTAGTAGTTTTTCAGTAGTTTATTGCTATTTATGTACTAGTGATATGAAGCCTTGCTTATATAGGCAAGGAGAGAGATAAAACAGAACATGATTGTGACATGTGTCTTAATCCTATAACATGTGACAATAAACTAACTACCTAGGAAATTATGCAAAGATAAGATAAGTTCTAGATAAGACTTCTAGAAGAATCTTATATCCTAAGTAAACTTAACATGTGAATATGTCTCCTAATTACCTAGTGAATGAATTAACTAGGTACAAGACATTTATTCACACCAACACACCCCCATAAGTGCAACTTAGGGAGAGAACATTATTATGCAAATGATGCAAAGATGCAAGGATGGGTCCCGACTACTAGGCCATGTTAGGTACCTATGTACATATGCAAATGGAATCTCTCACAAGTGAAGAAAAGGGAAAAACCTAGCGGGACAAAACTCCTCCCCAAAAGAGAGATAAATACAATAATGGTATCCATCACAAATTTAATCAATGTCTATCCACATAAAGGATGATAAGAGAGATCATACAACCTCCCATAATGAGATAACCTACTACAAATAAGCACTAGAATCACACTTGTGGAGTAACATTGGAATCCTCAATTCAAAAAGCAAGGAAAGATACTTATGTTTTCTAGAAACCATATTAGAGTCACTCAAGGACTCAGGTTAGAATCATGATAAAGAAAAAACATACCTGATTCCAAGGAACACTAGAACACCCACTATATCATGCAACCCTCAAATCTATGAAGAAATAGTCGATTGAAAAATGATCTCGAATGGAAATGAGGTGTAGAGAAAATGCAAACCTAATGCATGTAAAAAAGAAAGTATTGCTTGCACTAATGAATGTTCACATTTTCCTCCATGAATAAAAATGACCTTAAATCTATGTAGAGGAAAAAATATGAAAAAAATAACCTGAACCACTGTGAAGTGCTCGAAACTAGCTTTCCATTGATATCTCGTTTGCTAAAAATAGACACTGTGCTGAAAAGTTATGATTGTTTTTTTAAAAGGGTAAATTTTGCCAGTTGACAATTCAAACACGACCTTTCTAATTTTATTTCTAAATAATTTTCTAGATGTATGCAAAAACTAATGGATACCCAGATAATATTTGATGCTACCAACAAAACCCAGAAAGCGTTTTTTAATCCAAAAACCAGAACATGCGATTTGGTGAAAAAAGTAAACTTCACCTATAGGAAAAATAACTGCACTGGGATATTTGACAGCCCTTTCTACAAAATCTACTCACTATTTGCAAAATATAGTAGATACCCAGATGGTATTTTGTGGTTTTGAAAAAAAACCCAAAAATCATTTTTCTTGAAAGTACACAAGGCAAAATATATATGCCATTTTTTGTCCAATATGCATCTTGCAAAAGCTCAAGCTCAAATCACCCTCAGATCTAAGAAGGGGTTTTGCAACTCTGAAGCTCTGATACCATGCTAGAGCTAAGATATAGCTCTGATACCATGTAGGAGTTTATGGTGAAATTATCAAACACCCCAAGATCACCTGCAAGACAAAATAACTTCCACAAGAGAGAAATGGCAAAAATATCATGCTATCATTAAGGATGAAAGAAGGAAAAATTGAATATGACAAAGTACATATGAATCCTTGCTTATATATGCAAGGAATGAGATAAAGTTCAATACAATTGTGACATCTGTCTTAATCCTATAACATGTGATAACTAACTAACTACTTAGGAAATGATGTAAAGATAAGTTCTAGATAAGACTTCTATAAGAATCTTATATTCTAAGTAAACTTAACATGTGAATATGTCCCCTAATTACCTAGTGAATGAATTAACTAGGTACAAGACATTTAGTCAAGATTACAATGATATATTGGACTTATACAACACTCAACTAAGCTTTGGATTGATACAATGTACATATGAAGCCTTGCTTATGTAGGCAAAGAGTGAGATAGGATTAGATAATATCATGACAAGTGTCTTAATCCTATCACATGAGACAACTAAGTCATAACAACCTAGGACACACACATTAAATTCTCAATGCAAATATTAAATGCATGAGAGAATTATTAAATTCCTAAATAACTAAAAGTAAATAATGAGACATGGCCCCATTATAACAAACTTCTAGAAATGACAACTAGGAAACTTAACTCCTAAGTAAACTTATAATAATGTGAATAGGTCCTCACTAATAACTAGTTAGGAAATAACCACATTCACACCAACAAGACCAAAGCATCCTTTATATCTTAGTTAAATGTAATGAAACCAAGAAAAAAAAATCAACATTACCATCCCAATTTGACCACATTTTTTTTGGATTATTTTGTTTAACTCTTCATAATTTTCCTTGGATGGCATCAAATAGGATGAGTAGTACACATGGGTAGTAATGATCATTGTATTAGCAACTTGAATCTTTCTAGCTAAGGATAATTTTTTTTTTCCCTAGTTAAACAACTTATTCTTTATTCCATTTAAAAGCCAATCCCACATAAAAAAGAAAGGCCCCAACCTAAAAGGAAAGCCAAGATATCTAGTTATCTCCCCACATTTTTCTTCCATTATTTGGGAATCCATGAGAGATAGGACCAAGCTGACACATAAGAAATTCAATCTTGTTATGATTTATTTGATAACTTGAAATAACACTTGACAAGTTCAAAATACCCAAGATATTGTTTAATTCTTCTTCATAATTTTTTAGGAACAACATACTACCATTAGCAACGTGGTAATTAATAATCACATTATTTTGAGGAATATAAATTACTTGAATAAGATTCATCCAATTAGCTCTTTGGAGAAGATATCCCAAGGCATTTGTTACAAGAACATATAAAAAAGGAGATAAAGGACATCCCTTCCTTATAGAGCATTGTAGTTCAAAAGGGTCTACACAGTCTTATTGATAATAAGATGGGCATTGGCATCTTTGAATGACATTTGAACATATTTTTAATTCTTGGTCCAAATCCCAACCACTATAACATTTTAAGAATGGAGCTCCAACAAATTCTATCATATGCTTTATCAAAATCTAAGTTGACCAATAAAGCATTTTGACTATTTGTTGAGCCCATTCAATAGTCTCCCAAGCTAACATTAGATTGTTCAGTATATATCTACATTTTATAAAACCTATTTGTTTAGCTCTCACAATACCTTAAACAATAGGTTTAATTCTAATAACTAAGCCTTTGCAATGATTTTATAGGAGGTGTTGAATAAGTTAATTGACCGCCAACCAACAATAGTATCCTCATTTTTCCCCTTAGGAATAAGTTTGATTAGACCTATATTGATATTAGGACCTAAGGAGCCATTTTGAAGAGCTTCTAATTTTTTTTTATAAAACTCATCTTTAATATGATTCCACATAATTTGATAAAATTTAGTTGGAAGACCATTAGAAAAAAATAGCATGTTCAATTTCTTTCAAAGAGAGATTACGATCCAAGAATCTATTATAACCTCAAGAAGAAATCTTGAGTACTTTCTTCCAATATTTGTTTAATATTTGTTCACTTATCATCCATAACCTTTTAGATGAGAATACTTCAATGAATCAATATAAATATTCATCTTAATGATTAATATTATATATTACTTTGACATTTATCATAAATCTTCCCTCTTAAATAATTAATATATAAGAATTTAAATAATTATTAAGATATCAATTTATCAATAGAAATCTTTGATTTCCTTACATAAATTTTCATAAAATATAACATATGCACCACCATAATTAATAGAGGTGGTCTATACTTTAAAAAAAATAATAATAATATAATTAATAGAGGTAATCTATATTTTTTTAATTAAAGTATCTTATATAATTGAAATATATATTTAAAAACATTAGCTTGACTCTAGTATTAAAGATGGATATAAATGATCTTGTTTTCTTAAGAATGTGCTTTGAATTTCAATATTCAAAATTTAAAATGATGAATGAAAATGAAAGATGTTACCTATAAAAATAATGAATAAGACTTTGTTTTGATTTCCATATAATATATCATGATTTTTTTAATTGTATATGTAACTTTTAAACTATATGAATAAGACTTTGTTTTTTTTGTTTGATACACAAGTTTTAGATTTGTATTAAATATAAAATTTTACAACCATCTGCATAGCAGGTAAGACTTATACCCTTCCTTCACCATCCAAAAAAACTAGACCATAAAATTCTTTTGTAATCCAGAGACCCAACCATCCAGGGCATACTGCCCAACCACCAAACCAAACATTAAAAAAACCTAGAATTAGCCATGAGGAATCAGCTCGAACCACAAACTGTCAAAACCCAAGCATTCATAAAACATCAAAATGGCCATAAATAGGTTGAGCATCAACCAACCCAGCAAAAAAGATATGCCTAAACACCCAGGAAACTAAACCCTACAACCTACCAGCACCAACACCCCACAAACAACAAATATTATCACATAAAATTATTTTCCTTGGCAAAGGCTTCAAAATCCTTTACCCACCCAATGCCACCAGCTTCCAACAAACCAATTAAATTTTTTAGGTACTCAATCGCCACCGCTGCCACCATTCTGTACTTGACCAATGTCGGATCTCTTAAGTCTAGAAGGAAAGGATACAACTTCACGACCTCATCCGAAGTTGTAAAAATTTCTAGGTCGCACAGTCTCAGAATTCCTCTGCCCTTAGCAACGAATCCCAACACATCATCAACTCCTTCCACTAGATCCTCACGAAACATCTTCACTAAAAAAAAATTAGCCTCGGCCTTGGCCACCCCATTGTCCAGGAGAGAGGCCAAGAACCGAGAAGAGATATGAAGATTATCTCTTTCGTATTCCTTATTGGCCAAATGACCAGCCCCCATAATCATTTTTGTCACCACCAAAACCAAGGGATCCCCATTCAGGAGAATTCACTTCAAATTTTGGTCCTTAATTTCTCTGAAGGAGGCTTGTCTGGCCGACAACTGCAAGGAGATAGGGGTGTTCATGCCAAATTTCACCACCCCTTCAACAAAAACCTCAATGATGAACCGAGAACGCTTCACCATTGTCCCCTCCACTCAACCCATAGATAGAAGCCGAGACAAACACCACCATTAATTGGCTCAAGCTCAACAAAGAAATGTGAAAAAAAACTAGGTTTAGGCCGTCTTATACAATTATGCCAACTTAATGCCAAGTAATTGGCAGTCGTCACCCTTGTTAATGAATGCCTTCCATACGTGCCAAGGAAAATCCATATGGAGAGGCCTCTGGGCTATAATGTCTTAGGATGCCTCTAGAACGAGAGGGGCACCATGTATAATATAATTTGGTGTCGATGCCACGTGATCTCTTGCCAGCATGACCCCCTCCACCGTCCCCCTGTGTCCACCATCGCCACCATGGCATCCATCAAACCGACCTGTCATGCCGATGAGGAGGGGAGGGAGGGGGAGCCCACCCAACCACCCACATATGAATAAGACTTTGTTGAATTTTATATTCAAAGAGAATAAATTAATTATCACGTTCTTAAATTAATTATTTTGTAAATTTTATGATCAGTTCGTACTTTTACCATAAGTCAAGGTAATAATAATAATCATTCGTTTAAATATATATTCTAATCAATTAAAATTATTTATTGTTTATTTTTATTTTGTATATTGATGAAAGAGTAAAAAATATTATTTTTAATTAAAATAATTTAATATAGTTTATTTATTTTATGTATAATTTGAAAAATATAATAATTATTTTATGATAAAAATATGAGAAAAGTGAGAAATATTAATAAGTTTTTTATTTGCAAAATTAATATTAAATTTAATCTCATTTTTTACATTACTGTAGGCAAAAATATAGTATTGATATGATCATCTTAATTATATTAGTATAAAGGAAAATAAATCAAATATATACACTTTTGACTTCATTTAATTGGATTAAAATAATAAATAGTAGGAATGATGAAAGTAACTATTAAATTTTATTTTAAGAAAGTAAATGTGAAGAGGGCGATGTAGGAACAACCAGTATGAGAGTGATCTTGTATCACCAAAAATAGAGTAAAGAAGGTTGAGGAATTTTTTTGGCTTCATGAACACATTTTCAAACATGCTTGGAAGAATTTAGTGGAGATATAATGTTCAAAGTGACTTTAATAGCAAAAGAAAAAATAGTTGTACCTTTGCAACGTTTGAGTTCACTTCTAAATCAAAGTATTTGGTGGTATTGCAATCTATGTCAACAAGCTTGCAAGTGACTTATGTAGCTAAGTAACTTTCTTTGTTAGCTTGTTGTATACTTGGTCAATATTTGTTTATGTGACTTCATCATCAAATAAATTCTAGACACCTAAAATTGTCTCTAAGTGATTTTGTTGTCATCAATCCAATTCACATTGGCACACTTAAATTAATTAAATGAATTTAATTATTTAATTAATTATCTTGATTTATCTCCTAATATTAATTAAATTTTTATATTATTTAATTAATTCATCTAATCATTCTTCCAACATTGGCACGTTGGTGTTGTTCTCCCCAATCTGTTTCTTTGTTTGTTATTTTGGCTTTGTAACCATAGGATCAAGGTCCTTTCCTCGCTTATCTAATCAAAAAAATTAATTGAATAAATCTAAACTATTTATTCAATTAATGAATCCTTTTTCTAAAGTCCAACCTTAAATAAATAAATCCAAATTTTATTTATTTATACCCATCATGCACATTCTAAATAAATAAATAAATACTATTTATTTCACCTTTTCCTCTCACAATATTAAGAGACTAAAAACAATCATTTGCACAAGTCAAAGCATGTTTAGTTTAATTAATTGTGTTTCCTAAAATATATGTGTCCAATGAAGGGATTTTTGCATGCATTGATCACATCCATCCAACTTATCCAAGAATCCTTTCACCATATCATATCCATTTATTTTTGTAACAAAATACTGACTCTATACATGTCTCCAAAAGAAGGAATTTTTAGATTTCTAAAAGGCACCTTTTCATCGTCACCCTTTATCTCTTTCCAAGATAATCATGACCATCCAAATATTTTCAATCTTTTCCATTCCAAAGTACACCAATCACAAGGTGCCACTTGGATCCTCCCCATTTCTCAAAACCTCTCATTTGACCTCAACAATTGATCTCCAAATCAAATTCTAGCCCTTAATTATCCTTTTGTAAAATATATATGTAGAGAAGGGGGATTCACTGCTCACGAGTCTCTTCGTTCTCAAGAGAATCCCATGGAGTGAATTTCCCTAAACTACCTCAAGCTTAGTTGAATCAGATTAGGGAACCAAATGAAGAAATTGCAAAGAACGAAATATCATGAATCTACTATAGGTAGACTACTTCAGAGACCAAAAGAGAAGAATGAGTAGATCTCTGCTATAAGAGGAATAAATCTTGTGCAAAGTACAACAACGCGTGTTTAGGATGCCAGCACGACATGCTGGAGTTCGAGGGATGTGTTGTCATCCTATATGGATGTATAGCTAAACCATAGGACAAAAATACAACTATTCTACTAACATGTTCAGATCCAAAGTCTGTTCAACAAACTAGAGAAACAAAAAGCAATAAAAGCTCAAAAAAATGAAGGGGAATGAAGGAGAAACTTACAATGGATCTTGTGTTTGAGTTTCTCCTCCAAAATTCACTCAGACAACTTGCACACAAGATTAATGAGGAAAAATATTGGGGCTATTTTGGGGCTTGCCACAATCAAACCCTCACTTTGGTGTTTTCACCTTCACGGATAGACAAATAGATAGAAAAGTGGACAAATTAAATAAGTACAAAGTGATAAAAGCAATCCCCACTCAAGGAGGATAACTATTATCACAAGATAGAAAATGAACAAAGTATCTATTCGCAAATAGAAAAGAAGCAAGAGAGCATTACCAACAGTCCACGACCCCCTCTCAACTACACAAATGCACATTGAAGGCTTGCAAGAGAGATTTGGATGTTGGAGGGACCTTAGTTCAACAGAGCTTCATTGTAGAAGCAAGATCGAGAGAGAAAAAGGTAAAAAATAGAGTGAGAATTGAGAGATTAGAGTGTTAGAGTGAAAGAACCCCAAAATGAGAGAAAAGAGAGAGTTTTGTTACTGCAATAGGCAAGAGGAGTTGTTACACTCAAAAATATGATTGCAGGGACACATGTGAGTCAAGATTATGAGATTCCTTATTTCAAATGTAGAAAAGAAGGAGGATGCTAGCACGAAATTTAGACATTTGCACGTCGCGTAGGCATCCAACTCATCATTTTTCAGGAAATGAGGTGGTAGACTATTGTCACTATAATTGATGAGGCCAATGCACAAATGTGAAATTGCCCCTAGGGTGGAATTTTATGACACTACATTTTGCCCCTACTTTAGTGGGCTAGATTTTAGGAAAAACCAACTACACTAAAGTAAAAAAGAAAAAAAACACTAAATTATAGATTTACGTGCTAAAAAGGATACTATAGAGGCTATAGAGGTTGAGCAGGTAGGTACCAAAGATCCCCCCAACAACCGAAATTGACAAAAAATTACAACATCTAACATGAAAGCTGGTGCAAAATTTTGTTTTGCAAAACTTCAAATTTTAGGTCAGTCCAAAAATCGGAAGAAGCTACCAAGGTGAGAAGAATGATAAAGAAAAAATTATGTGGTTCAGAAGAAAAATATGGTAAAGAGGTGACTATATGCCCCCTCCCAAGTTTTCTCCTAGCTAGATGGGGTAAAATCAAGAAAAATGGGGGGACCATAATTGTTGGGAAAAATTTTCCCTAAGGGGCCTATATATACTTGGGTGGGCCCCTAGAAGGGACAATTTCACTATTCACTGTGGGATTTTTGTTGAATTTTGTGAGAGAAAATTCAACAAAATGCCACACAGAAGAGACAACGAGGAGTTGAGGTTGGACTAGTTGTGATGCGCCATTGTTGAGGG
Source organism: Sequoia sempervirens (assembly GCA_007258455.2). Classification (NCBI taxonomy): domain Eukaryota; kingdom Viridiplantae; phylum Streptophyta; class Pinopsida; order Cupressales; family Cupressaceae; genus Sequoia; species Sequoia sempervirens. The sequence continues at coordinate 558,826,327 of VDFB02270651.1, read as the reverse complement.
TAGGCAGGTTGACCAGGTAAGTTTGAAAGCCTCATTTTTTGAGATTTTTTTGAGATTTTTAGCTATTTTAGGATAAAAACATGGCATAGGTGTCCTAAAAACGTGAATTAGTCCTGTCGAAGTGTTGGTGTCCTTCTTGCACACTGGTGATGTTTTTGTGTGTTGGATTCTGCTAGGTGTGCTAGCATCTAGCTAGCCATCAATGACAAACCTCAAACGAGATTGTGCAACATAGACATCTACACGGTGCACCTGCATCTTAGAGGCTAGAAAATTTTCAATGTAGAAGATATAATTTTTTTATGCCAAGTGTGGTGATACGACTAGGAAAAGGAGGAGCATCTATGGCGCGTCAAACTATGGTATGTTTACACCATGCTAAAGATGTTATTCCACAACTACATGCTCATGGAACTGATGGAGTAGTGGGATTCCACCACATTGACATTCTAGTTACCAACGGGTGAGATGACCATCACTCTAGAGGATGTCTACTATATCATTGGTATTCCCATTCATGGGTGGCAAGTGACCATTGATGACATGTGTGAGTGCATAGAGGGGGTCCAGTACTACACGAGTTGAGATGATGTTGATGAGTGGACTGGCCATATATACATCCATTGGTTCAAGAAGGGCATCATAGTAGTCCCTTTGCTATAGCGCGTGATGGTCATCACAGTGGCCATGCATGTCACGATGGATTTATGAGGCTCTCACCTACATGGGGGCCTCATTCATACCATCAAAGTGATGGAGGAACACTAGATGGTCTTCACATGGGGCTACAACATATTAGCACACCTATAACACAAGATAGGTAGGTTTGTGCATTATTCTTTTGCAAGCCTCACACTGTGCACATTGCTACAGGTGTGGGAATTTGCTCATGTCACATGCACACGACTAGTGAGCTATCCCTAGGTTAGGGATTACTTAGTGCTTATGGCCCACTAGTACAATCTTGTTAGACGGTGAAGGCATGGAGACATACATTTTTGGCGGCTTTAGTTCGATACATTATGGGTTGACCAAATATGATGGCGACCATATAGATGGTTCAGATGGGTGGATGATGGCCAGTACCTTAGGAACCTGCAATGTGACTATTTTTTATAAGGTTGCACCAATTATATTATTATTCCCTCTTACTGGCAGAGAGTTATGCAACAGTATGAGATTATACAGACCATTCCCCTCATAGTCCCATCCTACACATGAGCCATGAGGAGCTCCATGCGACCAAGTGACTATTGGTGGCCATCAATCACTAATATTTTCCCTTACAATGATGATGAGGATGATCATGAACAACCTCCATCCCACCCTGTCGATGACATAGGCATGATCTGTGGCTTTTGTATGTGGTGGAGGCTACATCATAATAAACCATTTTTCCCAACAGATGCCCCAAGGGGGATCTGGGTGTGCAGGGTGATGTATTAGTGAGGTAGCGAGGAGGATGAGGTGGAGGTGGAGGTGGACAATAGGAGAAACACGACGAGGAGTCCAACACAATAGAGGCAAGACCGAGGTGGCGGTGGAGGATGTCCTCTCCTTCACCCATTGTCCTAGTCTTAGTAGCAGTTCCATTTCTATCCATCAACCTAGCAGTGGCCCTTCTAGCACTAGCGTTGCTCCTCCCATTGACCCACACTGGTAGGTGAGGGACCCAGGTACAATAGTTTCTTATATCATTTCATTCCAGTAATTTCAATTTGCATCTCATGTATATGCTTTTATTTTGATTCTATACATATATACATCACATGGTACTAATTGGTTCATTCTTTCTATGATTGCAGTGGACACACAAGGATTAACTACATTTATAGCATAGTGTATATCAAAGACATCCCCCATCGTGTCAATCCAGGGGTTCATCTTGGATTTGTACCATCCCACTTCAGTGAGGTGATATGCCCAGCTTTTCGAGTCAATCACAGTCCTGAGGATGTTATATGAGGGGCAAGAGGAGATCACCCAGAGGACTGTTGATGCCACTACTGCCAGAGGACATAGAGATCAAGTGTTGATGGAGTTGCAGACTGCCCTCTCCAAGAGAGATGCAACTATGATGAGAGTTGAGAATGTTGAGTAGGCACATGATTCTCTACAAAGGTAGCTCAATGACCTCACAGGGAAGGTGATAGATGAGATGCCAATAGGGGATCAACAGCTGCAAGACACACTCAGGCGGGCAGAGATCCAAATAGCCTCCTTGTAGGGAGAGATCAAAGGACTATGTGCAACATTGTCTAGATCATGGTCACACAGGTACTGCTTTGTCTTCACCACCATAGCCAGGACCAAAGGGTTTAGGTAGCCATGCTTCCATGGCTTAGAGACTTGATTTTGTATATCATTTTTGTAGATCACTTTGATGTATAGACATTGATACATATGCATAGTTGCCACTTTTTTTTATCACAGTGGCTAGATACATGTACATGACATTTGATATATATATACATGAGATGTTGGTTCTGACAATATGGAGTTTCTTGTTTCATGTGTATGCTTCTTTAATTTCATGTATGATTATGTGATGGATGTTATATTTATGGATGTATGCTTAGATTAGATGCTGTCATGATTTAATAAAAACACATGGATGCATGATAATTAAATACATTGATGATCTAATTGCCTAACCAAAAGATGTAATGTAATGCATGGATACATGTATGTATGTCTCTCTCTCACACACACATGGTTACATCATAACAATTTTTTTTTAATAATGTGTTAATGAAGGAATGCCAACATATGACATGTTGCAACCCTAAGGGATGAATGTTACACACGTGACACATACACACTATGTATAGTATCGATGAAGGTGCATTGCATTAATAGGCTCTTTTGGAGGCATCCCATCCATAGTTGACAATTCATGCGCACCAAAACCATACATAGAGATGATGATGTAAGGGCCTAACCAATTAAGACTAAATTGTCCCCTTTGATTAAGTGGCACATTTACATTTCTCTGATTTTCATAAAGAACTAGGTCACCTACCTTGAAAGTTCTAAGAAGAACACCTTGATTGTATTGCCTAGATAATTATCATTGGTAAGCTTTAAGATGATCAAGGGCCTGTAAGTGACAATCATCGAGTAGCTCAAGCTGATGCAAATGATTGGATCAATAAGTTTCATCATCAATTAATCCTTTAAGGGAAACTCGTAAAGATGAAATAACCAACTCTAAAGTCATGATAGCTTCAACATCACACATAAGGTTGTAAGGCATAGTTCCTATTGCCATATGAACACTCGTGTGATAGGCCCATAAAGCATACACCAATTAAATATGCCAATACTTATCATGCTTATTTACCATTTTCTGAAGAATGAGCTCAAGATTTTTATTAGATGCTTTAGCTTGACCATTAGACTGAGGATATTATGGTGTAGAAAATCTATGTTGAATATGAAACTTCTCTAGGAATTGCTTCACTTTGTTGTTCTTGAATGGCATACCATTTGCAAAAGCAAAGGTAGAAGGAAACTCGAAGCAAGCAATGATATTGTTAAGAAGAAAGCTATAAATATCTTCAACATTCATGGATTGAAGTGGGATAGCTTCAACCCACTTCGTGAAGTAATCGGTAGTAGTGATGATAAATACATGTTCTTTAGAAGGAGGTGATATCTTTCCAATAATATCCAACCCCCATTTTGTGAAGGGCCAAGGAGAAGTCTATTTTTGAAGCTCTTTAGTAGGAGTGAATGAGATGACTATGTTGTTGAAATTACGAACACTTCTTAATAAAATCAAAGGAATATTGTTCCATTGTATTCCAAAAGTATCCCATGTGGATCAATTTACTCACCAGGGATTTACCACCAAAATGTCCACCCCCAAAACCCGAATGGGCTTCCTTAAGGGAAATGGATATTTTTGCTTTAGTGAAACACCAAAGAAGAAGACCATTGTAGGATTTTTGATAAAGAACAATTGATAGTACAATGTAGCAGACCGATAGCTTTCTTATCCAAGTGTGATCATTATTTGTTGCATCATTAGGAAAATTTCCAATCTTCAGATAGTTGTAAATGTTATAGTACCATTCTTCCGAGTCTACGTGAGCACACATGAGAGAATCAGATTTAGGTTGATTAGGAACAACATTAGAGCAAAGAATACGAACCAAAAAGTGGTATTCCTTTGTGTCCTTATTTGAGGGCACTAGGGAGACAACACTTGCCATGGCATCCATGTGTTAGTTTTATCTCCTAGGGACACTTTCTATTGTGAAAGAGGAGAATTGATCAAGTAGGGACAAAGCCAAATCCTGGTACTAAGACAACTTACTTTACTCACCTTGATACATTCCTGTGATTTGATTCACAATAAGCTTAGGGTCACCATGTATACAAATATGTCTTATGTTTAATGCGATTGTATCATGGAAGTTGAAAATAAGGGCCCCACACTTAGAGATGTTATTAGTACATTAAAATTCTAATCAAAAGGAGAGAGGGACTAGCCTTCCCTCGGGTGAGATCAAAACTACACCTACCCCAAACCTAGTCTGACATCTCGATCCATCAAAATACATCTCCCATACAAGATCGTGACTAATCATGAAAATATCTTCATTAGGAAACAAGTCCAGACTAGGGAATGAGTGAGATGAAGGAGTGTTTACCAATTTATCAGTAACCACTTGACCTTTTATCAATTTTTGAGTCATGAAATTTATGTCAAACACATTACCCATTTCGCTAACCTTCCAACAAGGTTAGCACAATAAAAAAAAATACTTCAAAAGACCACTCTTCTCAATGACATGTGTTTCCACATGAAGAAGATAATGCCTGAGCTTTTGCATTGCAAAGACGAGAGCAATACATTGTTTCTCCATGGAAAAATAATGGGTTTTGTAATAAAAAAGGACATGACTAATGTAGTAGACCACTCTTTCTCTACCATCATCCTTGTATTGAGCAAGCAAGGCTGCTAAATTGTACGGTGATGCAACAAGGTAAAGAAAAAAGAGTCTATCTTTTATAGCTAACATTAAGATGGGAGGATTGGCTAGATTTAAGTTTTAATTAAATCAAAAGCTTTCTAGCACTCATCATCCTATATAAAGTGAACATCATTTTTCAACAAATGAGTGAAGGGAAGGATATGATCAACCAAATGAGATATGAATCTATGAATTGATTGAATATTCCCTTGCAAACTCTATAGTTCAAAGATGTTTCTAGGTGGAGGCATGTTAACAATTGCATAAATTTTGTTTGTATCGACTTCAATTCCACAATAAGAAACTATAAATCCTAAAATTTTTCCTACATCCATGTTGAAGAAACACTTAAGAGGATGTAGCCTCATCTTATAGAGTCAAATTATTTCAAAGATGAGATGAAGATTTCCTACATGTTATCTTGACAAGTTATGGATTTCTCCAAGATGTCATCAATGTAGTCCTCCAAGATTTTGTGAATGAAATCATGGAAGATTAGGGTCATTTCCCATTGGTAAGTTGCACCTACATTCTTTAACCCAAACGACATGACCACATAACAAAAAGTACTACAAGGGGTGGTGAAGGTTGTCTTATATTGATCTTCTAGATTAATACAAATTTGGTTATAGCCTGAGAAGCCATCCATGAAGGACAACAAGGCATGGCCTATAGTCAAGTCTACAATCATATCAATATTAGGCAACAAAAAGTCATTTTTAAGAGAAGCCTTATTAAGATCACGGAAGTCAATACAAATACGAATATGATCATCTTGTTTTCTAACAACAACAATATTCGAAATCTAAGGCGAATAGTCGATAGGACAGATAAAGCCTACTTTTAATAACTTCTCTATCTCGGTCTTAACCAAAAAGGCCACCTTGGGATTGATCTTTCATATTTTTTGCTTAACAAGATTAGCATCGGGACATATGATGATATTGTGGACCACTATGGACTCATCAATACTAGGCATGTCCTCATATGAACAAGTGAAGATATCAGGATGGAAATGTAATAGATCAACATGCTCTTCAACTTCTTCTAAAGAGAGGCATTTTTTGATCTTAATCACCTTTTAAGAGGATTTAGGATCCATGAGAACCTTAGTAGTGATGAGCCCATTTATTAGCTAGTTTTCCATTATCTTTATGTTGCTTATAAGACATTCCTAAGACAATTATTCCTACAATATGCCATCTTTTATTTTTATTATGCAAACCTTGAACTTGGTTAAAGTATATGAAAATGTAGTTATGATATGATGGTGTTGTTTGATTTATATGTGAATATGTATGCATTATGATTCAATATCTGTGTTTAATCATGGTAGTTAGTATTGTGTGTGTGTCTTATGAACTAACCCCTTGCAACATGAGAAGACACCATAGCCCACAACAACTACAGAATGCAACCCACAACCGAAGGAGTTCTTGGACAACAAAACAGGGGATGTTCCTAAATACATTGAACATAATAAATACATGGAGACACTTGATGAAGATAATCATCCATCATTATGACAAAAAATAAGGGAATTGAAGAACATTGTTATCATTACGATTATGGCATAATTGATTTTATGTTCCACATTTTAGTTCTATTATTGCAAATTTCTAATCCTATTTGGATTCTTATTTCTTTTCAGTTGTAGTTAGGATAACCAAATCTTAATTATGCTATGATATCTAGGAAGTTTTAATTAATGATTTTAGTTTATAGTTGTGTTCTAAATAAACTCCCCCATGCATCTATATAGCCAGTGGTTGAGTCTTTAGGATAGTAAGTTGATTCAATTTCAATTGTGGATTTGGTTATCAAACACTTCAGTTTTTAGTTATTATTACACATACATGTTGATTGTTCAAACATGGTTTCTTTGAATACAATATTTGAGCAATATTTCTTGTGATATTTGGAATGTGTAATGAATGATCTTGAGTTGATATGATTGAGTGAATCTAAGGATTTAGATTTCATTTAGTTTAGTGAAGAAAACCACCTGAGCAAGGGACACTCAAGGTACTATACTTCACTACATTTACAGTTCTTATTTCTATTAAGTAGTTACTTCACAATTGCATAATAAGTTTAAGATAGATTCTCATATCAAAGTTATCAATACTTGTTATTCATTTTCATGATTGCATTCATTTAACTTGTAGTACTTCAGAGTGTAGAATAAGTTCAGTTATTAGTTTTTAATCAGTTTTAGCATTTACTTGTTAACAGCAGTTCAATCACAAACTATGTTGTGGGTACCTGTAGCCAAAGCACTGACTTTACTTCTTTCACTCTTATACGTTTTTATGATTTTCTAGTAAGTGTAATACCTTCACTAGGATAGTTTAGGTAATCTTAGGTCTCTAGAAGCACATATAGTGCCAGTACCATCACAAGCCTACTAGCCCTGGTTGACAATTTAATGAAAGTCTTTTCAATGTCAAGTGGACTATTCAACCAGGTTTTCCCTTGAATTGTGTGATCACCACAAAGTTTATTAGGCATTAGAATAGAATCTACATTTTTAACATTTTTTTCGGGGATGGTGCTACTTTCAAAGCTTAGTTTCTTCTTTTTTCAAGCTTTTCTAGCTTAGAATTTGCTTTCAGTATAAGACTATTAGGTTTAATCTTATCAAATACCAAAAAATTCTACTAATATTGTGCAAGAGTCATTGCTATACAAAGTTCTATCTATTATATGTGGAGGCAGAGAGACACATTGGGAAGGTTCCTCCCCTCAACAAGACAACAAGCCAATGAAGATATTGGTGACTACACTCAACAGAGCGAGGGTACTACTGAAGAAGAATCTTTCCTTTCACCAATATCTAATACACCCACAGAGGGGACATACTGAACCATGGGTGATGCAGTAGTGGATGATCCACCTAAACATGTGGCCTTTGAGTTCCCAATCACCAACCAAGAAAGGGCTACTGTGCTGAATAATATCCCTCCTTCAACATTACCAATATTTTATGGTTTGGTGACTAAAGATCCAAACACATTTATTTTTGAGTTTGATGTCCTATGCAGGAGCTAGGACTACACCTTTAATGCTCATAGGCTCAAGCTCTTTCTTGTCACTCTAAAAGATGCTGCCCTAAGATGGTTTATGAGATTATGCAAGGATGTTATTCCAGATTGGGATACCATGAAAACACTATTCTTGGAAAAATACCAAGACTATTGTAGAGGAATTGGTAGGAAAAGAGATGAATTTTTTAGAATTTCACAAGAGGATGATCCAATAGAATACCACAGAGATAGATTCCAATTATCCTTGAAGAAAAACCCATAGAACAAGCTATCTAAAAAATCCATCAAGTTATTATTTTTGGGGGGAGTCAATGAAGATTGTATGGATGCTCTCAATCTTATTAGGAGAGGGGATTTTTCTCAACAACCATTTGAAGAATCTGCATGGTCTACAAAAATTACTCTAGGACCTTCACTAAGAATACAAGGGGAGAGAGAACATCCACCATTGGAAAATCATCTACTGGGGTTTCAAAGATAGAGTTAAGTAATTTTTTGTCTAACATGAATGAGGACATTATCAGTCACCTAGAAACTCAATTGGAAACTCTCCATATAAATAAAAAGCAAGAGGAGGCTGAAGCAATGCTCATTGAATACTGTCCCAACTGTAGACAAAGGAAAGAAAACTACAAATGCAAGAGGGTGGCTAGTATTAAAGAAGATAAAATAGAGAAACCTAATTTTTAGCCACTTGAAGGAGAGGATGGACAATTATTTTACATTGATCAAAGAAGGCTATGGAAACAAAGACAAGGTATGCCACAAGACCCTCTAAATTTCAATACATCTTTCCCAATTGGAAATCAAAATTTCTCTACTTAGAATTCTCAACCTTGGAAAAATACTCAAACCTAATGGGAAAACCCTCAACAATGGTAACAACCTCAACAAAATTGGAACCAATAACAACCAAATGCATGACCACAATTTTTTTTCAAGGTTCTAGTTATAATCCTTAATGGATAGCACAACAAAAATAGTGGCAGCCACAATAGCAAAAAGGCCAGTAGTGGAAGTAGAAAAACATGAATTACCAACAACCTTTGCTCCCTCCTCAACCACAACAACAATCCATTATGCCTAATCCATCCAATCCAACTCTTAGCCACCAAGAGCACCAAAATTACCTGTCAAACTTGCACCTAACCCTAACAACAAGCATGCCCAATAGGCTTATATTAACGAGGCTATGTAATACCCACCTATGGGGTAGAGGTGAGTGATTTCCAGCTTAGGTCAGGAAAAACACTAGTTGGTTCTTCATCCACAAAATTACTAAAATGAAAGATGAGGAACCTACAACTGAAGCTCCAGAAAATTCACCCCTAATGCCTGAGTCAAATCAGGTAAACCAGACTATGTCAAGTCTAGAGCCTCCATTTCCTAAGTGCTTAACCATAATAAGACATCAAAATCAAGCTAAGATAAACCTATTGCATCAACTAAGGATGTAAGTATCAAAATTCCTCTCATCAATGCTATCAAGGATATACCAATTTATACCAAGACAGTAAGGGACCTATGTCTTAAGAAACTAGGAAGAAAGAGGAGGGATCCTCAGATAGTTCATGTCCTAGGAAACCTTATTGATAGTATTCCAGGGAACATAATTGTCCCTAAATACACAAACCTTGGTAGTCTAGTAGTGGATGTTAAGATTAATGGGACCTTTATCAAGAACATCTTGATTGATTTAGGGCCAACAATAAATGTCATGACTAAGGAAACAATGCATCTCCTTCAGTTAGCCAACCTTAGACCTACACCTACTATTTTATAGTTGGAAGATAGGTCAATAGTAAAGCTTGAGGGAATCATCGAGGATTTAAAGTTAGAGCATTATATTCCTTAGAATATCCTGTTGATTTCATAGTCTTATAGCCAAAGGCCAACCTTGCAGGATATACACTCATTTTAGGCAGATCATGGTTAGCTACAAATGATGCATTCATAGGCTGTAGGTCTAGAAATATGATAATATCTAATTGGACTATAACCAAGAAATTGGTTCTCTATCCTCCATCCCAACTTTATGTTGATCTTGAGCAAACCATATGGCCCACCTTTGGATGAGGCCTAAAAAATTTAATGACAATAGAATGAATCCCTTTGTTGGATGATCAAGATGAAGATGATTTGATTGCTCGCATAATATAGAATGATTGTGGTAGGAACCCACAACAATAGGACTATCTTTCATGCTTACAAAATCCTTTGTAGAACATTATCTATGCTAATTCATCAAAGGAAATATCTCATATTTTTTATTCCTTACTACCATAGAAATGTATACCAAACATTCCTTGACTTGATCTATCATTTGTGTAAGAATCATCCAAAACATTAGAAATCCTGCCAAGAAAATTGTTGAACATAAATTCACTAACTGAAGAGTAGCAAAATTCCTTGAATACTATGCTAGAGGAACATGCAGTAACCTTTGCATGGGACTACCATGACATGAAGGGAATAGAACTTGACTTGTGTATACATAGGATCGATATAAATGATGGTTTTAGGCCCATTAGATAGCCTCAAAGAAGAATGAACCCCGCTTTGAGAGAAATAGTTAAAGTTGAACTCTAAAAACTACTTGATGTAGGCTTCATCTATCCTATATCTGACAATGAATGGGTATCACCCTTAGTTATTGTCCCTAAAAAAGGTGGAAAATGGAGGGTATGTGTAGATTATATGGAGATGAACACATACGCTAGGAAAGACCACTTCACATTTCCTTTCATTGATCAAGTTCTTGACTCTTTAGCATGGAAGAAGTACTTTTCATTTGTAGATGGTTTTAGTGGCTACAATTAGATAAAGATTGCTCCAAAGGATCATGACAAAACAACATTCACCTACCCTTGGGGTACTTATGCCTATTTTGTCCTACCCTTTGGGTTATGCAATGCCCCAAATAATTTTTAGAGGGTAGTGCTCATCATATTCTCTAATTATGCTCATGAATCTATGGAGATATATATGGATGACTTCACCACATAAGGGGAAACTTATGAAGAAGCCCTTACTAATCTGGAAAAGGTTCTAAAAAGATGTAAAGAACATAACTTATCCCTAAGTAATGAAAATTTCTTTATGATAATGACTTAGGGAATTGTTATAGGGAATTTCATATCTAGTGAAGGGATTCAAGTTGACCCACATAAGATAGAGATCATTTCTATATTACCTATTCCATAGAGGAAGAGAGATGTTAGAAGCTTCTTAGGCCATGCAAGCTATTATAGGAGGTTCATTAAGGACTTTAGTAAGATTTCAACACCATTGTTTGTTTTTTTGACTAAAGATATATAATTTGATTGGACATTAGAGTGCCAACATTATTTTGAGGAACTTAAGAAAGCCTTAACTAGATCACCTATTTTGAGGGGACAAAATTGGACATTGCCCTTCCATATACACACTATTGCTTCATATTTTCTATTGGAGTAGTTTTGGGTCAGAAAGAAGGCAATAAAGAATATGCTATTTACTACATAGTAAAGAACTTATAGGGAGCAAAGCTAAATTACATTTTTATAGAGAAGGAAATGCTACCAGTAGTATATTCCATTAACAAATTTAGGCATTACATTACTAGATATGTAGTCTTTTTCCACACAGATCATACAACTATAAGATACTTGATGAACAAACCAGTGGTAGGAGGTAGACTAGTTAGATGGCTACTCAGTCTACAAGAATTTGATATCACAATAGTGGAAAAACCTGGGAAGGCTAATGTAGTGGCAAATTTTCTATCAAGGTTGCCAACACAATCAATAGAAGGGATAATATATGACTCATTTTCAAATGAGAATTTATTTTCTCTTAATGTACATGCACCCTGGTATGCTGACATTGAAAATTATTTAGTGATAGGTCAGATACTAGCACACTTTTCTCAAAGGGAAAAGAGACAACTAGTGCACAAGTGTTTCCCATATTCTTGGGTATCTAGTTATCTATTCTACACAGGCCCAAGCAATATCATGAGGTGTATAAGATAAGATGAAGTCTTTGATATAATGAAGGATTTCCATGATGAGCCTTGTGGGGGTCACTTTGTAGCCAAAAGGACAACATTCAAAATCCTCACAATAGGTTACTACTAGCCAACTTTACATGAGGATTCTATCAAGTACAAAAGAAGCTTTGATAGATGCCAAAGAATGGGTAAGACAACCAAGATTGATGAAATTCCTTTGCAACCACAATTGACACTAACACCCTTTCATAATGGGGTCTAGATTTTATTGGGCCAATTTCACCTACATATAACAACAAGGAGTACATTATGGTTTGCAATGATTATATAACTAAATGGGTGGAAGTGAAGGCATTATAGTTTTCCAGAGATGGGAATGTTACCAAATTATTGTATGAAGAGATTTTTACTAGGTATGGAGTACCTAGGGAGATAGTAACTGATTAGGGTCCACAATTTACTTTAGAGTCATTACAAAATTGGTTGAAGAATATGAGATAAGGCACATGTTGTGCAATTTTTGCACACACGCCCCGCTGAAGGCAGGGACCCTCTTTCGCTTTGGTTTTGGTGTCTTGGCCCTTTCATGTTGAGGTTTTATCTTACTTTGGCATGTGCTAAAATGTTTACTTTGATTGCCTTGGTGATTTCTCCTAAGTTATTCTTTGAAAGATCTTTAATTTTGAGCCAAGTTCGGGACTTTCCATCCCTTTCGGATTTTCCCGGATCTTGCTCAGACTCCGGCTATGCACTGTGATTCAGAGATTTTCAGTCTTCGTGGAATTCGACATGGGCCGGATTTTTTTGGATTTTGTCTTGCTGTCGGGTTCCCAAGTTTTATGACTGTCTTGTTGATTGCATTTAATGTCATCTGTACCTTTGGAAAGCGATGTATTTAATTGATTGTGGATGATTATTATGCCATTATGCTTATTTCTTGGCGTCATCTAAGCTGAGGAGTGCTTTCTTGCGAGTGTTTGGTTGAATTTGAGGCGCGGAGTCTACAAATTATGAATTTGCTAGGGATTTCTTTGGTGCATTCCTATCGTTGTTCTTTGTGGACACCTTTTACTTCGCATTTGTTGATTCTGAGATCGATTTTCACTTCGTAATGGTATGTGTTCGATTGCTTTGCTTTGAATTGATGATTATGGATAGCACATTGATGTTATAAGAGCTTTTGGGGCTTGAATTCCTGAATATTTGATCGCTCCATGACTAGGGTTGTGTAGCATTGATTAATTTATGATCTCCTAAGTAATGTTTGAGTTGGTTTTTTTATTTGCATTTTGGTGAAATTGCTTGAGAATCATGATTTTCCCCTAGTATGGTATTGACAATGGAAATACTTGAGTCATAGGTTTTCTTGTGTGTTAATGGCAGATGTATAGGGTTTGAAACCTAGGGAAATGCCATTCCACCTTATTTCATTGTAAAATGGGCCTAGAATGCAAATAAAATCTATGGGAAGCCCATATTAAACTTTCCCTAGACTTAAATCGTTGAAATTCATGGTTGATTTGATGTTATGAGTGAAATTGTGATTTTACGCCATTGTTTGAGTTTCATCCTCAATCCGGGACTTTTTGTTCCCTCGGGACAATCCACCTCTGGCGTATTTTCCTGATCTCCTTGGTTTTTCCGAAATCCGCTAATTTTTTTGGAGTTTAATATATTCTGCAGATTTCCATCGACCCCGGATTTTCCCGATCTCCACTATTTTCCTGATTTCTTTTGAGTTCCCGGTATCTACATTGCTTTCAAAATTTTACCTTATCAGCAGATTTCCATTGACTCCAGATTTTGTGAAGTTCTTGGTTCCCTATTTTTTTCTGGATTTGCAAAGTGTCTCTCCCTTCGCGGAAATCCATCTCTGGCGGATTTTCCCAAAATTTGGTGGAATGTAAGGAAATATGGGGTAGCATGATGTGTTAGTGATTTTTAGTGCATTTTATTATTAGTTCATGCTATTTTATGATCTCTTATGTGGTTTATTGATGGATAATGATCGGATTTAATTGTTAGTAGGTGTTTTCATAATTATTCTGCTGGAATCCGTTTGGCCCAAATTTTTCTGAAATTCCTTTCTGGCTCAGATTCCCTGGATGGTTCTGAAACCCAAAGTTTAGCAAGGGAATTTTATATGAGTTTTAATAACACCTTGATTATATGAGGCTTATTCTAACAGTGTTATGATGGATTAACATTCCCTTCTTCTGGTTTTTACTATGCTCTTTGTTGAGTGCAGGCTAAATCTAGCAAGGCAGCAGCTGGGTCCTCAATGTCTGATGCAAAGAAGATTAAAATGGACATTAAGAGCAAGATCCCTGAGAGTAAAATCACTTCATTCTGGTCGGAAGTGACTGATAGAAATGTTAGATTATGGGATTATGAAGAATTTAAAGGAAGAATGGCAGCAAAGGATTCTCCTTTGGTGGCTAGAAGGATGATGGAATCAGGCTTGTCCCATGTAGCTGGTCCTTGAGTGTGCCAGACACTATGATCAGGACACACAGAGAATAATTGGTCCTCAAGGGAGAGTTGTAGCAAATCTCAACCCTAGCCCCATTGCCTTTTTAGAGATTATGATAGGGAGAAGGAAGATCGCACCTAAATATTTGAGTTTGGAACAATTGAGAAAGTGGTGGCATGATGTTTATGCCCCAATTAATGAGGATTCTATTTTTGAGCACCAGTTGGATGATGCGTCCACCTACATTGTTGTCATTGAAAAATACCTGACTTATAAGGTGGATTGGGATAAGTCGGTGAAATAGTCAAGGGAAGAAATTGCATCAATTAAGAAATGACTTAGGGTTTTTCCTTTACCACCTATGGCCAACTTGGATAGGGTGTTTTTGAAAGTTCATGAAATGCTAGATCAGAATAAAGACAAAGGGGAGGACAGTTAGTAATTGGTTACATCGAGATTTGTGCTTCCCTATTATTTTTCCATGCATTGGTCCAAGTTGCATTGGAGATCCCAGGCCACCCTGGATGAAGTTCATGCATTTAATGCATATTCTATTTCATTTTGAATTTCTCTTGGCTGACTTGTTGTGCCTTATTATTATTTGAAAAAGCTTATCTAGGCTGACATGTTTTGGGGGTTCTATAAATGTGGCATTTTTCCTCTTTTGTAAGGGTTAAGAAGTTTTAGATATAGACAAATAGAGAGCTAGTTAAGAGTGAATTAGTAGAGCAAGGAGTTAGCAAGTAGTTGTTTTCAAGCAAATATTGTAACAAAAAGCTAGAATTGTTGCTACAGTGGATAATTTGATGCAAGTAATGACATTGTGATTTGGTGCCATACCTATGTTCTTCTTATCTTACATGGTTCTTGTTATTCTATCTTTAAAATTGCTTTGAGGAGGTCAGTATCTAGATTAGATTTGGTTCAATGATGTTTATGGTTTGATATTTTAAGTGTTGCAGCAATCCCTGGTCCATACTTTTTGCAACCAACTGATTGTTAGTTGTTTTGTAAAGTTAGCTTGGACTTTTTACATTCATTGTGCTTAGTTCAATTGTGAGGGTTTATTCATTTCAATTGTGAAAGGGTTGTTTGAATGAATGTTCATGATTTGAAAATCTTAACACCTTAGAAGATTGCACAGTTTCTATAAGATTGCAGATCTATCTGGGTCAAGTAGAAATCAGTTTTGAGGGATTGGTCCATTTCGAGTGTTGTTCATTTTCATTGTTAATCTCAGGTTTAATATTAAGTTTAGAAATCTCTTCGAAACCCTTATCTTTTGTTATTTCTTTGATTATTGGGCTAAATTTAGGATTGAAGTATCATTACATTGTTAGATCTGATAAATTAAGATTCAGTATTTTGCTTGTAGTAAGGTCCCATTGTGATTACCAACATTTTCACATTTATCACTGAGTTGTTTATGCATTGTCAAGACCTGACATTAGAGACCTTGAGGTTATCTCTTGAGGCTTGGTTATAGATATTTACCTTTCAAGTAAGATAGGATATTATATTCTTTCTGAGTTGTTGCTGTGCATAAAACATCATCAACAGATTGGCGCTAGAAGGAGGGCCTGAATAAGCAAGTTGGATCGATTTTTGAATGCTATCTCTCCTAAGAGATTCAAAATAAGAACAAGATCTACTCCAAGAGAGGAGGAATTTCAGTAATTACCAGACCCTACTAGGTCTAGAAGGACCAACAAGAGGGGGGAATCATCATCATCCCATCCACCTCTATCATCTCCATCATCTTCATCTGAGTCTGAGGACATTCCCATTGCACAACCTCAACCCATCATAAATCAGCCATTACCACCCCCACCTCCACCAATGGATTTCCTAGCAACCAACCCATCTCCATTAAGTTTTTCTATTTACAATGTCATGCCCAAAAACCCTAAACACTTTTGTTCAAAATTCCATGTCAATGATCCAAATAGGACCGCTGAGGAACACATCAGGATCTTTCAAACTGGCCTTAAGGATAGAGGGATAAACCATGAGGATGTAGCATGTAGATTATTTCCTTATTCATTGGGAGAAGATGCATTCTATTGGTATAGCCATTTGCTTTCTGGGTCTATCGAGCATTGGACTGAGCTAGAGGCTACCCTTTTGTAGAAGTTTCGAATCCCCATTAGTTCTAATGAGCTTTACCGTCAGTTCACTAACGTGAAGAGGGAGGTCAATGAGCCTATAGGGTCTTTCAATAATAGGTTTCATCGTGCTTATACCAGATTACAGGCCCCTTATGTTGTTGATGAGCCCACTACTTTAGAAGTTTATTATGAGGGACTTGATAGTTTGACAACTACCTTTATGAAGTGGAGTAATAACCCTCCTGCTAGTCTACTTGATGCATATGCAGAAGATGTGAAAGTTAGCACTAATCTAAGGCAACATCTATCTGGACCTCTACCCTCATCAGGACCCGTTGATCACCCTGGACAAGTTCCAGCTCTCAACCAGGCTCTAGCAAACCATACTCCAATCATGAATCCAGTACCTTAGTTGCCACTGGTCCCTCACCCAAGGCCTTCCATGGGACAAGTTTCATCCATAATTAGTTACCCTCAAAAATATGCGAATCAACCTTTCCATATCCAGCCTCACGCTAGCTATCCTTCATACCTGCAGAATTCTGAAGTCTTGAATTAGTCACTAAATGCCAATGCTGGAGTAGGAAATTCCTTGAATAATGTGAATCAGCCTCCATATAGTAATCCTAACAAAGAAATACTGGATGAATTTTCTAAGCAAATAAAGAAGTTGAATATGGAGGTGACTTACTTGAGGAATCAGAACAGTCATTTGCAAGCTGCTCAGAGAAATATGCAGTCCAATCAGAGAAGAGAGAATCCACAAGGACAACACTTTGATAGAGGGAAATGTCATGAAAGAGGATACACCAATGACAGAGGATATAACTAGGACAGAGGTTACAACAATGAAAGAGGATACAACAATGATTGGGGATTCAATAATGATAGACGGTATAATAATGATAGAAGACATAACTATGATAAGGGGCAATCCTTAGGTCAAAACTTTGATAGAGGCCAAGGTGGTGGACAAGGATTTGATAGGAGGCAGCCGCTAGGACATAACATGACTTGGAACATAGGACCCAACAATGGAGGAGTCCCCACCCCATTGGATCAACCAGTTAGTCAACCTGTCAATCAGTCTGCCAATCAACCATCTAATCAAGAGAAACCTCCTAGTGGTGTATATCTAGTTGAGGCTGCTCTATCGGGATGGTGTAGGCTCCATAAAACAAGTCAATATTATGAGTTAGATTGTCAAGAATTCCAAATAGCAGCCTCAATCTTTCAGTATGAAGTAGAGAACAATGCAAGCGGTTAGGAAATAGTACCATCCAATCCTTATGATTCACCGGTGTTGGTATTGAACCATGCTCCTTTTCCTCAAAGTAACGAAAATGTACCTGAAGAGGAATCTAACCAGTTGGAGGAAGAGGTAGACCAGGTATGTAATGGGGATGAAATGACATAGTTATTCGATGAGAATCTAGTGAATGATAATGGTCCCAGAGATGAAGAAGAGGCTTATGTTGAAGAAGTACAGACTTTCCAGAGGCCTATCAAGAAGTATGATTTGAGAGAATTGCCACATAGATGCCCACAGGCTGGAGGCCCCTTCACTACTTCCATTCCACCGAACAATTTCAACACGCCTCCAGACCCTAACACTAGCAATAATCCATCACTACCTCAGGTGTCCAAGCAATATTTATCTCAAGATCTAGGACATGCTGATGTGCCAAGAGGGAGAAATGCTAATGTGAATAAGGACAGGATGATGGAATACCCGAAGGATACCTCTGCTAATCTGAGTGAGGAACAATTGGCCTTGTATGTTGCTGAAGAACTCAGAAAATTAAAGGTAAGCCTATCTGCGTTTGAGTTATTAAGAGTTCCAACCATTAGGAATGCAGTCCTAGGATCTTATAATGCAAATTCATTGTCATAAGATAAATCAGTTAGTGAGAGTGTCAATAGAGCATCTAGTTCTCAATCAGTAGGAAGACATAATCAGACTCACAATCAAGTCCATATGCCCCCTAGAGATACTGGGAAAGAAAAGGATAAATCTCAAGTTGCTCAAGTAGATACTCCCTTAACTTTGTTTCAAGGGAAAACAAACACACCTCCATTCTTGATTTTTGTTTGAATATTCGGTAAGAATCTACATAATTGTCTGCTAGATTTTGGTGCTTCAACCAATGTTATTCCTTTCAGTGTATGTAGAGCAATGGGTATTACTCCTGCTGACTCACAGAAGAAACTCACAAAATTGGATAGGACTGAAGTTAATGTTGTAGGAGAGTTAAATATGATTCATATGCAAGTTGCTTCTGATCCTAGAATCCAGCAGGTTATCAATATACAAGTGGCTGACATCCCTAATGCTTATGGCTTAATCTTGGGAAGAGACTTCACCAGGGCTTTAAATGGATATTTCTCAACTGATCACTCCCACATGTGGCTTCCCTGGAAGGGAGTGTCGAACTAGATTAAAATTGAAAGAGAATCCAAAATGAAGTACATGATTACAGAATATCAGAAAACCTCTACTAAAATTTTGGTATTAGAAGTAAGTATGGGTAACTATATGCTTGTTGCTCCTCTTGAAGAGCCAGATATGGAGGAAGTTCTTATATTCCACACAACACCTGTTGACCTTACTGCAAAATCCAGTGGTATTGAAGTCCTGATCAAATCAGCTGAAAATGATAGTGATATGGAAGATGGTCAGCTTGGTTTGCTAGATAATTTTCAAGAGTTCATTCAGAAGTGCATTGAAGATCAAGTTCAGCTAGGAAGAGGAATGAACTTTGGAGAACTACTCTTGCCCAATTGGTGTAGAGTGCATAATTCTTCTCATTCAAAACTAGACTATTGCTTATGCCAAGCTATAGTGGAGCAAATACATAAGCGTATTAACCCCACTCCTATAGTCAAAATTGATATCCAGAATGTTTAAGAAGTTCCCAAAGGGAAAAGAGTGATGCCTTCTAAAAGACCATCCAACAGCAACAGTAAGTGAAAAAGTAGGGAACTCTGCAGTTGCTAGCTGTTGGACTTTAAGATTCGATGGGTCCAAATCAAAGAATGGAGTTGTGGCAGGTTTTGAGCTAATTAGTCCAAGAGGTAAGACATTTTTTGCTGCTCATAGACTTCAATTTCACTATACGAATAATGTAGTAGAATATGAAGCTTTGGTGCATGGACTGCTAATGGCATTGAAGAAAAAAGTTAAGATCTTGCAAGTTTTTGGAGATTCTGAGTTAGTAGTCAAGCAAGTTAGGAGACAATACTCTTGTCATGACAGGAGAATGACAAACTATAGGAACAGAGTATGGGATCTCATTGAAGGATTTGATGCCTTCAATATTCAGTTGATCTCATGAAATAAGAACTAGATAACTGATTCCTTGGCCCAGGCAGCCAGTACCTGGCAGCCTCTGTCTCTTTCCAGACTAAAGAAGTTTACTGTAGAACTGACCCCAGTACCCTCAGTACCTAATAATACCACCAACTTCCAGATATTTGAAGATGACAAACATATCCTGGATTTCATTACTAGTACAAATGTTTTTGCTTCTCAAATCATTGACGAAACTGAACTCCAAGAAGCTGAGATGGACTTGGAAGGGGTAACCAATCTGAAGACCAACACAATTCCCAGGGGAATGGTGCAATTAGAAAGGATCTTTGACCAGGACAAGGTTAAGGAGTAGGAACAGGATACCAGCAAAGAATCCATTAGTGGACAGTGTGACAAATATAATATGGGATCTCAGGAGGATGTCAAAAATGTCTTTATTGGTAAAGTATGCACTCCTGAAGAAAGGAAAAGAATCATCGATGCACTACATAGATATCCAGATGTGATAGCCCAGAGTTATGAAGACTTAAAGACTTATGATACATCAATTATAACCCATACTATTCCTCTCAATCCAGGAGTAAAACCCTTCAGACAGAGGCAAAGGCCCATCAATGCTTTACTGGAACCTATAATATAGAAAGAAGTGCAGAAACTACTATCTACAAGGATAATATTCCCAGTTAGACATTCTACTTGGGTTGCCAACCTGGTTCTAGTGCGAAAGAAAAATGGTGAAATCAGGCGATGTGTGGATTTCAGGAACCTCAATAGAGCTTCAAAAAAAGATAATTATCTAGTACCCTCACTGGATGAAGTACTCCAGATCATCAATGGATTTCAGATGATGTCCTTCTTGGATGGTTATTCAAGATACAACCAGGTCATGGTGTAGTATGAGGACAGGAACAAGACTGCTTTTACCACCAAGTGGGACACTTTTTCTTTCAGGAGGATCCCCTTTGGCTTGATTAATGCTAGAGCAACATTCCAACGAGCCATGGACATTGCCTTTAAAGATATAATTGGTAAGTGCATAACCATTTATATGGATGATCTACTAGTCTTTTCCAAGAAGAGAGGTGATCATATATCAAATTTATGCAAATTTTTTCAAAAATGTAGAGAGTTTGAGATATCTCTCAACCCAAAGAAATGTATCTTTGGAGTAACAGAAGGTAAATTGTTGGGGCATGTTCTCTCTGAAAAGGGAATTTCCATTGATCCAGAACACATAGAAGCCATTACTAAGATTCCAACGCCTACCAGTAAGAAAGAAATGAAATCATTCTTTGGCAAGATCAACTTTGTGAGGAAGTTCATCACTGGATTTGCAGAAATAGTTAAGCCACTAAACACTATGTTAAAGCAGGAGGCCAAAGTTGAATGGAATGCAGAGGAAAAAGAAGCATTTGCAGAGATAAAGAGGGCTATTGCTAAAGCTCCTATTTTGGTAAGTCCAGACTATGCTAAACCATTATATATATATTCGTTTGCCTCTAATCATTCCTGTGCTGCTATGTTAACTCAAAAGTCGGATCAATGAAACAAGCATCCCATAGCATTCATGAGTGCACTATTGAAGGATGCAAAGTTGAGATATCCAAGTGTGGAAAAGTAGGCTTATGCCTTAGTCAGAGCTGTAAAGAAATTCAGGCATTATATCCTCAGAAACAAAATCTTTGCAGTAGTTCCCGATCCTGCAGTTAAGCTACTATTGA
Source organism: Sequoia sempervirens (assembly GCA_007258455.2). Classification (NCBI taxonomy): domain Eukaryota; kingdom Viridiplantae; phylum Streptophyta; class Pinopsida; order Cupressales; family Cupressaceae; genus Sequoia; species Sequoia sempervirens. The sequence continues at coordinate 558,804,692 of VDFB02270651.1, read as the reverse complement.
TGCAGAATGAGCTAGGAGAACATAGAGCCAAGTGGGTAACTATGTTACAAGAGTATGATATGGAAATTCAACCCATGAAGCTGGTAAGAGGGCAAGGGCTTACACAGACAATGGCGAAAACATGCCATGATCTTACAGCTTAGAGTTATAATTTAGAGGATGTTTCTCCTGGTGAATGGTATGATGATATTGTTTATTATCTCCTGACTCAGAGATGCCCTGATCATCTTAATTAATTACAAAGGAGGGCGTTGCGCTTAAAGAGTGACAATTTCATGTTGAAAGGAGTTGTCCTATACAAGAAAAATTATGAGGGTGTTTATTTGAGGTGCCTAGGAAGGCAGAGTCTGAAAGAGTGATGTTGGAGTTTCATGACAAATATGGTACATGCCATGGATCAGCACCTTCTACAGCGAACCAGATTCTGAGAGCTGGTTACTATTGGCCTACACTATTCAAAGATACACATGACCACGTCAGAACTTGTCATGTGTGTCAGACTACAGCTACTAGGGAGAAGTATGCAACACTCCCACTCTAGCCGGTCTTCGAGGTAAAACCTTTTGCACAGTGGGGGATGGACTTCATAGGTCCCATCAATCCGCCTTCCTCTATAGGACACAGGTATATCCTTACTATCACTGATTATTTTACAAGATGGACTAAGGCCCTTGCTTGCAAGCAATGTACTTCAGAGGTAGTTATTAACTTCATCGAATCAGGTATCATTAATTATTTTGGGTGTCCTATGTCTTTGGTTGTGATAATGGTCATGCATTTTCATCATTAAAGTTTTCTAATTGGGCTTTCGATCATGGGATTATCATTAAATTTGCATCCAACTATTACCCTCAGGAAAATGGGTTAGCTGAGTCATCCAACAAAAATCTCCTCACTGTTATCTGCAAACTGTTAGAAAGAAATATGAAGGATTGGCATACCCAACTTAGATTTTCTCTTTGGGCAGATCGCACTAGACATAAGACTTCCATAGGAATATCACCCTATCACCTAGTTTATGGATTATAGCTTGTGTTTCCCATTCAGTTAAAGATACCTACCTTGCAGTTCATTAATGACTATTATGTTGAGGGAGATAAATGTGAGGCTAGACTTGTTGAATTATTACATCTTGAAGAAAAAAGAGATGAAGCCCTGGAAAAATTTGCTAAACATCAGGGGGTTGTCAAGAGATGGTTTGATAAAAGAGCCAAGGTTAAAGCTTTTAGGACTTATGACTTGGTTCTTTACTAGGATAAAGCCCATGACCGTAAAGGGGAGCATGGAAAATTTGATAAACTTTGGCTTGGCCCTTACCAGATTGCAGAAATTTTGGGAGATAATGCTTTCCGTTTGAAAACTCTCACTGGAGAGGATATCCCACTGCCTGTCAATGGGCAATATTTGAAGCTCTATTTCCAGTCTTGAGTTTTTCTCAGCTCTTTTCCTGTATATAGTTAGATTAGGTTTCCTTTTTTTTTTTCTTTGCTTTGCTTTGGTTAGATTAGGTTTCCCTTTCTACTTTGCTTTTTGTTTGTTTTTGTTAGTGTAGGTTTTCTTTTGGTTTGTTTTGTTTTTTCTTTTCTCTTGCTTTGGGGGTTTTCCTATTTTCTCTTAGGTGTGTTGCACCTGTATGACAAATATATCATTATCTGGAATGGTTCTAAGTATTTTCTTGGTGGGCTTTAGTCTTGTATCTCGAAAGGACGATTGAAGTCTTTGCTATTTCGAGCAGTCTCAATGTTTGATTTATAAAAGATGGGTCATTGGTCTTGATTTGAATTTGAAGTACTCTAAAATCTTATATCTCTCATATTTTTAAGAATCCTAATGTCACTGTAGGGTCCTTGTGAAGTTTTGTCAAGTGAAAAATCATATTTATGCTTTAGCGCCACTGTGGTTCTCAACCCTGAGTGTGAACTTTATTGTTGACAGGTTGAAATAAAAGTGACACAGAAAGAATATCAAAAAAAAAGAAGTGAAAGACTGAAAATCAAAGAATGAATTCAACTTATCAGGGGTATCTGAATTTCTCTATCGGGGCTATAAACGCCTGGATCGAAATAGAGCTATGTTCAAGAGAGTCACAATGATAACCTTGTCGGGGCTATGGATGCCTGACTGGCAGCGAGGCTCTATCCCGGTTGCTTTTGAAGTTAGAATCCTTACGTAGCCTGACTTGACTAAGCTTGGTTTCTACAATAACTTAAGGAGGGAAATGAACTCATATGCACACACTTGGATTTTCAGTTTATGGAAGGTTCAGTCTATCCTTTGGTTCCGATTCTTTAAATCTTTTCATTTTGGTCTGTTTGTTTGGTAGTGGGAATAAAACTAGAGTTTCTGGATTCTCGATTCCTTTTCATCATCAAATGCTCTAGAGTATTTTCCTAGCAGAAGTCACCATTTGTTGTGCAGTTTTCACACACACGCCCTGCTGAAGGCAGGGACCCTCTTTCGCTTTGGTTTTGGTGTCTTGGCCCTTTCATGTTGAGGTTTTATCTTACTTTGGCATGTGCTAAAATGTTTACTTTGATTACCTTGGTGATTTCCCCTAAGTTATTCTTTGAAAGATCTTTAATTTTGAGCCAAGTTCGGGTTTTCACTGAAGTTCAGGACTTTCCATCCCTTCCGGATTTTCCCGGATCCCGCTCAGACTCCGGCTATGCACTGTGATTCAGAGATTTTCAGTCTTCACGGAATTCCGTGTGGGCCAGATTTTTTTGGATTCCCTCTTGCTGTCGGGTTCCCGGGTTTTCTAACTATCTTGTCAATTACATTTAATGTCATCTGTACCTTTGGCAAGTGATGTATTTAATTGATTGTAGATGATTATTATGCCATTATGCTTATTGCTTGGCGTCATCTGAGCTAAGGAGTGCTTTCTTACGAGTGTTTGGTTGAATTTGAGGTGTGGAGTATGCGAATTGTGAATTTGCTCAGGATTTCTTTGGTGCATTCTTGTCGTTGTTCTTTGTGGACACCTTTTACTTCACATTTGTTGATTCTAAGATCGATTTTCACTTCATAATGGTATGTGTTTGATTGCTTTGCTTTGAATTGATGATTAAGGATAGCACGTTGATGTTATAAGAGCTTTTGGGGCTTGAATTCCTGAATATTTGATCGCTCCATGACTAGGGTTGCGTAGCATTGATTAATTTATGATCTCCCAAGTAATGTTTGAGTTGGTTTGTTTATTTGCATTTTGGTGAACTTGCTTGAGAATAATGATTTTCCCCTAGTATGGTATCAGCAATTGAAATACCTGAGTCATAGGTTTTCTTGTGTGTTAATGGCAGATGTATAGGGTTTGAAACCTAAGGCAATGCCATTCCACCTTATTTCACTGTAAAACGGGCCTAGAATGCAAAGAAAATCTATGGAAAGCCCATATTAAACTTTCCCTAGGCTTAAATCATTGACATTCATGGTCAATTTGATGGTATGAGTGAAATTGTGATTTTATGCTGTTGTTTGGGTTTCGTCCTTAGTCCAGGACTTTTTGTTCCCTCGGCACAATCTGCCTCTGGTAGATTTTCCCGATCTCCTTGGTTTTTCCAGAATTTGCTAACATTTTTAGAGTTTTATATATTCCACGGATTTCCGTCGACCCTGGATTTTCTCGATCTCTGTCATTTTCTTGATTTCCTTTGAGTTCCCGGTATCTGCATTGCTTTCAGAATTTTACCTTATCCGTGGATTTCCATTGACTCTAGATTTTTCCAAAGTTCTTGGTTCCCTATTTTTTCCGGATTTGCAAAGTGTCTCTCCCTTCACAGAAATCCGTCTCTAGCAGATTTTCCCAAAATTTGGTGGAATGTAAGGAAATATGGGGTAGCATGATGTGTTAGTGATTTTCAATGCATTTTATTATTAGTTCATGCTATTTTATGATCTCCTATGTGGTTTATTGATGGATAATGATCGGATTTAATTGTTAGTAGGTGTTTTCATAATTATTCCACTAGAATCCGTCTGGCCCAGAATTTTCTGAAATTCCTTTTTGGCTCAGATTCCCCAGATGGTTCTGAAACCCGAAGTTTAGCAAGGGAATTTTATATGAGTTTTAATAACACCTTGATTATATGAGGCTTATTATAACGGTGTTATGATGGATTAACATCCCCTTCTTCTGGTTTTTACTATGCTCTTTGTTGAGTGCATGATGAATCTAGCAAGGTAGCAGTTGGGTCCTCAATGTCTAATGCAGAGAAGATTAAGATGGACATTAAGAGCAAGATCCCTAAGAGTAAAATCCCTTCAGTCTGGTAGGAAGTGACTGATACAAATGTTGGATTGTGGGATTATGAAGAATTTAAAGGAAGAATGGCAGCAGAGGATTCTCCTTTGGTGGCTAGAAGGATGATGGAATCAGGCTTGTCCCGTGTAGCTGGTTTCCCTTCTACGGTGCAGTGTTATGAGCTAGTCCTTGAGTGTGCCAGACACTATGATCAAGAAACATAGAGAATAATTGGTCCTCAAGGGAGAGTTGTAGCAAATCTCAACCCTAGCTCCATTTCCTTTTTTGAGATTATGACAGGGAGAAGGAAGATCGCCCATAAATATTTGAGTCTAGAACAGTTGAGAAAGTGGTGGCATGATGTTTATGCCCCAATTAATGAGGATTCCATTTCTGAGCACCAGTTGGATGATGCGGCCACCTACATTGTTGTCATTGACAAATACCTAACTTATAAGGTGTGTTGTGCAGTTTTGCACACATGCCCCACTTGGAGTAGGGACCCTCTTTTGATGATGTCTTTTGACCTTTGGTTTTATGAGATTTGTCTTTTTAAGGTCTTGAAATATTGATCTTACTAGTTTTGGTCTTGCCTTGAGGCTTGAATTGGTTAAAGTTGGGTTTTAGTGAAAATCCGGGTTTTGACCTGAATCTGGGATTTTCTAGCTCCGGCGGATTTTCCCGGGCTCTAGTTCATTGTCTGTTCATTGCTGAATTTTTCGAATCCGGGTTTTTGCTTGACTCCGGGATATTCCGGTTCTGGCGAATTTTCCTGGACTGCGCCAAAATCCTGAACTTCGTTAAAATCCTGATTTCTGCCATATCCGCAGAATTCATGTTCATTCAGATTTTCCGCGTATCTTGGGATTTTCTAAAATTCTATCCTGGGCTCGGGTTTCCAAAATTTTCTGACATGTCTTGTCATTCATTAATGCTCGAGGTACCTTTTCTCAGACGTGAATATGGATGGATTTAAAGTCTTTTGGGCATCATTTCGATTTCATTATTCACTTGCTTGCTGCTTTGGCGATTGAGAGTTTTCATTCAAGCTTCGGTCATTGGGTTTGAGCTGCCTGCGTGTGAATTGTTTGGACGTTGGTGTCGGGATTTTTGTTGCTTGGGCACATTCATTTTGCGGTCGCTTCTTCAAGTTCGGGTTTTTTCTGGACTAATCCATGGTAGGTTATGATTGGCCCTTTCATATGTTTGCATGATGATTGAACTGTTCTATGTTGATTGATGGTCATTTCGGGTCGGCTTATGCTTAGTTACGATTTTATTTATCGAATTGGGGTTTGACCCATTTTTTTTTTTGCGAATCCCCATCACCCGCACTATGCATTACTTTTTTTACCCAATAAATGTTAGATGGGTCAGTGTTGATGGGTGCTCGGGGTAGGATTTTTGTTTCTGGATGCGTAATTCATCATGTCTGGTGAGGTTGGTGTTTTGGGTGTTTTGCTCGAAACTGCTGAGAATGGTTAAACCGTCATGATTTTTATATCTTGCACCTATATTAAACCAGTTCCTTGCCTTGTGAAGACTCAGAGTGCTTAGATTCATCCTTAGGGATAGTGTTCCAAACCTTGAGCCCACCCTGCTTTTCATGGTGAAGGGTTTATTCTTTGAAATTAGGGCATCATCGTCTTGCCATGAAGTTTGGTCATTCGAGGTCTTGTGAAATTTAAGTTCAAGCACATTCCGAATCTTGTTGGTTGGCGTCAATTTTGAAATCATTTGAATCCCAATTAGCAAGGTTTTACATGATTATTCAGTCACTGGTTCGCGTGTTGTCATCCGTCAGGTTTCCGAGGTGTCCGTGGAATTCCTGTACATCTGGATTTTCCCGATTTCGGCCAATTCCGTGGAGTGCGGCAAATTACAGAGTATTTGAACTATCTGCGAAAATCTGTCCTATCCAGACTTTTTCAGTTTTCCTGTTTGGTTTCGTTTCTTTCGATTTCTCGAGGATAGGATTAATGGAGTAAATGATAAATGCTAATTTCTTGTTGCTAATGGATGAATTTCATGATAGTCTTATAATCTTTTGTCCATACTAATGATCTATTTAGAAAATGGTGTCTTGGCAACAAGAATCTGTCTGGGTCGGATTTCTCTGAAATTTTGCCCCGACTAGATTTTCCCGGCTTACCTTGTTTTCCCGGATTGCTTTATTTTTCTGGATTTTCAAGGATTGGTGATTTGTGATGGATCTCAATGGATTTATATGATTTTATGCTAACCTTTGGATTGGAATACATATGATAATTGGATACTTATGACATTCTTTTGTGAATGTAGGCTGAATCAAGCAAGGCTGTAGTAGGAAAATCTAAAGGTGACACGGAGGGGTCCTCTATTTCAGATGCAGAAAGATTAAGATTGGACACTAAGAGTCAACTCCCTGAAAGCAAGATATCTTCGGTTTGGTCTGAGGTCTCGGACACCAATGTTGGAGGTGGAGATATGAGGAGTTTAAAGAGAGAAAAGCTTAGAAGGATCTGTCGGTCCTGAGATAGGGAATGATGAAGTCTGGATTGGTTCATGTGGCAGGGTTCCCTCCTGCAATCCAATGCTATGAGTTAATACTTGAGTGTGCCCGGCAGTATGACTTTGACACACAAAGGGTGGTCAGCACTGAGGGAAGGGTCTTGGCGAATATTAGTCCTGTTTCTATTGCTCAAGCCTTTGACATGCCAGATTTGCCTTCGGTGTGCGCTCTAAACATGGACTTGGCCAGAACATATTATGAGAATGAGCCAACCAAAGCTCAACAGATGATTAATTCTTGGTTGGAAAAGCCAAAGTCACACTACTCCAAATTTCCCAAGCAATTGCACAGGGTTAGATTCAGATAAGATATTTATGATGCAATCACATTCTTGAGTAGAGTGGCAGGTTTGAAAAGCGCTAGATGGTCCATGTGATCAACAAAATTGAACAAGGAGCCAATTACCATTGGGCAGGACTTATTAGTGCTTTGATTGACAAGCAATTAAGGGATGTCCTAGAAACAAAGAAGTTCACCATGTCTTCCTATGTGGTGTATGTGTTAGCTAGATTCTACCCATACAGGGGTTTGAATCCACAGGGGACATTTGGACAGGACATTGTCTATGAAATATATCCAAGAATTACACCTAGGACACCGGGATTACCGAAGAGCCAATGATGCATTCACGATGCACATCACTAGGATGCTTCAAAATGCGGAGCATGTGAGACTGTCAGATGGAGTGAAGGAATTGATAAAGAGATATGGAGCCTGGTTCATTCAGTTTCCCACCTTCTCTTACATCAGAATTGACGGATGCCCGGCTGCTCCATACAGGTTACCTAGGTACCCTACTGATCATATTGTGTTATTGGAAATTGTTAGATAGATATGTGAATTTGATGCAATTGTCAAAAAGGAGAAGCATAAAACAGGTTTTGGTGGGGATTTCCCTCTTGGAATTGGCGTAGCAGAGGTGTGCCCTTCCATTCAATCAGCACACGCAGCAGGCGATGAATTGGCAGCTCATGGTTTCTCCTTCCACTCCAAAAGGACAAATTTTGATATCACCGGGGAAGCACAGAAGAAGGCTACCAAAGAGTACCGTCATAAGGATGACCTAGAAGACTATTGGGCCAATATCAAAGATGATTTTGAGGCAAGGAAGAAAAGGTACTCTAGGCTCCTGTCGATGTGATTAGGCAATACAATGTTAAGTTAATCCCTGACCAGCTAGAGGACGATGGAAACCTGGTGCAAGATCATGCCTATGAGTCTGTTAAGGACAGATCAATTGGAGAGATAAACTGGAACGATGATGAGGTAACTGAGCTGGAGGACCTAATGGCTCTGTTATGAGATTCACTACTTCATGGCTAAAACATAAGGTTTGGGAGTTGGAGAGTGAGAAGGTACCCTGTACCTTTAATTTGATGGGAAATCTCAATCCTATGTCTACTTCAAAAGAATCCGGGGAAGATGACCCCAAAGGGAAAACCAAAAGGAGCTCACCCTTCAAAATAAAAATTAGAGGCCCTAAAGAAAGTGAGCCAGAACCAAAAAGAAAGCCAAAAGGGAAGAAAAGAAGTAGAGATTTGAAAATAGGCAGGTCCTCTGATGAGGAAGGATTTGAAAAGCCAGAAGAAGAGGATGCTCCTCCACTACCAAAGAAGATAAGAACAGCTAGGGTTTCAAAGAAGAAAGGTCAGGATACCTCTAAAGATGAGACTCCAATTGTAGATGTGGAGATTTCTAGGGAAAAGACAAAGGTTTATTCAAGGAGATGAAGGAATCCATCCCCTAAGGAAACTGTGCAAAAGATGGATCCTCCTCCAAAGACACCCATTGTGGAGCAACCTAGGGCTACTTCCCCTTCGCCAAGCGTGCCTGAGCAAGAGACTCTGGAGGAACATGAGACCAGCAAAGAGGTAGAACCTTTCAAGGAAGGAGAGCTCTTTGGTGCGACAACTGAGCTTGAAGTAGAAGAGGTAGAAACGCACCCTTCTCCACTAGTACAATATGAAGATTCTTCGGCAAGTAGCAAAGGAAATAGATCACCCGAAAAGGAAAATATTCCTGTTAGAACCCCATCGCCGGTGCGAGAGGTGGGGATTGAAGCAGGTGATCAAGCTGAACAGTTCCCTAAAAAGGAAGAGGATAAAACAACAGAACAGCATGAAGAGGAAAAAATAGAGGAAATTTGGGTGGAACCTGTTGTCCCGGATTGGCTTGAAAAGGAGATTACAAGGAAGAAACAAGTTGTTGTTGAAGACACTCCTTTGGATTGGGATGAGATGCTATCTAAGATCGGTAAAAGTAAGAAGAAGAAGGCGGCCAAGGTAGTTTCAAGAATAGAAGGGGACGAAGTGAATAACAGAGTTATCCACATTGCTACCCCTGCTACAGACAAGACTAGAGAAGATGTCACTGGTGAGGATTATAATGTGCAGACTTTCAACCTTGGACAGGCTTCTGTAGAGCAAGATATTGAAGAGTATGAAGGGTCCAGTGCTGTGATAGTTGGCAGATTAAGGAAAGAGACTCGAACCAAGCATGAGCTGAGAAAGGAAAATGAGAGACTTAAGAAATGCTTGTAAGAGGTGATGAAACCTTTGTAATCTCTTCACCCATCTTTCTCTGCTACTCTTGGTTTTCTACCCAAGGAAACTATTTTTGAGATTGAAAAGATGAAAGCCTCTGCTCAAACTACAATGGATTGGTTTAAGGATGTGCAAGAGGAGACAATGCAATCAAGGATATCCTTTTAGTTGGGAAAGATGTAGTCAGAGCCAAGGAACTGTTGGAATATGTGCTATCCCATGATAAGGAGGATATTAATCTCTTGCTGCAAAAGTCCAAAGTAATTATGGAATATGGAAAAGATCAATTGGTTGCAGATGGGATCCTTTCTTCCTCCAGACTCAATGAGCCTTGGGAATGGTTTGAGGCTTTGCAGATTCATCAAAAGGCCATGAGGAAGATTCAAAAGTGAAAGAAGTTGATAGATGGTGACCTGGCTAGAGTGTATGAGGGATGTATTGCATTTTTTGAGGTTATGACTGGCAGGAGGATGATTGCTCCTAAGTACCTGAGCTTGGAACAACTAAGGGAATGGTGGCATGATGTGTACACCCCAGATTCCAAGAATGTCATAACAAGACACCAGTTGGATGATGCAGCAACCTACTTGGCAGTGATGGATAAGTATCAAGCACATAAGGATGATTGGAATAAGGTTGTTAAACAGTCAAAGGAGGAGATTGATTCCATTGACTGCCGACTTAGGATCTTGCCTTTGCCACCTGTCACCGAGCTAGATAAAGTGTTTTTGAGGGTTGAGGGATCGTTGGCCCAGAGTACGGATAAGGGAGGCGGTAGTTAATGCCATTTTTAGATTTGTGCTTCCCTATTCTTATAGGGCATGTATTGATCCAGGCTACATTGGGGAGTGTGTCTCGGCCGACCTTGATGATGTATTGACATTTAATGTGTGCCTTATTTTGAAATTCCTAAGGCCGACTTGTTTTGGCTATTTTATTTTGTAAATGTTTGGCTGGGCTGACATATCTTGAGAATTTGTTATAAAAAGGCATTCATGCCTCATTGTAAAGAGCTAGAGATAGAGAAAAAGATAACAAAGACAAGTTAGATTAGTAAGAGCTAAAGCATTTTGTAGTAGGAGTAGTAGTAAATTTCTTGAAGCAAATATTGTAACAAAAGAGTGGAATTGTTGCAGCATTTTGGTGATCTAATACAATTGAAGGCATTGTGGTTTTCCTGGTGAAATCTCTTGTGTTAGCTTATCTTGCATGGTCTCTATTGTTTCATCTTTCAAATTGCTTAAAGATTTAGAATTTTGTGTCTTAGAATTAGATTAGTTTGGTGAATGATGTTCATGATTTCATATTTGGAATGTTTGTAGCAATCTCTGGTCTATACTCCCAGTAACTATCTGATTGTAGTAGGCTGGTGAAGTCAACCTGAACCATATATTTATCTATGCTTAAGTTCGATTGTGGATGAATCTTTGTGATTTGAAAATCTATATACCTTAGAAGATTGCACCGTTCTTGTGATATTGCATTATGGGTTGATCAAGAATTGGTTATTTGAGATTGGTCCATTCCCAATATCTGTTATTTGCATTGTTCATTCTAGGAATAGTTTATATCTTATCATATTCTTGCACCCTTATCTTTTGCTATTTCTTTATCATCTGGTTAGACTTAGGATTTGAGATCATCATATTGCACAATCTGATAAATTGGAAGGATAGAGTTTGCTTGTAGTAAAGTCTGATTGTGATTACCAGCATTTTCACATATTATCTGAGTTGTTTATGCATTGTCATGACCTGACACCTGAGAGACCTTGGGGTGATTTTTGATAATTTATTGTTGAAGATTACCTTTCAAGAGAGATAGAATATTGTATTCTGTCTGAGTTGTTTCTGTGCAGAAAACACCATCAACAGATTGGCGCTAGAAGGAGGGCTTGAATGAGCACATTGGATCATTTCTTGAATGCCATCTCTCCAGAGAGATATAGGAGAAATACCAGATCTACCACAAGAGAGGAAGATTTACAGAAATTACAGATCCCCACTAGGTCAAGGAGGACTCGAGAAAGGGGGGAATCATCATCAACCATCCCTTCACCAGCATCATCCACATCTTCACATCTAGAAGTTGAAGCCATACCCATCCCTGAGGTAGTTCCCATTCAACAACCTCAGCCTATCGATAACCAACCACAACCACCTCCCCCACTCTTACCAATGGCTTTCCTAGCTAATAATCCATCGCCTTTGTTTTTTAATGCCTACAATGTAATGCCCAAAAACCCTGAACACTTTTGTTCAAAGTTCCATGTTAATGACCCAAACAGGACCATAGAAGAGCATATAAGGATCTTCCAAACCTGTCTCAAAGATAGAGGGATTGTTCATGAAGATGTTTCCTGTAGGTTGTTCCCTTATTCACTAGGAGAAGAGGATTTTTACTGGTACAATCACCTCCCTTTTGGTTCAATTCTCAACTGGAATGACCTTGACACTGCCTTTTTATAGAAGTTCAGAATACCTATCAGTGCCAATGAATTATACCTGCAATTCACCAAAGTAAAGAGAGAGGTTAATGAACCAATATCCAGTTTCAATAATAGGTTTTACCATGCGTACACCAGACTTCAAGATCCTTATGTTTTGGATAACAATATAGCCCTAGGAGTCTATTATGAAGAATTGGACAGCCTTACAACAACCTTTTTGAAGTGGAGACCCAACCCTCCAGCTAACCTAACTGATGCCTATACAAAAGCTGTTAAGCTTAGCACAGATCCGAGACAACATGTGACTGGACCGTTGCCTTCTTTAGGACCAATTACACATCCCAATCAGGTTTAGACAGTAAATCAGACACTTACCAATCATACTCTAATCATGAATCCAGTACCTCAATTACCCTTGGTGCCACACCTTGGCCCTCCCATGAGCCAGGTCTCCCCCATGATGAATTTTCCCCAGCAGCAGGTTAACCAGCCTATGTATCAGCCGCAGCCAAATAGTTTCCCTACTTATCTACAAAATTTTGAGGTATTGCATCAGTCTATGGGATCTACTACAATGTCTGTCCCTTCTCAGAGTAACCCAAGCCAGATACCTTATCGAGATCCAAACAGGGAAAAGATTGATGAAATGGCTGAACAGATAAAGAAGTTAAATCTAGAGGTAACTTACCTAAGAAATCAAAATAGCCAATTACAAGCTGCTCAGAAGAGTATGTAGTCTAATCAGAATAGAGAGTTTCCACAAGGGTAGAATTTTGATAGAGGACAGCGTAATGAAAGAGGATTCTACATTGACAGGGGATATAATTAGGATAGGGGTTACAACAATGATAGAGGGTTCAATAATGATAGGAGGAAAAATTTTGATAGGGGACAAGGTAGTGGATCAGGATTCGATAAGAGGCAATCACAGGGACAAAACAAAACATGGAATACGGGACCTAATAATGGAGGAGTCCCCACTCCATTGGATCAATCGGTTAATCAAGTTGTCAACCAATCTGCAAATCAACCAGTTAGTTAGGACAAGCCTCCCAGTGGTGTACACCTGGCTGAAGCAGCCTTATCATGATGGTGTAGGCTTCATAAGACGAGTCAGCATTCAGAGTTAGAATGTCCAGAATTTCAAACTGCAGCCTCCATTTTTTAGTATGAGGTAGAGAATAACGCAAAAGGGTAGGAGATTGTTCTCTCCAGCCCTTATGATTCTCCTGTGCTTGTATTATATCACACTCCCTTCCCAGTAAGGAAAATGTACCAGAGGAGAAATTTGATTCTCAGGAGGGGAAAATAGATCAAATTTGTAATGGGGATGAATTGGCTCAGTTATTCAACGAAGAAACAATGAATGATAATGGCCCCCTCGATCAAGAGGAGGCTTATGTTGAGGAAGTACAAATGTTTCAGAGGCAAGGTCTGAGAGATATGCCTCATAGACGTCCACAGGCTAGGGGACCTTTCACCACTTTCATTCCTCCTAATAACTTCAGTACTCCCCCATATCCTAATGCTAGCAATAATCCGTCCTATCCACATGTTTCTAGACAATACCTTTCGAAGGAAAGATAGGCCCAAACTGACCCACAGAAGGAAAAGGTTGTTCAAGCAAGCAAGGACAAGGTGGAGGAACCTTCAAGCGAAGCTTCCACTGATGTGAGTGAGGAGAAAATGGCTTCATATATTGCTGAGGAGTTCAAGAGATTAAAGGTAAATCTTTTGGTATTTGAGTTATTAAGGTTCCCCCCATTAGGAAGGTAGTTTTAGGTACTTATGATACACATCCCGTGTCTTTGGATAAACCTTCTAATGAGCATAACAACAAGATTTCTAGTTCTCAACCTGTGAAAACACAAGATCAGGCACACACTCGGACTAACTTTCCCCCTGGAGACAAAGGAAAGGAAAATGACAAGACTCAAGTGGCTCAAGTAGATACTTAGCCAACTTTGTTCCAAGGGAAGACAGAAACCCCACCATTTCTGATCTCTATGCGCATATTCGGTAAGAATCTACATAATTATTTACTAGATTCTAGTGCTTCCACCAATGTGATGCCATTTGGAGTTTGTAGGGCTTTAGGGATTACACCTGCTGACTCTCAGAAGAAGGTGAATCAGTTGGATAGAACTGAAGTAAATGTGGTGGGAGAATTAAACATGATTCACATGCAGATAGCTTCAGACCCAAGAATTCAACAGGTTATCAATATTCAAGTAGCTGATATCCTGGATGCGTATGGTTTGATTCTAGGAAGAGATTTTACTAAGGCTTTGAATGGTTATGTGTCTACTGATCACTCTCACATGTGGCTTCCCTAGAAAGGAGTCCCCAATCATATCAGAATTGAGAGAGATCCAAGAATGAAATACATGATTATAGAATACCAAAAGACTTCAACATAAGTTTTGATATCAAAAGTTGGCATGGGAAATTATATGTTGTCGACACGGTATGAGGAGTCAAACATTGAGGAGGTATTGATGCTACACACGATGCCTATCAATGCAGAAATAGGATCCAACCATGTTACTGTTCTGACAAAATCAATGGAGGAAGAAGAGGAAACTGAAGATAATCAGATCAGCCTATTAGACAGTTTTCAGGAATTCATCAAGCAGTGTGTTGAAAATAAAATTCACCTAGGTAGAAGGTCAAGCTTTGAAGAATTACTCTTAGCTAATTGGTGTAGAGTCCATAATGCTTCCCATTCAGAGTTGGAGTGTTGTTTATGCCAAACAACAGTAGAACAAGTGTAGAAATGCATGAATCCAACCCTGGCAATTAAAAAAGATATACAAAACCCTCAGGAAAACTATCAAGAAAAGAAGTTCATGTCGTCTGAAAAACCATCCAACAATATTAAGCCGAAGGATGTGATGAAGAATATTGCAGCTGCTGAGTGTTGGACACTTAGATTTGATGGATCCAAATCCAAGTATGGAGCTGGGGCAGGGTTTGAACTGATCAGTCCCAAAGGTAAGAATTTCTTTGAAGCCCATAGGCTTTAATTTCATTGCACAAATAATGTAGCGGAATATGAGGCATTAATTCATGGACTTCTTCTGGCACTTAAGAAAAGGGTTAATATTCTGCAAGTTTTTGGTGATTCTGAGTTAATAATTAAGCAAGTATGGAAATAATATTCATGCTACGATAGAAGAATGACTAATTATAGGCATAGAGTGTGGGACCTCATTGAGGGATTTGATGCCTTCAATATTCAACTAATACCACGGCAGAAGAATCAAACTGTGGATTCTCTGGCTCAGGCAGCAAGCACCCTGCAGCCTTTATCTTTGTCAGGTTTGAAAAAGTTCACTGTAGAATTGACTCCTGTGCCATCGGTCCGAGATAATGTTACTAAATTCTAGGTATTCAAAGATGACAAGCATATTCTGGATTTTATCACAAATACATACGTTTTTGCCTCTCAAATCATTGATGAAACAGAGCTCCAAGAAGCAGAACTGGATTTAGAAGGAGTGATGAATCTAAAATCAAATACTATTCCAAGGGGAATGGTACAGTTGGAATGAATTTTTGATATAGATAAAATCAAAGATTAGGAAAAAGAATCAAAGAAGGAGTCTATCAATGGACAGTGTGATACTTATAATATGGGAACTGAAGATAATGCCAAGAACATTTTTATTGGAAAAGTATGCACTCCAGAAGAAAGACAAGGAATAATTACAGCATTGCGTAGCTTTCCTGATATAGTAGCGTAGAGTTATGAGGACTTGAAAACTTATGATACATCAATCATAACTCATACTATCCCTTTGAAGCCAGGTGCCAAGCCTTTTAGGCAAAGGCAGAGACCGATTAATGCATTATTGGAACCAGTCATACAGAAAGAAGTTCAAAAGTTACTATCTGCAAGAATCATATTTCCTGTCAAACATTCAACATGGGTGGAAAACCTGGTTCCAATGAGGAAAAAGAATGGAGAAATTAGACTCTATGTTGATTTCAGGAATTTGAACAGATCGTCAGAAAAAGACAACTATCCAGTCCCTTCATTGGATGAAGTACTTCAAGTGGTTAATGGATCTCAGATGATGTCTTTTCTGGATGGTTATTCAGGGTACAATCAAGTAATGGTTCAATATGAGGATAGGCATAAGACTGATTTCACAACTAAATGGGGTACCTTTGCCTACAGGAGAATGCCATTTGGACTCATTAATGTAGGGGCTACATTTCAAAAGGCTATAGACATTGCTTTTAAAGATATCGTAGGCAAATGCATCATTATTTACATAGACGACTTGACTGTCTTTTCAAAAAATAGAGGGGATCACATTTCAGATTTGCACAAAGTGTTTCGAAGGTGCAGGGAATTTAGCATATCCTTGAATCCTAAAAAGTGTATTTTCGGAGTAACAGAGGGAAAGCTACTAGGACATGTGATATCAGAGAAGGGAATTGCTATTGATCTAGAAAGAGTGGAGGCCATCCTGAAGATTTAGCCACCTACTAGCAAAAAGGAAATAAAATCTTTCTTTGGCAAGATTAACTTCGTCAAAAAATTCATTACTGGATTTGCTGAAATTGTTAAGCCATTCAATGCAATGTTGAAGCAGGATGCTAAAATTGAATGGACTACGAAAGAAAATGAAGCATTTGCATAAATCAAAAGAGCCATTGTTGATGCTCCAGTATTGGTAAGTCCTAACTACAACAAGCCTTTTCACATCTATTCATTTGCTTCAGATCATTCATGTGTAGGAATGCTAACTCAAAAGTCTGCTGAGGGAAATGAGCATCCCATTGCCTTTATGAGTGCCCCATTAAAAGATGCTGAGTTGAGATACCCAAGTGTAGAAAAGTAGGCATATGCTTTGGTTAGAGCAGTGAAAAAATTTAGACATTATATTCTCAGGAATAAGGTTTATGCAGTTGTCCCAGACCCCGCAGTCAAGTTACTTCTAATGCAAAATGAGCTAGGAGAGCGTAGAGCTAAGTGGGTGACAATGCTACAAGAGTACGATATTGAGATCCAACCCATGAAGTTGGTAAGAGGACAGGGACTTACTCAAACCATGGCTGAAATAGGCCCTGAACTAACTGTTCAGAATTATAACGCTGAGGAGGTTTCCCCAGATGGTTGGTATGATGACATCATTTATTATTTGCTAAACCAACGATCTCTAGGTCATCTTAATGTTGTTCAGAGGAGAGCCCTACGATTGAAGAGTGACAGTTTCATGCTAAAGGGAGCTGTTCTGTACAAGAAAAATCATGAGGGCATTTATTTGAGATGCCTCAAAAAATAAGAAGCTGAAAGGGTGGTCAACGAATTTCACGAAAAGTATGGCACTGGCCATGGTTCTGCGATTGCCACAGCAAATCAGATTTTGAGGGCAGGATATTACTGGCCCACGCTATTCAAGGACATCCACCATCATGTCAGGACCTGTCACACATGCCAGAATGCAGCAACAAGGGAAAGGTATGCAGCGCTTCCGCTCCAACCGGTCACTGAGGTAAGGCCTTTTGCTCGGTGGGGTATGGATTTCATAGGTCCCATCAACCCACCATCTTCTGCAGGATATAGGTACATTCTCACTATTACTGATTACTTCACAAGATGGACTGAGGCTTTTGCTTGTAGGCAATGTACATCTGAGGTAGTGATTGATTTCTTAGAGTCTGCTATTCTTAATTGATTTGGATGCTCTATTGCTATTGTCTGTGATAATGGTCCTGCTTTTACATCTTTAAAATTTTCAAATTGGGCTTTTGATCATGGCGTTATTGTGAAATTTGCATCCAATTATTATCCTCAGGGTAATGGCTTAGCAGATTCCTCTAATAAGAACTTATTGGCTGTCATCTGTATGCTGTTAGAGAGGAACCCAAAAGACTGGCATACCTAGCTTCGGTTTGCCCTTTGGGTAGATCGTACAAGACTTAAGTCATCCATTAGAACATCTCCCTACCACTTAGTATATAGTATAAAGCCAGTATTCCCTATTCAACTCAAGATCCCAACTTTACAGTTTATAAATGAGTTTTATGATGAAGGGGACAGAAGGGAGACTAGGTTGATAGAACTATTGCACCTTGAGGAGAAACGAGACAATGCCCTTGAGAATTTTTCCAAACATCAGGGGGTAGTTAAGATGTGGTTTGATAGGAGGGCTAAGATTAAAGCCTTCAGGATTTCTGACCTAGTCCTATACTGGGATAAGCCTCATGATCGAAAAGGGGACCATGGAAAATTTGACAAACTATGGTTTGGTCCGTATTAGATTGTTGAAATACTTGGAGATAATGTCTTCCGTTTGAAGACTCTCATAGGAGAAGATATTCCACTGCCTATCAATGAGCAGTATTTGAAACATTATTTCTAGTCCTGAGCTGTTTTCAGCTTCCTGTTTTGTATATAGTTAGCTTAGGTTGCTTTCTATTGTTTTGTTTGGTTAGATTAGGTTTCCTTTTGCTCTGCTTGTTCTGCTTTGGTTAGAATAGGTTTGCTTTGGTTTATTCGTTTTGGTTTGTGTTGCTCTTGCTCTCGGTTCTTTCTCTTTTTTGGGGATCCCTGGTTGCATTTGTATGATAGTGGTGACAAAGTAGGTCTAATTTTTTTGGTATTGTTTTTACAAACTCTAATCATCCTTCCAGGGCATTATGGTATGAATTCCCTACCCAATGTCACTGATCCTTGTGCTAAGTCAAAGGGTTTTCTAGTCAGTTTGAACAGGAATATATTAGGGTCTCATATTTTAAATTAAAGATACCTGAAGTTGCATAAGGTCCTTATGAAGTTTGAACAAGTGAAAAATCCTTCTTTTTGCTCTAGTGCCACTGTGGTTCTCAAGTCTGAGTGTGAACTTCGTTGTTCACAAGTTGAAGTGAAAGCAGTGAAAAGATAAGTAGTATAAAAAAAAAAGAGGATATACATATTGAAAATTAAAAAGGTTTGAATTAAAATTATCAGGGGGATCTGGATATCTCTACCGGGGCTATAGACGCCTGTCTAGCAATAGAGCTATGTTCAGGAGAATCACAGCGATAACCTCATCAGAGCTATGAACGCTTGACTGGCAGCGAGGCTCTATCCAGATTACTTTTAGAGTATGAATCTTTATGTAGCTTGTTCATACCAAGTTTGGTTCCTGTTGTAACTAAAGGAGGATAATGAATGCATTTGCACACACTTTGACCCTAGTATAGGAAAGTTTGGATGACTAGGGGTTTCTTTGTTTCAACATGGGTGGTGGCAGGATAGGTGAGTTGAAACCATGAAGTTCTGGGTTCTTGATTTTAGTTTGTCATCAAAATGCTTGGGAGCATTTCCCCAGCAGAGTCGCCATTTGTTGTGCAGTTTTGCACACACGCCCCACTTGGAGTAGGGACCCTTTTTTGATGATGTCTTTTGACCTTTGGTTTTATGAGATTTATTTTTTTAAGTTCTTGAGATATTGATCTTACTGGTTTTGGTCTTGCCTTGAGGCTTGAATTGGTTAAAATTGGGTTTTAGTGAAAATCTGGGTTTTGACCTGAATCCAGGATTTTCCAGCTCCAGCGGATTTTCCTGGGCTCTGGTTCATTGTCTGTTCATTGCTGAATTTTCAAAATCCGGGTTTTTGCTTGACTTCGGGATTTTCTAGTTTTGGCAGATTTTCTCAGACTGTGCCAAAATCCCGAACTTTGTTAAAATCCTAGTTTCTGCCATATCTGCGGAATTCGTGTTCATTCAGATTTTCTACGTATCTTGGGATTTTCTAAAATTCTGTCATGGGCTCGGGTTTCTGGATTTTTCTGACATGTCTTGTCATTCATTAATGCTCGAGGTACCTTTGCTCAGACGTGAATATAGATGGATTTAAAGTCTTTTGGGCATCATTTCGATTTCATTATTCACTTGCTTGCTGCTTTGGCGATTGAGAGTTTTCATTCAAGCTTCGGTCATGGGGTTTGAGCTGCCTACATGTGAATTGTTTGGATGCTGGTGTCGGGATTTTTGTTGCTTGGGCGCATTCATTTTGTGGTCGCTTCTACGAGTTTAGGTTTCATTTGGACTAATCCATGGTAGGTTATCGTTGGCCCTTTCATATGTTTGCATGATGATTGAACTGTTCTATGTTGACTGATGGTCATTTCGGGTCGGCTTATGCTTAGTTACGATTTTATTTATCGAATTGGGGTTTGACCCATTTTTTTTTTTGCGAATCTCCATCACCCGCACTATGCATTACTTTGTTTACCCAATAAATGTCAGATGGGTCAGTGTTGATGGGCACTCAGGGTAGGATTTTTGTCTTTGGATGCGTAATTCATGTCTGGCGAGGTTGGGGTTTTGGTTGTTTTGCTCGAAACTGCTGAGAATGGTTAAACCGTCATGATTTTTATATCTTGCGCCTATATTAAACCAGTTCCTTTCCTTGTGAAGATTCGGAGTGCTTAGATTCATCCTTAGGGATAGTGTTCCAGACCTTGAGCCTACCCTGGTTTTCATGGCGAAGGGTTTATTCTTTGAAATTAGGGCATCATTGTCTCGCCATGAATTTTGGTCATTCGAGGTCTTGTGAAATTTAAGTTCAAGTGCATTCTGAATCTTGTTGGTTGGCATCGATTTTGAAATCATTTGAATCCCAATTAGCAAGGTTTTACATGATTATTCAGTTGCTGGTTCGCGTGTTGTCATCCGTCGGGTTTTCGAGATGTCCGCGGAATTCCTGCGCATCTGGATTTTCCCGGTTTCATCCAATTCCGAGGAGTGCGGTGAATTTCAAAGTATTTGAACTGTCTACAAAAATCCGTCCTATCCGGACTTTTCTAGTTTTCCTGTCTGGTTTCATTTCTTTCGATTTCTCAAGGATAGGATTAATGGAGTAAATGCTAAATGCTGATTTCTTGTTGCTAATGGATGAATTTCATGATAATATTATAATATTTTGTCTGTACTAATGATCTATTTGGAAAATGGTGTCTTGGCAACAAGAGTTTGTCAGGGTCAGATTTCTCCAAAATTCTGCCTCGACTGGATTTTCCCGGCTTACCTTGTTTTCCCGGATTGCTTTATTTTTCTGGATTTTCAAGGATTGGTGATTTGTGATGGATCTCAATGGATTTATATGATTTTATGCTAACCTTTGGATTGGAATACGTATGATAATTGGATACTTATGACATTCTTTTGTGAATGCAGGCTGAATCAAGCAAGGCTGCAATAGGAAAATCTAAAGGTGACACGGAGGGGTCCTCTATTTCAGATGTAGAAAGATTAAGATTCGATACTAAGAGTCAACTCACTAAAAGAAAGATATCTTCGGTTTGGTCTGAGGTCTCGGACACCAATATTGGAGGTGGAGATATGAGGAGTTTAAAGAGAGAATAGCTCGGAAGGATTTGTCGGTCCTGAGACAGGGAATGATGAAGTCCAGATTGGTTCACGTGGCAGGGTTCCCTCCTGCAATCCAATGCTATGAGTTAATACTTGAGTGTGCCTAGCAGTATGACTTCGACACACAAAGGGTGGTCAGCACTAAGGGAAGGGTCTTGGTGAATTTCAGTCCTGTTTCTATTGCTCAAGCCTTTGACATGCCAGATTTGCCTTCGGTGTGCGCTCTGAACATGGACTTGGCCAGAACATATTATGAGAATGAGCCAACCAAAGCTCAACAGATGATTAATTCTTGGTTGGAAAAGCCAAAGTCACACTACTCCAAATTGCCCAAGCAATTGCACAGGGTTAGATTCAGATAAGATATTTATGATGCAATCACATTCTTGAGCAGAGTGGCAGGTTTGAAAAGCGTTGGATGGTCCATGTGATCAACAAAATTGAACAAGGAACCAATTACCATTGGGCAGGACTTATTAGTGTTGTGATTGACAAGCAATTAAGGGATGTCCTAGAAACAAAGAAGTTCACCATGTCTTCCTATGTGGTGTATGTGTTAGCTAGATTCTACCCATACAGGGATTTGAATCCACAGGGGACATTTGGACAGGATATTGTCTATGAAATATATTCGGAATTGCACCTAGGACACTGGGATTATCGAAGAGCCAATGATGCATTCACGATGCACATCACTAGGATGCTTCAAAATGCGGAGCATGTGAGACTATCAGATGGAGTGAAGGAATTGATAAAGAGATATGGAGCCTGGTTCATTCAGTTTCCCACCTTCTCTTACATCAGAATTGATGGATTCCCAGCTGCTCCATACAGGTTACCTAGGTACCCCACTGATCATATTGTGTTATTGGAAATTGTTAGACAGATATGCGAATTTGATTGAATTGTCAAAAAGGAAAAGCATAAAACAGGTTTTGGTGGGGATTTCCCTCTTGTAATTCACGTAGCAGAGGTGTGCCCTTCCATTCAATCAGCACACGCAGCAGGCGATGAGTTGGCAGCTCATGGTTTCTTCTTCCACTCCAAAAGGACAAATTTTGATATCACCGGGGAAGCACAAAAGAAGGCTACCAAAGAGTACCATCATAAGGATGACCTAGAAGACTATTGGGCCAATATCAAAGATGATGTTGAGGCAAGGAAGAAAAGGTACTCTAGGCTGCTTGTCGATGTGATTAGGCAATACAATGTTAAGTTAATCCCTGACCAGCTAGAGGACGATGGAAACCTGGTGCAGGATCATGCCTATGAGTATGTTAAGGACATATCAATTGGAGAGATAAATTGGAACGATGATGAGGTAACTGAGCTGGAGGACCTAATGGCTCCTGTTATGAGATTCACTACTTCATGCCTAAAACATAAGGTTTGGGAGTTGGAGAGTGAGAAGGTACCCTGTACCTTTAATTTGATGGGAAATCTCAATCCTATGTCTACTTCAGAAGAATCCGGGGAAGATGACCCCAAAGGGAAAACCAAAAGGAGCTCACCCTTCAAAATAAAAATTAGAGGCCTAAAGAAAGTGAGCCAGAACTAAAAAGAATGCCAAAAGGGAAGAAAAGAAGTAGAGCTTTGAAAATAGGCAGGTCCTCTGATGAGGAAGGATTTGAAAAGCCAGAAGAAGAGGATGTTCCTCCACTGGCAAAGAAGACAAGAATAGCTAGGGTTTCAAAGAAGAAAGGTCAGGATACCTCTAAAGATGAGACTCTGATTGTGGATGTGGAGAGTTCCGGGGAAAAGACAAAGGTTTATTCGAGGAGATCAAGGACTCCATCCCCTAAGGAAACTATGCAAAAGATGGATCCTCCTCCAAAGACACCCATTGTGGAGCAACCTAGGGCTACTTCCCTTTCGCCAAGTGTGCCTGAGCAAGAGACTTTGGAGGAACATGAGACCAGTGGAGAGGCAGAACCTTTCAAGGAAGGATAACTCTTTGGTGCGGCAACTGATCTTGAAGTAGAAGAGGTAGAAAAGCACCCTTCTCCACTAGTACAATATGAAGATTCTTCAGCAAGCAGCAAAGGAAACAGATCACCCGAAGAGGAAAATATTCCTGTTAGAACCCCATCGCCAGTGCAAGAGGTGGAGATTGAAGTAGGTGATCAAGCTAAGCAGTTCCCTGAAAAGGAAGAGGATAAAATAAAAGAATAGCATGAAGAGGAAAAAATAGAGGAAATTCAGGTGGAACCTATTGTCCCGGATTGGCTTGAAAAGGAGATTACAAGGAATAAACAAGTTGTTGTTGAAGACACTCCTTTGGATTGGGATGAGATGCTGTCTAAGATCGGTAAAAGTAAGAAGAAGAAGGTGGCCAAGGTAGTTTCAAGAATAGAAAGGGACGAAGTGAATAACAGAGTTATCCACATTGCTACCCCTACTACAGACAAGACTAGAGAAGATGTCACTGGTGAGGATTATAATGTGCAGACTTTCAACCTTGGACAGGCTTCTGTAGAGCAAGATATTGAAGAGTATGAAGGGTCCAGTGCTGTGATAGGTGGAAGATTAAGGAAAGAGACTCAGACCAAGCATGAGCTGAGAAAGGAAAATGAGAGACTTAAGAAATTCTTGGAAGAGGTGATGAAACCTCTACAATATCTTCACCCATCTTCCTCTGCTACTCTTGGTTTTCTACCCAAGGAAACTA
Source organism: Sequoia sempervirens (assembly GCA_007258455.2). Taxonomy (NCBI): domain Eukaryota; kingdom Viridiplantae; phylum Streptophyta; class Pinopsida; order Cupressales; family Cupressaceae; genus Sequoia; species Sequoia sempervirens. The sequence continues at coordinate 558,780,865 of VDFB02270651.1, read as the reverse complement.
TTTCTGAGATTGAAAAGATGAAAGCCTCTGCTCAAACTACAACGGATTGGTTAAAGGATGTGCAAGTAAGAGGAGACAATGCAATCAAGGATATTCTTTCAGTTGGGAAAGATGCAGTCAGAGCCAAGGAACTGTTGGAATATGTGCTATCCCATGATAAGGAGGATATTGATCTCCTGCTGCAGAAGTCCAAAGTAATTATGGAATATGGAAAAGATCAGTTGGTTGTAGATGGGATCCTTTCTTCCTCCAGACTCAATGAGCCTTGGGAATGGTTTGAGGCTTTGCAGATTCGTCAGAAGGCCATGAGGAAGATTCAGAAGTGAAAGAAGTTGATAGATGGTGACCTGACTAGAGTGTATGAGGGATGTATTGCATTTTTTGAGGTTATGACTGGCAGGAGGAAGATTGCTCCTAATTACCTGAGCCCAGAACAACTAACGGAATGGTGGCATCATGTGTACACCCCAGATTCTGAGAATGTCATAACAGGACACCAGTTGGATGATGCAGCAACCTACTTGGCAGTGATGGATAAGTATCAAGCACATAAGGATGATTGGAATAAGGTTGTTAAACAGTCAAAGGAGGAGATTGATTCCATTGACTGCCGACTTAGGATCTTGCCTTTGCCACCTGTCACCGAGCTAGATAAAGTGTTTTTGAGGGTTGAGGGATTGTTGGCCCAGAGTAAGGATAAGGGAGGCGGTAGTTAATGCCATTTTGAGATTTGTGCTTCCCTATTATTATAGGGCATGTATTGATCTGGGCTACATTGGGGAGTGTATCTCAATCGACCTTGATGATGTATCGGCATTTAATGTGTGCCTTATTTTGAAATTCCTAAGGCCGACTTGTTTTGGCTGTTTTATTTTGTAAATGTTTGGCTGGGCCAACATATCTTGAGAATTTGTTATAAAAAGGCATTCATGCCTCATTGTAATGAGCTAGAGATAGAGAAAAAGATAACAGAGACAAGTTAGATCAGTAAGAGCTAGAGCATTTTATAGTAGGAGTAGTAGTAAATTTCTTGAAGCAAATATTGTAACAAAAGAGTGGAATTGTTGCAGCATTTTGGTGATCTAATACAATTTAAGGCATTGTGGTTTTCTTGGTGAAATCTCTTGTGTTAGCTTATCTTGCATGGTCTCTATTGTTTCATCTTTCAAATTGCTTAAAGATTTAGAATTTAGTGTCTTGGAATTAGATTAGTTTGGTGAATGATGTTCATGATTTCATATTTGGAATGTTTGTAGCAATTTCTGGTCTATACTCCCAGTAACTATCTGATTATAGTAGGCTGGGTAAGTCAACCTGGACCATATATTTATATGTGCTTAAGTTCGATTGTGGATGAATATTTACGATTTGAAAATCTATATACCTTAGAAGATTGCACCATTCTTGTGATATTGCATTGTGGGTTGATCAAGAATTGGTTATTTGAGATTGGTCCATTCCCGATATCTGTTATTTGCATTGTTCATTCTAGGAATAGTTTAGATCTTATCATATTCTTGCACCCTTATCTTTTGCTATTTCTTTATCATCTGGTTAGACTTAGGATTTGAGATCATCATATTGCACAATCTGATAAATTGGAAGGATACAGTTTGCTTGTAGTAAGGTTCGATTGTGATTACCAGCATTTTCACATATTATCTGAGTTGTTTATGCATTGTCATGACCTGACACCCGAGAGACCTTGGGGTGATTTTTGATAATTTATTGTTGAAGATTACCTTTCAAGAGAGATAGAATATTGTATTCTGTCTGAGTTGTTGCTATGCAGAAAACACCATTAACAAGGTGGATTGGGATAAGTCGGTGAAACAGTCAAGGGAAGAAATTGCATCAATTGAGAAATGACTTAGGGTTTTGCCTTTACCACCTGTGGCCGACCTGGATAGGGTGCTTTTGAAAGTTCATGAAATGCTGGATCAAAATAAAGACAAAGGGGAGGACAGTTAGTAATTGGCTACATCGAGATTTGTGCTTCCCTATTATTCTTCCATGCATTGGTCCAAGTTGCATTGGAGATCCCATGCCAACCTAGATGAAGTTCATGCATTTAATGCATATTCTATTTCATTTTGAATTTCTCTTGGTTGACTTGTGCCTTATTATTATTTGTAAAATCTTATCTAGGCCATGTTTTGGGGGTTCTATAAATGTGGCATTTTTCCTCTTTTGTAAGGGTTAAGAAGTTTTAGATATAGACAAATAGAGAGCTAGTTAAGAGCGAATTAGTAGAGCAAGGAGTTAGCAAGTAGTTGTTCTCAAGCAAATATTGTAACAGAAAGCTGGAATTGTTGCTACAGTGGATAATTTGATGCAAGTAATGACATTGTGATTTGGTGCCATACCTGTGTTCTTATCTTGCATGGTTCTTGTTATTCTACCTTTAAAATTTCTTTGAGGAGGTTAGTATCTAGATTAGATTTGGTTCAATGATGTTTATGGTTTGATATTTGAAGTGTTGCAGCAATCCCTAGTCCATACTTTTCACAACCAACTGATTGTTAGTTGTTTTGCAAAGTTAGCCTGGACTTTTTACATTCATTGTTCTTAGTTCAATTGTGAGGGTTTATTAATTTCAATTGTGAAAGGTTTGTTTGAATGAATGTTCATGATTTGAAAATCTTAACACCTTAGAAGATTGCACTATTTCTATAAGATTGCAGATCTATCTGGGTCAAGTAGAAATCAGTTTTGAGGGATTGGTCCATTTCAAGTGGTCATTTTCATTATTAATCTTAGGTTTAATATTAAGTTTAGAAATCTCTTCGAAACCCTTATCTTTTGTTATTTCTTTGATTATTGGGCTAAATTTAGGATTGAAGTATCATTACATTGTTAGATCTGATAAATTGAGATTCAGTATTTTGCTTGTAGTAAGGTCCCATTGTGATTACCAGTATTTTCACATTTATCACTGAGTTGCTTATGCATTGTCAAGACCTAACATTAGAGACCTTGGGGTTATCTCTTGAGGCTTGCTGATAGAGATTTACCTTTCAAGTGAGATAGGATATTATATTCTGTTTGAGTTGTTGTTTTGCAAAAAACATCATCAACAGTACAAAAAGTCCACACCTTATCACCCTCGGGCCAATCGTTAGATGGAGGTTACAAATAGGGAAATTGAGAGCATTCTAACCAAGAGAATGTAGTTACATAGGAAAGATAAGGCTGCTAGATTACCAAAAGAAGAATGGGAATACAAAACTACATTAAAAACAACTACTGGTTTCACCCCCTATGAGCTAATATATAGAAAAACAACAATTCCTCCCAATATATTTTGAGTACAAAACACTTAGAACAATAGTATAATTGGGCATAGACCTCACAAAATCACAAAAGGAGAGATTGCATAACTTAAATTGGCTGGATGAAATCAAGATGGAGGCAATGCATCATACATAGATAGTACAAAAACAAAGGACAAAATGGCATGACCAGTATATAAAGACAAAGGAATTCAATGTAGGAGACTATTATTGTATGATTCAATATATAAATATTTTAAGGGAAAACTCCAATCTAGATGGTTGGGGTCCTCTATGAAATAAGCCAAGCTTTTCATAATGGGCAGTTAAGTTGGAGACCATAGATGCAGTAAGGTTCTCATTGTTAGTTAATGGCCATAGGTTGAAACTTTATAAAAAAATAGTGTAGAAAGATGATTTCATTATTTCTCTCATTCAACAATATGGTATTATTAGTGATTTAGATACAAGTACAAAACCATACAATGATGAATCAGTAGCAAATGTACCAATTTCTTCAAGTGACTTAGCTGTTGAGCTACACAACTCACCCCCTGAGGTCACACAAGTCTAATTCACTAATCCACCTCACATGCACACACATCACAGTTGCAATGATACACATTTGTTTTGCAACATTGTCAATGTTGTAGTAGGAACCTGTAGCACATTACACATTAGTTTCCAAACTTCAGTTCGAGACCTATTTCCGAAGGAACCTGCAATGCTATGTGTCAAAAATTTTAAAATTTTGCACAACATTAATTTCCAATTATCAATTTTCACTCCACTTTTTCATCACACATGCATCAAATAAACCTGAAATATCGGTACATGTAGCATGTTCATCTCAACTCATGATACTTGTTTCAAATTTCAAGAATTCAGACTATCACTTCAATTTCCATCATCCATACATTTTGCCTCATTTCAAACCATGTGCTAGCCTATCATTCATTTCACACTCCATACATTCATTCATTCCAATTAACTCATGTCAAATCAACATCATACATCGGATAATCTTCAAATAAGTTTCACATGCGCAGAAGTTAAGTTCATAATATTCGATAGGTACACATACTACACAACCATAATTAACATGTATTTTCATTATGATTCAATATTTATCTACATTATAATATTTTATACTTTCTATTTCCATACTTTGCAATTATTACCTTTTTTCCTATTTTTCCTAACTTGAAGTGAGGACACTTCAATAATTTGAGTTGAGGGGAAGAGTAATATATAAGCCAAAATTTTAGTTTTTGCCACCAAAAAGGCCAAAAAAGCAAAAAACAACAATCTAGAAACATTTTTTCCATACCCTATTTTGCACCTACAACCTTCTTCATGTTGATTCTAGATGACAATTTCCTAAATTCCAATTAATTCAAAATTTTTCAAGATTATAGAAGTAGGACAGAGGAGAAAAGGGAAAAGTGATTGGAGTTGCTGAAGGAAAGGTGCATGCAAGAGTAACATATAACTTGGGTTAGTGGAATGTTTTTGATTATTGTAAAACAGGTTTTGAAGGGACCCTAAAACCCTCTATAAAATAAAAGGCAACACAAAGATAATGCAAGAAAGCTACCCCACCAAAAAACAATAGGATGATTAAACAACAATCAGCCACCCATCAACAGGAAGCAAGAAAATTCACAAGAAAAATAAAAGAGGAAAACAAATCAGCAACTAAAGAAGTTCTTTTAACATCCTAGCTACTTCCAAATCCTTGGATATCACCTTATCCTGCATCTCCATGATTTCTTGGGTTGGTGGACTGTTGAGAATGAAATTTGGGTTGAATATTTTTAGAGTTCTTGAAGATTTTTCATCATAGGTAGAATACATCACCATGGAAGGTGACATCATTAGAAGGGAGCCAACTACACATAAATAGATATTGGAAGATGCATTAGTGTTACCCATTTTTACAAGGGTAGGATGGCTGGATTATTTTTTGAAGTTAATAGAATTTGATGATGATATAACAAGGAGATTTGAAGCTATAATGGAGCATGATGAAGCTATTGTAAAGCGATATTTAGTATATGAAATTCAAAAGGAGAAATTGCACAAGCATCTAGCTTGCTAAGGACTAGGGTTGAATTTCCAGCTTGAGCAAATGTAGTGGCAGCAAGAGAAGAATTTTGTGAGTGAGGATAAAAATTAGATTCATCATCCCAAGGTACTAAAATAATTTCACTTCCATGGGTATGGGCTTCCTATGCCTCATATATCATCAGGTACCTTACATGTGATGGTAGGTTATCACTTCTTTACACTGTGCATTTCAAATTATTAAGCCATCTTAATCATAATAGACTTATTAATGTTCCAAATTACCTTTACAACTTGTTAAAGAGGATGGGATCTGAATACCAAAGGAAACATAATGATTTAGCTCTTTCCCATCATTTTTTAATAGCCCTATTAACAAAAAAGAGTCTTGGAATTAAATACCCACATGTATCATGTGAGGAATTTGTGAAATGTTAGGGCATTAATAGTATATTAGAGCAACCTGTAGTTCCTAAAACCATAGAACCATCATCTGCACCTATAAGAGGAACCCCTCTTGGTTCACCTGTTGCTTCACCTACCCATAGCCAAGGTGAATCTAAGGAGAAAAATATATAGGAATCATCACTTGTAGCATCTAGGAAACCTACAACAAAGAAGACCCCATCCACTTCTAAGACATCTAAAGATAAGAAAAAGGGAGGTAGCCCTTCTACACCTTCAAAGGTGTAGAAGAGAAAGGATACAAAAAAAGAGATATCTGCTACACCTAGGCCTTCAAGCCAGTTGAAACAAAAAGGTGTTATGAGGGGAAGCAAAGAAAAACCAGAAGAGGAATTGAGGGGTAAGGAGACAGAAGAGGAAAACATTATGATGGTTGACACCAAATCATAAATAAAGGAAAATTCTCTTAAGAAGGTGCATGTTCTTGCCAAAATAAAATGTTATGTATCCACCTTTGACTCAGATTTAAAGGATATATTTGTTTCTTATAAAACCAAGAGGAGAGCCCCAAACAACCCTGACCATGAGGTTTTTGAATACATAGAGGGTTGTGATGATTAGACTTTAAGGGATGAAATATTTTAGAAGAAAGGAATGTTAGGAAAGAATTAGAGGAAGTATTTGAAAGAATTAAGTAGTTAGAAGAACAAGTGAAAACTTATGAACACAGGGATAAAGAGAGGGAGGAGACTACAAACATATGGACACAGGACAAAACTGGACCTGTTGGCACAACTTTCCATAGCTAAAATAGGGGATACATGACTTGCAATAGAAAATAGCAGACTCCATCCTATAAAGACTTCAACTCATCATACCACTATATCCCTTGGGTATCAGTTATGGAAAGTTAATGATTTTTCACAAGAAAAGGAAAACTAGAGAATAGATAAAGAAACCCTAATTTTAGAGCATGCCAAAGTGATGGAGGGTAAGTACATTGAGTTGAACAAGTTAAAAGTCAGAGTGTGGGAGGTGGTAGATAAAGCTGCCCAAATTATTAGATGTAGACCCCCAGCAAGAACTTATGCATTATTTTTGCAAGAAAATATTTTTTAAGTTTTCAGTTCAGCGGGCTAATAAGTAACTAGTCAGTTGGAATGAGCATGAAATATGATTTTCTTAATATTATTTCTAACTCTTTACTAGATGAACACGATCATCTTTGTGAGTACTATCTGCATAACTATGTAGTGCCTGAGGAGACAGAGTGAAACCCCTTGATGTTTGTGGGGGATTTACAAGTTAGAGCACTAGCATTCTAATTTAGGAATGAAGGTTTTAGGGGTGAACTTATGGAGGAATATGAGAAGAGAGAAATTTTTTGCTCTCCCAGTAAGAAAGGAGTCTAATAACACTAATGTTGTTATAAATGAATGTTTACAACTTCTGGAGTATAAAGGACTAGGAGGAAAGATCATGAGATTGTGGATGTAGGACTATAACATAATGCAAACATTGGTAGTCAGATTGGGTCATCATAGTTATAAGTATGTATAGTAGAGATGGGACAATTTGACTCTAAAACTATAGAGGAAAGAGCCACATTCAGTGTACAACTTCATGGCTATGCTTGAAAGAATTCACATGGTTATGGATATTGCTACTAGCCTTGCACTTAAATGGTTGCCACTAACATTCCAACCACCCATACTTTTGTATCCAATGCCACATTAAACAAGGGATAAGATGGAGGAATGTGAGCAAATTGAACTTACCAAGATGAGGAAGCTTAAATGTTTCAGGGGATTTTACCTAAAGTAGATCAAGGGAGTAAATAATTTCGTGGACCTTAGGGAGATTGCATTGCACTATAATCTGTCCTCCTAGTTTATTTACTTAAAGGTAAGCAAAAGGGTAGTTGGGGGGAGTGATAAGCCCATTTATTAGCTAGTTTTTTGTTATCTTTATATTGCTTATAAGAAATTCCTAAGACAATTATTCCTACACTATGCCATCTTTTATGTTTATTATACAGACCTTGAACTTGGTTAATGTATATGGAAATGCAGTTATATTATGATGGTGTTGTTTGATTTATACATGAATATGTATGCAATATGATTGATATTTATGTTTAATCATGGTAGTTAGTATTGTGTGTGTCTTTTATGAACTAAACCCTTATAGCCTGAGAAGACACTGTAGCCCACACCAATTGTAGAATTCAACCCACAGCCGAAGGAGTTCCTCGATAGAGAAACAAGGGATGTTCCTAAACACACTGAAGGCAATAACTACAACATGGAGATGTCTGATGAATACAATCGTGCATCATTATGACAAAAAATAAGGGAATTGAAGAAGGAGAACCTGGTTATCATTAGGATTCTAGTGTAACTAATTTTATGTTCCATGTTTTAGTTATGTTATTGCAGAGTTATAATCCTATTTGGATTCTTATTTCTTTTCAGTTATAGTTAGGGTAACCAAATCTTAATTATGCTCTAATATCTAGGGAATAATTGATGATTTCAATTTAGAGTTGTGTTCTGAATAAACTTCCCCATGCATGTATATAGCTGATAGTTGAGTATTTAGGATAGTAAGTTGATTAATATTTCAATTGTGGATTTGGGTATCAAACAATTTTTAGTTTTTAGTTATTATTAAATAGACATGTTGATTGTTCAAACAAGGTTTTTCTAAATACAATCTTTGAGCAAAGATTTCATGTGATATTTTGGAATGTGTAATGAATGATCTTGAGTTGATATGATTGAGTGAGTCTAAGGATTTAGATTTGGTTTATTTTAGTGAAGACAACCACCCGAGCAAGGGCCACTCAAGGTATTATACTTCACTACATTTACAATACTTATTTTTGTTAAGTAGTTACTTCATAATTGTATAATAAGTTTAAGATAGATTCTCATATCAAAGTTAGAAATAATTGGTATTCATGTTCATGATTGCATTCATTTAACTTGTAGTACTCCAGATTCTAGAATAATTTTAGTTATCAAATTTCAATCAATTTTATCATTTACTTGTTAACAGTAGTTCAGTCACAAACTATGTTGTGGGTACACGTGCCAAAGCACCAACTTTACTTCTTTCACTATTATGCATTTTTATGATTTTCTAGTAAGTGTAATACCTTCACTAGGATAGGTTAGGTAATCTTAGGTCTTTGGAGGCACATACAATGCTATTACCATCACAATCCTACTAGCCATAGTTGATAATTTAATGAAAGTCTTTTCAATGTCAAGTGGACTGTTCAACCAGGTTTTCCCTTGAATTGTGTGCTCACCGCCAAGTTTATTAGACATTTGAAAGGAATCAACAAGTAGTATCCCCCCTAAGGAGAGGGCTATGATCTTCATGATGAGGTATCAGGAAACCATCATCAACATTAGGTAGAGGAGCCTCCTTGTCTATATTCAAAATAGATTCTCTGAACTATGCTTGTTTATTCAAGCGATATGAGAATCATCACTTATGGTGAAAGGAAGGCAAGTGGGAATAGGAACTCACGAATTCTTCTAGCACTTCTTCCAAGGAAAAAACATCTAGACGAACTTTGTCGGGTTCTATTTTATCTTCTATCAGTTTAGGATGAACTAGGAGTAGAGGTTCAATTGAAATCATGTTAACACTCCACCATGGTTTTTTTCTATATTATTCAATAGAGCATCCAAGTCCCAAGTTATTCTTGCAAGGATTAAATTGGATAGGGACCTAAATTCCTTGTTCAATATGCCCAAGATATTTATGCCTATAACCATACTTAGAAGCGAGCCTGTATCTAGGGATATAACATGTTGGTAAAGCCTCAGAAGGAGGTGGTTCCACATAGAGAGAATCATTCCACAAATGAGTTTCAAACATGTCTATGAGATCACAACCATCCTTCTCATTGAGATTACAAACATTAACCTCTTTATCATAACTTTGATTATCCTCCTCAGTGAGGGAACAACTGGGTTCTTGGATAGGATCACAACTTTACTCTTAGTAGGAGGTTGATCAACTTTCTTAGCAGAGGTGTTTGAAGTTATTGGAAGATTGAGGTGGATGAGATTCACTTTGTACTCTATGATGAAGAATTTAGAGAATTCCAAGGATCCCTAATCATCACTAAGACATACATTTGGTTTAGAAGAAGTAGATGGGGAAAACTTAGGAATTTCCCCTTTAGGTTGTTCCTCTTTCGGGACACTCACTTTGGGGATGGACTCTATGCATGACGTCGTTCAAGAGCATGTCAACGCATCAGAGTTTAGCTATGAAATACAATTATTAAGAGTGGAAACAATTGAGGCTCGGTCAACAGCCACCAACTCACAAAGGTGAACTGCTTTGGGGTCAGAATTAGTCATAACCACTTGATTATTAACTACAAATTTTAAAGAACAATATAGAGTAGAAGTCACAACTCCCATAGAATTAATCCAAGGTCTTCCCAAAAGAAGGTTGTAAGGTAAGGAGCCAAGCATCACATACACCAAAGTGGGTAAGGTAATGAGTCCTAGCTGCAAAGGCAAGATTATTATGCCTAGGGTTTGTCGACCAACATTATCAAATCCACAAATGTATAAAGAAGAAACAACTAAAGAAGAATCAATATTAGTCTTAGGTAGTAGATCCATACCAAAAACATTAAGAGTTGAAATGGTATCAATGAGGGTATGTCTAATACCAATGTTGTTAATGCTAACTATGATCATTAGAGGGTTTTCTTGCTTCTACACATTTGAGGGTGAAAGTTCATGAGGATAGAACGTAATATTTGATGAATCCGCATGAATATGAGCCCTCAACAAATTAACATCCATCGACATAGCAGAGCTAGGCAAGAAGATATTTTGCAAGGATTCTTGAAGCATACCTTGGTAAACTAGGGGAGTCTAAAGCAAATCCAAAAGAGGGATCTTAGCTGCATTAATATGAATTTTTTTGACAAGATCATAGTCTCTAGGTGCTTTAGTCACAGATTTAGAAGTTGGAGGAAGGCTTGGTTGAGAAGGTGGTAAAGAAGTAGGAACTTGAGAAGGTTGAGGTGTATGAATAGAAGGTTGTTGATTCAAATTCTATTGATTTATTCTAGTGTTGTATGTGTGCCCTATGACATTATAAGAAGTGGAGTATGTATCTTGTACAAACCTTGTACATAAATTTATCGATTCATTATACAAGACCCCATAGATAGAATGAATCTTTTTAGGAGAAGGGATAGCTAGAGTCAAGTAAACAATGAGTCTCTTAGGCCTTGGGGAAGCCACAAAGACTACAAAAATGCTCACCAACTTCTCAGCTTGTGAAGAGGAAGTAGATGCTTGTGAAGAAGTTCACTCAGAAGATCTATAGATGGAGGAGAATGCTTCTAAGAAATCATTGAGAGCATCATACAACATATCAAAATCTTCTTTAGAGAAAGCATTATCATAAACATTAAAATATTGCAGAAAAAGATATGACATGGCTCATTTCAGGTTCACCAAAATGTAGAGAAGGGGGATTCACTACTCACAAATCTCTTCATTCTCAAGAGAATCCTAGGGAGTGAACTTCCCTAAACTACCTCAAGATTAGCTAAATCAGATTAGGGAATCGAATGAAGAAATTGTAAAGAACAAAATATCAAAAATATACTATAGGAAGACTACTTCAGAGATCGAAAGAGAATAATTAGTAGATCTCTATTATAGGAGGAATAAATCTTGGGAAAAGGACATCAACATGTGTTCAAGATGCTAGCACTGGAATATGAGGGATGCACTGGTGTCCTACATAGACAGAGAGCTAAACCACATGACTGAAATACAACTATTTTACTAACAGATTTAGATCTGAGGTCTGTTCAACAAAGCAGAGTAACATAAAACAATAAAAGCTAAAAAAACACAAAGGAGAATGAAGGAGAAACTTACAATGGGTCTTGTGTTTGATTTTTTCCTCCAAACTTCACTCAAAAAACCTGCACAGAAGATGAACGAGGAAAAATTTTGAGGTTATTTTGGGGCTTGCTATAGTCAAACCCTTGCTTTGGTGTTCCCATCTCCACGAACAACCAGATAGATAGAAAAGGGAAAAAATTAAACAAGTACAAAGTGATAAAAGTAGTCCCCGCTCAAGGAGGAGAACATGTATCACAAGATAGCAAATGAAAAAAAGTATCTATTCACAAATAGAAAAGAAGCAAGAGAGTGTTACCAATAGTTTGTGACCCCCTCTTGACTACACATAAACACCATCGAAGGCTTGCAATAGAGATTTGGTTTTGGAGATACCTTAGTCCAGCAGAGCTTTGCTATAGAAGCAAGATCGAGAGAGAAAAAGGTAGAGAATAGAGTGAGAATTGAGAGATTAGAGTGTTAGAGTGAAAGATCCCCCAAAATGAGAGAAAAGAGAGTTTTTCTACTGCAAGAGGTGGGAGGAGCTGTTACACTCAGAAATATGACTGCAAGGACACATGTTACGAGTCAAGATTATGAGATTCCACATTTCAAATGTAGAAAAGCAGGAGGATGCTAGCGCACCATGTGGATGCCCACATGTCACACAACCGTCCAACTCATCATTTTTTAGGAAATGAGGTGGTTGACTATTTTCACTTCATCTTGAGCCTTGTGACATCAAAATCATGAAATTCTAACCCATAAGGTTCATGTCATGAGTGCAACTAGGCACAATAAATGCAGGGCCAAATACACAAATGCGAAATTTCCCCTAGGGTACAATTTTATGACATTACAATATAAATAACACATCTTATAGGATATTTTCATATAAAATCATTGAATGCAAAGCTATGTTGTTTGAGTGACCAACCAACATAACTTCAATCACACTTCTAAATCCTAACAATATGTTGGTGTAGGTTTTTATTTTCCTAGTGGGTTAATTTATTTTCCCTTAGTCCTAGGTTTTTCCTAAGCTTAATTAAGATTTCTTAGGATAATAAAGTGAGTTTATCATTTAATAACTAGGAGATAAGTGATGTGGTGTTCCCTTCCTTAAAGGGTGGAACACTTTCCACTTTTGGTGGTTAATTCCTATTGGTTGGATTTTTCACCTCCATCATCTTCTTAGTTCTATATAAACTCACTACCTAGCTTGTATTTTCATATATTCTTGCATATTATAGCATTGTTGCATACTTTGAGATACATGCACCTTGATGCATGCAATCATTATTCTGTAGATTTTCTTTGAGTTCCTAATGCAAATGTGGGATAATTCATGGGATGTTGGAAAGTGTATGGATGGAACGAGGGGATCTGATTGTGATAAGGGAATGTTTTCAAGACCAACATTGGTACATATGGTGGGGGATGTGCAATGATAGGAGGATTAATATATGGAGGATTTTGGATAGTGAATTTTAGGAAATAGAGACCCAAAATAGATCTAGGAGATGAGGGAAGGGGATTCATATCTTTTGGATTAGAAACTTTGGATGTCATTATAGATTTTTCATTTGAATGTATTGCATATTTTTTCTTTGGGATCCACATGGTTTTTATTTTTACTTTGGTGGGCCTTTGTAGCCTTTGGGATTGATTTGGATTTTGGATTAGATTTTTCTTTGCTTTATCATGTTTTTTTGAGGGTACATGGTGATCTTTAGATTCATGCAGATTTTTGGATTTATGCATTTTTACTTTGGAATCCAAAGTTCTTTCAATAGGGATGGTATGGGTGTGAGGAGATGGGATGGTGCATGGATGGAGAGTGATAGAAGTAGGATTTTGGAGACGACATGTAAATGGAGGATGTTGGATGAAGTGTATGGAGGTTTACCTTTGTTGATCTTGATTGGAGATTATGAGAGTGGGATGGTTATAATGGGTGATAGTGATAAGTGATTTGTGGATGAGGGGAGGAAGGATATGAAATGGAGGATGTGATTTCAAGATATAAGGGCCCAAAATGGACCTATTAGATGGAGGATGTGTGATGGTGGATGGTGGGACATAAGGAACAAAAATGGATTGGGGGGATGAAGGAGGGATATGGATAGTTGTTTTGAGGTGATATGATAGAGGAGGGGGGATGGCGACAAATGGCTTGGTAGATTGATGTGAAGTGCCTATTGTTTGTTTGGAAGAGGACCACTTAGGTTGTATGAAGGTTGTACCAACATTTTTGGATTTTGAACCTTGAGATATGTAACCAAGGCCTTATGCACATGGATTTTCTTTAACATGGATGGGCTCTAACATACCTTGCTCATGAAGTCCCAAGCCTTTGCCTTGATAGTTCATAGTCTTGAGCATTCAATTTACAATAGGATGCTTGTTATTTTAGAAACATGATGTGATTATATTACTAGGTGGAGGAAGATGGGTAGTGTGTATGATTTGTTCTTCTTTTGTAATAGAACCATCGTGGATGAAAGTAAGAGGGCCGGGGAGATATGGAGGTGGTGTTAGGATGATTTGGATAGTTGGTGATAAAGAATCATGAGATGGGGTAGATGGGATAGTAGGACCTTCATTTGGAGGAGGAGGTGATAAGTAATCATGAGAGGGATTAGGTGTAATGGTAGGATATTTATTAGTAAGGGTATCATGGGATGGAATGGAGGATATACTATGATCTTGAGATGGTAGGATCTTGATGTGGATGAGAGGCTATGTTGGTATGCTTTGGAACAAGATCTTGGCATGTTTCAACTTGTATGAATGTTGTGATGGTGGAGTGATGTAATGAATCCTCAGATGGGGTAGATGGAAGGATAGAGGAGTTGTGGAGTTCACATGACTGGATTTGGTTAATGCTAGGAGTAGGATAAGGGGATTGGATTTGGGTGTCTTTGATGGGTTGGGTGGTTTCAATAGTTTGGATGGTGTTAGGAGTTTGAAGTGGAATTATAGGTGTGGGATGGAGAAGGGATTCATTAGTAGTCATTGTGCATGATGGAGTGGGGTGGTAGGACTCGCCAACTTTGGAATGTGGATTAGGTGATGACTTCTTTACCATGAGTCCTTTGATGACATCTAGAATGAGACACATGTATTTTGGGCTTATATGGAAGGTTGGGAATAGATAAAGGATTATAAATGGGTGGAGGACTAGGATTATAGATTGGTGGATTAGTATTATATTCAAGAGGGAAGTATGGTATATTGGAGCGAGGATTAAGGTATGAGGGAGTGGAAGGTAAAGTGAGCTAAGAGGAGATGGATGGTGGAGTGGGATAGGAAGATGTTGATGGTGGATTGAGATAGGAGGACATGGATGGTGGATTGAGATAGGAGGAAGAAGATGGTGGATTGGGGTCATTGAGTGGAGGATTAGGATTATGGATTGGGAGATGGTTTAGAGGATAATGAGATGGTGGATTTGGACTAGGGATGAAGGGGATAGGATTGTTATGTGAAGATGGAGGTTGTGATATGGGTAGAGGAGAATATGGAGATATGGATATTAGATAAGAAGGATATGTGAGGGATGGATAAGAGGGAGATGTGGATGAGGGATAAGATGGAGATGTAGATGGTGAAGGTAAGGGATTTCCCTTGTCAAAGGTATCATAAAGAGTGCTAATGGGTATGGATATAGGAATGATTGGGTAGCTTGAATGAATTATGTGATTTTAGAAGTCATTTGGAGAAATATTTGTAGAGAGGATAACATCAAGGGGATCTATTTTGTACTCTTCTTGTTCAAAAAGACTTTCATTGTCATCTTCAACATAATTGGGATCTCCCTTGATTACTAATTTTTGGTTGCATTGAGGGAGGATAATAATTTATGATGTTGGATTGGATATGTATGGATGGAAGAGATGGGAAGAGGTGATGAGAAGGTAAATGAAATGGATTAGAGGAAAATGGGAGAAGATTTGTTTCGATGTTAGCAGATATTAGATGTGGATGTACTAAAGCTCAAATTGGGATGTAGATTAAACTTTGATTAGGATTGGATTTGAGCTCAAATTAGAATTTGATTTAAGCTCAGATTAGGATGATTTGGAAGATATGGTGGGAGAGACTCCTAAATTCAAGGATGTAGCTAAAATGATGAGGTGATTATTGGATGGATGTAAGATAGTATCATCTCAAATTTGATCGAGATCCTATGTCAAAGCTTAATTGAATGGATTTCTTACTTGAGATAAGCTAATTTCTCAACCAGGAGAAGACATTGATGCAAACTATACATTTGAATCGATCTGAAATAGTTTGAACGAGGGATTACCAAATTAGGATAGGCTAAGTTCCAAATAAAGTGTTATGATGGATGATTGATTTAGGATTTAGTATCTTGATTAAGTGTTTTAGGTTGGATTTTGGATTAGGGATGGTTTGGATGTTGATAGGATGGGTTTAACATAATCCTTGTTAAAAGGGGATGGTGTTTTGGATAGGTTGATGGTGGTTTATGAGATGAAGGTGATTTTTTAGAGATGGTTATGAGGAGGAAAAATGATTGGATTATGATTTTGGACTCAAGAAGACACATGCTAATTGTGATCAGAGGGATGGACTCTTGGTGCAGGGGCACCCACAAGTTTACATGCCTCCAAGGATCAAGAAGTGGCATTTTGTTTTGTTTTGTGTTGTTTGCAGGTAATAATTTCTTCTTGGACCATTTCATGTTTTTTGGAGTCTAGTTTGGGTCATTAGGTGTTAAGGTAGTGTGTAAATGCAAAGTTGTCAAAAGTTGCATAATGTTGTTAAGCAACTTTTTGCATTTTTGTCAAAAGTGAACATGAAGTTGTTTTGTTAAGTCGTATTTGAAAAGTGGTTGAGAACCATTGGGAGATGGTTGGAAATTCCTTAAAAGGCCTTGTTTCATTGACCATGAGGTTGGTGGTTGAAGTTTTTGAAGATTGAAGCAATAAAACTCTATCTTTTGCAAGTTCTAATGTTTCTTTGCTGCTATTTTGAGTCATATGGATTTGTACAATCCTATGATGATCTAAAACTAATTGTTGATGATAGAGTAGTGAATTTACTTTCATTTGGTGTTGGTTGTATGTAATTCCATTGAGGTTCAAGCAAGTTGTGTTGAATTTTCTCTAGATTGGTTGAAACCCTATATAGGGTAACCAGTGAGGGAACAAAATGTAATAATCTCCATTCCACCTAGTAGAAACTTTTGAAACTTGGTGGAATGGATTTATTTGATGTTTTTAAGTTGAAGATGTATGGGATAGAGTTTGACACATGGGAAGTTGTTGTAATGGTTTGATATCTTCATGTATCAGGCCTAAGAACCCTAGAGACTTAGGGAAAGTGTTGCAAAACCTTTGGAGAATGATATACATGATAGGAGAAGGTTATTTGGACCATGAGTGATATGTTTAAGATATTGGAATAGGAGTTGAGTTCCATTGAATCCCTAAACCTAACTGTACCTAGCATATTTGCCTAATTAGGCCTAGTCAAGAAGTAGGACAGTCTATTTTTTAGGACTTTTGTAAAAAGTAACCCTACTTAGATTTTGGATATGTTTGAGAGTGGCCAAAAGGGTATCTAGAATTGTTCTTATATTTTGAATATAATGAATTACCCATTAGTTATGTCCACAAAGCCATGTTTGAAAGGCTACTACGAAGAATGAGGGTTTGTGAAGGAAAACCCTCCAATTGATGATCAAGGGCTTGAAAGAGTGGTTATTTGTGTGTGTTAGGTTGCTGCATACCCCTGCTTTGCATCAAATTGGTATCAGAGCGTAGTTTGGTTTGAAGAGGGAAATATTTGAAGTTAAGAAGAAACAAAGATGCCTCCGAAAGGGAATCCAATCGCCATAGAGGTGAATGAATTGAAGGAGAGACATGCAAGAGAGATGAGAAAAATAAAGGAGAGGCTTGCTTCCCTAGAAATAAGTTAGAAAAGAGGAACCATCATAGGAGACTTGAATGATCGAGAAGAAGAAGAAAGGGAAGAGGAAAGTTCCCAAGGAGGGTCCGAGGAAGAGATGGATCCTAATGACTTAAGCATGGAAAAGTTGTTGAAGGTAGTCAAGGGAGAAGGCCCCAAGATAACGATGGATTTACTAGTGTATGGAGGAAATTTGGAGGAAATTTGGACAGTGAAGAACACCTAGATTGGATAGGAGCACTAAAAAACTACTTTGAATATGAAGATGTACCAAAAGGACAAAGGGTGAAGTTGTGGTGTATGTTAACTCCAAAGGTTGCTTGCACTGTCTCCTGCCTGGAACCTGATACTAAGGGTTCTTATTGAGCTCAAAAGACCATCATAGTCCTGCTCCAACTCTTCCCAAAGAGTTCTCCACTAGTGCCTTACCTTTGGAAATCCCACACCTTATTGCAACTTATCACTCTTCCTTGGACTTAGAAGGTTCTAAGTGCCAAATTCTTCATCTGATTTGAACTTCTTGCAGGGGAGCTGGAGATACTAGTTTCTTGCATTTCACCTCCAAAAGGATGCATCTTGCTTGGTGTTTAAACCTCAAATCACCCGATTTCATGAAATTGCCTAGGTGAGGCCTAAACTCTACTAGCCTTTACCAGTCAATTTTTGGCCTTTTACTCTCAAACTTTCCACACAACCTATAAAAAAAAAAGCACTTTCAGACACCCTTTTCAGGGTTTTAAATCCTACATGGGTTGTCAAATCCTTATCTTTACCGTACAACTGATTCCAAAGTTCTTGGACTGGAGGCCTAATTGCCCTATCTTCTAGGGTTTTAACTCTTCTTCCTTGAAATCTACCTCACATGGATTGGTTGAGATCTCAATCCTCCTAAATTTCTTAGATATGAAAAAAACTCACCCTAATCCATACTATGGTTGTATGGTACTCCTTCCCCTGCCTAAGTTCTTTAATCTTTGCTCCCAAATCCCTAACCATGCATTCCTAGCTCGCCTAGGGTTTGAGATAACACATATTTGCTTGGTTTTCTAGCATTCCTAATCCTAAATATTTACAAAGGGCCAGCTTTCCTAACATTTCAACCCAATCTCAAGGTGGTCCCGTGGTTGGATTTTTATAGGGAAGCCATGAATAAACAGACTGCTCAGAAGGAGGCAGCAAATGCCTAAATTCTTCTTTATTTACACTTAACCCCTAATCTATGAGTTGGAAACAGCAAAATCTACACTAAACAAACTATGTACTAGATGAATATCACTCTATGCTATCCTATGTATACTAACACAGTGGGAAACCATTATTTACAACACTTTCTATATCTCTATTTTGAAAGCACACGGGTAATGCACAAAACACAGAAAATCAGAAATAAAAACTTTTATAACATATTCTATGGATACAAAACACTTTCACCACTCATAGAAAACTGTTTATACAAATAAAAGTACCTAAACTACATTGTGAACATGCATATCAAAGCCAATTCAATGCATATAACACCTAAACATCATAGTTCTGAAAACACACGAGGTTTTCAGAAAAACACAGAAAATTCAGAAAACTAGTAAACTGAACTCTATTCACCGAAATATTTCTTTTACAAAAGCATGCTAACTGCTTATTACGAGCCATTACATCCTATTTTTATGCCTTTTCCACTATTCAAGGGCAGTTGCTTGAGCTTTTCCCTGTTTTCAAGGGATTCCCATCACTAAGATTGCATGCAATTTACAACTGCGGTTATGCCACTTTCTGAACAACATTTTGCAACCCATCTTTATGTTATGCTCCTAATTTCTAGGACCTCCATCTCCTTGTTTTGAACCATTAGCTCCCCAACTACCTCTTGGCATCTTTTCAACAATGTTTGTGTTTAAAACACATTTTACACCTTACAAACCTAAGCTGGCTAAAGCTAAAAGTAACTACATTTATCAACATACTAACCAAAATGATATTAATCCTGATGATTAACTCATCACACACACAAATGCAAGATCTACTAAGATCAAAATAGACACAAATGAAATCCTGATTTGGCCAAGATCAGGTACAAGCCAAAAATTATGCAAACCAAAATGGAGGTCAGCCTAGGTGCTCCTGCACCATCCTCCCCAAAACAGAAAATTCAATCCACCCTTGGATTGAGCAAGTTAGGATCAATTCCCAACTTCTTAAACTCTGCCTCCTTGATCCAGATTGCATCCACTTCAGATTGTCCTTGTCTTTGGATCAGATGTTCCTTATATTCCTTTGTCCTGGTTTTCTTGTAAACTCTAGTATCCAATACCTTATCAGCTTGCTTGACTGCAGTGGAGGGCAGTTTGAGTTCTTCAACATCTTGAATCACTTCTTGGATGGTCTGATCCATGTTTGGTGGTGGTCCTCTGTAATGGACTAGGTCTGCAACATTGACAACAGGGGACAGTCCACTGCCATCTGGTAATTGCACTTTAACTGCATTATTGCCATACTTCTCCAAGATAGGACAGGGACCTATCCTCTTCATTTGCAGCTTGTGAGGAACTCCTTTCTGCAATCTAGCCTTGTTCAAATACACCATGACTAAGTCTCCAACACTAAACTGAACCTCTCTCCTATGCTCATCCACTTTGGTTTTATGTTTCATGGTATTCTTTGCCAAGGTTTTTCTGACTGTCTCATGAATTTCCTGCATTGCATAAGCAAAATCATCTGCATAACCACTTCCCTTGACTCCGTCCTTCAACTCTCTCAGCTCATAAACACCTCTGGGATGTAAACCATAAACAATTTCAAAGGGGCTCTTCCCTGTTGACCTATTCACTGTATCATTATAGGCATATTCAGCCTGCCCAATAATCTGATCCCATTGTTGACCATACTCCTTGGTCAAGCATCTTAGAAGGTTTCCAAGTGTCCTATTCACAACTTCGGTCTGACCATCAGTTTGGGGATGGTATGCAGATCCAAAGGACAAATTGGTGCCCATTCTTTGCCAAAGAGTCTTCCAAAAATGACTCATAAACTTAGTATCCCTGTTTGATACAATGCTGATTGGTAAGCCATGAATTCTGACTATTTCTTTGAAGAAAAGAGAGGCTATTTGACTGGCATCATTGGTTGTTTTGCAGGGTATAAAGTGAGCCATTTTTCTGAATCTATCAACCACAACATACACACTGTCCATACCTTGCCTTGTCTTGGGTAAACCAACTACAAAGTCCATGCTTAAGCATTCCCATGGCCTAGAAGGGATTGGCAGTGGCTGGTATAAGCCTGCATTTGAAGAAGTTCCTTTTTCCGTTTGACACACTACACAACTCTCTACATATTTCCTGACATCTAGGTTCATCTTAGGCCAAAAATAAAACCTTTGGACAAGCTCTTGAGTTTTGGTGATCCCAAAATGACCACTTAATGCACCATTATGCTTTTCTTGAATTAAATTCTCTCTAATAGAACCTCTAGGAACACAAAGCTGATTCCCTTTAAACAACAAATCACTTTGCAAGGTGTATTCAGCATACTTGCTATGGAAATGGTTCTTAAACTCAAGGCATACCTTATAAATTTCTACAAAGTCTTCATCATCTGCATATAGATATTTGAAGTGATCTATTCCCATGCTCTTCAACTGGATTTCTTGAATGGTGAGAAATCTTCTGCTCAATGCATCAGCAACTTTATTAAGAGCTCCTTTCTTGTGCTTGATGTTGAAGGTGTAGGCTTGCAAGTACTCCACCCACTTCATGTGCCTGTGACTCAACTTCTCTTGTGAATTCAGGAAACTGAGTGCTTGATTGTCTGAGTACACAATGAATTCCTTGGGAAGCAAGTAGTGCCTCCACTTCCTTAGTGCTTGGACCAATGCATACATTTCAAGGTCATAAGAAGAGTACTTCTTCTTGGCTTCACTTAGCTTCTCAGAATGAAAAGCCACCGGTCTGCCCTCTTGGCTGAGAACAGCTCCAATTGCTACATTACTTGCATCACACTCAATGGTAAATAGTTTCTCAAAACTTGGCAACACCAAAATAGGTTGGGTAGCTATCTTTTCCTTCAGCAACTCAAAACTCTTGTTAGCTTGCTCATTCCACACAAACTTAGTTTTCATGCCTCCTTTAATGGTATCCAACATAGGAGCACAAATTGCACTAAACTGTTTAATGAATTTCCTATAATACTGAGCAAGTCCATGGAAGCTTCTTACCTCTGTTGCTGTCTTTGGAGTAGGCCAATTTAGAATGGCTTCTACCTTGTTGCTGTCCATCTTCAATTTGCCATGTGATAGCACAAAACCAAGGTACACCAGCTCTATTTTGATGAACTCACACTTTTCCAGATTGATCTTCAGTTTCTCCTCCTGCAGCTTCTTGAAAATTAGCTCAATGTGCTGGAGGTGCTCTTCTCTTGTTCTGCTATAGATTAGTATATCGTCAAGATACACTACTACAAACTTGCCAATATAGTCCTGAAGAATTTCATTCATGAGTCTCATGAATGTGGAGGGGGCATTAGATAATCCAAATGGCATAACTAGCCACTCATAAAGACCCTCATTGGTTTTGAAGGTTGTTTTCCACTCATCACCCTCATGTATTCTAATTTGGTGGTATCCACTCTTTAAATCTATCTTGGTATAGTACCTAGCTTCACCTAGACAATCCATGAGATCTTCAATCCTAGGGATGGGAAACCTATACCTGATGGTTATCTTGTTGATTGCTCTGGAATCAGTACAAATCCTCCATTCTCCTCCTTTCTTGGGTGCTAAGACAGTGGGTACTGCACAAGGACTAATGCTTTTCCTAATGAGACCTTGGTCAAGTAGTTCTTGAATCTGCCTAGCTATTTCCTCATTTTGCTGAGGTGTCATCTTGTAGGCTTCTTTGTTAGGAAGGGTGGCTCCTGGTATCAAGTCTATCCTATGACTTATGGCTCTTTTAGGAGGTAAGGTTGCTGGTTGACCACTACTTACAATGCTTTCATAGGTCTGCAACAAGTCTTGAATCTCCTTTGGTAGTTCTTGATTTTTAGTTGCCTTCTCTTTGCTTACTTCTCTAGGCTTGATCATTACTGCATAGCCAACTCCTTCTCCTTCTTCCAAGGCCTTTAAGAACTCTTTTTCACCAGTTATAAGCAGCTTAGAACCTGCTGTCTGCACCTCAGTATCTTCCAACAAAGATTGAATCTTGTAGGTTACTTTGTCCTTCTTGAAGGTATATGAATTCTTAGCTCCATCATGCACAGCTTGATGATCAAATTTCCATGGCCTACCTAGGAGAAAGTGGCATGCATCCATAGGTAATACATCACACAATACCTTGTCTTTGTACTTTCCAATTGAAAACTCCACCCATGCTTGTTCATTCACCAAGACATGCTGACCCTTATTGAGCCATGTAACCTTGTAAGGATTTTTGTGAGATATCCTTGTCAATTTCAGTTTGTTGACTGCCTCCTCTGACACAATATTGTCAGTAGAACCTGAGTCTATGATCACCTTGCACACTTTCCCCATCATCTTGCATTTTATCCTAAACAAGGACCTTCTTTAGCTTGGCTCTTCTTTGACTGGTTCTTTGATCAAAGTCTTTCTCATCATGAGATTCAATCCTTCCTCTAAGTTCAATGGTACTTCTAATTGTTTATTTGCTGTAGCTATTTCATCTTGAATCAGATTGGTTCTCTTATCTCCTCCATGAGAAGTGTTGCCTTTCTCTAGACATCTATAGGCTGGGTGCCCCAATTGGTTGCAATGATAGCATTTCATGTTGGTGAAGTAACTGCCTCTTCCTTGTCCACTACTCCTTCCTCTGGGGCTGAAACCTCTTCCTCTACCACCTCTACTAGAACTTCCCTCTTGCTGTTCTGAGAATCTGACTTCTCCTTGGGCTCTTGGTTCTGAGCTTCTTCCACTATAGATTCCTCTTTGTCCTCTGCTGTCTTTCCCTTTACCTCTACCTTTAGGGTTTTGCTCTTGTTTCTTTTTTCCTTTCTCCTCTATTTTCAAGGCCATTTGATAGCATTGGCAGACTATTTTGAAGTTTACTAAGCTCGTGTCCTCTTGGATAGACCACTTGAGCCCATTCAAATACCTTCCAACTTGATACTCTCTTCTTCAACCATTTTTGATCTAAGGCACAATTTCTGAAACTCCTCTGTATATGTTTGGACATCCATGTCCTTTTGCCTCAGATTGTGTCTTCTCCTGTGCAACTGGACTTCATAATCATCAGGGAGATAAGTTTTCCTTATCTTAGTCACCATTCCTCTCCATGAAACTATGGGACCTTTGCCTTCTTTTTCTCTTTCTGATTGTACAAACTTCCACCATGTGAGAGTTGCTCCTCTCAACCTTGACTTGGCCACCTTTACCTTTTGGGCCTCTGTTATGCCATCACACTCAAAGTGATTCTCAATGCTCTCAATCCAGTCCACAACTGAATCAGGGTCCATTTGTCCACTGAAAAGTGGCACTCCCTCCATTGCTTTACCACTCAAGGCCTGCAATGCCTTCAAGAATGGTTCCTCTGCAAGAACAGGATCAGGCTTTGGAGCTTCCTCCTCCAATTCCACTTCTTTTTCCTTGGCTTCCTGTTCTTCTTTCTTCTTTATCTTGTCCTTCATAGTATCTGTTGTTTCTTGGACTTCATCCAGGAGTTTCTCCATCTGAGATATCCTTTCTCTAAGCAACTGGTTATCTTCCTCTTACTCTTCTACCTTCTTTGCTAGCTCTGCATTTGTCACCATGGCTTCTTCCTCTAGTGTATTCTCTCCTACTGACTCAGTGGTTTGGCTCATTAATCACAAGCCTTGAATCCAACTCAAAGCTCTGATACCAATATGGTGTATGTTAACTCCAAAGGTTGCTTGCACTGTCTGGTTGAAGACTTTCCACTGTCTCCTGCCTGGAACCTGCTACTAAGGGTTCTTATTGAGCTCAAAAGACCATCATAGTCCTACTCCAACTCTTCCCAAGGAGTTCTCCACTAGTGCCTTACCTTTGGAAATCCCACACCTTATTGCAACTTATCACTCTTCCTTGGACTTAGAAGGTTCTAAGTGCCAAATTCTTCATCTGATTTGAACTTCTTGCAGGGGAGCTGGATATATTGGTTTCTTGCATTTCACCTCCAAAAGGATGCATCTTGCTTGATGTTTAAACCTCAAATCACCCAATTTCATGAAATTGCCTAGGTGAGGCCTAAACTCTACTAGCCCTTACCAGTCCGTTTTTGGCCTTTTACTCTCAAACTTGCCACACAACCTATAAAAAAAAAAGCACTTTCAGACACCCTTTTCAGGGTTTTAAATCCTGCATGGGTTGTCAAATCCTTATCTTTACCGTACAGCTGATTCCAAAGTTCTTGGACTGGAGGCCTAATTGCCCTATCTTCTAGGGTTTTAACTCTTCTTCCTTGAAATCTACCTCACATGGATTGGTTGAGATCTTAATCCTCCTAAATTGCTTAGATATGACAAAAACTCACCCTAATCCGTACTATGGTCGTATGGTACTCCTTCCCCTGCCTAAGTTCTTTAATCTTTGCTCCCAAATCCCTAACCATGCATTCCTAGTTTGCCTAGGGTTTGAGATAACACATATTTGCTTGGTTTTCTAGCATTCCTAATCCTAAATATTTACAAAGGGCCAGCTTCCCTAACATTTCAACCCAATCTCAAGGTGGTCCCATGGTTGGAATTTTATAGGGAAGCCATGAATAAACGGACTACTCAGAAGGAGGCATCAAATGCCTAAATTCTTCTTTATTTACACTTAACCCCTAATCTATGAGTTGGAAACAGCAAAATCTACACTAAAAAAACTATGTACTAGATGAATATCACTCTATGCTATCCTATGTATACTAACACAGTGGGAAACCATTATTTACAACACTTTCTATATCTCTATTTTGAAAGCACACGGGTAATGCACAAAACACAGAAAATCAGAAATAAAAACTTTTATAGCATATTCTATGGATACAAAACACTTTCACCACTCATAGAAAAATGTTTATACAAATAAAAGTAACTAAACTACACTGTGAACACGCATATCAAAGCCAATTCAATGCATATAACACCTAAACATCACAGTTTTGAAAACACACGGGGTTTTCAGAAAAACACAGAAAATTCAGAAAACTAGTAAACTGAACTCTATTCACCGAAATCTTTCTTTTAAAAAAGCATGCTAACTACTTATTACGAGCCATTACATCCTGTTTTTATGCCTTTTCCACTATTCAAGGGCAGTTGCTCGAGCTTTTCCCTGTTTTCAAGGGATTCCCATCACTAAGATTGCATGCAATTTACAACTGCAGTTATGCCACTTTCTGAACAGCATTTTGCAACCCATCTTTATGTTATGCTCCTAATTTCTAGGACCTCCATCTCCTTGTTTCGAACCATTAGCTCCCCAACTGCCTCTTGGCATCTTTTCAACAATGTCTATGTGTTTAAAACACATTTTACACCTTACTTACAAACCTAAGCTGGCTAAAGCTAAAAGTAACTACATTTATCAACATACTAACCAAAATGATATTAATCCTGATGATTAACTCATCACACACACAAATGCAAGATCTACTAATATCAAAACAAACACAAATGAAATCCTGATTTGGCCAAGATCAGGTACAAGCCAAAAATTATGCAAACCAAAATGGAGGTCAGCCTAGGTGCTCCTGCACCAAGTTGGCCAAGACAAAGTTGAAGGGCCATGCCTTACTTTGGTGGGATTATGTAAAAGATGAAAGGAGAAAGAAGGGAAAGCGTAAAATCACCTCTTGGGATAGGATGGTTGCTAAACTCAAAGGTGAATTCCTACCTGGTGACTATAACATTCAATTATTGAGAAGGCTTCAAAATCTTAAGCAGAAAGAGATGGATGTGCAGGACTATACTGAGGAGTTCTACAAATTGAGCATAAGGGTAGGCCATGTAGAAGATGATGTTGAAAAAGTGCAAGATATATCAATGGGTTGAGATACAACCTTTAGGATGAATTAAGCCTCACCAATCCAAGAATAGTGGAAGAGTGTTATCAATTGGCCATCAACGCTGAAGATAAGTTAAGGAGAAGGCAAGAAAAGAAAAGTAGGGGTAGAGGAAGGAATTTTAGAACAAGAGGGTGATATGTTGATTCAGGATAACCTAATGAGAGTCAAGGGCAGACAAGTAGAGTTCAAGAAAAAGTTGTAGATTCAAGAGGTGGTTTTAGGGGAAGTAGATCATATTTTAGGGGAATATTTGGAGGCCAAAGAGGAGGTTCAAGTGGCTTTACTGGGAAGTGCTATAAGTGCAACAAATTTGTAGGCCACCAAGCATGGAAATGCATTGAAAATCAGTCCACTACTTCATTTGGAGGAGAAATAAGAAATCAATTTGTACAAGGGGAGGACAATGAAAGTGTGAATTCTCCATCACATAATGCTGATCCAAAATTTGGTGAGTCTCTCATGGTGAGGACTTTGATCAAAGTACCAATGGAGAAACAACCACCATAGAGGAAGTCACTCTTCAGAACTACATGTAAGTGCCTAGGTAAATTTTGCAAGGTAGTGATTGATTCTAGTAGTACAAACAATTTGGTTTCTCTTGAAATGGTTGAGAAGTTGAAATTACAAAGGATTCCTCATGCTACTCCCTAAAAGGTGTCTTGGTTAAACAAGGGGCAACAAGTAGTTGTGAATGAACAAAGTTGGGTAGATTTTCACATAGGGGGATATGAGGATAAGGTCTTGAGTGACATAATACCAATGGATGTTTTCCATTTAATTTTGGGGAGGACTTGGCAGTGTGATAGTAAGGCAATCCATGATGGTAGGAAAAATACATATGCCATAGAGAAGGATGGGGTTTCTTACACCCTTACACCATTGAAGGAGGAAAGTCAAGAATCACAAATGTGTTCTAGTGATATGTTGGTGAGTGAAAAGGAGTTTGTACAAATCATAGAGAAGGAAGAAAAATATCCAAAAGTGGGGTCAAGGGT
Source organism: Sequoia sempervirens (assembly GCA_007258455.2). Taxonomy (NCBI): domain Eukaryota; kingdom Viridiplantae; phylum Streptophyta; class Pinopsida; order Cupressales; family Cupressaceae; genus Sequoia; species Sequoia sempervirens. The sequence goes on along the minus strand of VDFB02270651.1, from coordinate 558,753,272 downwards.
GATGTTAATGAGTCAAAAAGAGTTCCCAAAGTCCATGAAGGAGGAAAAGTTGGATTTGTTGGAGTTAAAATGACACTGAGAGGGGGGGGTGAATCAGTGTCTTAACAGCTTTGACCAAATTTCAAAAATTCAAAAACCATAGCTCAGATTTGATCTCAATAATACTCTGATTAATGAATTCATGAGTTGAATGTAATAATTCATAAACAAAATTGAGAAAAGTAATAATCCCAATAGTGAACTGAAATAATCAACAACACAGTAAAGCAGTGAGCACACATAAGAACAAAGAGACACAAGATTTTTCCAAGTGGAAAACCCTCCTAGGGTATAAAAACCACTCCCGAATTCCTTGCAGGATTAATCTTCAAAAACAACTGTTCACAATGCCTTATAGGCTGATTTTTGAGCACCCACTCAAGGAGCACCAACCCCTCATTTTTGAGACACCCATCTCAAGAAGTACCAACCCCTCAAATTATGTTTTGAACAATAATAATAACTCAGAGGATTTCTCTATTTTTAGTTAAGCACATATTTCTTTGTTTTCTCATCTACAAAATACCCTAAGGATTACAACTAGAGAACTTACACTCTTTTCAACACATGTTTTTATATACATTTCAAGTATGTCTATCATAATGAAAGTCTTCAAAGAATGTGTTTTTCACAAGAATCTGACTAATGACAGTCTGTAGATGATGGTAAAAATCAAGAGTAACGCCTATCCAGAGGGCTACAAATAATCTGTTATTTCAAAACCACGACTGCCCACCAACTGAGAACCATAACCTCCCAATTCTCAGAGAATATTTTGCCATGTAACCATTCTAAGATTCGATGCCAACCAATGATGTCGGCCTGCAACTATACTTAGAAATTCCTATGTTGGCTATAGTGTTTGAGTCTTCATTAATCATTCGCTGAGACAACCCTATAAGTATGCCGAAGGAAATTATATCGTTGATCGCTCCTTTGGTCCCTGTGCGTCCCCATGACCTTTTGCTGTTGGGGAGAAACCATATCGAAGATCTTTATGTTTCCTTGAGATCACATTTCTATTAAATTTGTTTCAGTTGCTGAGACACAAGAGTCTTTCTCACGAAGACGTGCCCTTTTGTTTCACTGACTTGCTATAGCCTTTTGATATTGAAGAGACATCTTGTAGACAAGTCTTTGTTTTTTGAGAGCCCCCGTGATCAAACATGTCACTGTGATAATTCAATACCTATGCCGAAAGAAACTTTATCACTGTCAGTCATCCCTCTGTTTGTCGCTGTGACATTCTACTGTCAGGGAGATGTTATGTAGATTGCCCCACGTTTCACCGAAAGACCACATGATACACATTGGTCGCCGTGACACATGGTTTTTCTTGCTGATGAGCCTTCTATCTTATGAGTGTCGCTATAGAATACCATCATCGAGGAGACCTCTTGGAAAGCACACTATGTCATACCGAAAAAAATTATCCACTCTGAGTCGCTGAGACATTACAAACTCGCTATGACATTTCATCGAAGCCACAACCTTTGCTGATAGGACCTTTCGGTGCACGGTCGGTGAGACAATATGTCTTCAGTGAGACCACATACCGAATACAACACTCCTACCGAAAGACTTCCACATGCATTAGTTGGGGAGACATCACCCTTTTTGCTATGACCCTTCACTGAAGCCTTAAACTCTTGCCGATATGTTCACATTCAACTTCTAATCGGTGAGACAAAGCAATTTCGCTATGACCACATACCGACGATATAACTTATGCCGATATAATCCTATTCTGTCGCTGAAACAAAAGAGAATGTCACACCGATAGATGCCTGGAGATGGATCTCGATCGCTGTGACATCAAATAAGTCTTGCCAATATGAACTTTCAATGGAGGTTGGTGTGACATACCAATTTCACTAAGACATCATATCGATGCCACAACTCTTGCCGATATGAAGTTTCTTGTGCCGGTCGCCAAGACACAAAGCGCTCGATGAAACAACATGCCGATAGGGATTACTTATGCCAATGAACCTCCTTATGTATTAGTCGGTGAGACCCAACTCATTCGGAAAGACCTCTCAGCAGTGAAAAATACTCATGCCGATAGACTTTTCTTTTGTCGCCAAGACCATGATCAATGTCACGCTGAAAGCTTCCTATATGTAAAATCAAATCGTTATGACATCAGAAACATCTTGCCGATAGGCAAAACAGACGTTTATCAGAGAAATGGATCGAGGAGACCCAAGCATTCTCATGTTGATATGTTCTTTCTTGTACAAATAAGATAACCTAAGACAAGATAGAGCATGAGAAACCAATCAAGAACTTTCAATAAGTAGAATCAACAGAAAGAAATTTTGTCATCAAGGACAAACCATATGATCACAACTGAGAACCAACAAACTCCCCCTTTGTCCTTGATGGAAAAAACACAAATGAATCTCCCCCTTTTTGCCTCAAAGACAAAGAATAGAAGAGAAGAATGTGTAATGCTAGGAAACACAACTGAGAAGCCAATCAAATACCATGAGAAACAACTGCAAAAAGAGTAACAGTGCAACAGCCAAGATTGTAGAAGAGTTGTAAGTGAATCAAAATATATAACATGCTCCCCCTAAGCCAATGCTTGTAAAATCAAAGAAGTAAAGATTGAGAGATAACTCCTAATCGAAGTCTTAACCTTTCAAATAACTCTTTAGCAAAGGGCTTAGTAAAAATATCAGCCACCTGATCTTGTGAGCCAACAAACTATAAGCAAAATTCATTAAAAATTTTAGGCTCAAATTGAGTAACTAAACAAAAAGCAATTTGTGCCTTTTCATCAGATTCTGCAACCTTTCTTCTAGTTTGAACTCTTGCATTTTTATCCCCAATAATCTAATCTTTGGGGTGATATTTAGCTAGAGCTTTTGATGCAACCTTTTCAGCACTTCCTATTTCATTTTTAGGGCTTGCTAAATTAGTATTAGGCTTGCTTTTTTAGCTCCTTTTGAAATTATTTCTAGTTCAAGTTCTTCCTCATTATCCTGCAAAGATTCAACATACAAATGTGGTCTTTCATCAAATTTTACATTAACAACTTCAACAATCTTATTAAGCCTTTTGTTAAGGAATTTATAAGCTTTTTTCTAAGTTGAGTATCCCAAAAAGATACCCTCATCACTCTTTGATTGAAAGCTCCCAAGGTTATCATCATCTTTCTTGATAAAACACTTACTTCCAAAAATTTTAAAGTGTTTGACAGAAGCAGTTTTTCCATACCAAAGTTCATAAGGAGTGTGTTTAGATTTCACCCTAAGCTGCACTCTATTCAAAATGTATACAGCTGTATGAATAGCTTTCCAATACATATCAGACAACTTAGCTTCATCTAGCATGGTTCTAGCCATTTATTTTACAGTTCTATTCTTACGTTCAACTACCCCATTTTATTGAGGTGTTTTTGTTGCAACATATTGTCTTTTAATGTCGTGTTGTTCATAGTAATCAATAAAATCTTGAGAAGTGAACTCACCTCCTTTGTCAGATCACAGACATTTAAGTTTTAAATCAGCTTCCTTCTCAACCAATTTACGAAAGATTTTAAACCTTTCAAATGCTTTTGATTTGTGCTTAAGAAATGTGACCCAAACCATTCTAGTATAATCATCCACAAACAGCATAAAGTACCTTTCACAATTAATAGACCTTGTTCTAGATGGTCCACATAAATCAGTATGCACAAGCTGTAAATGTTTTGAAGAAGAATGTTCTTTTGTTTTGAAGCTGATTTTAGTTTGTTTACCACTTAAACATTCTTTGCACGCAGAGTTTTCTGGCTTGCTAAGAACTGGTAGACCTCTAACATTCTGATTTTTATTGATTCTAACCAGATTTTCAAAGTTTATGTGTCCTAATATTTTATGCCATAACCAGTTCTCTTCAATTTGGCCCATTAGACACATACCTTGATTATTGTCATTGCTTGATGTGTCAAGAAGATTGTACACATTTCCTTTTGTCCTCCTTCTAGCTGCAACAACCTTTCCTAGCTTGTTCTTAATCTCATATCCTTGTGAATTGAAAAGAACATGATAACCACTATCACAGATTTGACTAACACTTAGAAGATTGTGCTTGAGACCTTCCACATAGTACACATTATAGATAGGAGTGTCTTCATTCAGAATAAGTGAACCTCTACCTTTAATTTGAATACTAGAGTTATCACCAAACTTAACATAACCACCTACATAATCTTCAAGATTTATAAACTTATCCTTGTCACCAGTCATATGGTTAGAACATCCACTGTCCAGGACCCATAAGTCCTTTTTCTTGGAAAGAAAAGTAGTTTGAAGCAACATAGAATGCTCAATGTTGTTAACAGTCTTAGGTTTCCAAACCTTTTTAATTTTTTGCTATTTAGATTGCAGATTAGTTCTGCACTGTTTGACAAAATGTCCCAAAGTATTGCATTTAAAACATCTGATCTGTCTTACAAAACCATAGTGTTGTCTAAGACCAAACCTGGGTATTATAGGATTCATAAGCCTACAAGTGCTCACCTTATGGCCAAATTTGTTGCAGAAAAAACAATAACCATAGAAGAAAGGATTGACATTGTATGAAGATCTATTACCTCTTAAAGATTGAACATGATCCTTACCAAAATCTAAGTGATTTGAACCTGAACCTTTGACTTCAGAAGAGGGGTTTTGTTTTGCATGGTCAATTGAGAATTCACCCTTTCCAAAACCAACACCAGTTTTATCTTTGTACATCTTCTGCTTGCTGAGCATCTCATTCAGTTTTAGAGTGCTTTCATATTTTTCAATTTCCTTCCTAAGATAGACTACTTCTTGTTCCAGTTTTTGAATTTCTTGATCTTTCCAGCTTACAGTCTCTCGAAGATAGTCTTCAACTCTTTTAGCTTCTTCAAGCTGATTTTTCAGAGAGACCATTTCTTGATCTGGTTTATGTTCTTGAGAAAGAACTTGTTTTTGAGTTTTCTGATCTCTTGTAAAGCACATTTCAGCTCACTTTCAAGATCTACTTCACCTTCTTCAATGTCAATGGTGTTTGTATCTTCTTGTTGAGTAATCTCAGTCATGAACAAGGTTTCATCTTCTTCTGCTAATGAATCTTCAGACTCAAAATCAGTTTCATCTTTGCTAAACAAACTCTTCTTCTTTATGAAGTTGAAATTACGTTTAGGTTTAAAGGCCTTCTTCTTAGGCTATTTTTCAGTTGTCTCATTGTCACAGATTTGATCATCATAGGGACACTTTGCAGCAAAGTGACCTATTTTGCCACATTAAAACATTTAAAGGGAAGTTTTCCCATATATTTTCCTGATCCCTTTTTAAATCTTCTAACAAAATGGGATTCTTTAGAATCAGACAACTCTGATTCACAGACTTTGAATTTTTCGTTCTTTTCAGTGTTAAAGGCAGTTTCTTTTCCTGTTGAATTGTTTTTGCTAGTTCTCATTTCATAGGCAGTAAGTATTCCTTGCAGGCTGTCTAAGGTAAGCTGATCAAAGTGTTTCTTTTCTTCTAGGGCTGAAACCTTAGATTCAAATTTGGATGGTAAGGTTCTAACAACCTTTGTGACCACATCAAATTCATTAACCTCTTGACCTAGACCTTTCATTGCATTGACAACTTCATCAACTCTTAGGAAATATTCAGCCACTTTTTCATCATCCTTCATTTTCAACTCCTCAAACTGATGTTTGAGTGTAATGATTTTTGACGGTTTGACTTTCTCATTCCCTTGATATATAGTTTCAAGTTTTTCCCAGATTTCATGAGCATATTTGTAATGCATGACTTTAATGAACACATCTTTAGTTAACCCACACAAGATGGAATGATTAGCTCTGGAATTTGTTTCATATGTATTTTTTTCAGTAGGATCAATGGGAATAGAGGCTAGTACATTGTAAGCATTTATAACAATGCTCCAAACATCAACATCAAAAGAAATAAGAAAAGCTTCCATTCTGAATCTCCAAAACACATAATTTGTTCCATCAAATAATGGAGCTCTGGTTAAAGAGGCACTATCTTGAGAATGTGCCATTAAACAAACTCCAAGACCAAGATCAATCCAAGGTGATTAAAACCTATTAGAGGACCCTACGCTCTGATACCAATTGTTGGAGTTAAAATGACACTGAGAGGGGGGTGAATTAGTGTCTTAACAGATTTGACCAAATTTCAAAAATTCAAAAACCATAGCTTAGATTTGATCTCAATAATACTCTAATTAATGCATTCACGAGTTGAATGTAATCATTCATAAACAAAATTGAGAAAAGTAATAATCCCAATAGTGAGTTGAAACAATCAACAACACAGTAAAGCAGTGAGCACACAGAAGAACAAAGAGACACAAGATTTTTACGAGTGGAAAACCCTCCTGAGGTATAAAACCACTCCCAAAATGCCTTGCAGGCTTAATCTTCAAAAACAACTGTTCACAATGCCTTATAGGCTGATTTTTGAGCACCCACTCAAGGAGCACCAACCCCTCATTTTTGAGACACCCATCTCAAGGAGTACCAACCCCTCAAATTATGTTTTGAACAATAATAATAACTTAGAGGATTTCTCTATTTTTAGTTAAGCACATATTTCTCTGTTTTCTCGTCTACAAAATACCCTAAGGATTACAACCTGAGAACTTACACTCTTTTCAACACATGTTTTTATATACATTTCAAGTATGTCTGTCATAATGAAGTCTTCAAAGAATGCATTTTTCACAAGAATCTGAATAATTATAGTCTATAGATTATGGTAAAAATCAAGAGTAACACCTGTCCAGAGGGCTGCAAATAATCCGTTATTTCAAAACCACGACTTCCCGCTAGCTAAGAACCATAATCTCTCAATTCTCAGAGAATATTTTTCCATGTAATCATTCTAAGATTTGATGCCAACCAATGATGTTGGCCTGCAACTATACTTAGAAATTCCTATGTCGGCTATAGTGTTTGAGTCTTTGTTAATCATTCGCTGAGACAACCCTGTAAGTATGCCGAAGGCAATTATATCGCTGATCACTCCTTTGGTCCCTATGCATCACCATGACCTTCAGCCGTCGGGGAGAAACCATATCGAAGATCTTTATGTTTCCCCGAGATCACATTTCTGTTAAATTTGTTTTAGTCGCTGAGACACAAGAGTCTTTCTCACCGAGATGTGCCCTTTTGTTTCATTCACTATCGCTATAGCCTTTTGATATAGGAGAGACATCTTGTAGACAAGTCTTTATTTTTCTGAGAGCCCCCGTGATCAAACATGTCACTGTGACAATTCAATACCTATGCCAAAAGCAACTTTATCACTATCAATCATCCCTTTGTTTGTCACTGTGACATTCTGCTGTCAGGGAGACATTATGTAGATTGCACCACATTTCACCAAAAGACCACATGATACACATTGGTCACCGTGACACATGGTTTTTCTTGTCGACGAGCCTTCTATCTTATGAGTGTCGCTATAGCATACTGTCATCAGGGAGACCTCTTGGAGAGAACACTATGTCATACCAAAAAAAATTTATCCACTCTGAGTTGCTGAGACATTACAAACTTGCTATGACATTTCATCGAAGCCACAACCTTTGCCGATAAGAGCTTTTGGTGCACGGTCGGTGAGACAATATGTCTTTAGTGAGACCACATAACGAATACAACACTCTTGCTGAAATACTTCCACATGCATTAGTTGGGGAGACATCACCCTTTTCGCTATGAACCTTCACCAAAGCCTTAAACTCTTTCCGATATGTTCCCATTCAACCTCTGATCGGTGAGACAAAGCAATTTCGTTGTTACCACATACCGACGGTATAACTTATGCTGATATAATCCTATTTTGTCACTGAAACAAAAGAGAATGTCATGCCGATAGATACGTGGAGATGGATGCCGATCACTATGACATCAAATAAGTCTTGTCGATATGAAATTTCAAGGGAGGTCGATGTGACATACCAATTTCGCTAAGACATCATATTGATGCCGCAACTCTTGCCGATATGAACTTTCTTGTGCGGGTCGCCAAGACACAAAGCGCTCAATGAAACAACATGCTGATAGGGATTACTTACGCTAATGAACCTCCTTATGTATTAGTTGGTGAGACCCAACTCATTCGGAAAGACCTCTCAGCGGTTAAAAATACTCTTGCCGATAGACTTTTCTTTTGTCGCCAAGCCCACGATCAATGTCATGCCGAAAGTTGCCTGTATGTAAAATCAAATTGTTATGACATCATAAATGTCTTGTCAATAGGCAACACAGACATTTATCAGAGAAATAGATTGAGGAGACCCAAGCATTCTCACGCCGATATGTTCTTTCTTGTACAAATAAGATAACCTGAGACAAGATAGAGCATGAGAAACCAATCAGAAACTTTCAACAAGTAGAATCAATAGAAAGGAATTTTGTCATCAAGGAAAAACCATATGATCACAATTGAGAACCAACATAATTTTGAAATCATGATCAGACCCCAGACTGTCATGACAACAATTAACATTTATGACTTGTCATGGGAGTCCCAAAGCATGTTGAATGATAATGTAGACATAGTTGTGGATGAGTTTTCACATTCCTTATTACCAATGGAAATATTCAATCATTTACAATTGTTTGAAAATAGTGAATTTGAGTCTAATGTGCAAGTTAAGTAGGGTGAGTTGCTAGAAAACATAGTGTAGGGTTCAAATTTTCAATTGTTAGACTGCAAGAATAGAGCTTTCCATTTAGTTCACCATATTAGACATATGCCATTTACGTTTGAGGATGAAAGGAGATTTATGTTTGCTACTAGGACAGTAGAGATGGATGCATATGAGGAAGATGAAGTTTCCATTATGAATTTTCAGAGCAAGATACTTCAGTCAGATGTTGCCATGTTGAAAGGGTCACTAAGAGAGTGTGAGAAGCAAAGCAAAGAAGACATAGCTGGGGATGGTGCTAAACAAGTATTTACAAAGGAAAATGTTAACATTGTTATCATCCAAGTGTAGGAGGAAGAGTATGAACAATCTGCTGGGAAGACTAATCAATTTCAACTGTCATCGCACAAGGTATCTCTGGAAGGTGAATTGAAACATAGTTATATAACTGTTATATGTTTTGTCAAGGTTATCAACAGTTGCAAGTAGATTTTAATCCCTTCAAGTCAAAGAAAATAAAAAACTTGAGTTTGATGCTTCACATACACAATATAGAGCTATTGTTTCAGTTGTTAAGGCACTATTGAAAGAAGGATTTAGAGGTGCAGATGGGGGACAAGCTTATTTTGACAAGTTCAAATATCTTTTCCAAGTGTTCAAGAGACCTACAGTCAATATGAAACAAGCATGGGAATGTTTCAAAGAAGACAATGTGAAAGGATTTAAAGACACCAAACAAGAGATTTCAAGCATGGTTCTCATGTTGCTACCCTCCATTCAAGTGGAACTTGAATCTTTTCTTCCCTTAGGAGTATGGTGCAAGGGCACCCACAAGTTTACATGCCTCCAAGGATCAAGAAGTGGAATTTTGTTTTGCTTTGTGTTGTTTTTAGGTAATAAGGTCTTCTTGGACCATTTCATGTTTTTTGGAGTCTAGTTTGGGTCATTAGGTGTTAAGGTAGTGTGTAAATACAAAGTTGTCAAAAGTTGCACAATGTTGTTAAGCAACTTTTTGCATTTTTTTCAAAAGTGAACATGAAGTTGTTTTGTTAAGTCATAATTTGAAAAGTGGTTGAATTTTTTTTTGTTAAAAGGCCTTGTGTCATCGACCATGAATTTGGTGTTTGAATTTTTTGAATATTGAATCAATAAAACTCTATTTTTCTACAAGTTCTAACGTTTCTTTGCTACAATTCTAAGTTGTACGGATCTGTATGATCCTATGATGATCTGAAATTGATTGTGGATGATAGAGAAGTGTATTTACTTTCATTTTTTGTTGGTTATATGTAATTCCATTGAGATTCAAGCAAGTTGTGTTGAATTTTCTCCAGACTAGTCAAAACCTTAGATAGGGTAACCAGTGAGGGAACAAAATGTAATAATCTCCATTCCACTTGGTAGAAAATTTTGAAACTTGGTGGAATGGATTGTGTTGATGTGAATTTTGATGTTTCTAAGTTGTAGATGCATGGGATGGATTTTTGCACGTGGGGAGTGTTGGCAACACAAGGGAAGACAATTGAGAGGGTGGGGTGAATTAGTTGTCATAGAAATAATAAATATTAAACTTATTCTTAGATATGATAAATAAACATGAAGGCATAAACTATCACCACATCAAAAACACACATAACACCAAGATTTTTTATGTGGAAACCCTATTAGGGGAAAAACCATGACAAAGGTTAGTCCACAAGATTATACCCTATTAAAAGTATAAAAGGATTATAAATGCAGAATGCACATGCATTCGGGCACACTGCCTATAGCTCACTACTCAAATACAAAAGGCTTACTACCCAAAGGAAGACACACTATCTTACAAAAACATTTAGATTACATCCACAAGATTTTGAATTGAGAAAATAGCATCTGTTAATGCCTGATTATAGTTCTAGTTAAGCACATAAACATCTGCTCACTCTTCTTCACACTTTACTTCTGCCTTCAAAAAATTAGAACATTATTCACACTTAGCACAGAGCATACTTTGCACACCACTCACACATATATGCCTTCAAATGGTATAAAAAATTGATCATATATATCTGCTACTAAGGAAAACATCATTTACATGTCAACTTTAACAAAATATAAAATGTGTACAAATTGTCGGCTCAATGCATAAACAATTATCAATGTGAACCAACCAATGTCAGCCAAAACATAGTAAGGACACAAAAAAACATCCTCAAACATGAAACACCTTAAACAATTCTGCCTCAAAGATCCGCAACACACTACAATCACCCTATCGGCCATGAACATGAAAAACATGAACTCATAGAAGAAAAACACCAATTGCGAGCACAACGATTGATGTGGATCAACAAAATAGATAGAGAATGATTTAGAAACATTCAAAAGTATCATGAATCACCAAAGAAGCATCCACAACAACTCAAATTACTAGAATCACATCATCTTCATTTATGAACACCAACTGAAGTAACAAAACAACTATTAGAAAAAAATATTCATAACTCGATCAAATCTTCATGCGAACCTCTGAAACTTCACATGGATAAACTAGATATACTTGTCAACAAACCCTTTGATCCACAACCTCTGATCATCAATGTATTGAGCTAGTCATCAGACTGAACTTCACTGCATCACCGACAACCTGCAACTTATTTTATTACAATTTTCTCAATATCCCTGAAATATATAACCTTAAAGACATTAATGCCAATAGTGTTGACATCAATGATAACCACATATCAGCAATATCCAACATTCTCCCCCTTTGGAATTGATGGCAACACATGATGTGAAAAAAACCATCAATGCAACTTTCTCTTAGCACTTTCTCCCCCTTAGATTTTGACTCTTTTCTCCTTAACTCTTTCACAATTTTTCACATGAATCTTCTCCCCCTTTGACATCAATGATAGATCCACATTATCTTTCTCCACACAAGCTCTGAACCACATTTCTGAACATTTGACTACTTCCCCTGAGTAGCAATCAACACAACATCAATCTGGATCATAAGATATGACTATGAAATGCACTGATTGATGCAAGACAATGCATGTTAATTCTGATTAGGAGGGGTAATCACCCCTAGCTTCCCTCTAAGATACTCAAAAGTATCCTTAGGAAATGGCTTGGTAAAGATATCTTCAATCTATTCCTTAGTGGGTACATACTCCAATCTGACTTCCTTTTCACTCACCTTCTCTCTCAAAAAGTGAAAATTGATAGATATATGTTTGGTTTTTGAATGCAGCACCGGATTCTTAGAAATGTTAATTGCACTTTAATTATCATAGAATATAGAGATAGGTTCATCATATACAACTCTAATATCTTTCAACATCTGCTTCATCCACAATACTTGAGTACAATTGTTAGCAACAACAATGTATTTTTCCTCTATAGTAGATAAAGAAATGGCATTATGCTTCTTACTTAACCATGAAATCAACTTCTTTCCCAAGAAAAATGCACCACCACTAGTACTCTTTATGTCATTCACATCTCCTACCCAATCAACATCAGTAAAAGCACTCAAAGTAAGGTCATCTTCTTTAGGATACCATAGGCCAAAATCAACCGTCCCTTTTAAGTACCTGAAAAATCCTCTTCACAGTTGTCACATGAGATTCCTTAGGATCAGCTTGAAATCTTGCAACAATGCATATGACATTCATGATATCAAGTCTAGTTTGAGTCAAATAAAGCAATCCACCAATCATGGATCTATATCTAGTCTAATTTGTTTTCGGAGAATCATCATCTTGTGTCAACTTATATCCGATCACCATAGGTGTACCAACTGGATTTGAATCTTCCATACCAAACTTCTTTAGCAATTATTTCACATAATTGTACTGAGATATCAAGATCCCTTTATCTAGCTAAGTAATTTGTAATCCCAAAAATAATTTCATTTCTCCAATCATAAACATCTCAAACTCATTTTTCATCTCATCAGCAAACTTCATGCACAAACTATCATCTCCTCCAAAAATGATATCATCAACAAAAACTTCAACAATCAAATCTTTATCATGATCAATCTTGAAATACAAATTACTATCAGCAGTACCTTTATTAAATCCAAGGTTCAAAAAATACTTTTCCAATCTGGCATACCATGCTCTTGGGGCTTGCTTAAGTCCATACAATGCTTTCTTCAACTGACAAACCATATCTCCTTGATATGTCCATTGAAATCCATTAGGTTGTTCTACATACACTTCTTCTTCCAGTTCACCATTTAGAAATGTTGACTTGACATCCATCTAATAAACCTTGAAGTTTTTGTAAGCAACATAAGCAAGAAATAGTCTCACAGCTTCAATCCTAGCAACAAGTGCAAAAGTTTCTTCAAAGTCAATTCCTTCCATTTGAGAATATCCTTTACACACAAGTCTTGCTTTGTTTCTAGCAACTTCACCTTGATCATTCAGTTTGTTCTGAAAGACCCATTTAGTTCTAATTACATTTTTATCCTTAGGTCTAGGAACAAGAATCCATGTATCAATCTTCTCAATTTATAGTAGTTCTTCTTTCATTGCTTCCACCCAATGTTCATCTTTGCATGCTTCATTGACACTATTAGGCTTAGTCTTTGAGATCAAAAAATATTCTTCTGCAATTCTTCTCTTAGCTTGAATTCCTTTGTTTTTATCACCTATAATCTGATCTTTTGAATGATTTAGTATTACATACCTTGGATTCTTATGGTGTTCTTGAACTTTAGGCTCTTGTGATCTCACTTTATCACTTTCACTAGTTCCTTCCTCATGATTTTCTTGATTCACCATAATGATCTGAACTTGATTTGGATTATGAACTTTCTTTCCTTTATCTGAACTATCATTCTAATTGTATAAATCATATCCACAGGTTCTAGATGGTCTAACTATGTCTTCATAAACCTTGAAATTAGCACTTTCAATTACTTTCCTCAATCTCTTATTGTAGCATCGGTAGGCTTTGTTTTTAGTAGAATAACCAAGAAATATTCCTTCATCACTTCTAGCATCAAGATTTCCTATATCTTCATCTCTTTTGATAAAGAATTTACTCCCAAATATTTTGAAATATCTAACAGTAAGCTTATGACCATACCATAGCTCATAACGAGTCTTATGAGTATCACCTTTGACATGTACCCGGTTGAGAGTGTAAACATTAGTACTCACAACTTCTCTCTAGTAGATATGCAAAACATTTCCTTCCAACATCATAGTCCTAGTAGCTTCTTGAATTGTCCTATTCTTTCTTTCCACAACTCCATTTTGTTGAGGGGTCCACGAGGTAGATAATTGTCTCTTTATCCCATGCTCTTCACAAAAAGAATTAAACTCACAGGAAGTGAATTCACCACCTCTATCTAATCTGAGACATTTAATCTTCAGACTTGTCTTTGTCTCAACCATAGCCTTGAAAATCTTGAATTTCTCTAGGGCTTCAAATTTTTCCCTTAAGAAAGTACCCCACATCATTTTAGAATAATCATCAATAAGTAACATGAAATACCTATATGCTTGTAAAATTCTCACTCTAGAAGGACCACACAAGTCAGTATGCACAAGTTCCATCACTTCATTTGAACAATGTTGTTTTCTCTAGAATGAAACTCTAATTTGCTTCCCTAACTAACATTCCTTGCTTATGGTATTAGTAGGTTTTATCAACTTAAGAAGATCTCTCATTGCCTAAGTAGAACTTATCTTGATAATATTATCAAATTTTACATGAAACATTCTCCTATGCCACAACCAACTTTCATCAACTTGAGCAATCAGACAAATTTTACTAGCAGCATTTAGGTGAAAGATATTGCCTTTTGTTTTTGTACCACATGCAATCACATTTATGGAATTCCCCAAAATTATACACTTTCCATCCTTGAATTGAATATTGTATCCCTTGTCAACCATCTGTCCAACACTTAAGAGATTATGATTCAAACCTTCCACATATAGATCATCAGTATTATGCTTACCATCAAGAGAAATGGATCCTTTGCCATGGATTACACTAGCTTTGTCATCACCATATCTTACAACACCACCATCATACTTTTCCAAGCTCACAAATTTACTTTTATCACCTATCATGTGATGGGAGCATCCACTGTCAATCACCCATTCGTCTTTTTCTTCAACTCTAGTAGCTATAGCTTTCTCCACATTTGTGCAACTAGCAGATTCAGTAGGTACTAGATCATTTTCCTTGATAGTAATAAATGTCTATTTGTCCTCACTTAAATTCCCTTTATCATATTCATCATCTGTCACACCTTCATCAATAGCATAATAACACTTTCTTTGAAATCTAGGCTTGTTAGGTCTTGGCTTAGGAACTCTTTCCAGACACCTTGAGGAAAAATGACCTATCTTATTGCAAGAAAAACATTTAATAGGAAATTTCCCTTTATAACCTTCTCTGGCTTCCCTCTTGACAATAAGTGCGTCAAGTTCATCTAGTTTTCTCTCTTCTTCAATCTCTCTCATTTCCTGCTCATACTTGGACATTTTTCTAGAAGAAATTTCTCCCAAATCATATCTCTACTAATCTTTTCTGGAGATAGTAGCTTTGAATGCAGATTCTGTCTTAGCAAGAGATTCACCAAATTCACTTAACTCAAAAGCAGTAAGCTTACCAATCAACATATCTCTGGTTACATTTGTCACCATTCAGATCTCCTCAATAGCAGTAGCTTTGGCTTTGTATGCAACAGGCAAGGATCTTGGCGCTTTAGCAACAACCTCTCATTCTTCCATTGTTCCACCAACACATCTGATACTACACACAAGTTCATTCACTCTCTACATAAAAGAAGTGATGTTCTCATCTTCACCCATTCTCAACATTTCATATTTCCCTTTTAGGCTTTGTAGCTTAGCAATCTTCACATGGGTGTCACCTTCATACAAAGTTTCCAAATTTTTTTAGATCTCATAAGCAATCTTTAGCTCCATTACATTTGTCATCTCAAAATCAGTCAGAGCACTCAACAATGCTTCCTTAGCCCTGATATTGTACTTGGCTTCCTTAATCTCACATGCAGTAGAAGGACCATTCTATGGGACGATATACCTATTCTTTGTAATTGTCCAGTAAGGTTCACCAATGCATCTTAGATGACACTCCATTTGAGTCTTCCACAGAGAATAATTAGTTCCATCAAATCTTGGACTATCCTTCTTATATGTCACCATCCCATATCACCTCAAGCTATTAAACTTCTTCCGAGGAACTAGGATCTGATACTAATTGTTGGCAACACAAGGGCAACCAACTGAGAGGGGGGTGGATCAATTATCACAAAAATTATAAATATTAAACTTGTTCTTAGATTTGATAAATAAACATGAAGGCATAAACTATCACCACGTCAAAAACACACATAACACCAAGATTTTTTATGTGGAAACCCTGTTAGAGGAAAAACCACGGTGGAGGTTAGTCCACAATATTATACCCTGTTAAAAGTATAAAACAATTGTAAATAGGGAATGCACATGCTTTTAGGCACACTGCCTAAAGCTCACTACTCAAATAAAAAAGGCTTATTTCCCAAAGGAAGACACACTGTCTTACAGAAACATTCAGATTACATCCGTAGGATTTTGAACTGAGAAAATAACATCTGCTAATGCCTGATTACATTTCTGGTTAAGCACAAAAACATCTGCTCACTCTTCTTCACACTTTACTTATGCCTTCGAAAGATTGGAACATTATTCGCACTTAGCATAGAGCATAATTCACACACCACTCACACATATATTTCTTCAAATGGTATAATCAATTGATCCTATATATCGACTACTAAGGATAACATCATTTACATGTCGACTTTAACAAAATATAAAATGTGTACAAACTGTCGACTCAATTCATAAACAATTATCAATGCGAACCAACCAATGTCGGCCAAAACATAGTAAGGACCCAAAACAACATCCTCAGACATGAAACACCTTAAACAATTATTCCTTGAAGATCCACAACACACTAGCGGCCATGAACATGAAAAACATGAACTCATAGAAGAAAAACACCAATTGCGAGCACAACGATCGATGCAGATCAACAACATAGATAAAGAAAAATCTAGAAACATCCACAAGTATCATGAATCACAAAAAAAACATCTGGAACAACTCAAATGACTAGAATCACATCATCTTCTTTTAGGAACACCAACTGAAGCAACAAAACAACTGTCAGAACACAAATATTCATAACTCGATCAAATCTTCATGCGAACCTCTAAAATTTCACATGGATAAACTAGATATACTTTTCAACAAACCCTTTGATCCACAACCTTTGATCATCAGTGTATTGAGCTAGCCATTAGACTGAACTTCACTGCATCACCGACGACCTGCAACTTATTTTATTACAATTTTCTCAATATCCCCGACATATATAGCCTTAAAGACATTAATGCCAGTAGTTTTGACATCAATGACAACCACATATCAACAATATCTAATAGGGAGTTGTTGTAATGGTATAATATCTTCATGTATCAGGCCTAAGAACCCTAGAGACTTAGGGAAAGTGTTGCAAAACCTTTGGAGAATGATCTACATGATAGGAGAAGGTTATTTGGATTATGAGTGATATGTTGAAGGTGTTGGAATAGGAGTTGAGTTCCATTGAATCCCTAAACCTAATTGTACCTAGCATATTTTCCTAATTAGGCCTAGTCAAGAAGTAGGACAGTCTATTTTTGAGGCCTTCTATACAAATTAACCCTACCTAGATTTTGGATATGTTTCAGAGTGTCCAAAAGGGTATCTGGAACTGTTCTTACCTAGATAATAAAATCCCACCAAAAGTTTGAATTAATTTTGATTAGTTAAATGGGATTCATTCGCCACCCTTGGCGAATGGGTCCCACCTAAGGGGACTCATTTTCCCAAGGTGGCGAATGAGTCCCACCTTAGCTTTTTGAGGTGGGTTTTTGGGATTTTGATGTTTTAAATGATTTTATTAGGATTATCTTCAAAAATAAGGTTTGTGGATGTAAATTAAAGTTAATTAAAGTATAAGAAAGCCCAATTATTAATAAAAATCCTAGAAAAGTGAGAAAATGTGTTACAACACTTCACAACACTTTAAAATAAGGCAAGATTAAGATTAAAAGAAGGTTTTTTAGGTGTAATTAATTAATAAGACCTTAGCAAAGTGTGAAAGTGAGTTACAATACTTCACAACACTTTAGTAAGTTACCACTAAAATCCATTATTTCACAAGGGCCCAAGACCTACTGTGAATATGTCAACCACATTGCAACACTAAATCAAGGCAACATTAAACCCAATTCAGCAAGGAGGGCCCAAACAAGTGTGAAAATGTCCCCAACGACATTTTTTGACACTACATTTATCCCCCACTTTAGTGAGAGGATGAACTTACTTCAAACTGACACTAAAGTAGAAAATCAAACATCAGGAGGGGTCCAAGTGCACCAATGACAGTAAGTTGGGATGACAACGATCAAGAGGGGTGATCAAGCCCCCAGGATGAAGATCCCATGACAAACCTGTTATGCCTTGCATAACCATCCCATTTTATTTTGGAACAAAATGGGTCCCCCTTTGTTCTTTTGTCTTTTGGGCCTTTGGTTTTCTGCCTTAGGCATTTTTCTTCATTCTGTCAGAAGCGAAACTAGGTCTGGTATCGAACTTGGAATTACATCCAAGTTCTGGTCTTGTTCTGTCTCTAGTTCCAGTTCCGACGGTTCCTTTACTCGGTCTGGCGGAGCCAGGTCTAGGTTTGAATCTCGACGAAAAAATTCGTTGACAGTTCTGAATTTGGGTTCGGTCCCGATCCCAGTTTCACGTGTCTTTTGCTTTTTTTCTTCTTTTTGTTTTATCATGGTGTTTTTCTCCCCTTTCTTCTCTTTGTCCTTTTTTCTGTCTTTTTTGGGTGTTGTCGGAGGCGGGATCAGGATGAAATCCGAAACTGAAACTTTGAAGAATTCTCAATTTCGGATTTGGTTCCACCCCCGCCCATGTTGTGTTTCGCCCAGGATCAGTTTTTGCTCTAATCCTGCCTGCATTTGGTTCCATTGGGTTTTACCTTCGCGTTTTGGTTTCTTTTGCGAATGCGGAGCCGAACCAGAGCCGAAATGGGAAATGATGGTCATTCCCATGACTTGTTCCTGTAATCAAGGGAAAATTTTAAAATAGATAGAGGGGGTTAGCACACTAACAATAAAATTCCTATGAAATAACAAAGCACAAAGGAAGTGATGTGAAGACAAAAGGGATATTGTTACCCTAAGTCTCCACCTTCCATGATTGATCTTTGTTACACCTCCTAGCTTGCAGTAAATAAAAATGCCCTCAGATTTATGTGAGCAACTATGCCTAAAGACTAAGCCCTATGCAAGTGTTGAAGGATTTGTAGAAAATAAAATAACCCTACAATGGATTAGAATGACTATGACTGTAAATGACTATGATTGTAAACTAATAGTAGCATAAAGTGAAATCTAAGCATGAGAGAGACCAAGAGCTCAGAGGGAGAGAAAGAGAGAGAGAGAGAGCTGAGAGAAAGAAAGAGCCAGAGAGGGACAAAATGAGAACAAAATTGCCATTTTATAAAAACTGCAATTTTGAATGTGTGGCCAGGATGAGAAGATGACAAAAAACCCTAGAATCAAAGATCAAGATTGAATGTTGCTATGTGCATTAGGGTTAGGTCAAAATTAGGGAAAAAGGTAAGAATGAAGGGCCAAGATTGAATTATAAGATAATTCAATCAAGGGTCGAATTTAAATGAGATGTCAAAAGTCAAGAATTAATTTGGAAGATAAGGCTGGCACGGACAAAGAGGTTGCTGGAGAAATTAAATAATAAAATTTATTTACTCCAGGTGACTAGTAAATAATTAAATAATAAAGATATTATTTAATTATGGAGGAATATGACAAAAGAATTGTTTTGAATTAAATAATGATTTAATTCAAAACTCAAGAGAATTGACTAAATTAAATAAATCCAATTTATTTAATTTCAATGAGAGAAAAAGCTAGTGAATATTTAAATAATTAGAATAATTATTTAATTATAGTGGAAAGTGGACAAAATTAAATAAATAAGAATTTATTTAATTTTTAGAAGAAGGGGACTTAATTAGTGACGTAATTAAATAAATAAAATTTATTTAATTAATCAAGAAGACATAAATGACAAAGGAAAATTAAATAAATTATGAAATTTATTTAATTAAAGGAAGACTTAGATAATTAATGACGTATTAGATAAATAAATAATATTTATTTATTTAATAATCAAGGAGGAACAAATGACATGAATTAATTAAATAATTATGAATTATTTAATCAATAGTCGAATGTGGACCAAGGACATAATTAAATAACTTAATTATGCTAGGACGAAAGTGTTAAAAATGAAGCTTGCAGGCCTAGGTCATTTTTAGGTGTCTACATTTTGCCCCTCTTTGTCATAATGTCGCTTGTCGCATTGTGACAAAGAAAAATAAGTCAAGAATATGCCCCAGTGAAGGTACGGAGTATTCCTACCCCCTCAGGAAATTTTCAAATTTTGGGTCAGCGCCAGAAAAATTTGCAAAAGGTCCCAACAAATCAATTTAATGGTTGGAAAAACAGTGGCGCAGTCGGTTTCAGATTCTGACATGTTTAAAGCAACTTACGGGGAGGTCAAAGGTGCGGAAATGAGCCTCCAGTATTAAACACGGTTAAAAAATGTCATTTTCACCCTATAAATAGGTGGTCAAAGTGGTAAAAGTCAATTCACTTTCACTATTCACCTTGCAAATCGTGAGAGCTCAGAGCGAAAGGCGCAGCAGCTATGATGGTTATTCCAGTGACAGAGCACCGCGGCGAGATCGTGAGGACCTTCAGACGGCTAGAGGGCTCAGGACCAGCGGTACGTACCCTAAACTTACTTTGTCATTTTCTCATTTTACGTGTTTTTTTAATGCTTTATAGGGTAGTGAACGAATGCACCGCGACGCATATGCATTCGCGTAAGCCGCAATTGACTTCGCGTTCGCCGCATTTCATGCGTCGCGATGCAAGTGCATAGAACAAACGAGCTGCACCGGCGGTTTGCGCCGCATTCGATATTTCGTGCAACGCAAGTGCGTAACCAAATCGCATTTGACATCTCAAATGCCGTAATCGCATTGTTGCGACGCATCTGTTTGTTTGACTGTTGCAAATGAAATGCCGCGCCGCATACACAATGTGGCGAAGCAAATGACGAAATTCGTGACGCAAGTGTAATTAAGCGACGCACTTGACTTGGTGCAACACATTTGATTTTTGGAACGACGCACTTGTGTTTTTGCGACGCAATTGCATTTTTGCGACACATTTGCCTATTTTCTTACTTTAACTTGCTTTGATGCTTTCATGACCTAAGTTATTTTCCATGATGGTCACAGTTGTCCAAAAAGGTGCTAATGCGGTGTTCATCTTTTTGTAGAGGCAGCTTGCCCCTATTTATACGAGAGAGAGCAGACCGAGGACCTTTCAGTTTGGCAATCAGCTAGGCCCGTGAGAGCGGCGATGATTGATGAGACTCGGTCTATTCCATGCTGCGTTCATGCCCGCCATTCGGGTGAACAGGGGTTTGCTGACGGTGCTATGCGAGAGATGGCATTTCGAGACCTGTTCCTTTCACCTGCCGACAGGTGAGGCTACTATTACTTTGGAGGACGTCTACCGTATTCTCTGGATTCCGATTCGAGGGGAGCGGATCATGTACGATCCCTGTCATGGTGAGCAGACCTTCCAGGCGTACTACCAGGATCAGAGTGCTGGACTCAGCATTGAGGGTTACGAAATCCATTGGGATTTCCTGGCAGAGCATTACAGTCGCTTTGATGCATTCCTGGCGACTCTGATTGGTGGCATCTTGGTTCCTGACCGACGAGGACACATATTTCCAATTGGTTGGGGGGATATCATGGTCGGCATGTGACGAGATATGACAGTTTATGCATGGGGTCCCTGTTTGCTGGGGACGCTTTATCATCAGCTGCATGACGTTGTATACAGGAGAGGAGAGAGTATCTCCTGTGGGACCACACTGATGATGATCTGGGCATGGGAGCATATTGCCATATTTCGCCCTCCTATCGACAGACCACAGTTGGCCGAGGGGATGCCTTACTCCTACTACTATGTCAGCGCATTACAGCAGACTCATATGGGTGAGACAGGGTGGTGGCGGCATCAGATTGATACCATGGTGACCTTCATCTGGAGACCCTACAGGGATTGTGAGGCATGGGATGATGAGGACGATCATCTTAGTTTTTGTAGGCAGTATCGATACCTCATTGGCCGGACAGTACAAACATCATTGATTATTGAGATGTACCTGCCGCAGCGTGTACTGAGACAGTTCAGGGAGCAGCAGGATGTACCCATGGGGACGGCAGAGTATGCCCGATCATCTAGAAAGTATGCATGGGGGTCGGCCATCCTAGTGGCCTTCGCGACACAGCAGATTGACGGGTTAGTAGCCCAGGCCTGGGGTTGGAGAGGTGGGGCAGCAGATCCAGGTACCACACCAGCCTATGATCTATGGTGGCAGGCACGTTGACCCGTGTCATTGACAGATCCTGACGGGCCAACACCAGTTGATAGGCGGTTAGTGATTCCACGAGTGCCACGAGCCAGATGAGGGGGCAGAGGTAGAGATGGGGGCAGATGCAGAGGCAGAGGCAGGGGCAGGGATGGAGATGGAGGGAGGGGTGGTGATGGAGGGAGGGACGGAGGTAGGGGTGATGATGGAGGGCGAGGTGGAGACGGAGGCCGTGGTGATGATGGAGGTCGAGGTGGAGATGATGGCAGAGATGGCAGGAGGCGATGGCGGGACGGACAAGTACTAGGTCGCAGGGTGCGACAGCGCGTGGCGAGGGTAGCATTAGATGCTATCCCTGAGGTTGGTGAGGAGGGGGAGATGGAGGAGCAGCCCAGACAGGAGAGAGAGGGCGAGGGGAGACAGGAGGGGGAGCCAAAGGTGGGGGGACAGGAGGAGGCGGAGGGGGAGAGACAGGAGGAGGATGTCAGGGCACCAGAGGTGGATGTGGCAGGGGGAGGAGGTGGAGGGGGAGAGACAGGAGGCAGAGGTGGCAGGAGAGGAGGAGGCGGGGGTGGCAGGAGAGGAGGATGATGATGATGACGAGGAGGATGAGGCCATAGGTGAGGCAGAGAGACTCCTGAGATGGCAGATGGTGGAGGGTGAGGAGGAGATACCATCCTCAGAGTTGCCACCGGATGCTACAGCTGATCAGCGAGTGGCCGATCTGTAGCAGAGATTAGATGCCAGCTTGACACAGGTGAGGTCCCTATAGTCGGCACTAGAGGTAGCCCGTGTAGAGTAGGATCAGGCGGTGATTCGCCAGCAGGATGTAGCGCGATGGTGTATAGAGTTTGCGGCCCTATGTACAGGACCTATAGGAGACATGGCTCGGGAGCTTGCTAGGGTGAGCACCAGGTTGGGACAGTACAGGACCCTCTATGAGCAGCGAGATTCTACCCTGTCTCGATCACAGACGAGGACAGGCAGTGGGCGCAGGTCGGGTAGTGGGAGTGGTACCAGGAGCCACAGCAGTGTCAGAGGGTTGACTTCCACAGGACACACATTAGGCTACAGATCACATCACTCCCATAGGCATACTCCAAGTCATCATTCGGGGCATAGTCAGGGTTCCATTGGTTCAACACAGAGGTCGGTACAGGGTCAGCCATTAGTGACAGATCCTACCACTTCTCAGAGTCCACCAGCAGTGACCTCACAGGTGCTCCCTACTGTCACGATGATGCCTTCATTCTCAGTTCCCTCATCTTCGCAGATACAGGCCACTACAGGACCATCCATTGTTTCAGAGCTAGTGACAGGGCCTCAACCACCACCACATTCTTCACCCCGAGGGGATGATGAGAGCCTACCCTAGGGGCATATTTGTATTTGGACACACTATGTTTATTGTTGAGCCTGCGAGCTCCATTTTTGGGATATCCATTGACTCTATCCTGTGACATTGTATATTTTTGAGATGATATTTATATGATGATGCAGTTTTGATGCGGCCTATATGTGTTATGTGATGTTCTATGCATTATGTGTGTATGATATATGACGCTTAATTTATGATGCTATTTATGTATTATGATGTCTATGTTGTGATTTTTGATGCCATGATGATGCAATATTCGTATGCTTATGTTAATGACGTGCATGATGCATTTATGTAAAAGATGCAATGATGATGATTATGTTAATGCGATGTTTGTGATTATGTATATGATGTAATGCCATGTATGATGTTATTTAATGCCATGGATGATGTATGTATGGACCTAATGCAATGGATATATCATGTATGCACTTATGTTTTTGAATGACACAGGATATTATCGCAGGATGGACGAGAGAAGATGGCGGGACTGATGAGAGAAGATGACCAGACCAAAGAGGAGAAGATATGAGACCTATGAGAAGATACAAATCCTTCAAAACTTTACTATAGGACTTTTAATATTCGTTGCTCTTTAATCATCATTGGGCAAACTGTTGTAATGGTCAACAAACACCAAGATATGACGTAGATCTAGGTGTGCAAGGTCATACCATTACCCAAGACAAAACAGTCACAGACAAGGATGAGTATGACTCATACTAGGAGCGTGCTTGCCCCAGTCTTGTTGTCATCATCAACCACAAGCAGAAAAAGACATTGACAGATCATGGAACATCGTTGCTTCTCTAAATCCTGTTTCCAGGACATCCTTGAGAAGCTAGTGACATGATTGTCAAACTACAAAAATGAAGTCTCTATCATGATATGTCGTTGCTTTTCTAAATCCCAAGATCAGGATCTCGTTGAGGAGCTAGTAGTCATGTGTGTCAATTTTCATGCTATGTCGCTGCTTCTCTAAATCCTGCTTAGTGGGATCTCGCTGAAAAACTAATAACATGATAAAAGATGAAAAGACAATTGCCAAGTGTTTGTCAAGTGCATCTGGATATCCATTGTTCTGATGCCAAGGTGTCATGTCTGATGATGTCAAGATGTCTGAATGTTTAAAGTTTTGGTGACCTTGAAAATGTCGATACTTGGTGGATTTAGGAAGGACACATCCTGAATGATGCCGAATGCCAGGAGGATTTGATCCCTAATGGTCATAAGGGGTCCCTCAAAATAATGACAATGCCTAGGAAGGACACATCCTAAAGCATAAATGACAGAGTTGGTTCTTCAGAAGGACTCATCTGAAGAACACTAATGTCAGGAAGAGTGATCCTTAGATGTCAAGAGGATCGCTCGAAAGGCCGAATGACGATGACGACGCCTAGGAAGGACACATCCTCAGGCGTAAATGATAGAGGTTATCTTTCAGAAGGACTCATCTGAAGACTAACCAAAATTTGACAGTTTAAACAGTAATAATAATTTGACGTGCTTTGACTTGTGTTTGACTAAAGTTGACTTGTGTTTGATTATATGCCGATATTGCCTTGATGAGAGTATCATGTTAAATAAAAGATTGTTTGACTTTGTTCCAAGAGTTTTCCCATTTGGAAATTGATTGAAGATTTTTGACGTGTGTGCCAATGTAATGTCATGAACCCTAATGGACTGACCTAGTGTGGCCTCGAGGGCTCATCAATAGATGGCCTTGCCTATGTCATACACTCAGAGACCTCATAGTTCGACACGACCAATGACTTTGTCTTGATGAGCAAAGATTGCCCCATGATTTATTTTGACAAACCTAATAGGACTGACCTAATGTCTCGGGGACTCAAGTATGAGTCTTGCCTACGTAGCAAATGCGCAGAGACAACATAGTTCAGACAATGACATGGACTTATTGAATTGATTGACTTAGACCAGAGATGACAGTGCACTTGTGTGCCTTACGCGGTCGAATGTTTTTTTTGGTTTTCTTCAGGACGTTTTATGATTTTTAGGTCTTTTTTCAGGCCACTTTGCAATGTTTTTGGTCTTTTTTTTTTAGGAAATTTTATGATGTTTTTGTCTTTTTTCAGGACTTTTTATGATGTTTTTGTCTTTTTTTAGGACTTTTTACCGCAGTTGCCTGATAAACATTTTTCCCCCAGTCAGGTTTAAGATTTAGCCATTTGCAAGGGATACGTATAAGATGTTGTTGACTTGCTGGACAAACAGTCATCAAGGCTTGATGTCAATTGTTCGTCCACTAGGACAGGTAGAGTAGGATGTGACGGTGACCTGCGGAATAATGGTGAGGATAGCTTTCATCCTAAGCCAAGTTTAGACCAAGTGACAATAGATGGAAGAGCAATGATTGTTTACGCATGGCGCCTGTTTGCCAATTTTTCACCATGGTACTTGTCCAAAGCGCCTGTTTGCCAGGTTTTCACTATTGGACGAATTATTTTTCTTTTTACTATTTTTGTGATTTTTTGATTTTTTTGGTGTCACCAAGACGCCTGTTTGCCAGGTTTTCATCAAGGTGACGATTTTTTTTTCATTTTTCAATTTTTTTTGTATTTTAGGGCCTCCAGCTTTGTCCTCCTGTTATGTAGAACTTTCGGAGGTGTAAACTGTTGATGGGCTCAGTCAATTGTTCCCCATTTGGAGTTTCCAGTTGATATGCTCTAGAACCAAAAGAAGATATGATGATATATGGACCCAGCCTTTGGTTCAAACTTTCCTGGCTTTTCTCTGTCTGCTTGGTTCTTAGGGTTCTGCATGAGAACCAGGTCGCCAATGTCAAACTTTCTGACCATGACCTTTTTATTGTAGCTGCGACAAAGGCGATTTTGATATGCCTGGAGGTGATTCAGTGAGTTTTGTCTTCTTTGTCTAGCATTTCCAGCTCGTGCAAGCGTGATTGTCGGTATTCCTCTTCATTAGTTAGACCCTTCAAAGAGACCCGTAGTGAAGGAATTTTGACCTCAATGGGTAAGATGGCTTCTGGCCAAAAACTAGGGCGAATGGGGTAGCTCCTGTAGGCGTACGAATGCTAGTTCGGTAAGCCCACAGAGCAGGGTTAAGTTGTATGTGCCAATCGCGGCCAGCATCATTGACAGTCTTTTTAAGGACCTTGATAATGGTTTTATTCGACGCCTCAGCTTGGCCATTTCCTTGGGGGTAGTATGGGGATGAAAAGTGGTGTTGGATATGGAATCACTCACATAACTCACGTACGTCTTGGTTTTTGAACGGACGTCTGTTGTCAGTGATGATGGACTGTGGGAGGCCGTACCAGCAAATGATGTAATTGAGGATAAACTTTGATATTTGTTTGCCAGTAATGTATGTCAATGGAATGGCTTCGATCCACTTTGTGAAATACTCAGTGGCGGTGATAATGAATTTATGGCCATTGGAGGAGGTTGGATGAATCTTACCCATGAGGTCGAGTCCCCATTGAGCAAAGGGCCATGGAGAAGTGATTGGCCGAAGTTCTTGTGTTGGAGCATGGACCAAATCACTATGGATCTGACACTTGCGACAGGTTTTGACATATTCTATTGCATCTTTTTCCATTGTCGGCCAATAATATCCAAGTCTCGTTAATTTCTTAGCCAGAGTAGGACCGCTCGAATGAGATCCGCATATACCATCGTGCACTTCTCGTAAGGTCGTACATGCTTCATCGGTGTCAAGACATCTAAGGAGGGTATTGTCAAAACTACGGCGGTATAGGGTGTCACTGATAATGGCATACCTTGCAGATTTTCTAATGGACTTCCTTTGGTTATTGGATAGGTTCGATTGAAGGGTGTGAGTCTTCAGATAGTCATAAATGTCCTGATACCAAGGAGAGTTGGGACCAACAAGTTCACAAACTATTTCTGACTCTGGGATATCATATGCCGGTATCAACAGCTGTTCTACTAGGAACTCAGATTGTGACACATTTTTAGGGATGTCCAAGAGAGAACTAATAGTAGCCATTGCATCAGCTACTTTATTCTGTACCCTGGGGATTTGTTCAAAAGACACTGATTGGAAGTATGTTAGGAAACTATCCACCATCCTCTTTTAAGGATGCAACTTCTCATCCTTTGTTTCATAGTCACCATTCACTTGGTTGATTACTAGCTGGGAATCCCCGAATACAAGAAATGTCTGAATTTTCCATTTGATTGCCAGCTTGAGACCTGTAACTAGTGCTTCGTATTTGGCAATGTTGTTTGTGCAAGGGAAAGCAATTCAAAATGACTTAGGAATTGAATCCCCTTGTGGTGTGATGAATAAGATTCCAGCCCCTGAGCCATGACCAGTGTGAGACCCATCAAAATACAGCTTCCATGGTGTTGCTGGTTCCGTATGGAAGATGGACTCGTCCGGAAAATTAGTTACCAACGGATGAGAGGCTTGCATTGGTGCATCTACGAGTTGATATGCTATTACTTGCCCTTTTATTGCCTTGCGTTCAATATACTGTATGTTGTACTCACTTAGGATCATGACCCATTTTGCCAATCGGCCTGTTAACGCTGCTCGACTTAATAGATATTTCAATGGGTCAATTTTGGCAACTAGTTGTGTCTGATGATTGAGCATATAATGCCTTAGTTTTTGGGCTGCAAAGACAACTGCGAGGCATGCACGTTCAATGTACGTGTAATTTAGCTCATAACCGATCAGTGTGCGGCTGATGTAGTAGATTGCTCTTTCTTTCCCTTCATGATCATTTTGAGCCAGTAATGCCCCTAGTGCTGAACTAGTGGTCAAGATGTATAGAATTAATGGCTTTCCATGAATAGGCAACATGAGGACTGGTGTTGATAGCAGGTAATCTTTGATTTGCTGGAAGGCCTGTTGACATTTATCTATCCATACGAAGGGGACACCTTTGCGTAACAGATACTGGAATGGGTGGCACTTATCTGCCAATTGAGCTATGAAGCGGCGAATAGATTGCACTCTGCCTTGCAGGGTTCTAAGTTCACTGATCCCTCTAGGGGGAGGCATGTCTATGATTGCTTTAACCTTTGCTGGATCGACCTCTATGCCTCTTCGGGAAACTATGTACCCTAATAGCTTACCTGATGTGACCCCAAAAACACATTTCTTAGGGTTTAACCGAACCTTGTACTCTTCTAGTCTCTTGAAAATTTTGTCAAGTACCTTTAAATGATCTTTCCTTGTTGTTGATTTGGCCAATAAGTCATCTACATAGTATTCCATTATATTGTGCATCATATCATGGAAGATCGTGGTCATAGCCCTTTGGTATGTGGCACCTGCATTTTTGAGGCCGAAGGGCATGACGTTCCAACAGTATGTATCCCATGGGCAAGTAAATGCTATTTTGTGTTGGTCCTCAGGAGCAATGCAAATTTGATTATAACCAGAGAAACCATCCATGAGGGATAGCATCTCATGTCCTACAG
The DNA here is from genome assembly GCA_007258455.2 of Sequoia sempervirens. NCBI lineage: Eukaryota > Viridiplantae > Streptophyta > Pinopsida > Cupressales > Cupressaceae > Sequoia > Sequoia sempervirens. Next base: position 558,724,200 of record VDFB02270651.1, on the reverse strand, counting down.
TTAGATCGACTATGATGTCAACGTTGGGCAAAGGAAAGTCATCCTTTGGACATGCTTTGTTTAGGTCCCAGAAATCTGTACATACCCGAATTAGTCCATTTGGCTTTGTCACCGGCACTAGGTTGGAAATCCATTCAGCATAATCTATAGACCTTATGAATCTGGCATCCAGTAATTTCTTTAACTCGGCCTTAACCAATAGAGCAACTTGTGGGTGCATTTTGTGCAACTTCTGCTTGACTAGTTTAGCATTGGATACTAGTGGCAGATGATGTAGAACCAGTTTGGGGTCCAATCCTGGCATGTCAGCGTAGGACCATGCAAAGTTTATTTTTTGTTCTGCAAAGAATTTATGAAATTTCAGTTTCTCTTCATCTGTCAATGATGCCGCAAATAGGACCATCTTGGGGTCTTCTAGAGTCGAAATGTTATCCTCTATGGTGTCCTCGACAAGCATGGCCGATCTCTCCTGTTGCACGGGGAGAAAATCTAGTCCTCCATCTTTGGGCACCTCCGAGAGGTTTTCACCCACAGATACATCCTTTGTTTTTACTATTTTACCGTCAAGAGGTGCCTTTCGGTTTTCACCTAGAGACGTTTCATTTTTTACTTTATTTTTACTTTTGCGACTAGAGGACTGAACCGTCTCACCGAAGTATGTCGTGCAGTCTAGATCAATAGCAAATCCTGATTTGTGATCCCCACTGGGTATGCCTTCGCGTAATCCCATGAATTCAGCAATGGCTTCATCATTTTGGAATGTGTCTAGAACTGGCGGTCCTTGTTGGTCCCAATCGACTAGTTCAGGGTAGACTAATGAAATGCCATCGTCAAGGCTAGTGAATTCGGGTGAGGATGCCGATAGCATACAAATGGATTCGTTGATGTTGTAGATGAGGTTATCATCATCCAACTCAACATCGGACTCTATCCAATATTCTCCTTCACTAGTGTCATATTCGTTGTCATAATACGGGGTGAAGGTTTGAGATCCCTGGTTATCAATGTCATCTGGTACTTCAGATAGATTAGATTGAGGGGCTTCAGATGGTGGTTGTTGCATGTCATGCGACGTAGTAGTGGGATTTTGATTGTTTGGTGCCTGCTCAATTTTGAATGTTTGCCAAAATCATTGTTTAGAGGTCAATTCCCCTGGTTCGACAAACAAATCATCAAGACAACAGTCACTTAGGGATCGTTCGGAGCCAAATTCCCACTCGTGGGAGTCTATTTCGGTTAGGTATTCCCTAGTAGTCTCAACACTTTCAGAAGCATGTACTCGCTCACTGGAAAGTCCAGCGGTACATCGATCGTCATTATCGAGTGATCCAAACCCTAATCCAAGATACTTCAGAGTTTGGAAAGTTTCTATGGGTTCTCTTCGACCAGTTTTATTTTTTCCAAGGCCACTAGTACCATCGTAGCCTTTAGCCTTCATGATATTGTAACCCTTGCCATATTTCTGGACTGGTAGTGGAGGTAGTGAGACTGTATCCTTGTAGATCCATCCTGTGATGTCGGTAAGGTCTTCATCACTCATGTCTCCCCACTTGATGAAAACTGTATTCGGTGGAACTTTGAATGTTTCTTGTGGTTCCATTCTGAAACATGGTCGACCATATATCTTTGGAGGAGTAGGTATTGTAGTTATGCTATATGCTGTATTTAGTTTGAACTCTCCGCAGCCGAGGTCCTGGATTTTATCAGTTGATTCGGTCTTAGGGTTGGTGGAGGGTTGTGATATGTCAGAAGACGTGGATGGAGTGGATGTGGAAGATGACCCGAGCATGGAAGGGTCGATGTATTTGGACGAGGAGCCAGGTGCTTCCCGGTTAATAGGTACTTGGTTTTCGGAGATACCCCTTAAATTGGTACAATATTGGAAAGGGTCGGGGTCTCTGTATATGGTTACTTCTGTACCATCAAAAGGAAACTTGAGGCATTGGTGGTATGTGGATGGAATGGATTTTAAAGCGTGGATCCATGGATGGCCAAGTAAAATGTTATATGGTAGTTCCAAATCCAGGACCTGGCAAGTTGTGTCGACAATGAGTGGTCCCACTCTGATAGGGAGAGAGATAACACCTTGCGAAGAGCGTTCCTCATCATCATATGCTTTGATCACTATGCTTTTTGTTGGGTCTACACATGCATCAGAGAATCCAAGAGCCTTAACCAGTTTAAGGGATCATATATTCAACCCTGCTCCACCATCTACTAAAACCCGTCTAACCTTGTGCTTGTGGACAAAAACTTCTATGTGTAACGCATCATTGTGGTTGGTTTTAGATGATGAGTAATCCTGATCTGAGAAGGTAACATGGTGCAGCATGGTGAGATATCCCACCATAGTTTCAAACTGATTGACATCAATGTCCTTCGGGACCGACGACTCTAAGAGAGTTTTATCTAGGATTTCTTTGTGTGCGGGAGAAATACGAAGTAGCTCAAGGATAGATATTTGCACAGGAGTCTTTCCTAGTTGGTCAATGAGATTGAACTAACTTTTGGGTTTCCACTGCTGTGGGGTTGAGACAGGTTTTGGTTGTTTAGCAGATGAAGCTGGTTGTGATTGCTTAGCAGATGGGTCTGCTACAATGATCTTGGGTTGTCTAGGGGGAGGTGGACCAGCTATAGTGACCTTACCACTTCGTGTAGTAGTATTGCACTATGGTGCTCTCCTGATCGTAATGGTGTTGATGTACTCCTCGTCTGTTCTAACATTATTTATTATTGGTCCACCAGAGTAATCGTACTTAGCTCGGGTGAAGTTAGCCTGGTTTTGTGGACCTGAAGTGGAAACATTATGAGGACCATGATCCTGTAGTGGATTCTTATGGATAGTATGATCTGAGTTGGAATTGAATTGCGATCCACCTACTTCGATGGTGCAATTTTCAATAAGGTCTTGGATTACGTTTTTCAGTTGTCGACAATTGGAGGTTGTATGCCCTTTGACTCGATGGTATTCGCAAATTGTGTTGTCATCCCACCATGCTGGTTTGAATTGTCCTGGGTCATAAGGTTTTATTTCTAGAAGTGTGATGACCCCATGTTTGATGCATTTCTTGAGGACATCTGCAATGGGTTCTCCTAAATTGGTGTATGTGCGACCCCTAGGGAATTGTCTTAGTTGACGATATTATCCTTGTCAGTTTTGATCATTTTGACTATTTGAAGGAGTATTGGGGGGAGGTGTCAATGTCGTTGTTGGTCTATTTTGTTGTTGTACCCCTTTCAGAGCCAATACGGGACTTGCCGTCTTGGCGTCGACGACACCATCATTTGTAACATGTTTATTCTTGACCCAGTATTTGTTTTTGTCAGCGGGTGGGTTGGTGTTTGTGTTTTTGGAACCATACCTCAGTTCTCCCTTTGTGATAAGGGCTTTCTCAATTTGGACCCCCTTTTCCACTAATTCTGTGAAGGTTGTGCAACAATGTATTTGCAATGCGAATTTGAGGGGCCCTAGAAGTGTTTGGACAAACATGTCAACATTTTCTCTTTCAGGAATGTCAATGTGACATCGACTAGTGAGGCTTCTCCATTTTTGAAAGAACAGGATAAATGTCTCACCTGAATCTTCTTGTGTGAGATTGCATAAGCTAGTGATAGAGGTGTCCATGTCAATATTGTATGCGTAATTTTTTATGAACCTTCTTTTGAGCTCATCCCATGTCTGGATATCTTTTTACGTTGAAAACCATTCAAGGGCTTGACCCGCCAAACTTTTGGAAAAAAGTCTCATCAAGTATGTGGGTTCGTAGGTGATATCCATACAGTTAGTTGCGAATTCGTGAAGATGTTCAATGGGATTTGTCTTGCCTTTATATTTAGTGAAGTTGGGTGACACATATCCTGGCGGAAATGCAGGCATACGTAAGTTTGTGTCGAATGGGTATACATCCAGATCATATGATATTTCAGATTTCCCGCCTGTGATGAACATGATTTGCATTGTCTTCGCCATATCTCGCACTTTTGTTTTGAGTTCACCTATGGTAGGGTCATTTACATTTCCATACATTGGATTGCCTGGTACACCATGTGTTCCCGCGTGAGTATAGGTGTATTGTGGCGGTACAGGTTGTTGCGGTACGTATGACGTGTGTTGTTGGTATTGGAAGTTGTGATTAGGCGCATGTTGATGAGTGTGAACATTGGATGAGTATGTTGGAATGTGTCCCCTAGCTATGCGTGTCGTTATTTGGGGGATGTTGTGACCATGAATGTTAGGATGTATCGACGATGTCATGGGTTGAGTTATTTGGCCACTTTGTGTGAATTGCTGATTTTGCACAAGGGGAACATTGGTATTTGTACCTTGGGAGGTAATGACGTTTGACTGTGTTGTCGTGTTAATGTTTTGTTGTTGTCCTTGTATAAAGATACGCCCTGTGGCTCCTCCCAAAGGATGTTGTGAATTACTATTAAACGATTTTGTTGAAGTTGTGTTCATGGTAGTAGATGTAGTTGTCAAGGGGGGGTTGTGATGACTTGATGATGCCCCTGTGGTGTTTGCTGTTGTGATAACAGGAGGATTGGAATAATTTGCCGATGGTGTCACGGAGCCAAGAGTGGTTGTATTTAATTGGGGTAGTGTTGTGGATGTTGTGGATGATTGTGATCCCCTAATAGATGTAGTGTTTATTGTATTGGAGATGTTTGGGATGTTGGATGTGGTATGCAGTGTTGTGGTGTCAAAAGGGATGTTGCTTGTAGTATTTAGGATTTGACCACTGTGTGAGATGTTATGAACATTGTTGGCATTAGGGTCATGTAATGTGTTAATGTCAAATCCTGGTGGTAACTTAGCTCCTTCACTCAAGAGCATAGCTACAAATCTATCTCTGTCGTGACGTGCTATTGTTTCAGCCAACTGATAGGCCTCTGGGTCTTGTGTCAATGCTTCTATGTGTTCTTGAAGTAGTTGACTGTTTTCATCTCTTTGCATGTAGCGTTCGAATGAGTTGTTAGGTAAGGATTGTGTTGTCACTGGAGGTTGATTGTCTAGATTGGTAAAGGGATCGTTTGCGGTCCAGTTTGAGTCATGTGGAGGACTGTTGGGATCTCGTCCAAAGTTTTCCATTTGTCTCTTGTGCTTTTGAAGTCTGGTTTCGACTATAAATGAGATTTCTCAAAGGGAATGTCCACTAAATGCAAGTATGACACTAGGTGAAATCTAAGGTTCAAATTGATGACTAAAATGACCACTGTTTTTGGATTTTTGTGAATAAGGTATGCAATGTGGATGCAATGTAAAATGAGGCTATCTAAGCACTTCTAAGCTTGAACTTTGTTTTCGATTTGGACTGCTAAAAGACTTTGCTGTTAATGACAAGTTGACAAGATGACTAGTGAGTCTTCCTAACTAGACTTTTGAGTTGGAAGAAATCTCACAGAAGAGGATAATGACTAAAAGGATGTTCGATAACTTGGTCCAAAAGGGTTTAATTTTGAAAACAATGATTTTTCCAAGGGGTGCTTAAGATTTTCCTATTCCTAAGTATGCAAGATATGAGCCTAGGGGCAACGTAATGTTGAATGTATGATATTTAAATGGGGTGAGGTATGAAACCTAAGGTGATCAATGCAAGTTAAGAGATGAGACTTTGAGCAATTTCAAATTAGGATTTTGACAGAATCTTCTTGGTGACAGAGTTTGACAGATGGCTGACAGTTTGGAGGTCTCTGGTTTCGACTATGCAATTTTAAAATTTTGACAGGCAATTGCATCTCAGTTTGGCAATTGTGTCATAGTATAGCAACTGCGGTTCAGTTTTTCACTTGCAGCTTTTTGACTGTCAGATGTGACTCGGTTTATCATATGCGGCTTTTGGGTTAACAGATGCATCGTGACGCCTACAGATGCGTTGTTCTAAGTTTCAAATGCGGTTTATCAGAGCAGTTGCATTACAAAATGTCAGTTGCGGTTCGACAGATATGACAGTTTTGTTTCAAAGTGATTTTCATGGTATGTTGATGGAAGTTTTTGGTCTGTTTGATGAATGTTTTGTTTGGACTGTGACAAAACCAGAATGCACTTGACAAACATAGCGTTTTAAGGGGTAACCAAACACACATGAGATAAGCACAATCCTAAAAAGGCCACTAGGCCCTGGGTTTGTATACTTGATATAGCCCACCAGTTATACCCCGGATTGGTGATGAACACCTTTCCTTCTCGAGAACGGATAGCTTAGAATTTTGGTGGCATTGGCTCCCCTCCACGGCTCATTAACGTCATTCGAGCACACCAAATTCGGATTCATTGGGTAGTGACATCCCAAGAATTGCTATCTCTACTCAAGGGGATCAGTAGTGAGTAATCTTCAGGCATGATATTGTACCCTGCACTATATCAAGCAACAGCCAATAGAACGGTTGGACACTAAGACAAGAGGTGTTTAATTCAGGCATTCCATTCGTGGGGCGTGATCCATGCGACGAGAGTCCCCTTTCGGATCCATCTCGTCGGAACCACGCTCGTGATTCTTGGGCTTTCCCCAAGAACCCACTTTTCTATACCAGTTGGAAGTCCCTCGGTGTCAGGGTGCTACTGGTCTGAGTCGTCCTAGGGTGAGTACTTTTTTCCACCAGAACGGGCCCAAGTTCTAGAGTCGGTAACCGTTTCTCTTACACCCAAGATTGCACGAATGCGCAAGGGGAGAGGATACTCCGATATACCGAATCGTGAAGAGTAAAATAACAAGAAAAGAATGGGTCTAGTTTTCTGATCACAAGGTTTTCACCAAGTGAGAGCATACTCACCTACCACTCCACAAGCACAATCAAGCATGAAAGACATGATTCTTTTTATAAGCACCAAATTCAAAGTTTGCTAATCTAGAAATAAACAAGCACACTGTTTGTTTTCTCCTTCTTTGACATGCGAATCTGCAAACAATGAGTTAGTAGTCTTGTATGTAATGGTCTTGGACACACGAAAAAGGATCGCCACACGCTACAAGAAATTATTAGTAACACAAAAGATCTAATCTGGTTAACATGCAGGAATAAAAAACATAGAAAAGACAAAAAACCAGAAAACCTGTAAACAGAAAAACCCGAAATTCGATAATTAAAATCTCAAAACTGACAGAAAAAAATTTACCATGCAAATGCGGCGCGGTATTACCAGATAGATGCGGCGTGGTTTGGAAAATGCGTCATTCGGGGTCTCGAATGCGGCTCGGAAGGTCAGATGCGTCTCTGTAATTGGCAATTGTGGCTTATCAGAACAGTTGCGTCGTTTCTGTCAGCAGATGCGTTGCGACGTTTGCGGCGATCTGTACCAGTATCCTGCAAAACAACATAAAACAACTCCTATGAAAACAGAAAGCCGCTACCAGAAAGGATTAGTGACACAAAATCTAATCTTATCGAACATGCAGGAATAAACACAAAATACGGGAGGACATAAGATTAGAGCACCCAAAATTCAAAAATGAAACCCCCAAACTGAAAAAAAAGTATTATACCAGACGGATGCAGTGCGGATTGCAAATGCGACTTTTGGGGTTTCGGATGCGGCTCAGGAAAAATGGATGCATCGCTCTATGCGTCAGTTGCGTTGCGACAGAGCGATTGCGGCTCTACGGTTCTCGGGTGCGTCACGACGCATATGATGCGTCACAATGTTTTAAAAAAAGTTGCGGCGATCCGTATCTGTACCCTGTAAAACGACAGAAAACACCAAAAAATGTACGAAAAGCTGAAAAACGACATCGGGTTCACCAAGAGGGGAAAAATGTAGACACTGCGGCAAGTGACATTATGACAAAGAGGGGCAAAATGTAGACACCTGAAAATGACCTAGGCCTACAAGCTTCATTTTTTATCACTTTCGTCCTAGCATAATTAAGTTATTTAATTATGTCCTTGGTCCACATTCGACTATTGATTAAATAATTCATAATTATTTAATTAATTCATGTCATTTGTTCCTCCTTGATTATTAAATAAATAAATATTATTTATTTATCTAATACGTCATTAATTATCTAAGTCTTCCTTTAATTAAATAAATTTCATAATTTATTTAATTTTCCTTTGTCATTTATGTCTTCTTGATTAATTAAATAAATTTTATTTATTTAATTACGTCACTAATTAAGTCCCCTTCTTCTAAAAATTAAATAAATTCTTATTTATTTAATTTTGTCCACTTTCCACTATAATTAAATAATTATTCTAATTATTTAAATATTCACTAGCTTTTTCTCTCATTGAAATTAAATAAATTGGATTTATTTAATTTAGTCAATTCTCTTGAGTTTTGAATTAAATCATTATTTAATTCAAAACAATTCTTTTGTCATATTCCTCCATAATTAAATAATATCTTTATTATTTAATTATTTACTAGTCACCTGGAGTAAATAAATTTTATTATTTAATTTCTCCAGCAACCTCTTTGTCCGTGCCAGCCTTATCTTCCAAATTAATTCTTGACTTTTGATAGCTCATTTAAATTCAACCCTTGATTGAATTATCTTATAATTCAATCTTGGCCCTTCATTCTTACCTTTTGCCCTAATTTTGACCTAACCCTAATGCACACAGCAACATTCAATCTTGATCTTTGATTCTAGGGTTTTTTGTCGTCTTCTCATCCTGGCCACACATTCAAAATTGCAGTTTTTATAAAATGGCAATTTTGTTCTCATTTTGTCCCTCTCTAGCTCTTTCTTTCTCTCAGCTCTCTCTCTCTCTCTCTCTCCCTCTGAGCTCTTGGTCTCTCTCATGCTTAGATTTCACTTTATGCTACTATTAGCTTACAATCATAGTCATTTACAGTCATAGTCATTCTAATCCATTGTAGGGTTATTTTATTTTCTACAAATCCTTCAACACTTGCATAGGGCTTAGTCTTTAGGCATAGTTGCTCACATAAATCTGAAGGCATTTTTATTTACTGCAAGCTAGGAGGTGTAACAAAGATCAATCATGGAAGGTGGAGACTTAGGGTAACATTATCCCTTTTGTCTTCACATCACTTCCTTTGTGCTTTATTATTTCATAGGAATTTTATTGTTAGTGTGCTAACCCCCTCTAACTATTTTAGAATTTTCCCTTGATTACAGTTCCCATTCCGACTCTGGCCCCAATTCTGATTTCTTTTTGGCCCCACCCCCGCCAGTTTTGAAGGAGGGGTGTCGTTCCTGGGTCGTTTTCCGTCCTGACCCTGGTTCCACTGGGACTCGTCTAATTTTGCCTCCCGACTCCAGTCCCGGTCCTGATTTGGTTCTGCCTCCACTGGAAGTAAGTCTATTCCTGCGAAGTGTAAATCAGAGAGGTATGATGGGTATGATTGAGGGTAATGTTTTTATGGTTTAAAGGAACTAATGGAGACCTTGCATTGCAGGATCAAGTTGTGTACATGATGATATTAATCAAGGAGTCTCGTCGAAAGATGTAAGTTTGGCATGATGTTTGGCCGAAGAAATAAATTCTCCCTGACTCAGAGAGTCTCGATGAGGGGAGGTGACTTCGGTGAGAGGTCTTGCCAACCCGATAGGGTCTCGCCGACATATTTTGTGCCCTCGGTGTAGCATGTTGAGCTCGGTGTAACGTCTCACAGACCAAGCAAGGTCTCCCCGAAATGAAATGAGCTCTCGATGAAGGGACGTGACTTCAGTGTAATGCCTCAGTGAGGGAAGCTGGTCTCGCCGACATGGAATGATCTTGGCGTAATGTCCCGTCGACCCCGATAGGGTCTTGCTGAAACTGAACGAGCTCGGGAAGAACAGAGGAGCTCGATATGATGTCCTGCCGACTAGCGATGGTCTTGCTGATCATTTTTAAACCTTCGACGTAACTAATGGAGCCTGCCATGATGTCTCACTAACCCGATGGTTTCTCACCGACATATGATCCGGTGTCAACAAATTTTTGACAGCCTGGGAATCCCACGTGGATATGTTCACCCAATCAGATAGAACTAAGGTGAACCCTAGATAGTTTGATCGATCGGCTGCGAACTAGAGGGAGGTCAACAAAATGCAATGAGCGTGTATCCACTCTAAAATAGGGGCCGATGGAGCAACTTGATGAGCACTGGTGTGGGGATCTGATGAGAAGTCTGATGCTACTTCCAGAGGATGGTCAACGCACAGAAAGATCTAGAGTAGGGAGAAGGCCGAAGGAAGGAGGACTAAACCATCAGTCACAGTGACAGCTGGGGTCTACTGGCAAAAGAGAGATCGACATTAATGATGATATTTTAGGCCATTCAAAGCGGCTCCACTGGAGTTCGAAGATGGACACAGAGGATAGGAGTAAATGCGGCAGTTGCAAAAGATCTGAAGGTTTCTCCTAGTGGAAATCCTTCACCAATATGGACAATAGAGATGCGCATGTAATGCAGAAGAGACTTTATTTAAAAGATCTAGACGCCGACCCTTCTGGAGGAAGATATTTTTATAAACCCTAAAATAGGGGCCAACATTATTTTTGGGAGGTGGTGTATATATGGCATTCTTGCCTCCTTGTAAAGGGTTAGAAGTGAAAAAAGAAAAGTTAGCAGAAATAGAAAAGGAATAGAGTAGACAGTTCTAGATAGATTTAGAAGAGTAGGGATTTTCTGAAGGATAGAGGAGATAGAATTGCATCCAGTTTCTTAGAAAAGGGGGCTTCTTTTGTCTTCTTAGTTAGGAGTTAGATTCAACATAGAAAGTAATGTATCTTTTCAGTTTCCTGAGTGTAGATGGAAGCAGTTTGAAGACACAGGTTTTCTGTACATTGGTGATTGTGCCAGATTTGTAAATGTTGCTTATCTATCTCACCAACAATAGAAGCAACCAGATTCAAATCTACTTCATATTGTGTTCTAGAATGGTATTTATCTTGAGTTAATCATTTGATTTTGAAAGCTTTCAAGGAATGAAATCTTATTTTGTGTTTTGTTTAAATGGTAATTTATAATCAGTTGTTGAAATCAGCACTATGAATGAATGCAACTGTGTGTTAATCACAAGTTAATTTTGTTCTTTAGTTTTAGTTAGCAATTCCTTTAGAGGTAACAAGTCTGGTTAAGTTAGATGAATTATCATTCTTTTTAGTACCAAAACCTTGATCTATCTTTTTATGTTTCTTTAAAAACCTTAGTTAGAGTAGGTTTAAATTCATGCTTGATCTTAGAACAATCCACAAGCCCAACACTAGCAGGCCCCTTGAACATTATAGTTCACATCAACCATTGAGCAACATCGACATAGTTGAGAACCAACTACAAAGACCTTGGGAGCTAAGATATCCATGTGTTGTCTTTCTCTTTCAGGAGAAACAGAGTAGCAATATTTTGTTTAATTGTTGCTATGCCATTTTGACCATCAATAGGATTTGGCACTAGAAGGAGGGCCTAGAAGAGAAAACTGGATAAAATTGGGTTTCCTTCCCTAGAAAGGCCCCATAGAGTTCTTTGATCAGCTGAAAATCCATCACCTTTCATAGAACTCAAGACCCCAACAAGACACAAGAGTCATAAGACTGGCTCAACCATCATACCACCCTTATCAGCTCCACTCACTTTGCCAGGCTTTTCACCAATACCCTAGTGGATACCCATCAATCCACCACCACATCCATCTCAATTGTCATCACAGTTGGTTCAACCCATCTATCAGCTAGCTCAACCACCACCCCCACCAATGGCGTTCTTTCAGAATAACCCCTCTCCATTGGGGACTATTCCTGGAGGTTTTCATGATATGCCCAAGAATCCTAAATTTTTTTGCCCCAAGTACATTCATGGCGAGTCAGGGAGTGCTAAAGAGCACATACAAGCTTTTAAGGATGCTTGTACCAGAGCTCAGATAGCTCACCATGATGTAGTTTGTAGGTTGTTCCCTTACTCCTTAGGGGATATGGCATACAATTGTTACCTTAATCTTCCTCAAGGTTCCATTCTGACCTAGACACACTTGGAAAATGCTTTCATCAATCAGTTCATGGTTTATGTGGATCTAGCTCTTTTATACCACCAATTTGCTACCATCAGGAAAGATCCATGTGAATCCTTGCCCTTGTTCAACACCAAGTTCCAATGAATGTATAGGAGATTGCAAGATCCCTATCTAGTCGCTCATAATAGTGCCATTCAAGCTTACTTTAGAGTTATAGACCCCTTGCTTGGCTTGTTCCTGCAAAGGACTTATCAACCAGCTGATAGTGATTCTCTATCTAAAGTCTATCATCTAGCTATCAAGCTACAACAACAAATTAGTTCTCAACAAGGAAGTCTGGGAGAAGGCTTCCCTTCAATAGGGTACCAGATGCATAGCCCAACCCCTCTATTCAACACTATCCCAAGGATGTCTCCTTCCCATTATGGACCCATGTCTGAGTTGTAGACTCAACCTCCTATTCCATTCTTCACTAATGGAACTCCTAACTTCTTCCAACAACCACAGGTTACTCAAAGTTCCCATAGTCATCATAACCAAGTTGAAACACCAAATCATGGTGGCCAGCCACCTGTTGCTAAGAGTGTGGAAAGTGAAAAGATAGTTCAACTTACAAATGAGGTAGAGACCTTGAAGAAAACACTATCTCAAGTTACAAATGACATGGCTCAGCTTTTATTGAACCCCTCCCAAAACCAAGGTAACTACCCTAATCAAAATAGCAACAATCAGGGTAACTATCAAAATAACAACAATTACAACCAAAGGGGTTATCAAGGCCAAAACTCCTCTAACCAAAGGTATCAAAATCAAAATAGAGGGTATAACCAAAGGCCAAATAACAACAGACAATGGAATACAGGGCCCAATAATGGTGGAGTTTCTCACAACTATGAAGCTAATGAGGAGATATCACATACTACAAATGTGGCAGACCTCAACTTTATGAATAATTGGTGCAGGTTGCATGATACTGCAACCCATTCTGAGGTGAACTACCCTGAAATGGAGAAGGTTGTCAAGATGGCATAGGCAGATGCCCAAACATTCCAAGGGAATCCCCATAAAGAAGGCAGCTCAGTAGATACAACAATGACTTATGACCTCTTTGAGGAGGAACCTTCATTCCCAAGGCAAGAGGAGAATGAACCAGAGGAAGATTCATATGATGCCCAAGCCTTTCAGATGAAAGGAGGACACTTCCTGAGAAATCAGAATAAGGGTCCATTCACTACATCAGCACCACCTAATCACATGGTGCCTCCAAATCAAAGTGCTGATAATGACCCTCCTCCACCAAAAGGCCCGCCCGACTTCCATAACAAGGGTAATTCCTTTGGTGTTTTCAAAAGTAATGCAAGTTATGATACAAAATTTGATATTGTTTTTGAGATGCAAAAACATAAAACTTCTTTGTCATATTTTGACATCTTAAAGTAGTGCCCTGCCCAATGAGAGATAGTGTTGAAAGCCTTGGAGCAAGCTGACAAATCAAAAGGAAAGAACAAGGTGGCACCTGCTGGGGATGTGAACGCAGCCTTGTACATAAACAAGGTAGGTACTCCACCATTTCTTTTGAGTTTAAGAATTTGTGGGAAGAACCTACATAATTGTCTATTAGATTCAGGGGCTTCAGGCAATGTTGTGCCATTTTCCATATGCAAGAAGTTGGGATTGAACCCTGTACGAATGAATAAGAAGGTCATTCAACTTGACAAGATAGAGGTTAATGTAGTGGGAGAATTAAGAAACATACATGTGCAAGTAGGGTCAGACCCTAGGATCCTAACTAACATAGATATTCAAGTAGCAAAAATTCTCGAGACCTATGGTATGCTGTTGAGCAGAGATTTGATGAAAAGTCTAGGGGGATATCTTTCCCTTGACTTTTCACATATATGGTTACCATGGAGAGGGATTCCTACTCAGATTAGGATTGAAAGTGAACCCCGCCTCAAGCATATCATTATTGAATATGATTTCCCCAATGAGGTAGCCTATTTTGAAATTGGGATAGGGGTTTACAAAAGAGATGAAATTTTAACCTTTTCTGTCCTTGATCCTAAAGGACTACCAATACCAAAGTTCCCTAATTCTATGATTAATGAAAATCAACAAGCATTGATCAAGAAGCTGCAACAAGATCAGCTAGTCTTGGGGGAAGATACCGACCTACAGAATCTTCTACTCCCTAATTGGTGTAGGGTACATTACCAAAATCATTCTGAATTGAATTGCCAACCCTGTATTGACATTTTAAATCATGTTTCCCAAGCTGAGGATGCTAGATCAAGTCACCCCGAGACCATTGCAGATCACTTCCTGTTTGAAGCCAAGGAAGCAATAATGTTAACCAGGGATAGGATACCTTCAAAGGGAGTTCCTTCTCAAATTGAACCTACCCTAGACACATTTTTGAATCAACATATTAATAAGGAGCAACCCCAAGGTTTGTTTGACACCCTTGCACTCATGAATATACCAAAACCCAAGGGGTTAACCAAAGATGCAAGTGAATGTCAGAGGGATAACCTTGGGTCACATAATACATCTGTGCAGGGATTGAGAATTACCCCTGAGGAACCTATTGAACACCCATTCCCTATATCTGATCCAAAAGATCAAGTAACCCCACCCTTGGCTCATTCTATCCAAGTGCCCACAATGACCTCAAAAGGATTAATCCCAGCTCATGATCAGCTGTGGACCCTCACGTTTGATGGATCCAAATCAAAGACAGGTTGTGGTGTTGGGATTGAACTAACCAGCTCAAAAGGGAAAGCCTTCTTTGCTTCTTATAGGTTGCAGTTCCAGTGCACTAACAATGTAGTAGAATATGAAGCTCTAACTTGAGGGCTGATGTTAACACATAAGAAGAAGGTCACTACCTTGGTGGTCAAAGGAGATTCAGAAATAGTTATCAGGAAAGTGTGCAACCAATACACATGCCACAATAAAAGGCTAGCAGCATATAGAAATAGGGTATGGAACCTAATTGAGGAATTTGATGCCTTTCAGATTAGCTTAATCCCTAGAGAAGAGAATCAGATAGCCAATTCATTAGCTGTTGCTGCAAGCACCCTGGAACCTATGCAAGGCTCCAAGCTAAAAAAAAATTTAGTGGAATTGATTTCCACCCCTGCTGTTCCTGATAATGTCAGGAATTTTTAGGTCTTTGATGATGATTGACATATTCTTGCTATTCTAGCAAGCTCAAATGTTTTCGAAGGGTGGATCATTGATAAGTCCAACAAGGATCAAGGAGATTGGAACCCCGAAGATTGCGATACATAAGGGGTTCTCAATTTAAAAATCAATAGCATTCCCAAGGGAATGGTGGCCTTGGAAAGAATTTTTGATTCAGACCCAAGGGCTCTAGAGAAGATATCAGTTGAAGATAAAGGAGGTGAATACGAAATTGTTAACTTAGCTGATTCTGGCCCTAAAAGGAATGTCTACATAGGGAAAGCCTACCCTGAAGCAATCAAAAAAGACATATTGATGGCACTGAAGAAAGATATTGTTGCAGTAGCCTGGGGGTATGAAGACCTAAAGATATTTGATGCTACTGTAATGACTCATACTATTCCCTTGAAGCCCGAAGCCAAGCCATTTCGACAAAAATAGCACCCTATCAACGCCTTGATTGAACAATTGATCTTCAAAGAAGTTCAGAAATTACTTTCTGCAAGAATAATCTTCCATGTACGCCATTCAACATGGGTGGATAACTTAGTTCCAGTCCATAAGAAAAATGGAGAGATCAGGCTATGTGTGGACTTCAGAAACCTGAACAGAGCTTCAGAAAAAAGATAACTACCCACTTCCTTCACTGGATGAGGCCTTGCAAACTATCAACAGATCTTAGATGATATCATTCCTGGATGGTTACTCTAGATACAATCAGGTAATGGTTAATTTTGAAGACAACTTTCACTACAAAGTGGGGAACATTTGCATACAAAAGGATGCCATTCAGTCTGATAAACATTGGAGCAACCTTTTAGTGCGCCATGGATGTGGCATTCAAAGATTTGATTGGAAAGTGCATCATTGTCTACATGGACGACCTGACAGTGTTCTCTAAGGATCAACTGAACCATGTTGCAGACTTGGCCAAAGTTCTTGAAAGATGTATCTAGTATGGAGTTTCCTTGAATCCCAAAAAGTGTGTGTTTGGAGTTTCTGAAGGGAAGCTTTTGGGACACATAATCTCAGAAAGAGGAATATCAATTGACCCAGATCAAGTTGAGTCCATCCTCAAGATAGCCATACCAGGAAGCAAGAAAGAAATGAAGTCTTTCTTTGGAAAGATCAACTTCGTGAGAAATTTTATCATGGGATTTGCAGAGATTGTAAAACCATTGAATAAAATGATGAAGAAAGATGCCAAATAGAGTGGGGTGATGAGGCAAAGGCTGCATTTTCTCAAGTCAAGTGATCCATCTCGGAAGCTCTAGTCCTCACTAGCCCTGACTACTTGAGGCCGTTCTATATTTATTCTTTTTCCTCTGAACATTCTTGTGCAGCTGTCCTAACTCAACGAAGAGAAGAGGGGGAAGAGAGGCCAATCACTTTCATGAGTTCTCCATTCAAGAATGCTGAGGTGAAGTACCCACCTCTTGAAAAACAAGCTTTTGCGCTGGTCTGAGCTGTCAAGAAGTTCAGGCACTACATTCTCTGAAGCCAAATCATTGTTGTAGTTCCTGATACTGCTGTGAAGTCTCTACTTATGCAGAGTGAGCTAGGAGAAAGAAGATGGAAATGGATGGTCATCTTGCAAGAGTTTGATCTAGAGATATGCCCTATGAAACTTGTTAGGGGAATAGGCTTGTCTAAATCCATGGCGAATGCTGGTGAGAACATTATTTTCCAGCAATACACTACTCAGTCCTTCTCAAATGACCCTTGGTATGCTGATATCATCAGTTTCATCCTCAACAATCAATGTCCAGAGGGAATGAACACCACTCAAAGGAGAGTGCTAAGAATGAAGAGCTCTCATTATATGCTCAAAGGAGGATTACTATACAGGAAGAATTTCGAGGGAGTGTACCTATGATGCCTTGATCAGCAGGAAGCTAAACATGTCATCACTAAATTTCATGAGAAACAGGGCACATGTCATGGTTCTGTAGATTCATTGGCACACCAGATCCTTAGATCCGATTATTACTAGCCATGTGTGTTCAAAGATTCCCATCAGCATACAAGAACATGTCACATATGCCAGATTTATGCATCAAAAGAATGCCATGCAGCCATGCCATTGCATCCTGTCTATGAGGTAAGGCCATTTTCCCAATGGACACTGGATTTTATTGGGGTAATTAACCCAAAATATTCTATAGGACACAAGTTTATTTTGACTGCTATTGATTACTGTACAAGGTGGACAGAGGCTATACCTTGCAGGAATAGCACAATAGAGGTAGTGATCAAGTTCCTCACCGAATGCATTACCACTAGGTTTGGGGTACCCTTCGCTTTGGTATGTGAAAATGGCTCTTCTTTCTCTTCTGCTGAATTTATTTCATGGGCTTATGATCACAAAATTGTTTTAAAGTATTCTTCAAACTATTACCCACAAGGCAATGGAGTTGTAGAATCAACCAATAAGAATCTCTTAGGGGTAATTAAAAAATTGTTAGAAAACAACCCTAGGGACTGGCATACCCAGCTGAGATTTCCATTATGGGCATATAGGACTAGGATTAAGGTTGCTTTAAAGACTTCACCATTCAAACTAGTGCATGGACAAGAGCTTGTGTTTCTTATTCATTTACAAATACCTATCGTTGAGTTCATGCAGAAATTCTACTCTAGTGATGACAGAATAGAAGTAAGATTAGCTGCCTTGTTAAAATCAAAAGAGCAGAGGGATGCTGCCTTGCAACAATTCTTTAGACATCAGGCTATTGTCAAATGTTGGTTTGACAAAAGAGCCAAAATCAAGGCTTTTAGAATATCTGACCTTGTGTTGTTATGGGATAAAGCTAGTGAAAAGAAGGGCAGTCACCAGAAGTTCGACAAGCTTTGGTTGGGTCCCTATCAGATTACTAAGATCCTAGGAGAAAATGCTTTCAAACTGAGTAGTTTAACTGGGGAACGTGTTCCCTCGCCTATCAATGGGCAGTTTCTTAAGCATTATTTGAGTGATAAAGCTTGCTAATTCTATTATGCATGTAAATAGTTTTCTGTTCTTTATGTAAATAATTTGTTTGTTTCCTATTTGTAAATAATTTTCTTTTCTGTTTGTAAATAGTTTTGGGTCTGTGTTTGCTTGTTCCTTTTTTCTGCCCTCTTGTTTCCTTTGTTCTTTGGTGTCAGTCTTTTTTTGTTCTTGGGGGTTGGGCTATTTCTTTCCATCTTGAAATGGTGGGTTGTTATTTGAATCATACTTTGGTTGTTAGGAGAGAAGTGGTTTAGATATTTTCAGGTTTGCTGATGGGGTGATTTTGTCCTAAATTTTTTCTTTATGCCCATTGTCAATAAGAGTTGTGGAAGGTCTTGAAAACAAGGTGCAAAGTAAATAACCTTCATTAGCTCCTCTAAATCTGTCACAAATCATTAAGATCATCTCCTTTTGTAATGGTATATTTGTCCTAGGGTGCTAAAGTTGTAATATTTGATTGAAAAATCTGATTCACATGTGTTGTTATGAGGTCCATGGTAGTTTTCAACCCAGATCAGATATTAAACATCTGACATATTGAGAAAAATTCAATGAAATATCTGAAACTCCAAGAGAAAAGAAAAAGAAAAAGAAAAAAGAAGAAGAGAGAATTATCTAAAGAGAAAAGAAGACTCAATATGAATGGGTGATTCCGGTATCTCTATCGGGGCTATGGACGCCTGACTGGCAGTAGAGAAATGCTATGAGAAAACTAGAGGTATCTCTGTTGGGGCTATGGACACATGACTGGTAGTGGAGCAATGCCCAGGATATCATTGCACAAACAGCTAAAGGGAATCAACTCATGTAGCTCAAATCTTGCACATTGTTGTTCGAAAGATGAAGAAAAATTTATAAAATAGTGGTGCACAATCAAGCACACAGATAGATTAAGAGATAGCTTTTGATTGATTTACATTTGAGATTCTAGCTCAGCCTTGCTTACTAAAACTGACCCAACTGGAGTTGTGATGTTCATAAACCAAGAGTTCTAGGTAGTTGAATCCTTCAGTTTCTTAAAAATGGTTAAACCATTTTCCCAGCCGAGTCGCCATTTGTTATGCCTTGCATAACCATCCCATTTTATTTTGGAACAAAATGGGTCCCCCTTTGTTCTTTTGTCTTTTGGACCTTTGGTTTTTTGCCTTAGGCATTTTTCTTCATTTTGTTGGAAGTGGAACCAGGATCGATATTGGACTTGGAATTACATCCAAGTTTTGGTCTTGTTCCGTCTCCAGTTCTGGTCCTGACGGTTCCTTTACTCAGTCTGGTGGAGCTAGGTCTGAGTCTGAATATGGACGAACAAATTCATTGACAGTTTCGAATTCGGGTTCGGTCCCAATCCCGGTTCCACGTGTCTTTTGCTTTTTTTCTTCCTTTTGTTTTATCATGGTGTTTTTCTCCCCTTTCTTCTCTTCGTCCTTTTTTCTATCTTTTTCGAGTGTTGTCATAGGCGGGATCGAGATGAAATTTGAAACTAAAACTTTGAAGAAGTTTCAATTTTGGATTTGGTTCTGCCCCCGCCCCCATTGTGTTTCGCCCGGGATTGATTTTTGCTTTGATCCCGCCTGTGTTTGGTTCCATCGGGTTTTCCCTTCGTGTTTTGGTTTCTTTTGCAAATGCGGAGCAGGACCGGAGCCAAAATGGGAAATGATGGTCATTCCCATGACTTTTTCCCATTCTGACTTCGGCCTCAGTTCAAATTTATTTTTGGCCCTGCCCCCGCCAGTTTTGAAGGACGGGTGTCCTTCCTGGGTCATTTTCTGTCCCGATCCCGGTTCTATCGGGACTCGTCTAATTTTGCCTCCCGACTCCGGTCCTAGTCTCGATTTGGTTCCGCCTCCGCCGGAAGTAAGTCTGTTTCTGCGAAGTGTAAATCAGAGAGGTATGATGGGTATGATTGAGGGTAATGTTTTTATGGTTTAAAGGAACTAATGGAGACCTTGTGTTGCAAAATCAAGTCATGTACATGATGATATTAATAAAGGAGTCTCACCAAAAGATGTAAGTTCGGTGTGATGTCTGGCCGAAGAAATAAAGTCTTTTCAACTCAAAGAATCTCGACGAGGGGAGGTGACTTTGGTGAGAGCTCTTGCCGACCTGATAGGGTCTCGCCGACATATTTTGTGCCCTTGGTGTAGCATGTTGAGCTCGGTGTAACGTATCGCCGACCAAGCAAGGTCTCCCCAAAATGAAACGAGCTCTCGGTGAAGGGATGTGACTTCAGTGTAATGCCTTCGCAAGGGAAGATGGTCTCATCGACATGGAATGATCTTGGCGTAATGTCCCACCGATCCCAATAGGGTCTTGCTGAAACTGAATGAGCTCGGGGAGAATGAAGGAGCTCGATATGATGTCCTGCTAACTAGTGATGGTCTTGCCGATTGTTTTTAAACCTTCGGCATAACTAATGGAGCCCACTATGATGTCTCACCGACCTGATGGTGTCTCACAGACATATGATCTAGTGTCAACAACTTTCTGACCACTCGAGAATCCCACGTGGATATGTTCACCCAATCAGATAGAACTAAAGGTGAACCCTAGATAGTTTGACTGATCGGCTGCGAACCAGAGGGAGGTCAACAGAATGCAATAGACATGGATCCACTCTAAAATAGGGGCCGATGGAGCAACTCGATGAGCACTGGTGCAGGGATTTGATGAGAAGTCCGATGCTACTTCCAGAGGACGGTCAATGTACAGAAAGATCTAGAGCAGGAAGAAGGCTGAAGGAAGGAGGAATAAACCGTGAGTCATAGTGACAGCTAGGGTCTACTAGAAAAAGAGAGATCGACATTAATGATGATATTTTAGGGCATTCAAAGTGGCTCCACTAGAATTCGAAGATGGACACGGAGGCTAGGATTAAATGCGGCAGTTGCAAAAGATTTGAAGGTTTCTCCTAGCAGCAATCCTTCACCAATATGGACAATAGGGATGCACATGTAATGCAGAAGGGACTTTATTTAAAAGATCTATATGCCGACCCTTCTGGAGGAAGATATTTTTGTAAACCCTAAAATAGGGGCCGACATTCTTTTCGGGAGGTGGTGTATATATGGCATTCTTGCCTCCTTGTAAAGGGTTAGAAGTGAAAAAAGAAAAGTTAGCAGAAATAGAAAAGGAATAGAGTAGATAGTTCTAGATAGATTTAGAAGAGTGGGGATTTTCTAAAGGATAGAGGAGATAGAACTGTATCCTATTTCTTAGAAAAGGGAGCTTCTTTTGTCTTCTTAGTTAGGAGTTAGATTCAGCATAGAAAGTAATGTATCTTTCCATTTTCCTGAGTGTAGATGGAAGCAGTCTGAAGACACAGTTTTTCTGTACACTGGTGATTGTGCCAGATTTGTAAATGTTGCTTATCTATCTCACTAACAGTAGAAGCAACCAGATTCAAATCTACTTCATATTGTGTTCCAAAATGGTATTTATCTTGAGTTAATCATTTGATTTTGAAAGCTTTCAAGGAATGAAATCTTATTTTGTGTTTTTCTTAAATGATAATTTATAATCAGTTGTTGAAATCAGCACTGTGAATGAATGCAACTGTGTGTTAATCACAAGTTAATTTTGTTCTTCAGTTTTAGTTAGCAATTCCTTGAGAGGTAACAAGTCTGGTTAAGTTAGATGAATTATCATTCTTTTCAGTACCAAAACCTTGATCTATCTTTTTATGTTTCTTTAAAAACCTCAGTTAAAGTAGGTTTAAATTCATGCTTGATCTCAGAACAATCCACAAGCCCAACACCAGCAGGCCCCTTGAACATTATAGTTCACATCAACCATTGAGCAACATCGAAACAATTGAGAACCAACTACAAAGACCTTGGGAGCTAAGATATCCATGTGTTGTCTTTCTCTTTCAGGAGAAACAAAGTAGCAATATTTTGTTTAACTGTTGTTGTGCCATTTTGACCGTCAACAAAACCAACATAGGCACAAAAGAACACACATGAGAATGATACAAAGAGTAACAAAAAAGCACAGGCATACAATGTCAAAGACGAAAAAGAGAAAATGTAAAAAAGATAAAAGAGTCGGATCAAGCTTTGACCATTTTTCCATCGTGATGTGGATCAGATCTAGGCTATTTGTTCAAAAAATGTAAGCTCACTCTGAAGAAACAAAACTCCTGGCTGTCCGTTGGGTGAGTATCCGAAAGAGGTGAGACACATACACACAAGGGCAGTATGCACTCACACTCACACGCAAGTGGTTATGGGGAAATTCATGCCTCAGTTGAGCTTCCCGATCAAATCATACCAAAGCTATACCTCTTGATAACTTTGATAAGGTGCCACACATCAATGAAATTTGAGCTTCATGAGGCAAGCAAAACTTCATATGCTTGGAGCTCATGAACAAACAAGATGGCTCCATAGGCATGCAAGTTGTATTATGCAAGGTGGCCATATAACTACAAAATGAAAAATGTAAATAATTTTCAAAGGAGTCTTGCTTATTTCATGTGAGGTGTCTAACTTAAGGAACACTGTGCCTAATATCTCCAAGAGAGGACCAATCAAAGAATAGAAAATTCGCAACTTAGGGGATGTAGTGCGTCACATCAAGCCACTGAGAGGTATGCAATATGTTAAGAGAGATCATTCTCTCGAAATACATCACACCCAATGTCATCCACAAAGCAAAAAACACATCATATCAAGTAAGAAGACTACACCACATGAACCATGAAAAAGGAAAATTCAAAAGAATATTGCTAATGTATGCCCCCACTTTAAAGAAATTGCTAAACACCATGTTGTGAGAAATTATTTTAAAGTAGAAAATGATATGAAAATAGAAAATAAGACATGAGAGCCTACTTGGAAAGCCCTATGTTGAGTCATATGTTTCCAAGTAAAGCTATTTCATGCAAAAGAAAAGGAAAAGAGATGGGTTGCCCCCAAAATTAAGACAAGAAACACATAAGGGATCTATGGATTTTGGGTTAGTATGTTCTTGCTACAATGTTTTTAAGAGAGCTTGGAACTTTCATCATTCCCCAAATACACATAGAATTGGAAGAATGACATAAAGAGAATGAAAAAAAAGAAAAACATTTTGGGTCAACATGGAAGAGACATGAATGTCTCAATGCCTTGCATCATCCCCAAAAGGAAAACACAAGACAAATGAAAAAGATAAAGAAAAAGCAAGGGAAATGCCTTTTGGGTCAACATGGAAGAGACATGAATTTCTCGATGCCTTGCATCATCCCCAAAGGAAAACACAAGACCAAATGAAAAGAGAAAAATAAAAATCATTTGGTTCAACATGGAAGAGACATGAATGTCTCAACACCTTGCATCATCCCCAAAAGGAAAACACAAGACCAAATGAAAAAGATAAAAAGTAAAAATTAAAAGGTTGACGACATAGAGAAGAATGAAGGTACATAAAAAGGAATGTCACAAAGAGAGAGAGAGAGAACAACAAATAGAACATCACGAGGGATCACCTCATGTACATGCAATCACATAAAAAAAAATGAAAAATATGCAAAAGGTTAGTAAGGCACATGCAAGTCAACCTAAAGAAGTTCATTTGCATCCCAATCTTGGTCGGTATAAATGGAAGGCAGACAACTAGCCTAAGGGACAACGACAAATGCATTACTAGGACAAGGCTATCTAGTTCTTTCCCCCATTGAGTGAAAGACAAGAATGAGCTGAGGTAGGCTATGGGAAAGATCATGTAATGGTGAGAATGCGATATTCTACAACTATTACATGGCAAGGGTTGGAAAAAGGGGTCCCATTTTAAGGGACTATTTCTAACATATCAAGTCTTTTGAATATGTGTTGCAAAGTACGACACTCATCAGTGAGATGCACAAGAGTCCTATGATATGCACAATATTTATTATTTTTAGGATTTTTGATTCTAGTGGAAGGTGGCATGGCAATCCAACCTCTGTTAATAAGTTCTTATAGTTTTCGTTAAATTTGTATTAGATTTTGCAAGAATGTTAAGTCTTTGAATTTTTGAAGCTTTTGTCTCTTGCTAAATTCACCAACTTCTTGGATTGAATGTTGAGGAGGAGGACCTAAGGTGATCCTATCATCCTTGTCATTGTTATGAGTCATTGGTTGTTCTTTAGGAAGAAGGACATTCATATTAGGAGAAGTATTTAAGAGAGTCGTGCCATCACTACAAATCCTTAAGTATTCTTTAGGAGCACTTTTGTTGAGAGGGGGATCTTGATATCCTATCCCTTTAGTTTCTTCAGTTGGTATTTGTTCTAGGAGTTAATGAATTTCATGCTCACTTGTTGTATCACATCCTTTTTTACTCAATATTATGAAGCCTTTTCCATATGTTTCTTCTAGATCGATGGGAGCATTTGTTACTTTGTTATCACATAATGGTTGAGTGTTTACTTGTTTAGAGGAGCTAGGTTCACCTATTGTAGGGAAATTAGGTTCAGATTTTGTTTCACTTTTAGGATGTAAGTAACCAAACATCTAAAGAGGTGGTATTGTAGGGGGTGTTGGTTGTTTCATGGATGGATAAAAGGATGCATTAGCTTCAAGGTTTTTAAGACACTCATTTAGGAACATATTCATGCTGTCATCATCTTCTCCAATGATGTCAACATCATGAGGAGTACATGCATTAGGAGTTGAAGGAGCATGAGTCGGTTCAATTTCATTTAGGTAATTTTCAAAAGCACAACTTGATACATCCACTAAGGACTTCAGGGACATCCAAAGCTTACCAAAGCACATATCCATGATGCTAATTTCATATTCTAATCTATGCAACAATGTGAAATGAAATGTTGTAAATGAAAATTTGAATTTGAGCATTGCACAAGATGAACTAATTTAGACTAAATGCAATGAATTAAATGAAACAAAAATCCTCTAAACTATAGCAAAAAGATAATAAGAGCAATCAAGAACATAAAAGAAAGGCTTTAAATGCTAAAAAATGCAGTGCAAAAAGTGTAGAGTGAATGATTCACCCAGGGTGGCGAATGAGTCCCAGTAGGGATGTTTTTCAAAATTTTCAAAGATTTGCAAATATTTTCAATTGATTTTTATGCTTTTTGTGTTGTATGATCTGAAGACTAAATGAAAATGCAAATTTTGTATGATTTTCAATGATTTAAAATGAAAAAATGCAAGCTATATGAGCTTTCACTAATGCAAAATTTGATAACCATAGAATACCAATTAACTAATGCAAGCCCTAATGAAATGTTAATGCAAGAAAGATCTAGGATGATGATGCACTCCAAATTAGAATTATGATGCTCTAAATGCAGGTTCACCAAAATGAAAGGTGGAAAATTGTTTTCTTTTTTAGGGTTTAGGACCTAGAATGACAATCTTCACTAACCTTCACTCAAGAACAAACCCTTGAGATCTCAATGCAAAGGAGAAAGAGGTTTTGCAAGAGGGTTGTTCTAGGGGTTGAATGTAAACTATTAAGGGGTTCACCACAAAGTAAGAACTTGGAAAGACAATGAAATGCAAGATGTAACACTAAACCCTAATTCAATGCAATAACCTACAAAATGACCTAAAAAAGTGAATGAAACAACACAAAAAACTACATAAAGGAATAAGTGCACCTAGGAATTTGGAAATGACTAGATGGGGGTCTGAAACACTAAAAAATATACCTATAATTCTGAGTGGGACTCATTCGCCAAGCTAGGCGAATCAATTTAGTTTATGGAAAACTATGCAGGAACAAGAATCTACTAAAAGGGTATCCAAATATGTAAACATCTAAATTTTGACTGGAACTGGGACTCATTTTCCAGAAGTGGTGAATTAGTCCAGTTAGGGTTTTCTAAAGTTTTAAAGTATAATCTTACTCTTCTTTGTCTGCTCTATCCTTCCTGATTGATTTCTAGATCTGAAACCTCGATTTGCAACCTATAGGTGTTCTCCAATGTTCTTTAAGGCTTGATGATAACTTTGATAACTTTGAATGATTTGAAAATTTTTCTCCAATCTTGCTCCTTATGAAATCTACAACCTATACCTAAAAATCACACTCAAAGGAGAGGGGAAAATGTTGTGGGGTTAGTAGATAGGGGCTTGCCTTGGTCAAACCATGTTTTGGAAATCAATCCTTGAAATGAAATCAAATGAGAATGGAGAATGATAAATGGACAAATGACACTATTGCAACTCACCAAACCCTTGTAATAAAGTGATGCAAATATGCTTGAGATGGTTGCAATGGATGTAGATCTTGATTCTTGCTTGAATGATGTTGATCTTTGAATGAAACACTTGCTTGAATCATAAAACCCTACATCACAATTGTTAGCACAATAAAAAACATGATGCATGATGAGTCTAGTTTGTGGTCTCATTTTTGGGTAGAATTTGTGATTTAGTTGTTGAAGTTATCATGGAATTTGATGTTCAGTGTTGATACTTTTATGATATTTTCTCAAACTATAGGCATTGGGCTTACTCTTATTTCTGCAAACCTTTAATGATAATGGCATGTTATATGGATTGTCTATATTAATTTTGCATGTGGTTAATAAATGTTCCTTAGGGTGGTTACAGATATGAAATTATTATGCATACTAACATTGCCATTCAAATTTAATTTGAGGATGCTAAATTGAGGAAGACACCGCCAATTGGGCATGCACCATAACATCCAACAATGGAATCATTCAAAGGTCAAAGGAGGACTACGGCAAGAGATTCCTTATGCAAACCGAATGTAACCACCTTGTAGTGATCATTATTGATGTTGAGAAAAAGTGTGCATTATTGCAACACTAAATCAGCAATTGGACATGCATGTTTGACCAAATTCCATGCATGCGTAACTGCCACCCACTTTCTCTGCTTTCCGTAAATGGCATCCTCTGAATTCTTGGAGTGGATTGCCTTGTTTATTTGGTAGTATAAATAAAGATCTAATGCTCCTTCTTTGAAGGTTGTGTGATTTGATATTGTACTTGCATTCTTGAGTTTTTAGCAATACAAATATACTACTCTTTTGTACTTATGATTTACAGTGAATAAAATGAAGTTCTAAGTTTGAGCATCTGAGTTCTCATTAGTTTTAGAGAATACTTATCCAAGGGGGCCCACTTGGTGAGTAATCTATCCTTTAGTTTAGTATTACTTTATGTTCAGTAATTAGTTAAAAATTTGGCACCAATTATTCCTGTAGCCACTAGAATTCCATTCTATGACTGTTCCTATAGCCAAAGTAGACAGACTGGTGCCCTATTTGTTTGCTCATATTTTCATTTCTATCATGCATTTCAGTTGGTGTAATTGTTGATTGATGGTTATCATTTATGTTATTCCTTTCTAAGCAATTTACTTTCAGCGTTGTGTCTTTCTTAGCTATAGAATGCAAATGGCTACTTTGGGTTCCTAGTGCACATACTGTGCTAACCCATTTCAAGTTCCCGTCCCTAGGTTGACAAGTTAAATGCACCTTCATGATGATTTAAATGGCTATTCAGGTTAGATGTCCAATCTCTGAATCATGACTGTAAAGGCCTAGTTGTTGAATCATTGTAGGAGGCAGACATTTTTGGCATTGTTTCTGGGGATGGTGTCAAACTAGGAAGTTCCTTGGAGTCATTGATAGTTTTCTTGCTGTAGTATTTCTAAAAGTTGTTTTTAGTATACCCCTCATTTAGGAAGTATTGACCCCCTTATTCTTTACCAATTCTTTGTGTGAGCTGGTTGATAGTGAGTTGATACCGCATGCATAAAGGAAGGAGAAGGGATGCTTATGGGAGATTCTGTCCTAACAACCTTGATCCATTCCAGCTAGAAGAGCTTCCAAATCTACCCAGGAATGAAGAAGAAGAGACAAACCCCTTTGTTGATGCATTTCCTGATCTGACCAGTTTTGAAGCTTCCAAGACCAAAATCAGTTTGAGAATCCCTTTGTTTGGGAAATCCATCTATCAGGCATGGGTGATGCAAATAGAAACATACCTAACCAACCAACTTTTCCTTTCCCCATTGCCCATCAAAATGAAGTGGACAACCTCAAAAATATCCTTGCTTCAACCCTTCCTAAGTTTTATGGACTTGTTACAAAAGATCCTGATACCTTCTTTTTTGAGTTTGACATACACTACAGGAGTTATGACTATACCACTGATGCC
Organism: Sequoia sempervirens; assembly: GCA_007258455.2. Taxonomy (NCBI): domain Eukaryota; kingdom Viridiplantae; phylum Streptophyta; class Pinopsida; order Cupressales; family Cupressaceae; genus Sequoia; species Sequoia sempervirens. The sequence goes on along the minus strand of VDFB02270651.1, from coordinate 558,695,996 downwards.
CATAGGCTTAAACTATTTCCTACCACTCTAAAAGAAGCTCCATTAAGATGGTTCATGAGCCTAGGCAATAATACTGTGGAAACTTGGGAAGACATGAAGACAAATATCCTTGAGAAATATAAGGAGTATTGTAGGGGTAGTGACATGAGAGGAGATGATATTTTCAGGATGCAGCAAAAGGAGGATGAGAGCCTAGAAGATTACATTTCAAGGTTTCTATTTTTCTTATAGAAATCTCCACACCATACCCTCAATGAAGAATCATAGAAGTTTCTTTTCTTAAGAGGAATCAATGAGAGTTGCACTGATTCCTTGGACCTGATGGAAAGAGGAGATATCACCCAAGTTCCTTGGAAAGACATCAATAAAATATGCCAAAACTACTCTAGGGCAGCTTCAAAGAAAGGAAGAGCTTACCAATCCTCTATGGGTAAGTCATCCACCAATGGAGTCTCAAGAATGGAGATCACACACTTGCTGGAAGATTTCATGAAAGAAATTATAAACAATCTAGCTACTCAGTTGGATACATTTCAGGTCAAGAAGAAACAAGAAAAAGTAGAGGCAATGTTGGCAGAGTATTGCCCCCATTGCAAATAGAAGAAGAAGGACTGCAGATGCAAGATGGTAACTTATATTGAAAGCAACAACTTGCACCTGAGTTCAAGCCAATCTAGATTGAAGAACATCAAGTCTACTATGTTGCACAAAGGAAGCCTTGGGCTCCAAGACAAGGTATGCCACTGGATCCACTATCTTATGATGGGCCATATTTCAATTCCTATTCATTTGGTAACCAATGGCAGCCCCCATATCAATCCAACTATGGAGGATATCCACCACAACCTTGAGGTAACCCTCCAAATGCTTGGTCCACTCATCAAAACTCTCCACCCCAGTGGCAGCAACCTCAGGGGAGTTGGCAACAATATAAAGGGAATTGGCAACCACCTCCAAGAAATTGGTAGCAAACAAATCAATGGAGGGGAGGACAACAATGGCCAACCCAGAAAATCAGTTACATGCAGCCACCTTCTCAGCCCCAACAGTCTACTATAATGCCTCCACCTAATAATTCAAGTTCAAACCCATCTAAACCTACTCAGTCCATACCCAATCCAAATAATAAACCACAACAACAGCCTGCATACTCTATTGATTTAAATCAATTCCTTGCATATTTTGTGAGTGTAAGTGACATGCACTTGCATTCAGGAACTAATTTACCAACCCATTCCAAGCCCATTATCACTGAGCTTCCTGTGGAAGAGGAAGAGGAACCTCTGAATGATCCCACTTAGCCAAGTGTACCTAAAAATCCTAAACCAGTCCCAACCAAGCAGACTAAACAAGAACCACCATTTCCTCAGAGATTGGAAGTTTCCAAGAAGAAGGAAGAAAAAAAAGGATACAACTTTTGACATCCTAGATCAACTAAAGCATATATGTGTCCAGATCCCTCTATTCCAGGCCATAAAGGATGTCCCAATCTATGGCAAGGAAATCAAGGAAGCATGCCTCAAGAAGTTAGGTAGGAAGAAGAAAGACCCAACTGCAATTCATGTGGTGGGATAGCTAGCTGACATCATGCTTGGAAAAGTGACTATCCCCAAGTACAATGACACAGGTAGTCCTATGGTAGTAGTAGTTGTAAACGAAATCCAAATAAAGAATGCTTTGATTGATTTAGGGGTAGCAACCAATGTAATGACCAAGGACATCCTACAACAACTAAATGTTGCAGCTTGTTGATAGTTCTACTGTTAAGCTTGATGGTATAGTAGAGGATCTTGTGGTAGTTTTAGACTCTTGGGAGTACCCAACAAACTTCATGATTCTCTCTCCTAAAGCTACACTAGGCAGATATCCCATCATTCTGGGAAGAACATGGTTAGCAATTGCAGATGCATATATTGGATGTCGGTTAGGTGACATGACCATTTTAGATGGGAAGAACACTAAAAATTTTGTTCTTTATCCACCTGCTCAACCATCTCATGATGAGGATGATCCCGTATGGCCACATGCTGGTGAAGAGGCCGGGGAAGTTAATTCTGTGCAACTTATGATGTTAGGCAGAAACTCCTTCATGCAACTTCAAAATCAAGATGAAGTATTGGTTAACATCATTTAGAATCATTTTGAATTAGAAGAAGCATCATCTTCTCATTTTGTTGTTCTAGTGAAGAAACTTCTACTTGCTCTTCCTGCAGCCACCATTCCTTTAGATGTTCTTCCTATAGCCACTCTTCCTACAACCATTGTTCTTGTAGACCAACTTCCTACAGCAACAGGTATGACCCATACATTTTTTCCATATGAGCTAAAGTTACCATGCATTAATGAAGCATCCATGATAGAGTTGACTACACAAGTGCAGGTGTCAGAGGGAAGATATCTAAATGTTAATAGCAAACCGAGTGAAGAACAACAATTTTTATTGACAAACTTATTGAGGACCCGCCAACATGCATTTTTGTGGGATTATCATGATATGAAGGGATTGGACCCTAAACTTATTAAGGACACACAAAATTTATATCAGAGATGATTGCACCCCAGTGAGGTAGCCACAAAGAAGAATTAACCTTGCATTGAGAGAAATTGTAAAAGGAGAGCTACAAAAATTTCTAGATGCAAGATTTATCTACCCCATTTCGAATAGCCAGTGGGTGTCTCCATTAGTGATTGTGCCCAAGAAAGGAGGGAAATGGTGAGTTTGTGTTGATTATAGGGAACTTAATGCTACTACCAAAAAGGACCATTTTCCCTTACCCTTCATAGATCAAGTATTGGACACACTTGCAGGAAAGCAATACTTTTCTTTTCTAGATAGATTCATCGGCTACAACCAGATTCAAATTGCACTAGAGGATCAGAAGAAGACCACCTTTACTTGTCCATGGGGGACCTATTCCTACTCAATACTCCCATTTGGCTTATGCAATGCACCTACAACCTTTCAGAGGGTAGTCATTAGCATATTTTCTGATATCTCTCTTGACTACATGGAAATTTACATGGATGACTTTACCACTTATGGTGCTGATTTTAATCAAGCATTGGAAAATATTAGGAGAGTCCTACAAATATTTGAAGACCAAAACTTGTCCTTAAACAATGAAAAGTGCTTCATGATGATGTAGGAAGGTGTAGTTCTTGGGCACTACATCTCTCACAAAGGAATTCAAGTAGATCCTACAAAGATCAAGGTGATCACAAATCTACCCACATCTGCAAAACAAAAGGATGTTAGGAGTTTCTTGGGCCATGCAGGATATTATAGGTGTTTCAGCAAGATAGCAGCACCATTTATACTCTTCTCACTAAAGATGTTGAATTCCAGTGGATTGAAGCTTGTGACAAGGTATTTTCTGACTTGAAGGTAGCTTTGACTCATGCACTTGTACTCAATGGATCTAGTTGGGAGCTTCCTTTCCACATCCATACTTATGCATCTGATTATGCCACAGGAGAAATCTTAGGAAAAAAGGGAGCTATTGAAACTACCATTTATTTTGTCAACAAAAATTTATAGGGAGTTGAATTCAATTATACAATGACAGAGAAAGAAATGCTGGCAGTAATCTATGCCCTGAACAAATTTAGGTATTACATAATGGGTTACCAAATATTTGTTCACATTGATCATGTAGCCATTAAGTATCTCATGAATAAACCTCTAATCTTTGGTAGGCTAGCAAGACAGTTATTATTGATGTAGGAGTTTGACATAACCATTGTGGATAAGCTAGGGAAGGCCAATGTTGTTGCAGATTTTCTTTCAAGGTTGACTACATCGAGAGATAATCAAGCCATAGATGAATCTTTTCCTAATGAGAATCTATTCTCTATCAGTATATAAACACCCTGGTATGTTGACATAGCTAATTATCTAGTCACAGGTAGAGTTCCTCCTCACTTCTCTCCAAAAGAGAGAAGGGCACTCATTGAAAAAAAATTTCCTTTCTCATGGATTGTTGGATGTTTGTTTTATATTGGACCAGACCATGTCATGATATGTGTGAGAGAAGATGAGACATATGACATTTTGTATGCATGCCACAATGAACCATGTGGAGGAAATTTTTTAGCCAAGAGGACAACAATGAAGATTTTGAACATAGGATATTACTGGCCAACACTCCACAAGGATGCAGGAAGGTATACAAGAAAATGTGATAGATGCCAAAGAATGGGTAGGCCAACCAAATCCGATGAGGTGCCACTTTACCCTTAGGTATTAATCACTCCCTTTGACAAGTGGGGATTGGATTTTGTAGGACCCATTGATCCTCCATCAAATGGTAAATCCTATATCTTGGTATGCACTGATTATGTAACTAAATGGGTAGAAGTTAAGGCCATGAAGCATGTAAGAGATAACAAGGTAGCATAATTTCTTTATGAAGATATTTTCACAAGGTATGGAGTTCCATGAGAGATAGTGACTAATCAAGGGGCTCAATTCCCATCAAACCTTGTTGCAACACTAGTCAATGAGTACAACATAAGACACAAGAAGTCTACTCCTTATCACCCCCAGGCTAATGGCCAAGTTGAGGTAACCAAAAGAGAAATTGAAGCTATTTTGACCAAAACAGTAGCTATCTACAAAAAGGATTGGGAAAATAGATTACCAGAAGCTGTTTGGGCCTATAGAACTACCTGGAAAACAACTACAAGCTTCAATCTGTTTGAGTTGTTGTATGGAAAGACATCCATGATGCCCATTGAATTTGAACATAAGACTCTTAGGACTGCAATAGATTTGGGGATAGATATTTCTGAGGCACAAAGAGAAAGATTCATGTAGCTAAATGCTTTGGATGAGATGAGAAGAGTAGCCTTGCATCACACAGAGGTAGTGCAAAATCAGAGAATCAAGTGGCATGACAAATTCATCAAGGACAAGAAATTTCAACTAGGAGATTGGGCCCTACTCTATGACTCAAGATATCACAACAATGTAGGAAAATTGCAAACAAGGTGGTTAGGACCATATGAAGTTGCTAAAGTATTTCCTAATGGTGTTGTACAACTCATTACTATTGACCCAGTCAGATTTAAGTTGCTTGTCAATGGTCATTGCCTCAGATTGTATCACAAGACAACTTCTAAGGAGGACTTCCTACAACAATTCACTTAGCATGCAACATCCGAGCTTGCTGCAATCAAAGGAAGTGGACCTAGTGTCCCTCCTTCTGGCTAATTAAGGTACGCACTTGTCATAATAAATTCTTCCACTTCTGTGGGAGTCCATTTCTTCACCCATCCACCCATCCACCCATCCATTTCCACTTTTCTCTCTTCCATCACTTCACTCCACCTCATCCCACCTCATGCTCAACTTACTTCTTTAAAAGGCGAGCGATACTTTCTCCACACATTCAGGTATGTGCACATTATTTGCTATATCTTAATTGTCTTTAAGTGCATTCATTTAATTGTTGTACATTAGTAATGATGTTCACCATAGCATGCCAATGTTCCCTACCCTATAATATTATCATTCTGCATGTGTGAACACGTGCCTAAATTTAGGTTGGGGGGGAAGGAAAAAGATGTGAATATTTTTCCCATGTGTCATGTTAGCAAAATTTAAATTGAGCCGATTTCAAATCTAAGTGAGAGGACTACTCGCATATGTGAGGTGACACCAACTACTGCTACCATTTCTCTCCATTATATCTTTCCTTATCATTATTGCCCCTGTCATATCTCAAGTTGCGTTGCAAACAAAAGGTAAGTTAGAAAAGAAAAATTCAGTCGACATTGGCATTGGAAAGTTAGTAAGTGCTGCAGGAAGGTGAATTTGATTTTCATACATAATTGTAGGAAGGAAATCGCAGAGTGTTTGTTTGATTCCAAAAAATGGGAGGTGGGTTAATTTTAAATGAACCCACGGTGCACGATGTATTACTGCAGGATGCACCCTACCTGGCCAAATTCATAAACTGTAGGTGGATTGACTACTTCCTGAAGCTAGATGATTTTGATGAAGACATTGCACTAGAGTTTTCCCAGACATTGTTTGAAGGGAAGGCCACAGTAAAAGGGCTAGAAGTCATAAGAACTGAAGAAAGAATTGAAAAAGTCACAAGGTTACCTGCTGATGGTGAAAATCACCCTGATTCCAGATATGCCAGATCAACTAGGGTTGAATTCACAAAGCCGAACGACCCTCCATTGAGCATAGATAAACATGGTGTGAAGAGAATGTCTCTGCCTGAGCCATGGAAGCAGATAGTTGTTTATGTCATAAAATACATCACCTGTGAAGGTCGCCAATCAAATTTGCATTCCATGCACTTCAAGCTTTTGAATCATATGAGGCACAGAAGGAGGATGAATGTGCTGAATGTGTTATACAACCTTCTTTCAATCATAGCAGCTGAGACTCAAAAAGTTAGGGACAATTTTGTTTCCCACAATTGTCTAATTAAATTGTTAGTTGAGAAGTCTTTGCATGATGTTTCTGGAATGACCTGGGAATAATTCATAAAAATTGATCAAATTAGACCTAAACATTTGCAACCTATGGTTTTATCTCAACCTCGTAGGTCTAGTAGAAGATTGAGCATGACTGAAGCCACTCTTGGTGCTTCAACCTCTGGTGCAGGCCCTAGTGTAAACCCTCCTATAGCAGAAGAAACCGTAGAAATTAGCTCTTATGTGACAAAGCACTCAGAAAAAGAAAGTTATTCCCCTAACTCTGATGATGATGTTCCACTTGGAATTCTAATGAAAACTAGGGCACATAAGAGAGAAGTAGAAATGAGAAAAGGAAAGGCCAAAAGGCAGTTGGCAGAAAAGGAGGTGCCAAGCTCTAAGAAAAGAAAGGCTGACACTATTGATCCTACAGCCAAATAAAAACATGAGAGCCTTCCTAGGAAAGAAAGACCAGTTGGGCCAGCCTTTGGTATGCCTCTGCAGGAAAGCTTTAAGTCTAGAGAAGTATAACAAGAGGACATAGAAGCTCCAACGGGGCAAGAGAATGTCAAGGAGGAAGATATATTTAAGGAAACAACAAACATAACATTGGTTGATCTTGCCAATATTGCAGAACAAATCAAAAATAAAGAGTATGAGGAAAATAAGGATTTCCTGTAGCAAGAGATCTTGCAGCAAAGCTAGAACAGGAGCAGGAGCCCCTGCAACAACAACCCAAATTGGGAGAACAATCAGTACCCCTACAGCCAGAATTGACTGGACAACCTGAATCCTTGTAATTAGCATTAGTGCCAGAGAAGATATTAGTAGGAATACATAAACCCCCTAATTTTTCAATGCACAAGGTACCCATGCATTTATGGAAAGAGATGCAAAGAAGAGAAGAGGAATGGAAGGAAGAAAAACCCAAATTGAGGATGGAAATTCAAAAGAGAGATGAGGAAATTGAAGATAAAGATGCAAAAATTGTCACCTTGAAGAAGAAGGTGGATGATATGGCAGCCTTGGTACCACAAATCTTAGAATGTAGGACCCCTCCAAGGGTCTATTGGTGTAGGAGCACTTGCCAAAGTGCCACACAAGCAAGCTTATTTTTGAAGTTTTGGTTTAAAATGCCTTTTTGTTGTTTTGATTTTGGTCTTGTGCATCATCTTTTTGATGGTTGTGGACCTTTGTTGTTGAGGTTAGAAGTTAAATAAATTGGGAAATCTTTTGGTGGGCGTTTCCTAAGTTTTTGTTAAAAACTGAAAACACACTTTGTTTTCAAACAACAACCTTTTAGCCATTCTTAGGCTAAGAATGGAAACCTAACCATTTCCAAAGCTTTGTAAAAGTGATTTCTCAGCTTTTGAAGGAGGTTGGATGAGTTGTAGTGTGGCAGTTTTATTGTGAATAATGAAAAAATAGTGATTTTGGCATGGAACATACAGTTTTCTGTTATTTGCTTTTGGTGCAGCAGTCACATGGATTAAATAAAGATTTTGTTACATGGAATAACACGTACTGAAGCTCTTTGTGGTATTAGTCTGGTTTAATAGCTAGTGTTTTCATCGCTTCCAACTTTCTTTTTGTAAATTTTGTGTTTTGTTAGTTGCTATTTTGACTGGTTATGCACAGAAAAATGGAGTTTTAGTTAGTCTTCTGCCTGTACCAAGAAATATGGGTGTTGTGGAGACAAAACTAAACTCCATTCTTGTAAATAATGTAGACTTAGGGATTAGTAAAGGTTTAGGAAGCAAGCTAGTGACTGTTCCTAGGCGAGCTTGAAGGCCCGGCAAGGAAAGACAGTTAAAGTCAAGACCCTAATGTGGCAGGGGCATGTGGTAATTAACATCAAATGAGTGTGGATGGATGCAGGAACCTTCAAAAAGTTTGGACAGGAAGATAGGATCCGTGATTGAACATCTAGAGGCTTGTAAAGCAAAACAGACCAAGAAATGTCAAAGAAACCCTAGTTTCTTGTGAAATTTGTGTTCTGCCTGTGTATGGACAGAGAGAGGCCCACACCTTAAAAATATTTTAGCTTTTGGAATTTAAGCCAGTGTGCCAGAAGGGGGGTTTGTCCCAATTAGTTGAAGGAGGGGAGTTCTAATCAATTTTCTTGTGCAAGGAGGCCTAAAAGGGGGCTCAAGGCTTGTAGCCCTGCCCAAAACCTAAAATAGAGTTTTAAGAAAATGATGAAGAATTGGAGCTTGGTATTTGTTCAAACACCTGGAAAGATAAATTTGAAAGCCTGGGAAGGTGTCACACACCCCTGTAATAGTTAGGAAAGCATTTGGAGTTGGCTAGTCTTTAAGTGAATTAAGGGCTAGATGGTGAAATGTGAAGAAAGAGCACCAAGAATTGACTGGTAGCAGCAAATTAGTGGAGATAGCAGGGTTGGAAATGAACCTTAAAGCATTGTGAAAGGTAGTAGGGTTGGCCATCAAGATTAGGGGTTCTATTACCAGAATAGGACTTATAGGTTAGAGGGAAAAAGATCCCTTAAGAGTTCTCAAGGCAAGGACTCAGATCATTGAGACTGTGACTGTCTCAATCCAACATCAGATTGGTATCAGAGCCCAGCTAAAGATTTGGGAAAGCAGCTTATATGTCAGAGGTTGAATCTAGTGAAACCCCAGCCATGGTGACAAATGCACAGTTAGCCAAGAAGGTTGAAGAGCAAGAAGAGGACAACAAGTCCCTGAAAGAAAGAATTGAGCAATTGGAGAAGGCATTGAACAATGCAAGACTGGAAGGAATAGTTCCAAAGGAAGAAAAGGTTGTAGAGGAGGACAAAGTCCCTGAACCTGACCTTGTTTTGGAGGAAGAGCCTTTCTTGAAGGCATTAAAAGCCCTGAGTGGAAAAGGACTTGAGGGAATACCGTTGTTCTATGGAAAGATGGATCCTAATCTGGTCATGGACTGGATAAATGGAATGGATAACCACTTTGAGTGTGATGGAGTCACTGAAGCACAGAAAGTGAAGGTTGCAAAATCAAGGTTGAGAGGATCAGCTTTGACTTGGTGGAAGTTTATTCAGACTGAGAGGGAGAAAGAAGGCAAGCAGCCCATATCAACCTGGAAAGGAATGGTTGCTAAAGTGAAGGAAGCATATATGCCAGATGATTATGAAATCCAACTTCATAAGAAGAGGCAGAGTTTAAGACAAAAAGATCAAGATGTCAACACTTACACTGAAGAGTTCCAGAAGCTTTGTTTGAGATCAAATGTGGCAGAAGATGAGAGCCTAAAAGTGGCTAGGTACCTCAATGGTTTGAAGTGGAACATACAGGAAGAGATGGATTTACTCAGCCCCAAGACAGTCCACCAATGTTATCAGCTGGCTATCAAGATTGAAGAGAGGAATAAAAGGAAGCATGATCAGTCCTCTAAGGGCAGAGGCAAAGGCAGAGACCAAAGAGGACAGTGGGGAGGTTACCAAGGAAGAGGTGGTGACCAAAGAAGCCAAGGTGAATCAAAGCTTACTAAGCATGGAGGTGAAACATCATCAAGAGGAGGATTTAATAGAGGAAGAGGACCTCAAGGAGGTTCAAACAGAGGAAGAGGAGCAGGCAGAAGTAACTCCTACTTTGCCACCATGAAGTGCTATCATTGTAATTAGCTAGGTCATCTAGCTTATAGGTGCCCAGAAAAAGCTTCATCTAGCAATGAGAAAAGAGTAGCTTATGCACAAGAGGACACCATGAGTGTCAAGTCACCTGAGATCAGTCATATAGAATCAGAAGTAGGTGAAAATCTGATGTTTAATAGGGTTTTGATCAGACAACCGGTCAAGGAAGAACCCAAGCAAAGGAGAGCTTTGTTTAGAGCAAGGTGAAAGATATTGAGAAAGGTATGCAAGGTTATTGTAGATTCTAGCTCTATAGACAATATAATCTCTGAGGAGGTAGTAACTAAGTTAAAATTGCAGAAGGTACCTCATACCAATCCTTACAAGGTCACTTGGCTGAATAAAGGGCAGAGTGTTCTAGTGAATGAGAAGGTTACAGTGGAATTCTCAATTGGAGGCTACAAAGACAAGCTGATTTGTGATGTGCTACCCATGGATGCATGCCATCTTCTTCTTGGTAGGCCATGGCAATAGAACAGAGGTGCTATATATCATGGAAAGGAGAACACCATTGAATTTAAGAAGGATGGAAGAACCTTCAAGCTACAGTCATTGATTGAGGATGATGAAGGACAGTCCAAGGTTCCTAACATTATGTTGAGTAGTGGCAAGGAGTTCATCAAGGTTCTACACCAAGGGAATGAAGGGTATGTGATCATGATGCAGCCCAAAGAAGAGGAAAATGCTGAAAGGATAGTGTTACCAGCAGCAGTTCAAAACTTGCTTGACAAGTACAAGAGCATAGTGAGTGATGGAACACCAGCAACTCTACCACCAAAGAGAGCAATAAGTCATCAAATTGACTTCATACCTAGAGCCTCTTTACCTAACAAGGCAGCATACAAACTCACACAAGATCAGAATCTTGAAGTGGCAAGGCAAGTGGAAGAATTGCTGAATCAAGGTCTGATTCAAAAGAGTATTAGTCCATGTGCAGTCCTAATTGTTTTGGCAACAAAAAAAGGAGGTAAATGGAGACTTTGTACTAATTCTAGAGAAATTAATAGGATCACCATTAGGTATAGATTCCCAATACCTAGAATTGAAGATTTAATGGATTGCCTTGGAGGTGCTCAGTATTACACTAAGTTAGATCTTAAGAGTGGGTATCACCAAATCAAAATCAAGGAGGGTGATGAATGGAAGACAACTTTTAAGACAAATGATGGCTTGTACGAGTGGAAAGTGATGCCATTTGGCCTCTCAAATGCCCCTAGAACATTCATGAGACTAATGAATGAGGTGCTTAAGGATTTCACTAGGATTTTTGTGGTAGTCTACTTGGATGACATACTAATTTTTAGTAAGACAGTAGAAGAACATTTGAAACATGTGGAGATGGCACTCAAAAGGCTACAAGAAGAACAATTGGCAATCAACCTTGAGAAGTGTGAGTTCTTCAAACAAGAACTAGTGTATCTAGGCTTTATGGTATCCCAAGGAATGCTGAAGATGGATCCAAGCAAGGTGGAAGCCATCCTAAACTGGCCTACACCAACCACAGCAACAGAGGTAAGAAGTTTCCATGGTTTAGCTCAGTTTTATAGGAAGTTCATAAGGAATTTTAGTGGCATCTGTGCACCAGTGCTAGATACAATCAAGGGTGGTCAGAAAACAAAGTTTAAGTGGACTTTAGAGGCTGATAAAGGGTTTGAAAAGCTGAAACAAGAGGTAGCAACCCAACCTATACTTTTGTTGCCTAGTTTTGATAAGTTGTTTACAGTTGAGTGTGATGCAAGTGGAATAGCAGTAGGAGGAGTCCTTAGTCAAGAAGGTAGGCCTGTAGCCTTCTTTAGTGAAAAACTCAATGAAGCCAAACAAAAATACTCCACCTATGATCTGGAACTTTATGCTTTAGTGCAGTCCCTTAGGAAGTGGAGGCATTATTTGTTGCCCAAGGAGTTTGTGGTTTTCACAAATAACCAGGCACTTAGTTACATCAATACCCAAGAGAAGCTGAGTAATAGGCACTTAAAATGGATGGAATACATCCAAGCTTTCACTTTTACTATCAAGCATAAGAAGGGATAAATGAACAAAGTAGCAGATGCATTAAGCAGGAGAATGTTGATAGTCCAAGAGATACAGTTGAAAAGCATTGGATTAGAGTGTTTCAAAGATCTATATGGTGAGGATGAAGATTTCTCATAAGCCTACAAGGTATGTTCAGATTTTGCAAATCATTTTCATAGTCAGTATGCTGAGTATACTCTACAAAATGGATTGTTGTTTAAGGGTAATTTGTTATGTGTCCCAAGAGGATCAATGAGGGAAAATCTAATCCAAGAGAAACACAATGGCAGTCTTAGTGGGAATTTTGGAATAAATAAGACTTTAGAGCTAGTACAAAGGTTTTATTATTGGCCTAGGTTGGCAAGAGATGTTAGGAAGTATGTAGAACAGTGTGTTGTTTGCATGAAAGCTAAAGGGGGAGCTAGCAATGCTAGTTTGTATCAGCCCCTGCCTATTCCTAATAGACCATGGGAGTGTGTGAGCATGGATTTTGTGGTAGGTCTTCCTAAGACCAAAATTGGTTTTGACAGTGTTTTTGTAGTTGTGGACAGATTTAGCAAGATGAGTCACTTTATTCCATGCAAGACTACACATGATGCAAGTTACATTGCCCATCTTTTTTTCAGGGAAGTTGTAAGAATCCATGGATTGCCATTATGTATTGTTTCTGACAGGGATGTGAAATTCATGAGCCATTTTTGGAAAACACTATGGAGCAGATTGGGTACAAATCTCTCATTTGGATCAGCATACCATCCTCAGACCGATGGTCAAACAGAGGTGGTTAACAAAGTGTTAGGTAACCTATTGAGGTGCTTGACAAAGGAATATGGACAGACCTGGGATGTGGTGATTTCTCAAGCTGAATATGCATACAATGATAGTGTGAACAAAACTATAGGAAAAAGTCCATTTGAAGTGGTGTATGGGATGCACCCAAGAGGAGTTTGTGAACTTAGAGACCTTGGAACAATGGAGAATAGGAGTGGACATGTATTAGAATTCACTCAGACCATGAAGGAGATTCATGAGCAGGTTAAGAAGACAATTACAACAGCAACACAAAAGTTGAAAGATAAAGTTGATGAGTCAAGGAGAGATGTGCAGTTTCAAGTGGGTGATTATGTGATGGTTCACCTCAACAAACCCAGATTGTAGAAGGGGATGCCCACCAAGTTGAAAATGAAGAGAGTAGGACCATGCAAGGTGTTGGCCAAATATGGCAAGAATGCCTACAAGGTGGAGTTACCATCAGATTTGGGCATATCTCCGGTGTTCAACGTAGCTGATTTGATCAAATATAAGGGCACAGTCAGTGATGAGGTTCAGAATAGTCATGAGGTCTTCAAGTACATCAGTAATGTACCCCTACCTAATCAAGAGCAGCTTGAGGCAGAGCAGATCTTGGAGTCCAGGGTGAAAAAGTCAACAAGGAATAAGGTATACATGGAGCACCTTATCAAGTGGAAGAACAAGCCTGACTCAGAGGCTACATGGGTACAAGAAGATAAATTTAAGAAACTTGGCATTGATCTAAAAATGATCCCTATTTCCAATTCTTAGTTTTTGTGCTGAGAGGGGGAGAATGGTGCAGGAGCACCTGCCAAAGTGCCACACAAGCAAGCTTATTTTTGAAGTTTTGGTTTAAAATGCCTTTTTGTTGTTTTGGTTTTGGTCTTGTGCATCATCTTTTTGATGGTTGTGGACCTTTGTTGTTGAGGTTAGAAGTTAAATAAATTGGGAAATCTTTTGGTGGGCGTTTCCTAAGTTTTTGTTAAAAACTGAAAACATACTTTGTTTTCAAACAACAACCTTTTAGCCATTCTTAGGCTAAGAATGGAAACCTAACCATTTCCAAAGCTTTGTAAAAGTGATTTCTCAGCTTTTGAAGGAGGTTGGATGAGTTGTAGCGTGGCAGTTTTATTGTGAATAATGAAAAAACAGTGATTTTGACGTGGAACATACAATTTTATGTTATTTGCTTTTGGTACAGCAGTCACATGGATTAAATAAAGATTTTGTTACATGGAATAACACTTATTGAAGCTCTTTGTGGTATTATTCTGGTTTAATAGCTAGTGTTTTCATCGCTTCCAACTTTCTTTTTGTAAATTCTGTGTTTTGTTAGTTGCTATTTTGACTGGTTATGCGTAGAAAAATGGAGTTTTAGTTAGTCTTCTGCCCATACCAAGAAATATGGGTGTTGTGGAGACAAAACTAAACTCCATTCTTGTAAATAATGTAGACTTAGGGATTAGTAAAGGTTTAGGAAGCAAGCTAGTGACTATTCCTAGGTGAGCTTGAAGGCCCGGCAAGGAAAGACAGTCAAAGTCAAGACCCTAATGTGGTAGGGGCATGTGGTAATTAACATCAAATGAGTGTGGATGGATGCAGGAACCTTCAAAAAGGCTGGGTAGGAAGATAGGATGCATGATTGAACATCTGGAGGATTGTAAAGCAAAACAGACCAAGAAATGTCAAAGAAACCCTAGTTTCTTGTGAAATTTGTGTTCTGCCTGTGTATGGACAGAGAGAGGCCCAAACCTTAAAAATATTTTAGCTTTTGGAATTTAAGCCAGTGTGCCAGAAGGGGGGTTTGTCCCAATTAGTTGAAGGAGGGGAGTTCTAATCAATTTTCTTGTGCAAGGAGGCCTAAAAGGGGGCTCAAGGCTTGTAGCCCTGCCCAAAACCTAAAATAGAGTTTTAAGAAAATGATGAAGAATTGGAGCTTGGTGTTTGTTCAAACACCTAGAAAGATAACTTTGAAAGCCTAGGAAGGTGTCACACACCCCTGTAATAGTTAGGAAAGCATTTGGAGTTGGCTAGTCTTTAAGTGAATTAAGGGCTAGACGGTGAAATGTGAAGAAAGAGCACCAAGAACTGACTGGTAGCAGCAAATTAGTGGAGATAGCAGGGTTGGAAATGAACCTTAAAGCATTGTGAAAGGTAGTAGGGTTGGCCAGCAAGACCAGGGGTTCTATTACCAGAATAGGACTTATAGGTCAGAGGGAAAAAGATCCCTTAAGAGTTCTCAAGGCAAGGACTCAGAGCATTGAGACTGTGACTGTCTCAATCCAACCTTGTTTCTATCATCTATGCTCTGCATTTGAAGGAGAAATATCTCTCTTTTAGACTGGCAAGAATTGTCTAGGTTTGAACCCTTTTATTGAGGCACCTATTGAATTTTTCAATGCTTATCAATTTGCTTCCCCTGAAATGAAAAATTTGATGTGTGAGTTTTATTTGCATAATTATGTTATAACTCAAGACCATGATTGCAATCCATTGTTGTATGTTGGGGATGCCCAATTAAGGGCATTTATATCTTGGGTGCAAAATGAGATTAGTTGGGGACAACAATATGGGGCTTATAAGTAGATGGAATCCAAAATCCCCCTGTCCATTAGGGCTGAATCAAGGAATCCAGGGGATATTTTCAGGGAATGACACATATGATTTTCAGACCTAGCTATGGTAACAAGATCATGCCTTGGATAGAAGCAATTTATAGTGAGTATGAGGAAAAGGAAACATCAAAAGAGGAAACTATGAAGAGATACCTCTCACAAAGATGAAACAACCTAAATGATGATCTTAAGCAGGTTGAGCCTCATTCCATCCAGAACTATGTAGTAGCTCTTAAGAGAATTTACAAATATATTCACATTAGAAGGACAAAAGGGTGATTCTGGCTTCCCTTGACTTTTTAGCCACCCATCCTAATGTGGCCTGTATCGAACTTTAGGTTCTACCAATATGATATTGCTACAAAGAGATAGAGATGGAGTAGATTGGATAGATTGGGAGGATTCTATTGGGATCATGATTCACACACAACACACTCTAATGTGGGACAATTATCAGTTGCGAATTTTAGAGCATTGCCCAAGCAAAAGAACAACCCTTCCCCTATTGGAGGACTAGCAAGATCTTAGGTTGGGGGGAGTGATGAGTCTAGTTTGTGGTCTCATTTTTGGGTAGAATTTGTTATTTAGTTGTTGAATTTATCAAGGAATTTGACATTAAGTGTTGATAGTTTTATGATATTTTCTCAAACTATAGACATTGGGCTTACTCTTATTTCTGCAAACCTTTAATGATAATGGCATGTTATATGGATTGTCTATATTAATTTTGCATGTGGTTAATGAATTTTCCTTAGGGTGGTTATAAATATGCAATTATTATGTGTACTAACATTGCCATGCACATTTAATTTGAGGATGCTAAATTGAGGAAGACACCGCTAGTTGGGCATGCACCATAATGTCCAACAAGGGAATTGTTCAAAGGTCAAAGGAGGATGATGACAAGAGATTCCTCATGCAAACCGAATGTAACCACCTTGTAGTGGTCATTATTGATGTTGAGAAAATGTGTGCGTTACTGCAGCACTAAATCTGTAGTTAGACATGCATGCGTAACCGCCACCCACTTTCTCTGCTTTCCCTAAATGGCGTCCTCCTAGTTCGTGGAGTGGATTGCCTTGTTTAGTTGGTAGTATAAATAAATATTTGATGCTCCTTCTCTAAAGGTTGCACGATTTGATATTGTACTTGCATTCTTGAGTTTTTAGCAATACAACTATACTACTCTTTTGTACTCATTATTTACAGTGAATAAAATGAAGATCTAAGTTTGAGCATTTGAGTTCTCATTAGTTTTAGAGGATACTTATCCAAGGGGGCGCAATTGGTAAGTAATATGTCCTTTAGTTTAGTATTAGTTTAGTATTACTTTATGTTCAGTAATTAGTTAAAAATCTGGCACCGACTATTCTTGCAGCCACTAGAATTCCATTATGTGACTATTCCTATAGAAAAAGCAGATAGAGTAGTGCCCTGTTTGTTTGCTCAAATTTTCATTTATGTCATGCATTTCAGCTTGGTGTAATTGTTGATTGATGGTTAGAATTTATTTTATTCCTTTCTAAGAAATTTACTTTCAACATTGTGTCTTTCTTAGTTGTAGAATGAAAATGGCTACTTTGGGTATTTAGTGCACATACTGTGTTGACCCATTTCAAGTTCACGTCCTTGGGTTGACAAGTTAAATGCAGCTTCATGATGATTGAAATGGATATTCAGGTTAGATGTCCAATCTCTAAATCATGGTTGTAAAGGCCTAGTTGTTGAATCATTGTAGGATGCAGATAATGCATAAAATATTTGACATGATGATTGATACTTGAATGCTACTCTAAAATGCTTGATAATTTTCTCTTGAAGGCTCTTGAATGCTCTTGTGAACTTTTGTGAACTCAACTTTGCTATAAGGATGAATACTTGAATGCTTGGGATCACTTGATTGCTTGTTAGGAGAAAATGAGTGAAAGAACCTTGTATACATACTCAATTATGCAAGAATTTTTGAAATTACAACACTACAAGCTGACATCAGATGTAGGAGAATAAAATCCTGCTAAAAGTTTAAATTAATTTTGATTTTGAGTTAAATGGGACTCATTCACCACCCTTGGTGAATGGATCCCACCTAAGGGGACTCATTCACCCAAGGTGCGCGAATGAGTCCCACCTTATCTTTTTGAGGTGGGTTTTTGGGATTTTTGGTGTTTTAAATGATTTTGTCAAGATTATCCTCAAAAATAAGGCTTGTGGATGTAAATTAAAGCCAATTAAAGCATAAGGAGGCCCAATCATTATTGAAAATCCTAGAAAAGTATGAAATTGTGTTACAACACTTCACAACACTTTTAAATAAGGCAAGATTAAGACTAAAAAGAGGTTTATTAGATGTAATTAATTAATAAGACCTTAGAAAAGTGTGAAAGTGAGTTACAACACTTCACAACACTTTAGCAAGGTACCATTAAAATCCATTAGTTCACAAGGGCCCAAGACCTAATGTGAATGTATCAACCACATTGCAACATTAAGTTCAATTCAGCAAGGAGGGCCCAAACAAGTGTGAAAATGTCCCCAACGAAATTTTTTGACACTACAGTTTCAAACTTGGTACCAATCTCCAAACCCACTGGGGGCATCAAAATATGCACTGATTTCACATATTTAAATAAGGCATGTCCAAAGGATCATTTCCCTCTTCCAAACATTGATAACATAGTGGATTTAACAACTAGGCATGAAGTGCTATCACTTATGGATGGTTTTTCAGGCTATAATCAAATCATGATCACCAAGGAGGATCAACACAAAACTGCATTCACTCATCCATGAGGGACATACTACTGGAACGTGATGCTGTTTGGGCTAAATAATGTAGGAGAAACCTATCAAAAAGCAATGACCCACATCTTTCATGACATGATCCAAAAAATAGTTGAAGACTATGTGGATGATATTTTGTAAAAGTCAAAGAAAAGGAGTGAGCACATACAAGTCTTGGGACCCATCTTTGACAAACTTGAAGAATACAAGGTACGAATAAATCCAAAAAGGGGTTTCTTCAGAGTTATATTAGGGAAAATCCTTGGCTATATTATCTCTAAAAGAGGGATAGAAATTGATCTAGAAAAGGTAAAAGTTATCCTAGACATGGAACCGCTGCAAAAATTAAAGTAGATGAGAGGGTTACAAGGAAGGTTGCAATTCATCAAAAGGTTTATAGTGTAGCTATCAAATAAAGTCCACCATTTTTCACATCTTCTCCATAAAGGAATAACTAAAAAGTGGGATGAGAAATGTGATAAAGCTTTGTAGTAGATCAAGGATTATCTATTGACACCTCTAGTGCTCATGCCACCAATAACAAATAAACCATTGATCCTACATATTTCAACAACATCAACAACACAAGGTGCTCTTTTAGCACAACATGATTAAAATAGAAAGGAAAGGGCCATTTATTACATCAATAGGACCTTCGTTGGCTATTAAATGAACTATTCATCCATTGAGAAAGCATGCTTAGCATTGGTTTTTGCTTCACAAAATTTTAGACATTAGATGTTGTCACATCAAATCAAACTTATTGTGAAGATCGATCCATTGAAATACCTATTATCCAAAGAAACTATCATTGGGCGAATGGAAAAATGGTTACTAATCTTGACATAATTTGACATAGATTATGTGGAGTGCAATCCAATCAAAGGACAAGTGATTGAAGACCAACTTGCAGAGGCACCTATTTGTGTAGAGAATCATTGATATTTGAATTCCTGGATGAATCAATGTTCCTTATCAATACAACAAATCAGTGGAAAATGTACTTTGATGGATCATTTACCGAACATGGATTAAGGGCAAGTATCCTTTTTATCACCCCTCAAGGCGATTGCATCCCAAAGTCATACAAGATATTGCTTCTGTGTACTAATAACATTGTTGAGTATGAAGCCCTAATCACATGTCTAAAGATAGTAGTTCAATGGTAGATACAAGAAATTAAAGTCTATGGAGACTCACATATGGTTATCAACCAAGTCAATGACAACTACCAAACTAAGGATGATAAGCTTCTCCTTATAAAAAGATGGTAGAGAATCTCAAGGACCTTTTATAGACAACTTTTGAGCAGATTCCTCGCATGAACAACTAAGTAGCAGATTCTATGACAACAATTGAATCAATGTTAGACATGTTGAACAATGTCCTACAATGTGAATTCTTGGTAGAATAACTTCTCATACCAACTTTCAAAATCGTGGAATCTAAATTCATGTGTGTCATTGTTGGTCCTAGATCCCCATGGTATCATGACATATTCACCTACCTAAGCAGAGGAACCCTCCCATCTGATATCATCTCGAACCTTAAGAAGACCTTTGTTAAAAAGGCATCCTAATTAATGATCCTAGGTGATACCTTATACTACCGAAGCATCATTGGGATGTTACTATGATGTTTTAACCAAGAGGAAGCCTTGACCACTTTAACAGAAGTACACAATGGAATATGTGGTTCCCATTCTAGCAGTATGACTTTAGCTAAGAAACTATTGAGGATGAGGTACTACTGGCCAACCATGGAAAGAGAAGCCCATCAATATGTGTAGAAGTGTGTCCAGTGTCAACAACATGGAGATCTAATTCATGATCCAACTCAAGAGTTGTAACCAATTATCACACCTTGGCCTTTCTCACAGTGGGGGATTGACCTCATAGGAAAGATTACCCCAACCTCATCTAATGGCCACAATTTTATCATAATGACCAATGAGTACTTTACCAAGTGGGTTGAAGCCATTCCTATGACCTACATAATGGGAAAGAAAATTTCTAAGTTTATCCTAAACTACCTTATCTATTGTTATGGTGTTTCACAAACCCTTATCTCAGATTAAAAAAAACCTTTCAAGAATTAGGATATGAAAGAGCTATGCCAAATATTCAACATCCAACACTAATTTTCTACCTCATATTACCCCCAGGGCAATGGTCAAGTTGAGGCTATGAACACGACCATTTTGAAGATCCTAAAGAAAATAGTCAATGAAGCTATCCATGACTGGCATCTGCAGTTGAATCACGCCCTTTGGGTCTATCGAACCAGTATCCGCATGCCAACAAGTGCAACCCCATTCTCCCTAGTCTACAGATCAAAATCCATCTTGCCTATTGAGGTTGATCTTCCATCACTGTGAGTGTCATTGCAGAATCTGATCACTGATGAAGAATACAGAGTATCTCGGCTAAACGAGATAGAATTTTTGGACGACAATTGTCTTCATGCCCTTAATCAATTGTAAGTATATCAAAAATTATTGAAATGGAGCTATAACAAGAAGATCAAGAATCAGTCTTTCCAAGTAGGGGATCTAGTCCTAAAGTAGAATTAGAAGAATCTTCCAGATCAGGATAGTAAAGGAAAGTTTGAGCCCAATTGGTTAGTTCCCTTTGTCATCACAACAAGCTACGGATCAGGAGCATATCCATTGTCAACACCTAAAGGTGAACCCTTGCAGGAACCAACCAACAACTTGCATCTTAAAAAAATTTATGCCTAGTCTTGAAGGGTATAAATCCGAAAATACAAAAAAATAAAAAAATCGTCATAGTCCAAAAAAAGAAGAAAAAAGATTAAAAAAAGTAAGGAAAAATAATTTTCCTCTAGTGAAAACCACTTTGGTGGTGCTTTGGGCAAGTACCTTGGTGAAAACCTAGAAAATAGGAACCTTGAGTAAATAAAGTACCTCCATCTACCTAGGCTATTTATCATATCATTTCATCCACCATGCATCACCCATCTACGTCCATATCATAGCTTGATGTTGTGAAGTATTGTATCCCCTTAGAACTACTTGGAATATTCTAAAGGTTAGTTTGTCCTACCTATATCGAGGTAGTCCATCATATCACACTAGGGGAAATTCATTATGAATCAAATCGGGTTCTTGTATATATTAATCTCATTGAAAATCCCAAAAAAAAGCATAAAATGTTCATCAAAAAATCCAAAAAACATTTGCAAAATCTTGTATAGCTAAAATCTGAAAACATTCAAAAAATTGTAAATTCAAAATCCAAAACATCAAAATCACATCAAAATCCCTAAAAAGGTTAAACATGTCAAAAATATAAAAGTGGAGCCTTGTCAAACTATGAGTCTCTGAGCTTGAACATAGGCAAGGCCATCATTGATGTGCCCTTGAGACACCCTAGGTCAATCTTTAGGAGTTTGTCATAATAAACTGGCAATCCATCAATTGTTCATATCCCATCTTCAATAAGTCAAGTCAGTCGAACTACGTGGTCTCTATGTGTATAATTCAGGCAAGGATCATCTTTGATAAGCCCCCGAGGCCCCTAGGATCTAGTCTTTTAGGTTAGGTTCTTGGTCAAAATTTAGAAAATCCCTAAACATTCAAATATCAGAAAAGCCTTAAACATTCAAAATCTCATAAAACCCCAAAGCATTTAGATAACAGAAAACACAAAAAAAATAGAAAGCATTCAAAAGACCTAATCAACATAAAATATCTTAGAGAAAACCCTAAACAACCTCAAATAATCAAAAACCAAAACATCCACATAAACTTTCAAAAAGATCAAAAACAACGTCAAAAACATTTTCAAAGTACCAAAAACATTGAAATATTCCAGAAAATCCAAAACCATCCATCCCATTTCTCTTTCACCTATAATAAAACTCCATCCATAATAAATTGATCGTCACCTTCAACCTTTGGCAAAACAAATAGAAGCAACTATCGCAAGTCATAAAATGAGCACCTAAGTGTCAAAATCTAAAGTATCGATCATAGGTAAATGAGTCAGTGAAGTTTGTATTAATGGCTTATGAAACAACCTTATCCTAAATCAAACCATTTGATCAACATGTCCTAGGATGCATCCTTCATGTGATGGACATCAGTATCAAAAATTACCTTAGCTAAAATAAACTGGCAAGAGATATAGCTAATATTGACTATTTGTTTTTTTATCTTTTCTTATGATTTATCTTAAAAATGACCCATTCTAAGGACCTCTTGATGATGTCTCTAAAAAAATGATTTAAAGAGAAAGGAATGGGGCATCGATCATTATCTTTCATTTGTTGTGCTTGTGGGTATTCTTGTAAAATAATCTCGGTGCATACTTGCTTAGTTGTGTGTAGGGAAGTTGTTTGGAGTAAATTGTTGACTATTGCATATGCTTTGGTCTGATGTATTCTAAGCTTCTAACTTACATTCCAATGATATTTTTTTATGTCAATATGTGAACAAGAACTATCCTATCTATTTGCAGAGTCAAAGTCTATTACACTAGTACAACGCCACCCTGGTTATCAATACCTTGATGCATCGTGTCTATGTGTTATATCAAAAATAAGGAATCAGAAAATCCCAATCCCAAGATATGAGAAAACAATCATCATCATCATGCATCTCTCATCACCATCTCTAATAAATTTTCAGTGGATCATAGACTTGTTGGACCTTTTTGGAGTCAATCATCATAATCAATGGTTAATCATCTTGTTTCTTCTATATTCTCTCCGTGCTAACTTGGTATCATGATAGTCAACAAAAATATCATCAATGCATCCATCTTGCATCCACAAATCACCAGCATGCATACATCTTGCATAAATCACAACATATAATAATTTGAAGAACCCATCTCACTGCAATATCAATATCATTTAAGTTGTGAAGAATAATATAGATTTGTTATTTTAAGCATCTTAAATCGCTACACACATCTTAAGCATACATCACATCATATCATAATAACATACATTGCATTATCATATCATAAGCACAAACATCTTCATTATCCATCCATACATCCATATGCATACATCATCACAACATAAACTTGCCTAGAAAAATACACAAAAAGAAATGCATCCATATAATTTGCATACACATCACATTAGAATATCATATCATCCATTCCATGGAATATCATAAAAAGATACTGAAAAATAATATAACATTGCATCCATTCCATATCATTACATCTCATATCATCGCAACATAGATTATCATCACATATCACATAAACTTGAATAAAAGGAAACACATCCATTCATTATGTTGCATCCATACATGATCATAATATATAAGCATGTCACATCACATCATAACAAATGCATCCATACATTCATAAAGCATGAAAATAAAATGAGCACATCACATCATATCAAATCCGTATCATATATATATATAAAAAGGTGACTTCCATTATACAATATTTGAGTCAGTGTATGTATATCAATCAAAAGTACAATATCCACGAGGCTATCAAAAAGGATCCCGTGAATGTATCTCTATATAAAGAATCAGGAAACAATCAAAAAGTGTATGTACAAGAAAGCTAGCCCTGATGGCTACTCCCCTCACTAGGTTGTCTCTTTGGCTGATCCTCGGTTCGGAGATGTGCCCCACTCCTCTGTGAGTAATCTAGTTGCCTAATCACTGCAAGGACATCCTAGTGGTAATGCATGCGATAATAGGCCACCTCGGTCATGACCTCCTTGTACAATCGGGTAGAAAATGTCCATCCCTAAGCTACCACTGTCATAGACTCTATCTATTGGCGTCGCCCAACCTCTTGTGCTAACTACATATCAGAAATTTGCTTGAGCTGACGCTCTTGGTCCCTCTCTACTTTCAGTGCCTATACCTGCTGCCAGGCTTGGTCTCTCTTAGTAGTGATGGCCAATATATGCTAACAATCATGATCTCTCTCACCCGTCACCACCTACAACTACTGCTGCAACTACTGTATATGTGCATCACAAGGATCTAGCCTCGACGGTGGCTGCTATGGAGGCTGCTACTGTATTAGTGGCTGTTGAGGAGGATATTGGTACAATGGTGGTGCACTTGATACCTGGGCATCATGATGCTAGCCATCTTGACCATCCTATCCTCTTCCTGCACCCCTCCATCTTAGCCTCCCTTGTGGAGGTATACCTACTAGATTTGTAAGTCGGAGAGGGGGTACTAAATATGCATCATGAGTAGGCATCATATGTGCATCCACCCATCCTTGATCATAGGACCATGGCCTAGAAACCAACCATCGGAAGCCCTCAACAACCTCATGAAGAGGGATCATGTGTCCCCATGTTGTGTCCTAGGCTAACCTGGAAAAAATAGCAGCGTATACATCATTAGGCTTGTCCTGCCTCTCACCAAACTATCTGAAAACCCTATTAGGAAGGTATCTCTCGACAATCATATTATCTCGACCCTACATATATTGGGTTTGTTGAGCAAAGAAGAGCTATTGCACATCATCCTACCAAGATGGCATCTAAAACCACGGTCATCATCTGAACACTACCATAACATCAATCACTTGATGCCAGTAAGGAATGTCGAGCTACACTGTGTGTTGTGATGTGATGATGCTCCTGTATCTCCAAACAACTTGATCATCCAACTCTACATCTTCCATATGAATAATAGGTCGATGCACGACAATGTGCTCCCAATCCCATATATGGAGAAGAGTGATTCCTATGTCGATCGCTTGACCATCAAAATAAACAAAGTCATGCATATCATGGTAAAGAGAGGTCAACATCACTGGCCTCCACACATACTAGGTCCTCCTGAAGAGCATCCTGTGCCAAGTTAGCCCCCATCCTGGATAGAATCCCCTGCTTCATCGATCTAGAGCAACCAAACCTGAGATCATCACCACAACAATCAATCTGAAGGTTGGTGCCCAACCTCTGTACATCTTGAGGTCTATCTAGGAGTTGACCAGGACAATGGACTCCTGGTCAAGTACCTCATGGAAGGCATCATAGCCAGCATCAGTGTCATAGATAATGCTCTCACCATGTACCGACAATCGCAGAATCTGCCATACATCCTCTAGTGTCAATGTTGCCTCGTCGGTAGGTAGGTGGAATGATAAAATCTCTCAATGCCATTGCTCGCATAGCGTTGTCATCATCACCAAATGTGTTTGGACAACGGGCATGTATGCAACATACCACAAACCAATCTCTCTCAGGTGCTTTGTTACAACTTAGAAAAATCACCAAGTATGGATAAAACAGTCGACTGGTGCTTGTAGGACATCAAAGGATGGATAACCTCCTGTACCCACAAAGTGCACAACATCAAAATTCACAAAAATTGGCTAAGTTTGGAGTTTTTATCCCCCAAAATGACAAAAGTGTCACTATTTATGATAACGTCGCTATTTACAAATTCTAAACAGTGATGCTCAAAGCATTTAAATTGCAAATCATGATATGCATCGCTAAACACATATGCATGTCGCTATTTGAGCAAGTAGCAAACCCTAATCCTAAATTCTAAATCATGAGGTGTGTTACTATTTACATATGCATCATGATTTGAAATCTGAAACCCTAATTTCAAATCACAAACTACATCGCTAATCACATATGCATTGTTATAAATCAAAATAACGTCACCAATTCTTAAAATAGTGTCGCTATATAATGATGTCGCCATAGTTCAAATTTTGAAGTGCAATAAATGTGCCTAAAATTTAAATTTCAAATCAAGTTTCGAATCACACACCGGTGGTCTTGCACCTAGGGGCCTCTGGTACTCACAAACCCGGTCAGAAATGTGTTGTGGGAGCACTCATTGCGCCATTTCATTGGAGGGTTAGAGCTCAAAATGCAAGAAATCTCTAAGGTGTGAATGCACAAATGAATTGAAAGTGACCCTTCCTCACCTATCTATACTTGCAAATTAGGGTTTTTTGCCCTAATTTAACCATGAAGCTAGGGTTTTTCACCATTTTCACCAATTTGGCAAAACTAAGACTTATTTTGCATCATTTTTTGCATTTTTAACATATTTGTTTTGCATCTCAGAGCCTTTTTGGACCCCTTGGGTAGCATTTAACCTTAATCAAGAAATCAACCCAAAATTCAAAATTTATGCCTGATTTCTTGAGGGGTCAAGGAACTAGCTTATTCCTTCCGCTGGGGTACTAGTGGGGCATCCAAAAAATCATTTATTTATTTTTATTTAAACAACATTGTTTTATCCGAAGGGCGTCAATCTTTGAACTAACGTAACAAGTACCTCGTTTCAAAGAGGGGAAAAATGTAGACACTGAAAAATGTCCTAAATGATATCATACGCTCAAATTAGGTATACTAACATCATTTCCTCCAAAAAACCATCCTCTTTTCACTTAATTGATTAAATTAGCTTAGCTATTTAATTAATTGCATCCTTTGCATCTATTGTGTAAGAACTTATGAAAAGCAACAATAGGATCAAGAGACCAAAGATAGCACAAAGAAGAGAGAGAAGATGAGAGAATATGATGATTGTATTCTCAATATGCATGAAGATGCTCAATTACATGTATGTACAAGACTTGCTTATAAAGGAAAGCTAGGACTCAAGGAAAGGCCATAAAATGAGACAAGTGTCACAATCATGTGCAAGGGTAGGTAGAAAGAAATAATAGATAATTTCATGAAAGGTGGATCACCCACCTAAAGTGGAATTATCATGCCACAATAAGTGGAGATAAAAAGGTGATAACTAGATCACACCACAAAGAGTGGGATTTCTCCTACACACACTTCCCTAAGTTTCCTAATCACATCTCTCAATATATGCACAAACCTAGATGCAAGATGCAAATAACTAGGTCTCACAAGTGCAAACTACAATGATATGCATTCCCTAAGTAAGCTTAAGTAAAGTGTAATAAGTAAAATACTTACTTACACCAACATATTGACCTAATTAATTTAATCGAGTTAATTCCCCCCCTTTCATGCTAACGCCTCATTAAATTAAATACATCAAGTTATTTAATTTAAGTCTCTAAGTCTTCTTATTTAAGTAAATAACCCTAAGTTATTTAAGTAAATATCATTCCACCTTTCCCCCTTTCATTAAATCGCTTTATTTAATAAAAATCATGTAATTCTCCTAATTGCATAATTAACATTGTTTTAATTATTCAATTACTAATAAATCTAATCCCCCCACTTACAAAGGGAATATTCCTCCTTTGCACATTCCTCCAAAAGGAATATTCCTCCCCCTTTTGCATAATTAAACTTTGTTTTAATTTGCTAATTAGCTATTTTCCCTCACCCATGAGAATATTCCAAAGAGTATTCTCTCTCCTCACTCATTCGAAAAGGGAGAATATTCCTTTTCTAACAAAATTACTTGACTTTTTGAGCAAGTTAACTTGTGACCTCTTGTGCAAGTTAACTTGTAACCTCTTGGGCAAGTTGAAAGTGTGTTTGTTTGGACAAAGGTGAACCCTTGATTAAATCTCATCATTGATTCTCATTCGTTAATGAGAATCCATGATCTATGCCTCCAACTTCTTCCATCCTTGACTGTTGATTAACCTTTTTGATCTCAACCATTCATTTCTCATTTGCTTTCCTATAAATAGGTCACTATTTGGAGACAAATGGATCCATCTTTTTCAGAGAAAACTCATGTTGTTGAAATCACTCACACTCACACTCACTTTTATCATTTTCTTAATATCATTTTAGGTTAAATACTTACATTAATTAGCTTATCTTCCATTAATGGCTTCCATGGTAACATAGATGCATACATTTAGCTTGTTTATTAATTAGGGTTTAAATATTTTAGCTTAGAATCCATTTAGATTAGCTTTGCATTCACACATCTTAATCATCTTAGGATAAAATCATGTTAATATAGCTTGCATAATGTTAATCTAGTTTTAAATCATGTTTCATCACACATCTCACAATGGTTTCATCAATTTTCTTCAATAAAACTGATTGAAACAAGCTTATTATCCCTAGGATTGGGAAAGGGTCATCATTCCACATCAAAGCAACACCACTCCCACAATAGGATAAGTTTCAAATGGATTAGTAGGCATTTTAAAAGCTTTCATAGTTTAGCATGCTAGTTTTGATAAAATGCTTACTTTAGTGTTTTCATTTGAATGATCCTATTGAGATTTGATGTTAGTGGCTTAATTATGCTTCGATTCTTCATGGATCAAGTGTAATTGGCCCATACTAATCTGTTGGTCACAACTACATCTAGATCTTTACACATAATTTGGACTTCCTTTCCATTTATCTCAACTTTCCAATTTTTTGCTTTAGTTATGCTAACCCTTGTTGGTTACCTAGAAACATTTTAGTCTTCAAAAATATCCTCTTGTGCTTTCTCTTTAGCAATGTGAAGCTTATATTTTAGAGATTTCAATATGTTAGTAATAGATTTAATAATATCTTACTCAGTTCAATCACCTTCATCAATCTATCCTTTATTCCATTTATTTCCTCCAAATTTTTCATCTTAAAGTATTTTTTTGTTCCCTTTCAACTTTTAGGATGTTGATTTCCTATAAAGATTCCCCATTTTTCAAAGTCATCTTATCTTGTTCCTTAGGTAGTAAGACCATTCCCTCATATTTTTGATCCAAAAGGGACATTCTAACATGTAACCTATACTATTACAACAGTGATATTTACCTAGGTTGGCATTGTCTAGTTGCAACATAGTTGGGGAATTTTTATTACAACAATGCTATTTAGATATCATGGACTTGAAAGTATATTTTCAGTCAAGAACTGTGATATTGTAACCTCTTAAATACTTTTATATAAATATAAATAGTCGGCTTACTACCTTTTATTAAAAAAAAATACATGTAGCCTATAAATTTCCATAAAGAATCATTTGAACAAAAGATGGTGATTTTTTGTTTCATTTTCTAATTCTAAATATTATGTTATAATATGGTTAGTGACCCTTATAACACATTTCAAGGACTCTTCATCACATAGGTGTACATTATTCTCCTCATAAGCATGAGGTAAAGGGATGGGGATTCAAGAGAGCTTGGGTCTTAGGACCTTTGTTGTTCCAAATATTTTCCTACACACTAGCTTCTAATATTTCTTTGGCCATGTTATCATCTATGTACTTCTCATAGGAATCTAGATTGATATTTTCATGAGTTTCCTTTGGATCACTACTAGAGAATTTATCATCTATACTTTCCTCTTCCTATTCTAGAGAAGCACCAATCTAAAATTTATTTTTCTTTTTAGATAAAGGGCCCCTACTAATAGTGAGATTGAAATATCTCCAATAGTTTAAAACTAACAAAATTAGTGTTGCATGCACTGGGTAAGACCCAACTCCCCTCACAAACTCCTTCACAACAAGATCCAAAGAAGATAGAAGAAAGAAGGGGAAGTAAATAGTGTGGTGAGATAAAAAAAAATTGCCTAACAAGACAAAATGATTTTAACAAAAAGTTGTAAACTAACACTCTAGAGACACTATATTTCATATTCACCTTAATCACATCATCTAGAACTATTTAATAAACTTAACAACATAGTCTAACTAATAATGCTTGAGAAACTCACCTTACTTAAATGAAGGCACCTTTTCCCTTCTTTACCATCATGTGTTCCTTAAAGATATCGAACTTCATCTTGAAGTTGATATTATTGCAATAACCTCATATGTAATGGTCAAGTCCATTCCTTGCGCCTGACATTCCTATTTTTCCACTACTTAGCAAATTTGATCACCATAGTTATATCGTAGTTGTTAACTATTTTTAGAAATGGGTTAGACCACTTAAATTCAAATCCATGACATTCCAAAGGATTGATCTTAAAATATTTCTTAGCATTTTATAGTGCTTCTTAGTATTGGCTAACTTCCAAATATACCCACCATTTGTGAATGCAACTTTATATGGAAACTTGGATATTCCACTAAGTGAAGACCTTGTTCACTTAGTAAATTTAGTGATAGAAAAATTAAAATTATAAATTTAATCATCAATATACAATATCATCATTGGAAATTTCATAGTTTATCACTCAATTTTCTTCATGCAAATTTTGTTTTACATAATAATACTAAGTCATTTGTATACAAGTACTTTTACAATTTAACTTTTTTTTGGTTCCATTGTGGCTAGGTTTTTGTGATAACACTCACATTACTTATAAGAGTGACATGACTCTTGGATATTATCTTCATGAAGTTCACCATCACTCTTTCATTCTCAATATTGTATTTATATCATATTCTAATCAACATAAAAATATTATATGCATATAATCTAAATAACATAATAGTTGAAATAATACACTAATCAATGAAAAGTTAAAATTATTACAATTCTCATTTTAACAAATTCAACTTCATATATGTGGGATTTGGCCATCAAAGTAAAAATCAACTAATCAATCTACAAAGGCTCTTTACTAACAAATTATTTGCTCACTAATTTTTAACAAATATTTATTCCAAGGAACAAACTCAATTTTAATTATGCTAGTCACAATCATACCTAATATGAATCAAGCTTGGGGTCAAGATGATCCCTAACAACTATAATATTCACCAACCTCGTAAAATTGTGATATATTTGACTTGCAAGAATATATTGATCTTGAACTATTATTCAACCTTCCTCTAGATCACTCTACCATGATTTATTTATCAACTAGACAGTAAATATTTATTTTGAAATACTACAAAGGAAAGTACTCACCACTACGTGACACTTGCTAATTTTAGGAGTATATATTGTCAGTAGCACTTTTATGTTTAAGACTTTAGATAGTGATTTGTGTTAGGTAAATACTTATAACCTTATTTAGATGAAATTCTATTACATTACATGCTCATATCATGTGTGCGAATGATTTATCACATAACTACAATGCATAGAGTTTATGATTGCATTACACTTTGATCACATTACACCAATATTATTTGGAGATCCATCACTACCCACATTGCATAGAGATTTATCATAATAGCATCATGTGCAAAGTTTAATTATTGCATTACATAGTTGCATCACATTTATTTTTTTATTGCATCACCGTAGGGTATAGCGATAGCACAAGCACATTGCATGGATGCATATTGCCTTATCACATCATGCAAAGTACTTTTGTAAATTAATTTGTGTACAAGTGGAATCATCTATCCCCATTTTTTTCTTTTCATTTTCATAGACATTAGAAGCAACTTGTAGTTCGTTTCTATTTTGATTATGTGATATAAGTTACTAATTGTGTATTTTCATTGTTTTAAAGGTTTCAATGGAACACTCATAGTAAGGAGAGGAATTCAATAAGAATTCAAGAATGATCCATTGTATTTTGTATGGACTAGAATCTTCTTATGGGTGTCTATATATTTAGATCTTAAGTTGGTTAAA
Organism: Sequoia sempervirens; assembly: GCA_007258455.2. Taxonomy (NCBI): domain Eukaryota; kingdom Viridiplantae; phylum Streptophyta; class Pinopsida; order Cupressales; family Cupressaceae; genus Sequoia; species Sequoia sempervirens. Next base: position 558,664,314 of record VDFB02270651.1, on the reverse strand, counting down.
AATGTCCATATGCTTTGAAATGCACACTCATGTTAGATTCGTATATAATTTTAAAGAGGAGACAAAATGTATCTAACATTTTAGTGAAATTAGCAATACCCACACCATTTCTCATTTAATTTTGAGCCCGCCCTAATGAAAATGTCTTAATGCAATAACATATTGACAAGTTACTCACTCTTACACTAAACTTTAACTTATGACTTGATACCTATGCATATATATTTAATCCCTATTCACACTCATTCAGTTATTACTGTTCCTTCAAATTTAATTGCATATATTCACCCTTGGCCTCACAATTATCACTTTATTCTCATAATTTACATCCATATTACTCAAGATTGATCTCATTCAACCTATGTAAGATAATGTATTCTGGAAACACGAGAAAATTCTATTTAACGACTACGTTAGTTTAGTTAGAAATTGATAAGTTATGACTTTAAGTTATTTATTGACTAGATAGTAAATACTTCTTTTGAAATACTACAAAGGCAAGTACTCACCACTACCTGACACTTGCTAATATTAGGAGTATATATTGTTAGTAGCACTTTTATGTTTAAAACTTTAGATAATGATTTGTGTTAGGTAAATACTTATAACCTTATTTAGATGAAATTCTATTACATTATATGCTCATATCATGTGTGCAATGATTTATCACATAACTACAATGCATAGAGTTTATGATTGCATTACACTTTGATCACATTACACCAATATTATTTGGAGATCCATCACTACCCACATTGCATAGAGATTTATCATAATAGCATCATGTAAAGTTTAATTATTGCATTACATAGTTGCATCACATATATTTTTTTATTGCATCACCGTGGGGTATAGCGATAGCACAAGCACATTGCATGGATGCATATTGCCTTATCACATCATGCAAAGTACTTTTGTATCAATTTTTGTACAACTAGAATCATCTATCCCCATTCTTTTCATTTCATTTTCATAGACATTAGAAGCAACTTGTAGTTTGTTTCTATTTTGATTATGTGATATAAGTTATTAATTGTGTGTTTTCATTATTTTAAAGGTTTCAATGGAACACTCATAGTAGGGATGGGAATACAAGAAGAATTCAAGAATGATCCATTGTACTTTGTATGGATTGAAATCTTCTTATGTGTAATGTCCCTCCATTTTTGCCTTACTTGTTATTCAGGTAAGTAGTTTATTCTTTATGTCATGTATTTCGTTGGTTATTATATCATTAAAATTGTGGAGAACTTAATAGTTGGATGGCCTTGTTAGATTAGTTAATTAAATTAAAAATTTAAATTACAAGACAATTTAAATAAAGTGGGAATTTAAATAATAACTAAATAAATTAATGTTAAGAAATATAAAGTATATATATAAATATTAATAAATAATTAAATTAAACTATTTTGTTAGTAATCGATAATGTATTATCATAAAAAGAAAATCGTTTAATTGTGGAATAATAATGTTTTAAATTATATTTTTATAATGATTGATAAATCTATTATCAAATAAATTAATTATTGAATTGTGGAAAGTATTCTAAATTTTAAATAAATAAAAAAGATATTATTTCGAACTAGATTGTAAAAGCAAGAAAAGATGGTAAAAGATAAAAGCGTGTGCATCCACGGCTTGAAACTGGAATTGAAACGAGAAAATTGTTATTTTTATTGTTTTTGTTTTCGAAAACTCATCTCGGATTTTATAGTGTTGGTTTTGGAAAATAGAGAATGAACATTCGTTCTCAAAGAAGAAAACGAGGCTTTGCAAATTAAATCTGGAAAAAGAGAATCCAATTGGTTTTGGGGAAAATGTTCGGTTTGAATGTGCTAATCTCTAAAGGTGATCAAATTGTTGGAGAAGGATATTGTGGCTGCAAACGGGTGATCTTCAGCACGTCTATTTCATCGTCAAGCGTTGGACTCTGGGTGAGTTCTCTTTGGCGTGTTTGCTTCGACGTTGGTTTAATGAGTCAGTTCTCCTCTCCTTAATTTCTTAAGTGGCGTATGATGTAGGTTGTTTGTCTCTTTTAACTTGAAAGATCAGGTCACCCTTGATAGGTGATTTAACTGTTTGAGCTGCAAACTCGTTCTTGCCATTCGATTGTCCTTTCTACTTTGCTTGGGCATATGTCGTTTCCTTTCTGATTTCTATAAATTGCTTTTGCAATGGTTGCACTTGCGGTATGATATTTATTGTTATCTGCAAACCTCTTTACCTATACTTCGATCTGCATTTCATTCCTGCTGATTTTTGTAGCTCAAAAAGTGGGATATGGATTTGCTTTAAAGCAACTCAAGATTAGATATGCTTTAAATCAATTTGAGTTGGATTTTTAGCAACAACAGGATTTTTATTCTTTAATAGAATGTTTCCGAGTTTGTGAGGATAAGATAAGTCCAAGAGTGATTTTATGTGTAATTAAAGCCAAAGAAAGCAAGGAAAGTTTATTTCCTTGCACGCTAAGTAAAGCAGCTAGGCTCTATAAAAGTAAGATTGTTGTAGCAAACTTATATTGTATTTTTGAAAGAAAAGTTTGCTATTAGGCTGAATAGAAGATCCAACATTTGCAGGTTTTTCCCCGCATTGGGGTTTCCTAGGTAAATTTGTGTTATTGTCTTTTTGTGTTTGGCTTCATATTATTTTTGCTTCCGTTGTTATTAGTTGTTAATTATCTAGTTGTATTAATTGTTATAAATCAGATTTTTGTCTGTGAATTTATTGTGCAATTAATCTGTTGCTGGGTTATAAGAATTTCACATGGTATCGGAGCTCTAAACTCTGAATACGAAGCCAAGATTTGTAATGCAACTTTCAAGAAAAAAAAAAAAGTCATCAAATTTTTGTCTCCAGTTCTTTTTGTGGCTATGGCAACCAGTGTTTGATACGAGGACAGGCTCGAGGGTGCGTCTAATTTCTTGCAGTGGAAGGTTCGGATTACATCTGTTCTCAAGGAGAACAGGCTGTGGATCTATGCTAGCACAAAAGTGACTCCACCAACAAATGATCCTGTTGCCTTAGATTCGCATGAAGTCAAAGAGGCCAAGGCTCAGAGGATTATCCTGGATGGAGTAAGAGATCATTTAATTCCTCATTTATCGGGGAAAGACACCGCCAAGGAGATGTGGGATACTCTCACAAAACTTTATCAGAGCGACTATCAAAGTCGTAAGATGATGCTCAAGGACAAATTGCATAATACCAAGATGTCCAAAGGCGAGAGTGTGACCTCCTACTTGTCCAAGCTGACTCAGTTCAGGGATGAGCTTGCTGCTGTTGGAGAGACTATTAAAGAAGATGAGTTGGTGTGTATAGCCTTGAATGGTTTTTCAAAGCATTGGGAAGTGTTTGTCAAGTGTGTTGTTGGTAGAGATCAGCTACCTGATTGGGCAAGACTTTGGGATGATTTTGTTCAGGAGGAGATCTGTGAAGGTGCTCATCGAGGAGATCAGACAAAGAAGGGTCAAGATGAAGAAAATCTTGCTCTTGCAAGCAAGGGTAAGAAGTCCAATAAAGAGCAATCGAAAGGTTCTTCTTCCAAGAGTGGGAAGAAGAAAGATTTGAGCAAGATTAAATGTTTTTGCTGCCATCATATGGGTCACTATGCCAGTCAATGTTCGAATAAGAAAAATAAGGACAAGCAGAAGAAGCAATTTGCTACTACAGCAGAGGTGGACGAGTTTGCATCACAATTTGAGAATGAGTTTTCACTCATTGCCTATCTCTCAAGTTCAATTGCCAACAAGGTATGGTATATTGATAGTGGGGCTTCTCGCCACATGATGGGAGTCAGAGAATGTTTCACAAAGTTGGAGGAGAAGAAGCTGGATTTCTATATTGAGCTCGGAGACAATGCCAAGTACCATGCAATTGGTATTGGCACCATCAAGTTTCAGAGGGAGTCTGGAAAACCTTTGTTGGTGGAGGATGTGTTGTATGTCCCTAGCATGACAAAGAATTTAATCTCAGTTTCTGCCTTGGAAGACAAGGGTTACATCGTGACCTTTGAGAGGGGAAAAGTCTATATTCGTCCCAAAGATTCCAAGATTGCAAAAGTGATTAGTGTCAGGCATGACAGCTTGTTTCGGTTACAGTTTGAGCCAACACATGCGTTGGTTAGTAGTTATAAATGGATAGGAGAATTGTGGCATAGGAGGATGGCTCACCTTCACCATGGAGCACTTAATATTCTTAAGGAAATAGTGACGGGGTTGCCTGAGATGAAGAAAAAAAAGCATAAGGTGTGCAAGGGTTGTGCTCTTGGGAAATATGCCAAGACCAATTTTCCAAGCAGCGACACTAGATCCAAAGGGATTTTGGATCTTGTACATTCAGATGTGTGTGGGCCCATGTCAACAACATCCTTGGATGGATATGAGTATTATGTTACCTTCATTGATATTTTCTCCAGGAAGATGTGGATATATTTTATGAAGAATAAAGATGAGGTCTTTAGTAGGTTCAAAGAGTTTAAGGCTCTCGTGGAGAACCAAACTGGGAAGAAGATCAAGATGCTAAGGTCTGATAATGGAGGCGAGTATACCTCGAATGCCTTCAAAGATTTTTGTGCTTAGGAAGGTATCAAGAAAGAGTTGATAGTTTCGTACAACCCTCAGTAGAATGGGGTTGCTGAACGAATGAATAGAGCTATCGTTGGAGCAGCCAAGGCCATGCTTCATGATCAGGATTTGCCTTGGTTCTTATGGGCAGAAGCTTGTAACACAACTGTGTATTTGCAAAATAGGAGCCCCCACAAAGTGTTGGAAAAATTGACTCCAAAAGAGGCATTCACCAGTAAGAAACCAGATTTGGGGCACATTCGCATCTTTGGATGCCTTGCGTATTGTCACATTCCTGTTGAGAAGAGAACCAAGTTGGAACCTACTGCAGAGAAGGGTATCCTTGTTGGGTACAGTAAAACTTCTAAGGCTTATCAGATTTACATTCCTACTCTCAGGAAATCAGTGGTTCGCAGAGATGTGAAGTTCGAGGAAGAAAGGGCTCTTCAAAAGTCAAACAACTTGATGAATGAGGAGGAACACTCACCCACGATTGAGGTAGCACAAATTCCTCAAACTTCAGTCACGCAAGCTAGAGAGCAGAACAAGCAGGATGATCAGATAGAGGAACAAATAATTCCTCAGCCTCAGATTCCTATTAGTGAGAAGAGGAGAAACAGGGAAGCTGAGCAAACATTGAGAGAGGCTCAAGAATATGTAGGTGATCCTCAAGATTCAGTCAGACAAAGAAGGGCCCCCAGACGTTATTCTGATTATGTTGCACTTATGAGTGAATTAATTGAAGTAGAGCCTTCTAGCTTTCAGGAGGCATCCAAGCACCAAGTGTGGAGAGATGCCATGGTGGAAGAGTATTCTTCCATCATGAAGAACAGTGTCTGGGAGGTAGTACCAAGACCAAAAGATAAGTCTGTGGTGGGCTCGAGATGGCTGTATAAAATTAAGCATGTTGTAGATGGTAGTGTGGAGAAGTTCAAAGCTCGGTTTGTGGCTAAGGGGTTTTCTCAAAAGGAGGGAGTTGACTATGATGAGACTTTTGCTCTAGTAGCCAAGTACTCATCCATAAGAGCTATCATTTCTGTAGCAGCATAAATGGGTTGGAGGATTCACCAAATGGATGTAAAGACGGCCCTCCTCAATGGAGTGATTAAGGAAGAGATTTACATAGAGCATCCAGAAGGATTCAAAGCACATGAGAGGGATTCTCATGTATGCAGGTTAAAAAGAGGATTGTATAGACTCAAGCAGGCTCCCAGGGTGTGGTATTCACGTATTGATAATTACTTGCAGAGTGTGGGCTTCATCAAGAGTGAGGCAGATTCGAACCTGTACTATGCTCAGGTGAAGGGCGAACTTCTCATATTGTTGTTATATGTTGATGACCTATTTCTCACAGGGTCAAAAGAGCTCATAGCACACTACAAGCGGGATCTTGCAGGAGAGTTTGAGATGAAGGACTTGGGGTTGATGCATTACTTTATGGGATTCGAGTTGTGGCAGAAAGAGGGAGAGATCTTCCTTAGAAAAGGGAAGTACTTAATTGATATATTGAAGCAATTCAAGATGAAAAATTGTAAGCCTATGTCAACACCACTTGTGACCAATTGGAAGAAGATTGATACTTCTAGATCAGAGACAGTGGACCCGACTTTATACAGATAGTTGATAGGCTCTCTTATGTATCTGGTCAACACCAGGCTAGACATTTGTTTTGCAGTGAACTCACTCAGTCAGTTTATGGTGGAATCTAAACTTGTGCACTGGATAGCTGTGAAGCATGTTTTGAGATATCTCTGAGGCACAGTTGATTATGGGTTGAAGTATGTTCAGCAGGATGGAGTGAAGCTCGAGGGGTTTACCAATGCAGATTGGGCATGCAGTACAGCTGATCGGAAGAGCACTTCAGGGTGCAATTTTAGTTTGGGATCAGGAGTAGTCTCTTAGTACAGCAGGAAACAGAAGTCAGTTGCACTGAGTTCTACAGAGGCCGAGTATATGGCAACCAATATGGTTACATGTGAGGCTATCTGGCTTCAAAAACTTCTAGCTGCTCTCTTTAATCAGGAGCTAGATCCTACAGTCATTTACTGTGATAATCAAAGTTGTATCAAACTTTCTGAGAATTCAGTGTTTCATGACAAGTCAAGGCACATTGAAATTAAGTACCACTTCATCAGAGATTATGTGGAGAAAGGGATAGTGAAGCTCATTTACATTCCTACGGACGAACAAATTGCAGATATCCTGACAAAGGCCTTGATGAAGAGCAAGTTTGAATTCTTCAGGGACAAGCTAGGTGTGGTGCAAAACACTTTCCTCGCTAAGAGGGAGTGTTGATTTTTGTAGCTCAAAAAGTGGGATATGGATTTGCTTTAAAGCAACTCAAGATTAGATATGCTTTAAATCAATTCGAATTGGATTTTTAGCAACAGCAGGATTTTTATTCTTTAATAGAATGTTTCCGAGTTTGTGAGGATAAAATAAGTTCAAGAGTGATTTTATGTGTAATTAAAGCCAAAGAAAGCAAGGAAAGTTTCTTTCCTTGCACGCTAAGTAAAGCAGCTAGGCTCTATAAAAGTAAGATTGTTGTAGCAAACTTATATTGTATTTTCGAAAGAAAAGTTTGCTGTTAGGTTGAATAGAATATCCAACATTTGCAGGTTTTTCCCCGCATTGGGGTTTCCTGGGTAAATTTGTGTTATTGTCTTTTTGTGTTTGGCTTCATATTATTTTTGCTTCCGCTGTTATTAGTTGTTAATTATCTAGTTGTATTAATTGTTATAAATCAGATTTCTGTCTATGAATTTATTGTGCAATTAATCTGTTGCTGGGTTATAAGAATTTAACAATTCCTTAGTCTACGAGTTAGTTCCTTGTTGGGTATGTTGTCAGGATTTACGCGCCTTTGCTCCTCCTCCATTCGATGTTTTTTCCTAGCTGCATGCGTAGCCCTCTTCATGCTCTTCACGCGTTTTCATTTGCAGATTGTAAAATGTTTTCTGAAAACTTTTAAGCGCCATTGGAATTTGTTCTTCTCTATTGGAAGGGACTGCATGATGAATCATGGCCTTACCAGGCCGCGCCCACTAATCCTCTTCATTCGTTTAGCCTTGCTTGGCTTCTCTTTTGTCATTTGTGTGTATTGATGTATGTCAAGAAAGCATACCAGATTTTCATCTGATTGAGTTAAAGTCTAAGTTTGCGCTTCTTTCCAGACCTACTGCTCATTTCCTTTATTCGAATTCTTATTGGAGCCTTGTATCCTTAATTTTCTTTTAAAATTTACTAATGTTGAGATTAGAGAACTTAGTGCCAGGTTGGCTGCTTGTTATCGATTAAGTGGTCAGAGTGGGAATAAGCCTGTTTGTAGGAGTTCAAGTCGATGGAATCTTATGCTTGCTAGTCATAAATCTAATGTCAAGAGCCTATGTACTGTATCCAGTCTTGGATTTATGTTTCTTGTGCCTTCCATCGATTTGGAAACCTTAAACCTGCTATGTTTGCCAGCCAAAACCTTGAGTGTTATCCCTGCCCTTGCTTCATGCGACTTGGAGAATTCGCTGTCAGTATGTCATTATTTTGGTCAGGTCAATGTTCTGAATTGGAGGATGTTTGCTTATTGATAGTAGGCTGGGTTGAATACTGCATTCAGCGCCTTGGGCGCATAGAGATGTCTATTTTAGCATATATATATGTGATTATATATAGAAGTGTGTTTTGAATTCTATGTTGTTATAAACAGCAGGTCAATTAAAATTAAACACATAAATATTTTATATATATATATATATATATATATATATATATGTTGAGTGTTAAATCAGGATTTAGAATAAAAATAATTATGTTTGTGTATAAACTTTTATATATATATATTTCATGATTTTATTAAAAGTATAAATTTGTCTGTGTAAAAGTGCAAATACAAATATTTACCAAAATATGTTTATATAATTTTAAATGATTTAAAACATTTCTTAATACATGAAAAGATAAAATGTAAATGTTGATTTACGTGTTCTTGTAGTGTTAGTGAAAGTAAGTTGATTGTGATAAAATATGCATTGAGGTATTTATGTAATATATATATATATATAATTTCTTAAATTATTTAAATGATTTCTTCCTAAGTGTGAATTTAAAATGTAAATTGATTATCTAGATTGTTCTTGGAAGTTGTTACTTTGGATGGGTATTGAAATTAAAGATTAATTCGTTGAGTCTAATGTGTGGTTGTATATCTATAAGAGTTAGTTTAGTTATTACTATGAATTCATTAAACATGTGAAACTATGTTATATCATGCATTGTATGTAAGAGCAATCCATTTGTTTAAAATGTGTATGTTTATATAGGGATAATATATGTTTGCATGGTCCCTTTAATTATTTTAAATGACTTTGTAATAAATGAATAAATATAATTAATTGACTATTATTCTTTATGGTTAATACATTGCATGTGTTTGTGCAATTAAGGGTTGATTTTGATGGTTCCATTTTGATGTGACTCCTCTTGTGTTAACTTTGTTTTCATGAGATTTTATTCATTAACTATGTGTCACAATTTGTTTGGGAACCTGTTATGCTTTGATTTACCTTTGTTTGTGAGTGGTTGGGTAGTCGTTTTGTTTTGGGCTTCCAGAGGAGGCGAAAGAAAATGTTGCTTTATAATTGGGTTTCATATTGGTTCTTTGCGAACTATTGTTTTATGTTCATTTTGATTTGGTGGGTTGTAGCCTTGCACTTGGATGTTGTTTTATCATGGAGTCCTAGTGTGAGATGGTGCATGCCTCACTTGTTGTATTTGATGTTTTGGTCTTGATATTTGTGCAAGTTGGCTTACTCTGTTTTTGTTTATGAGATTTGTTGCTAGAAGGGAGAGTGGCTTCCCACGGGGGCCAAAACCCTAAGTGGTATCTTGGGTAACTCATGCAGAAGTTGAGTAATCAAGTGATAACCTAATAAATATTTAGGGGTGGGTAGTACTTCATACTAATGAAATATAATGTATGCCTCTCTCATAGCCCAAGCACTCGTTTACGCTTAGGATGAGATGAGAAGGCCTGGAATGACAAATCAACTACCTTGTCCTCATGAAAGGTGAGTTGATTCTGCATGTGTAAGAATGGGGGTCGATGATCGATTGAGGTTGCCAGGGTAACCTAGGACGAAGGTTGGTAACCTATGAAGATCCGCATTGGATAACCCATGTTGAACCATGTGATGACACTCTACCCTTAAGCAATTGTGTATATTTTTTGTTTTTCCCTTGTTACTTTTGTTCCTCTAGAAGCAGATGTTGTCTTGGTTGTGGATGCTCTTGTCGTGGAGTCTTGTTTGTAATTTTTCACCTAATTGTTTTGGTTGAGGGTCTTTTTTGTCAACTCCTAGCATGGAGAATGGACCTTCGGGCCCACGTGGTTGGGTGGAATGTGCTATGCACCCCATTGGGTCCCCTGCCAAGGATCGAGATGTGTAGAGTTGTACCAGTTGTGGTGACTTCAAAGTTGCATCAAAGTTGGAACCAGTCTTGATACTTTATTCTCATTCACTTCAATTGTACTATTCTATGTTATCGTATTATTCTCGTTCATATTGGGAAACACTTTTGTATTAATGCAATTCTTGAATGATGTAACTTTTATTATAATTGTAACGAATGTAATATTTGGCCTTATTTTATGATCTTCGATGGATGCTTGTTGCTCTTGAAATGTACATAGATACTTGGTACTATTATGTGTTATTGTTTAATTGTATGCGATCCTTAATGGTGTTGTATCTGTGGAAATATTTATAATTATGTTCATAGATGTGATGGATGACTATTATTTATATAACGTTATGGGTGTACGATCGTCAATTATTCATTCTATATAATGGTTAAGTGGAATACTCATAGTTAGTTAATCATCATTATGGTATGGGTTTATGTTTAGTAATGCAGTACCGTGTACCCTAGAGGACGTAACATATGTTGTATATGTATAATTGCAATACATGTGTTATTTATTATTGTGCTATAATTTGTTAGCTTTAGTTGTTCTTTGGGGTTCGCGTGATGGGACATTACATTATGGGTGTCTATATATTTAGTTCTTAGATTGGTTAAAAATATCCATATACTTTAAAATGAACACTCATGTTAGATTCACATATATTTTTAAAGAAATGACAAAATGTATCTAACATTTTAGTGAAATTCCACACCATTTCCCATTTGATTTGAAACCCACCCTAATAAAAATATCTTAATACAATAACTTATTGATAAGTTACTCACTCTGACACTAAATTTTGACTTATAACTTGATACCTATACATATATATTTCATCCCTATTCACACTCATTCACTTCTTATCCCTCTTTCACATTTAATTCCATATATTCACCCTTGACCTCAAAATTATTACTTTATTCTCATAATTACTTCCACATTTCTCAAGATTGATCTCATTCAACTTACGTAAGATGCTATATATTCTATTTATGACTCTACATCAGTTTAATTAGAAAGGGATAAGTGTGATCTCAGAAATTCAAGGAATTCAGATATCGACCCCATAGTTTAACCACCAACACTTAATACGTATTTGGGGTTAAAGCTGCTACACAGTCCTACAATTTTTCACAAAGCCATGGATTTTCAGAAATCTTTTTTGACATTTAACTTATTATTTTCATTGCGGTTTATGGTTTTGACATTAGCTCTTGATTTTCACAAAATGTCTAGTGAAGACTATGTCAATTACATCAACCCTCATGTTGTGCACAAGTATCAGGTGATACCGCTTTCTTCCTTAATCAAACGTATTTCTCCCTTACTGGTACAATAGTTCTTTGCCTCTTTTGATAAGAAAGATCTTTGCTTAATTTAAAAATTAACTGGATTGTTCAGAAAAAAAATCATCTCACAATACTGTTATGAATAATTAGATTTCAATGTTATCTTTTGTAGCATGATAATGGAGACACAATACTCTGTGTTAACTATGAGGATCAGATATCCCTCAATTCTGATAAAATGTATGGGCATAATAAGGTGTGATTGAGTCTATTTCTTTTTGAGTGATTCGAAATATCGATAAAAAAACACACAGCAAATTTCAGAAACTATTCTATTATTCAATGTGGACTGTGGAAAACTTATACCTATTATAATATGATATTTAATATTGCAGAAAGATTTGAGAAAAAACTAGAATATTGAAGGAAATTTGAGTTCTTCCTTGAGCAAAGAATGCCCAAAGGGAACTGTACATGTGAGGGAGATAAAGCATGAAGATGTTAAGAGAGCTAGATCTGTGGCTAGGTTTATGAGTTTAAAAAATGCTGATGCTGACTCCTCATATGAAACATAGGTGCCATTATATTTTAATGTTTCTTTTAATAAGCAATATGTTGTCTTCATAAGTCTTATTAGTGTAGTATATATTGTTTAAAAATGACAATAGAATTTGTTAAGTTTCCATAGATATTTTTGTTTTGCAGTATGCCATAGCAAGCTTAGACTTTGGAGGTGGTCAAATTGAGAGCGCTACAAGGATAATGAATGTGTGGTAATCATATTGGCTAATGGTGATATTTTTACTAGTGGTTTCATGAGGATTGGAGTGGAAACATCGACTGATAGACAATCAATTCAGATAATAGAGGCTAGTTGGCAATTGAGTGCTTGCTTAGTTTTGCAGATCCCTAGTCTTGGGGAATTGTTTGATCTTCATTTATTGTGAACTTTTTAATTAGCCATTTTGGTTAGTGGTAAAGTAATTTAATTAAGAGACAATGCTATTGATAATCATTGTAGTAACAAAATTTTATTAATTATGAATAAATTTGGTTTAAGCTGGAATACTTATCATATTTTTGGTTGGGTTATTTGTCATTTTAGGTATAGGTAAAGATGTTGATTTAGAAGTTCACCAATGCTTGCAGTGGAAAATATATATGCATTATTAAAGCCTCAACCCAAGTTCAATTCCCTTGAATTACATTGAAGGAGGGGCATTGGACCAATTGTCACATCTCTGGAAATTGATCTCATGGACTAAATAACACTTTGTATATAGCTGAGATACTAATGTGGAAGTGTATAGGACAAGATGCACTCTGGGAATTGATCTCCTGAACTAACTATCATTTTGAATATAAATAATGATGCAGGAGCATCCAATGGTGTAAGGGCAATCTTGCATCACCCAAAAATAGTTAAATTTCAAGTTTCTCGGTTTTTAGATGTTTTTACATTTTTGGATACCCTTTTCGTCATAATGAAATTCTCAATTTACGATTTTTATTTTCTATTCTTGGGTTGAAATATATTACAGTTTTAGTTGCTCAGATTTGCACCTAAAAATCTTTCGAGTTAGATTTGAGGCATTTAGAGTTCCCGGATCAGCCCCAAAACTAGCTGAAATTGGTGTAACAAATTTTAAATGCGTTATTGACTTCGAGACCTTTCCAACGGTTCAAACGGTTTGTGAATCGGAGTCCCGGATCAAAAGTTATGGCCCCGGGAAGTTGGCGCACTTTCTAGAACATACAATTGCAAATGTTCTTTGGAAATTTGAACTTCAATTTGTAATTTTTCGGCGCCAAACCGCCTAAACTCAAATTTGAATGTTGTTTTGGCTCTAAACTAAAGAGGATCTCTATTTATGGGCGAGTTTCTAATTTTTGGGGAACTTTTTGGGGGACAAGCTTGCATATTGCAAAAGGGTGATTCTGTAGCTTTCTGTAACTTGCATGTGTTGTAGAACTTGGGGATTTGAGATCCTCTACATGTAAGAAGCTCTATTTTCTTAATAATAAAATTATTCTTGTTTGTGGGTTATTTTCCAAGTCTCGGGCTACGCCCTCATCAAGTGGTATCAGAGCGAGGTTTTCTTGAGTGTGTGGACAGATCGCCGATCGTGAGGCAGTTCGCACCAGGACCATGGTTGTGGGTCGAGGTCAAGAAAGATGCCTCCAAGAGTGATGCCTGGTAGGCATGGTGGTGCCAGAGGTGGTCGAGGTGGCAGAAATGCTGGTGGAAGAGATGCACTAGCAGCCCTTCAGAGACAGATTGACGCATTACAAGAGCAGTTGAGAAAAGGGTTAAACCCGAGGGAGGAAAGTGAGGATGAAGGAGAGGAAGAAGGTTCAAATGTAGAAGAGGAAGAAGAAGCAATTGATCAGGACCAAATGCGGCTAATAAGGGCCATTTCGAAGATCGAAAAGACCCGAGCAAAAGTCCCCGTTATTCCGGAAGTCGAACCAAGAGTTGATCGACCGGATCAACAAGCTAGAAGAATATTTTGAGTATGAGGAAATAGAGGACCCAAATCGAAGTTAAGTTTGTGAAAATGAAGCTGAAGGGCCATGCCAAGATTTGGTGGAAAGAGGTCCAGTTGGAAAGAAATCGAAGAGAAAAAGGAAATATCACAGATGGGATTGCATGGTAGAGAAACTGAAGAAGCAGTTCATACCAGTGGACTACGAGTTAGATCTGTTGAAGAAATTGCAAGGGTTGAAGCAAGGAAGCAGATCTATGAAAGAATATACTGAAGATTTTCACAAGATAATCATTAGAACAGTCACACAGAGGCCAATAAGGAGAAGGTAGCCCGATATCTTAATGGGTTATACCAAGCATTCAGGAGGAGTTAAGCCTAGTCAGAATGACCACCATTGAGGATGTGTATCAGTTTGCTCTGAAGGTGGAAGAGAAGCTGAACAAAAGATTTGATGGCAAGCAAAAAGGACGAGGAGGTCAAAGTGGAAGGGGCAGTGGAAGACCTTCAGGAAGCCAAAATGATGATGAAAAGAAAAGTGAAGATGTGGGTACCAGCCGAAGCCAAAGGAATGAAAACTTCTATCGCCCTCATGATCAAAATAGTGGTGATCAAAGAGGTAGAGGACGAGGGAGATATGGACAAGGATCCGAAGAGGTGGTTTCAAAGGAACGTGTTTCTAGTGTGGTGAAGAAGGGCATCGAGCCTATGAATGTCCACAACACCAAGGAAGGGTAGACAAAAGGCCGTATATCGGAAGGGTTGCGCGATGCAGATGAGGAGGCCTCCAATCCAACATTCGATGATGCTGAAAGGGGAGAAGCCCTAGTGATTAGGAGAGCCCTGGTGACTGAGGAAAAGGAACCAGAATAGAGGAAGAATCTGTTTCGCACAAGGTGCAAGTGTGAAGGAAAATGTTGTGATGTCATTATTGATGGTAGGAGCACCGATAATCTGGTGTCAAAAGAGATGATCACAAAGTTGAAGCTGAAGAGGGAAAGACACCCGCATCCATATCGGATTGTCTGGTTGCAGAAAGACCACAAAGTTTTGGTCAATGAACAATGCCTAGTAAAGTTCAAAATCGGGAGCTACCATGATGAGGTACTCTATGATATCATCCCCATGGATGCATGTCACATGTTGTTGGGGAGGCCGTGGCAGTTCGATAGGCGAGCTATACATGATGGCCATGAAAACACTTATTCCTTGACAAAGGATGGAGTTCGTCACAAGTTGAAACCCCTGAAGTAGACTGAAGAAAATGTATGCAGTAGTGCTAGAATTTGTTATGTAGATGGAAGAAAAATTTTAGAAGGTATGAAGCATGAGCGTGTATGTTATGCATTGATTCCTAGAGTGAGTAAGGAGGATAGTGAGAAAGTTCCAGAAGAAGTTTATGGGATGTTGGATGATTTTTAGGATATTATTTTTGATAATGTACCTGAGGGTTTACCACCAATAAGGAAGATCAGTCATCAGATTGACTTGATTCCTGGAGCCAGTTTGCCAAATAAGGCAGCTCATAGAATGACTCCAACAGAAAATGAGGAGTTGAACAGACAAGTTCAAGAGTTGTTGAGAAAGGGTTTGATATGGGAAAGTTTGAGTCCATGTGCAAATACCGCAAGATAGCACCAAAGAAGGATGGGGAGTGGAGGATGTGTACACATTCCTGAGCCATAAACAAGATAACAATCAAGTATAGATTTCCCCTACCAAGGATGGATGACCTCGATGGACTATTTGAGGAGCTCAAGATTTCCAAAAATTGATCCAAGAGTGGATATCACCAGATCCGGATTCGAGAGGAGATGAATGGAAGACTACCTTCAAGACCAAAGAGGGCCTGTGATGAGTGGTTATATATTTTGGGCTAACCAATGCACCGAGTACATTCATGCGGCTCATGAACGAGGTACTAAAAGAATTTCTGGGAAGTTTTGTTATTGTGTATTTAGATGATATTTTAATTTTCAGTAAGACGTTGGATGAGCATCTGATGCATATTCAAAGAGCCTTTGAGAAGTTAAGAGAAGATAAACTATTGATTAATCTAAAGAAGTGTAGTTTTGTGAAGAGGGAGTTAGTGTACTTGGGGTTTGTTGTCTCAGTAGAAGGTCTCAAGATAGACCCAGAGAAGGTGAAGGCTATTCTGGAATGGCCTACCCCAAAAACTACTACCGAGGTGAGATCTTTCCATGGTTTGGCTAGTTTTTATAGAAAGTTCATTAGAAACTTCAGTAGTATTTGTAGACCCCTGACTAAAACAATGAGAGGGGATAGAAAATAATTCAAGTGGAGCAGTGGAGCGCCAAAAAATTTTGAACTATTGAAACAGAAGGTGACAGAGCAACCTGTTCTAACCCTCCCAGATTTGAACAAAGTGTTTCAGGTGGATTGTGATGCCAGTGGTTGTGCCATTGGAGTAGTGTTGAGCTAAGAAGGTAAGCCCATTGCCTATTTTAGTGAAAAGTTAAATGATGCCAAGAGAAAGTATTCTGTATATGATCGTGAATTTTATGCAATAGTTCAAGCATTAAAGAAATAGAGACATTATTTGTTGCCGAATGAATTTGTTCTATATATGATCATCAGGCCTTGCAGCATCTAAATAGTCAGGGAAAATTAAATCAGAGGCATATGAAATGGGTAGAGTTTTTGCAGAGTTATACCTTTGTTTTGAAACATAGGAGTGGGAAGTCAAATAGGGTTGCAGATGCCTTAAGTAGAAGGCATACATTGATGACAAAGATGCAGATTGAAGTGGTTGGATTCAATGAACTAAGACACTATACGCAGAAGATCCTGATTTTGCAGAGGCTTGGAAAGCTTGCAAGAAACCTATTACAGTGGATAGGATGAGGTGGATGGATTTCATAATACAGGATAGCATGTTATTTAAGGGAAGTCAATTGTGTATCCCGAGGAGTTCCATGAGAGAGAACTTGATAAAGGAGAAGCATAGTAGAGGAATGGCAGGACATTTTGGTTGGGATAAGACCATTGCCATTATCAGTAAGCATTATTATTGGCCTCAATTGTCACAGGATGTGAAGAAGTTTGTACAAAGCTGCAAAGTATGTCAGATGGCTAAAGGAGTGAGTCAATACAGGCTTATATCAGCCCTTACCTGTACCAGAGAGGTCGTGGGAGGATATAAGTATGGAATTTGTTCTTGGTTTGCCAAGGACACAACGAGGGAATGATTCAGTCTTTGTGGTGGTTGATAGGTTTTTGAAGATGGCACATTTTATTCCATGTCAGAAGACCCATGATGCAGTCCACATTGCTGACTTGTTCTTCAAAGAGGTGGTGAGGCTACATGGTCTGCCAAAGAGTATTGTTTTAGATCGTGACACCAAATTTGTGGGGTGCTTTTGGAAGACCTT
Source organism: Sequoia sempervirens (assembly GCA_007258455.2). NCBI lineage: Eukaryota > Viridiplantae > Streptophyta > Pinopsida > Cupressales > Cupressaceae > Sequoia > Sequoia sempervirens. The sequence goes on along the minus strand of VDFB02270651.1, from coordinate 558,647,121 downwards.
GTGGAAGAAGCTGAAAACAAAGTTGACGTTCAGTTCTGCACACCATCCACAAACAGATGGGCAGACAAAGGTTGTTAACAGGAGTCTGGGTAACCTACTGAGATGTTTGGTAGGAGATAAACCCAAGGGATGGGACTTGATCTTGCCCTAGAAAGAATTTTCTTACAACAATTCTGTCAACAGAAGCACTGGTAGATCACCATTCCAGATTGTGTATGGAGTTAACCCCAGAACAGCCCCAAAATTGAGGAAGATGGACCAAGAAAAGAAAATAAGTGCTGAAGCCAAAGATTTTGCAGAACACATCAAGGATATACATGAGAAGGTAAGAGAACATATTAACAAGATGAATATGCAGTATAAGGCTAAGGCAGATCAGAAGAGGAGGTATAAGGAGTTTCAAATTAGTGATGAAGTGATGGTCCACTTGAGGAAAGAAAGGTTTCCAGTGGGAACATATAACAAATTAAAGATGAAGAAATTTGGTCCCTATAAAATTTTGAAGAGGCATGATTCAGGAAATGCATATGAGGTAGAGTTGCCGGATGGATTCAACATTTCCCCTATGTTCAACATTTTAGATTTGACAGAGTATCATGAAGGCAGCACAGAGGAAGTACCAATGATGGCAAAGTGTGGTATTCCAACACCTACTTCAGAAAAAGAGGAGATTGAAGAAATCCTGGATAATCGTGTGGGAAGGAGTACCAGGAACAGACAGTATGAAGAATATTTGGTGAAATGGAAAGAAAGGCCTGTTGAAGATTCATCCTGGTTGCCTAAGGCAGAGGTTGATTGTTTGGGTTTTCCTCCACCATCGAGACGTGACAGGGTCACTTCTCAAATTACCCTGGGTGTCTGATGCAGGAACATCCAGTGGTGTAAGGGCAATCTTGCATCACCCAAAAATAGTTAAATTTCAAATTTCTCAGTTTTTAATTTTTTTACATTTTTGGATACCCTTTTCGTCATAATGAAATTCCCAATTTACGGTTTTCATTTTCTATTCTTGGGTTTAAAGATATTGCAGTTTCAGTTGCCCAGATTTGCATCTAAAAATTTTCCGAGTTAGATTTGAGGCACTTAGAGTTCCTGGACTGGCCTTGAAACTTGCCAAAATTGGCATAGCTAATTTCAAACGCGTTCTTGACTTTGAGACCTTTCCAACGGTTTAAACGGTTCGCGAATCGGAGTCCCAGATCAAAAGTTATGGCCCTGGGAAGTTGGCGCACTTTCTAGAAGATACAATTGCAAATGTTCTTTTGAAATTTGAACTTCAAGTTATGATTTTTCGGCGCCAAATCGCCTAAACTCAAATTTGAACATTGTTTTGGCTCCAAACTAAAGAGGAACTCTATTTATGGGCGGGTTTCTAATTTTTGGGGAACTTTTTGTGGGACAAACTTGCATATTGCAAAAAGGTGATTCTGTAGCTTTTTGTAACTTGCATGTGTTGTAGAACTTGGGGATTTGAGATCCTCTGCATGTAAGAAGCTCCATTTTCGTAATAATAAAATTATTCTCTTATTTGTGGGTTATTTTTTAAGTCTCAGGCTGCGCCCTCATCAAATAAAGACATTGATTTGGAAATCCTCTAAACACCTGCAGATTTTAATATAACCACAAATTTCAATCAAATTAAGATGACTTATTCTTTTCTAATAATTAAATAAATATTAAAGAATGACCTTCATCACCCAAAATATAATGATATACAGTTTGAGAAACAGTAAGAAAATCAATTCGTTAACTGGTTAATAGAAACAATTGGTATGTTGTGGTTAATCCGTCAATTTATATGAATTTTGTTATCAGATATAAATTGTCTATGTTTGATCAGAATGAGCAGGTTGTTTAAGCTCTTAACCAACATATTTATATGTTGGAATTTTGCAACCCCATTATAATAAGCCAACCTATTTGACCAAAATATTTGTACAATTGTGCAATTTGAATTGCAATCAACTGCAAACTCAATTTATGATTTTCTATTACAGTTGATTGTCTCATGCAAATATGATTTCATCACTGCAGGTTTCCCAAACACTGTACGGGAGTTCCACACCAAGATTCTATATACGTTGGACTGTAAGCCTGCACTTTTGGCACCAGTATTTATGATAGCCAAATCATATTCATGTGACCTAATGTGCCCGGGATTCGTCATGGCAAAAGATGCTCCATATTATGCTGGCCAGGCATTGCCAAAAGCATCTGTATATGGAGACGCATCACAACAAGTTGAACTAGATATATCTATACAATATGTAAGTAAAATGTAGAAATAACTACGCCTGAATATTTATAAAATATATATTTTTCTTAACTTGGTACACTTCTATTTATTTATTTGCAGGAAGCAAGAAACCCTCCAGCATGGGTGGTATATGTCTCCTCCAAAGAAGTGGGTTACTTGCCTGCAAATTTAGTACCAGACATTCTTTCAAAAATTAATACAGTGAAATATGGAGGAGAAGTTTCGATTGTGAAGGGCTATCCACCGTCAAAAACAGATATGGGTACTGGAAGATTTGCTTTCAGGGGCTATCCATATGCAGCATATGTTAGAAATATGTATCAATTTGTGCATGGTGGTGAGAGATTCAATGGAGGAATGTTTCTGTATTATTCTAACAGTCCATATTGTTACACGGTGACACCTAATGGTAATCCCAACTTTGATAGTTACATATTTAATGGAGGTCCAGGGGGAGATGATGCTCAGTGCACAGCGTCGAAGGCGCCACCACTGTCAGATTGAATTTGATAATGTTCAGAGTTATGTCTTATTCATAATAAAGACAGGTATCTGAGGAGAATAGAAACCTGTAGATTTCAGAGTTTTAGCTGTTATGTTATTTGGACCACAATAAAGACAAGGATTTCAAATAAGGATGCCTTCATTTTGTATATGAATGATAATAATTATTGCACTGATTGAAAAAATATTTTATTAGATTTGTTCATAAATAAGGGAACATCAAAGCTAAAAAGAAGACTGTATATTATTTCTACATAATGAATTGGCTACAGAAAATTATATTTAAAGACAAATGATCTGCTTTATACGATCAGATGAAGGATAAGAAAAACAAAAGAAAAAACAAAAGAAAAACTAAAACAAGGCTTAAATGTGCATACATGCACATTTCATGTATTACTTGCATTACAAAACTTTAAAGACTGGTTTTGTAACCAAGTCCAAGTCTGCTTTTGTTCACTTAGCAAATTTAGTGATAGAAAAATTCAAATTATAAATTCGATCATCAATATACAATATCATTAGAAATTTCACAGTTTATCGCTCAATTTTCTTAATGTAGATTTTGTTTTACATAATAATACTAAGTCATTTGTATAAAGTACTTTCACAATTTAACTTTTTTCTAGTTCCATTGTGGCTAGTTTTTATTTTATTTTATTTTTATGAAACTCATATTACTTATAAGAGTGACATGACTCTTGAATATTATCTTCATGAAGTTCACCCTCACTCTTTCATTCTCAATATTGTATTTATATCATATTCTAGTCAACATAAAAATATTATATGTATATAATCTAATAACATATTAGTTGACATAATACATTAATCAATGAAAAGTTAAAATTATTACAATTTTCATTTTAACAAATTCAACTTCATATATGTGGGATTTGGCTATCAAAGTCAAAACCAACTAATCAATCTACAAAGACTCTTTACTAACAAATTATTTGCTCACTAATTTTTAACAAATATTTATTCTAAGGAACAAACTCAATTTTAATTATGCTAGTCACAATTATGCCTAATATGAATCAAGCTTGGGGTCAAGATGAGCCCTAACAACTATAATATTCACTTGCAAGAATATATATTCGACTTGCAAGAATATATTGATCTTGAACTATTATTCAACCTTCCTCTAGATCACTATGTCATGATTTATTTATTGACTAGACAGTAAATACTTTTTTTGAAATACTACAAAGGCAAGTACTCACCACTACCTAACACTTGCTAATTTTAGGAGTATATATTGTTAGTAGCACTTTTATGTTTAAGACTTTAGATAGTGATTTGTGTTAGGTAAATACTTACAACCTTATGTAGATGAAATTCTATTACATTACATGCTCATATCATGTGTGCAATGATTTATCAAAGAGTTCATCTCCTCTTTAATGCCTTGCTCCCACTTCTTTCTAGTTTCTATCTTCATTACTTCTTCATAATTTTTTGGTTGATCAGAATTAGTCAATAATACATAATATAATAAATGAGAGTATTGTTTAGGGGTCTACTTAATCTCATAGATTTTCTTATAGGAGTTTGAGGTGTCTGTTGTTAAATATTTTGATTTTCTAGTGATTTTGGAATTACATTTTGGATTTCATCAAGCATCACATATTCTGGGTTTTTCTTTTCATGTTTCTTTCCCGACAACTAATCTTATACATGACCTTCTCATTGAATATCATATCTCTAATCCTAGCGATTTTATGATTTTCATAATCTTGTAAGTGATAACCAAAATCATTAAATCCATATCCAATAAAAGTACACTTCTTGGATTTAGCCTCAAACTTTGTTCTATTCTCTATATCAATATGGACAAATGCTTCACAATTGAAATTTTTAAGAAATGAGTAGTTTACCTTTTTACTTGTCCATGCCTCCTTTGGAATACCACAATCTAGGGAATGTGAAGGCCCTTTGTTTATTAAGTAAACAATATTATCTACAACATTTGACAAAAACTGGGTTGACCCCGCAGTGTAATGGTTAAGTTGCAAGGGCAATAGCTGGGTTGTCTAAGGTTCAAATCCCATGGTGGAGAGTGGGAATGCCGCATGGAGATAGTCGCAGTGGGGTCAACAAAGGAAGTAGTGGTGGTGGATATGGTGGCGGCGGCGACAGTGGATATGGTGGTGGTGGCAGTGGTGGATATGGTGGTGGTGATTTGGAATGGCAAGGATGAGGTCCCTCGAATGTGGCCTCACTGGTTCATAGCTCCAGTCAAAAGTGTTCAGGGTGTTGCCCCTTAGCAGTGATTTACTAAACAAACAAAAAAAATTGACAAAAACTATAATGGTAATCATGCACGCAATCACATACTCCTTGCATGCTCAATAATTATTCTATTCATCCTTTTTGACAAATGATTTTCTTGTCCAGTGTTCTTGGAACCATCTTTTGTCTATGAATCACATGGTATAAATAGTAACTATCAAACTACATGCTGCAATATTTTCTTTTATTATCTAATATGACACTTCAACTTATGTCCCATCTCATTCCCAACCAAAGCTTTATATTTCTTAAAAGTATCAAACACATCAATTTTTTTTGTATGAAATAAACCCAAGTTTTTGTAGTTGCATCATCAATAAAAGTAACATAATAATTTAAGGGTTGCCAAAATATGATACCTAAGCTAGTCTCCATACATATGAATGCACAAGCTCTAACTTTTCACTCTTCTTTTCCTTTCCAGCACTGAGAAATCCATCTCTCTTTTGTTTTTCATAAACACGGTTTTCTTAAAAATCCCAATCAACTTGCTTCAAACATAGCAAAAAAATATTTGAGTGTAGAATCCTCATCCCCTTCTTGCTCATGTGCCCAAGTCTATGGTGTCACAATGTTGTATTTTTTCCTACATAAGCTAAGGAAATAGATAAATCAAAATTACTAGTACATAGATACAATGTACTTACCTTTGTTAGAACTGAGATATAGCTCTGATACCATGTTAGAATTGGCTATGGCTACCAAGATCTTGAGACCAAATGGAAATCACAAAAGAGAGAATATAATGTGACAAGAACAAAATATATTCTTATCAATATGATTATCATGTACAATGAGAGAGACCCCTTGGTTATATAGCCAAGGTGAGATGCAAGATGTCAGGATTATGACAAGTGTCTTAATCATATGACATGAGACAACTAATCACACTTACCACGTGTTACAAGTCAAAAGATAAGATAACAACTAATGACAAATAACACCTTCTAGAAAGATTCCTTCCTATGACCTAAGTAAACTTAACATGTGTAAATAAGTCCCCTAGTAATGAATGAACTAGGTACAAGACTTTATTTACACCAACACCCCCCCTTAAGTGTAACTTAGGGAGTAGTAGATTATTATGCAAATGACACAAAGATGCAAGAATAGGTCCTGACTACTAGGCCATGTTAGGTACCCATGTGCATATGTAATGCAATACAATCTCTCACAAACGAAGAAAAGGAGAAAACCCAGTGGGGAAAAACTCCTCCCCAAAAGAGAGATGAAATACAAAAAAAGAAATGCTCGCAATGATGAATGAGAAGGCCAAAACCCCATGTGAGGAAAAAGACCCCCATAAGAGAGAAGTAGAAGAGAGACAAATCAACCCCCCTTCAATGGTGAGTCTCCTGCAATGATGGTAGAAGCTCGACAAATTGAATGTTGAAGATGATCCAATCTTGCCAAACAATGTTCCTCCCCTTAGGAAGAAACAAAACCATGGATGTATGCAGGATGCTAGGAATATGAATGATGTATGATGATGTCTTTGAAGCATGCTCAAGTGTCTCCATGGCGATGTCGAAAGATGATCCACTCCAAACAGGCGTTCTAGGCCACACTGTTGAAGAGGACAATCCAACATCTAATAGAGATGAATGTAGAGAACAATCCAAAGACAAGGATATCCCCTCTAAAGATAAAGAAGTATCTTCCGAATGTTGTCCAAAAGTATCCATAGTCATGTCAAATTGCATAGAATGATCATGTAGAGAATGAACAAGAGGGTCAGAGAGTTCCCTCACAACAACGAAAGAAGGAGAATCTTCATCAAAGAGAAGATGAATGTCATAAATAGTTTCCTCCAAATCTGCAAGATGAGACTCCACAAACAAGTTTGAAATACTTGTCAAGAAGCCATCACAAGTATCCAAATCTGAAAGACTATGTATGTCCTATTGCACTGAATCACAAGGAACCCAAACTATGGAATCACAAGCATCATCAACTGCAACAGTAGATGGAGGAGATAAAATGCATGGCTCAAGTACTAGATCTGATGTGAGAACTCCTAAGTTCAAGTAGCCAAAAGTCTCCTCTGAATCATGGTTTATATGATCAACAGTTGAAGGAACAATGTCATCATCAGAAGAAAAATGTGCAAAGGTATACAATCGAGATGAATGATCAACCACCCTAGTAGCAACGATCTCTTGACTCTCCAAGTCTCAAATGACGACTGAATCAGGTGTGAACTCCACAATTCTCCCATCTCCACCATGTATAATCTGATATATGGAAAGAAGATTGTTCGTCAAATGAGGAACACACAATATACATCCTGGAAAGTGTTGTCCCCAAAACTAATAGATCTGGGCTTTCCAATTACACTCATGTATGTATTGTTTCCCATCAAGATAGGAGACATAGTACAAGGCTAAAATGAAGATAATATAGACAACGAAGATGTCATATGATGAGATGCTCCTGAATCTAGAAGCCATCTCCCTGATCCTGGACCTAAAAAAAGCACAAAGATCTTGACCTTTATTTCCTGATGTAGATGCTTGACCTTTGTCCCTTTTAGACTGTTTTGAAGTAGAAGGAGAAGAAGATGATTCAAACATTTTAGAAGGAAAATAATGTGATTCTTTTTTAGAATATTTTTCAACTCATCAATGTCCTTCTTATAACAATAATGTTCTTCATGTCCATCCTTCTTGCAATATGCACAAAAAGGCCTCTCCTTCTTAGATGTTTCCCCTTTAGAAGAGTATTTTTTCTTTGCTTGATCTGAATGTTGATTATTCTTTGCTTTCTTCTATTTCTTATCTGATTTTGATTCTTTCATCTGACTAACCAACAATGCCTAATATTTAGAAGTCTTGATGAGACCCATTGAGAGAAGCTTTTGTTGCTCATGTATCAACATCTCAGAAAATTATGCAAATGAAGGTGTAGTATATGCATACCCCATAGTCAATCTATGAGTATGAAAGCTAGAAACAAAAGAAGCATAATTAGGACCAAGTTTATTCATTGTATTGTAGACCAACTGAATGTCCTTGTCAATTCCACATGCTTTACACTGCTCCCTTAGATCATTAACCTTAGTGATGTAGTCTTGGATGTTGTCAAAGTTCTTAGGATCAAGGCTCATCAGTTCATTATCAATTTGATAGCCTCTTACTTCATCTATAGTACCATACAATGTTTTCAATTTTTTCTAAGCTTCATGAGAATTTTTACATGATTCAATTTGGAACAATAAATCTTGAGAAACTAGTCTACGAAGACATCCTAGAACTTTGGTATGTTTGATCATCCATTTTAACTTTTTATCTACATCTGTAGGTTCAGGTACCTTATTTTCAACATATAGAGAGTGACCTTCTATCATTAGAATACTCCATGCATTTTGATGCCATGTTGAATAATTATATGACATGTGAGCAAAGGAACCTTAGAATGATCCATGAAAATGAGAGAGCACAAGAAAACATATTAAAGCAATGCACCAAGAGATCCCCCCAAATCACTCAATCAAGAAATCCCCAAGCAATATCTGATTTGGTACTTTATATTTAGTGCGTTTATAGTTGCTAAATGCCAAAAACAACAAGCTAGACTTGATCTTAGTGCTTACAAATGCCAAAATAGGCCATAGACTCAAGTACAATTTTTGGTACACAATGAGATCAATCTGATCATACCAATGAGAAGTACACAAAAAATCATGCACTTTAAAAAAAACTACACCCAAAAATGCTACCGTAGGAGCAAGATATGAGCTCCCAGAATTCCCAAAATGAGGATGAATCAACAACATCTATGAAAATATGCAATTTCTGGAAAAAACAGACACCAAAAATAAATTTTGATAGCACCACTATGAAGAGTGCAAAAAATTATCCCAAATAAAAAAAAATTGCTCGAAAAAAGGAGGTCGTGAGCTCAAGTTATGAGTGTTTGAAAATCAGCTACAAAACTGAAAATGCAATTGGAAAGGGGGGGCAAAAAATCCTTAAGAGCTACTGATGCAGGTTGATGTTAGCAGTCGACACGATTAAATTTGATGGTTGGATGGGTGTCACGTGCCAACATAGCTTAAAATTGATGTCTAAATGAACGTCACTATCGCCATCAAAATTTGCCAGAATATACTTTTCAGTGATGAAAATACTCTACCCTAGAGCCGGCGGAATCTTCTCGTATTGATAGAATATTCTGATTTGATGGCCGCTAGTTTGAATTTTCTTTGCCAGATTTGAATTTGAATGAGCCCAAATTGTCTTTGCTGGATGGGAAGAAATTTTCGTCGGGTTTTTTATAACCGATGCCAGCTGTTGGAGGCAAGGCCCGTGGCCTGCCCACGTGGCAACTACCCTACGGGTACAAGCATACCCTGCTACGGTACGTAGAGTACTTGCTATTGCAGGTACTGTGTATGCAGAAAAACCAAAAAAAATTGCCCTCTTCTTTTTTGATTTTTAATTTAAAAAATTTCAAAAAAACTTTGCAGAAATTAGTAATTTTTCTAAAAAAATTTCAAAAAATATTTAAACCGATTTAAATAATTTTTTTTTCTGCAAAATCGTACCATGTCATAATGACATGACCTGGGGGGTCGTATGGCTCCCTGGGCAAAAATAAATTGCCTCATCAGACAACTGCTCCGATTTGGATGAATTGACAGTTGATCTTAGGGTTTTTGGCCCTTCTAGGCGCAATGGCAGGGTCGGATTTGACCCAAAATACTCCAAAAATGTAGCTACCTTTTGGATAGATGGAAACCACTTTTTAGCTTCAAAACCTCATAGAGTTGGCCTCGTATATATCTGATTTGGATGAAACAAAATTAAAAATTCTCGAACCTTCGGGACGTAATGGTGAGCTTAGATTTGCACCAACAAGCTCTAATTTGAACCTACAATAAAGAGCCAAAAATGGAACACCCTCAAATCTAGCATCTCTCTTCAGAAAAAGACTCTCCAATGGCACCCAACCCGCTTTGATACCATGTTAGAACTGAGATATAGCTTTCATACCATGTTAGAATTGGCTATGGCTGCCAAGATCTTGAGACCAAATGGAAAGTACAAAAGAGAGATAATAGAATGTGACAAGAACAAAATATATTCTTATCAATATGATTCAATGATATGATTGTCATGTACAATGAGAGAGACCCCTTGGTTATATAGCCAAGGTGAGATGCAAGATGTCATAGGATTATGACAAGTGTCTTAATCATATGACATGAGACAACTAATCACACTTACCTAGGTTCACATGTGTTACAAGTCAAAAGATAAGATAACAACTAATGACAACTAGCACCTTCTAGAAATATTTCATCCTACGACCTAAGTAAACTTATCATGTGTAAATAAGTTCCCTAGTAATGAATGAACTAGGTACAAGACTTTATTTACACCAACAACCTTTTCTCCTTTTGGTATTATCAATGCTCCTTTAGTGACATTCCATGAATTATATACAACTTTCTCTTCCTAGTAGTCCTATTGAAATTATATTTCTTCTCAAATTAGGAACATGTCTCACCTCTTTTAGCAACCATTGGTTTCCATTTATTAATTTTATCTATATCTCACCTTTTCCAACAATTTTGTATGGTTCATTATCACCCAAATAAACTTGTCCAAAATCACATTGAACATAATTTAGAAAATATTTTTTATGGGGTGTTGCATGAAATGAAGCCTTTGTGGCTAACACCTAAGAATTAGTAATATTATCTAGTGAAAGGATCAAATCATCTTGCAATACATCACCTACTATATTTTATTTCTTACTATTTTCTTAGTCTCTATCTCCTTGTTTTCCTTTTCGAGACCAACATTTTTTTTTCAAGTGTCCTTTCTTCTTGCAATTCCAATACTCCTCCCTTCTTTTGTATTTGTATTTTTTCTTCTTAGAATTCCTACAATTTCTTGGGTTCTTTCCTCTCTCTTCAATTTTTTTAGGCTATTATCCACAATCAAAGCATTACCTAATTTCTCACCTATGTTTTTCTATTACATTTCCTCACAAAGGATAACACCAACAACATCATCATACTTTAAAGTGCTTAAAAAAATAAAATTACTCACATCCAATGACTAAGCTATTTCAAATTTATGAGAATGAACACAAAATCAAGAGAGCCCTAACCTCATCATCAAAGGTTACATTTACAAAACTTAACTGACTAGTGATCATGCTAAACTCATTTAAATGATCAACTTGACAAACCCACCTTCTAACATCTTCATAAATTAAATAAATGTTTGATAAGAAATACCTTATTACAAGATGAGGGTTTTTCATACAATTTATCCAATGCTAACATTAGATCCACCATTGTTTATTTTGATATATTAAAAGATACTAATGTTGTCATGCACAATCGTATTGTTCCTAGTGTCTTTCTATCAAGAAAATCCCATTCTTGATCTATCATATTCATCGGTTTCTTTATTTTTCTACCCAGCGATAAGAAAATATCTTTTGATACAGTCAATCCTCCATTTACATCTTCCATAGATGATAGTTTTGGCCACTTAACTTCTCAATCCTAAACTTGCATTCTTCCACCATTTATCCCACTCAAACTAGAAACCCTTCTTTTGAGTTTTTTTTAGCCAAATAAATGTATGAATTTGATACCAATGGTTAGGAATAGGATAGTAGAACAATATACAATAAAATGAATACAATTTTTTTTTTTTTTAAATAACACAAAACATAGAGACATAGATATACATGGTTCACCCAATATTGGCTACATCCATGGTTAAATAGACACTCCTTCCTTTATTTCATCCAAGAAAATGAAGGGATACAACCTACAATACATCTATTGTAATTTCTTCTTCTCTCTATCCCAATTTCCTCACAATATAACACAATGTAATACTCAATCATAATACAATGCCCTCTTAAAATGGGGTTTTCTTCTAGGGAAAGAAAAACCAACATAATACGTATCGTTAGATTTGTGGCCTAATAATGAACTATCTAGATTTAAAATGAATATATACATATCAAATGTGGCTTTGGGGGTGTTGCTCCAAAGCCCTCACTAGGGTGTGTGACCCCCAAACCCCCCATCAGGGGAATGGCCCTCTTGGACCTTGTAGGGGGGTACCCCCTACACCCCCTACATTATAAATATTAATCAATAGAATTAGGCTCCATATCCAACATTAGGACAAGTCTACACCCCCATATTTTATCTAGGGTATCAAATAGAATATCTAGGAATTGAGATCAAATTTATGGGTATGAATAATAATGGAATTAATATGTGGTTATTTCATAGTCTAATATATGCAACAATACACTTGAAAGTAAATTATTACATTAAGGACACTTTAATCAAAGTGAACCCAAAAAATTTAGGGAAAGTGAATGGGTATGTTACCTTCACCATTACATTTTTCCCTTCCTTTGATGTGCATATAGACTATTAGGTAGGTTCATGCCAAAGTGAAATAAGTAGACAACATGAAAATTAAGAATTTTTTATATATTCAAATATAGAATGACTCATTTATAAAGTAGAGTGTGTATCTAAGTATCAAAAGTAAAATGACTCATTTCTAAAATAGGGAAATATGGATATGTTTTAAAATTTATAGCTCTATGGTTTTGACTATACTTAAGATATTGGTGCAAAATAAAAACCTATTTCAAATGATCAAACCATGGTATTCTAAGTAAAATAGATAACTTATCCAAATCAATAACATGAAAATATATTTGTACTTATTTAAGACCCACTATAATAGATAAAATGAGGCAAACTAAAGTGTTAATCAATATACCATTAGTCACTTTCAAAGGAACCCCTTAAAACATGAATCTATAACGTAGAAAATTGTCACCCTTGACAATTTCACATTGTGTTTTTCTCCCCTTTAAGTTGTTGGGCCTAATTGAGCATTCAACTTCCTAAATTATGCATTCCATAGCTTATTTAAATATTTTTTGACAATTTGCAAGTATAAAACAAATGCCCTCATTTAATACTTTGTCCTCGACTCCTTAAACTTTAGAAAATAGGGTTGGGACACCGACACCTAGGGCACTTATGCTCCCCCATTTTGGCTCCAAATTCAAATATTTCAGTTGTAACACTTTATTATTTGAAATTCAAATAGCTAAAGTTAGCTGTCATGATTTAATTTTTGAGAAATTGAATAAAATTTACCTAGTTATTACATCATTTAAAATTTAAGACACACAATTGAGAAAATACTAGTATCAAGAGCATTCAAGAGGAACATTTTCAGTGATTCATAACAAAAATTCAAGATCCAATTCATCATGTCAAATTCTATGTAAATATTCTTTTGTGAAGGCTAACATTGTTGTAGGTCTCTAAAGCATTCAAGCATTCAAGCAAATGAATGAATAAGATCCAATACACCACAAGATTTATGAGAACTTGAGTAAAACTAAAAGCAGTTTTATTTTCCATAAATACAATGTTCATGCAAAAATCAAATTCAAGATTACAATCAGATAAACCTCCAATGAGGTTTTTATTTTCATGGTCCTTAGACCCTTTTCTCCAATGTGGCCAAGATTCTGGTGCTATAACATAGTTTTCTCTACAAGTAACTTTGATTCAGAAGAAAGAGCACCCTTGGGTACCCAAAATCCATAGTGCATGCATCAACAGTGCACCCAATATACTTGTACTATTGCACTCAATAGTGCATGCATCAAGCTTATACAATGTGTCATATCTAACACCTATAGAAATCACCATAGCACCTATAACCATCTTACATCCTACAATAGAAAATACTACCTACACACCTACATCTATTAGTTTTCTTACAAATAAAAAATTTCATGTTAATCCAGAGATATGCAATGCACCATTAATCCTTTTTATTCTACCATCAAGAAACCTAATTTTAACTTTACCATGACCAACAATATTTAAATATGAATCATCACCCAAGTACACCTTACCTCCATCAAATTCTTGATATTCAGAAAACCAATCTCTATTAAAGTTCATATGGAATGATGCACCTAAGTCAATTAACCATGCATCATTACCTACACGAGTTACCAAAGTTACAATGAATGCATCACCATCTTCCTTATCGAATTAAGAATCAAAATCAAATTTCTTATTTTTCTTCTTCTTTTCTTCTTTGCAGTCCTTATGAACATGTCTAGACTTACCACAGTTCCAACAAATAACTTTGGACTTTCCAAGAGATTTGGATCTCCTCTTGGACTTGGATTTATCACTCTTCTCATTCTTCTTTCCTTTTTCCTTAGGTCTTCCATGAAAATTTAGGGCATCCTTGGAAAGTTAATGGAAACCTTTCTCCTCATATCTTCAGAAAGCAAAGAACCCACCACATCTTTAGTCTTCAATATAAAAAAATTACTCCCAATATCCATAACAAGAGAGTCCCACAAATCAGGAAAAGAACAAAGAAGGATTTGACATGTCTCCTCTTCATCCATCTTGACAACAACTAATGCCAACTGATCCACCAACATATTGAATGCTTCCAAGTGGTCTGTAATTCATCCACCCTCTTCCATTCTCAAGGAATATAATTTCTTCCTCATGTTGAGAAAATCTTGTTCACTAAAGATTTGGCTTGATACATCTCACCAAGATTTTTCCATAGTTTATATGCAAAGGTCTCTTCATGGACATTGATTAGAACAAAGTCTGCTAAGCACAACCTGATTAGACCCTTGGCTTTACAGTCCATAACATCATATTGAGTAGCCTAAGTAGGATTTGCAAGCCTTGAAACATTCTCATTAGCAACATCCCACAGATCTCGATCTATCAACAAATCCTCCATCTTCAACTTCCACATTTCAAAATTCTTTCCAAAAAATTTACCCACCTCTAGTCTCCCTAATGAACTTTCCATTTGAAATTTTTTGCAACAAGATCACAAAGTGTCTTCTGCACAAGCTCCCACTCAAATATGGATCAGTTCAAAAAACCCAATAACCCACAAAAGAAACTAAATGTGATCAAGCTCTGATACCATTTAAAAGGAAGCTAAGGTAGTTAAGCAACTTCTTACACTAATCTTGAGAGGAGAATAATGCAAAACTTTTACAAATATTTAACATTTACAAAAAATTATTAAACAAAAATAAACACAAACATCATACATACCACAACATAGTGATTTACGTGGGGAAAACCCTTTCGGGAGAAAAACCCTACACTCTAAAAGCTACCAAATATATTATTCAAAAATCACAAAGATTATAATATACTTGCAGAGCAAGCTTCTCATAGGAGTATCACCAACCAAAGCTCTAAAGGCAACATGACCGATATATGACTCTCAAAATACATCACAATACACAACCATAATACAACACCCTCATAAAATAGGGTTGCCTTCTAGGGAAATTCAAGAAAACAAAATATCGACTGTCGGATCTAAGACCTAATGATGAATGGTCCATTTTTACAACAATAAAATATACATAAAATGTGGCTTTCAAGAGTGTCATCCTCGAACCCCCACTAGGGGGGATAAGCCCCCTCGGACCCCCATAAGGGGGGTACCCACCATGCTGACGTATCAGTAGTACCTTATGTATTTTCAAGGTTGAGACACATTTTCCCAACATTATTGAGCTATTTAATGTAAAATGAGGCTCATTTGAAGGGGTTAGATGGTTAGAAAATTGAAAGTTAGTGGGTTAGAAGTTAGAAGTTTTAGAGCAGTTAGGTTGTACGTTAGATATATGTTTCCACATTCTTAGTTTTAGAGGAGTTATTTGAAGGGATTGGTTTCCATACACTAGTTAAACTTGTTGGAATTGAAAATGTTGACTATTTGATTAAACCCAATAGAGTCAGTCAGACTTAAAACCTTCTTTAAATCACACTCTTGGATGGTATTTGTCATGTTAGTTGTTTGATTTGAAGTTCTTCAAAGGAATGAATAAAGTTTTCTTATTTTCTATGAGTTCAAATTGTAATGGATGTAATTTGATCTACTGTTGATGGGATGCTAAAATGCATATCTAGTTCTTTGTTTAATATTGATCCACATCTTTTGAATAGGTCTAGAATTACATATATTTTAATATTATATTTCAAGGTTTGATTCTATCATCAATAGATTAAGGCACTAGTATCTTAGTGGTTGATCCTTCCACCATCTAAATTCATTATTCTCCTTCATTAGATTAGTTTAATAGTTCCTTGGCAATTTGCATAAGCTAGCTCTTGAACTCTACAATATCTTATGATAACCTATGCTTATTAGTAATCTCCAGAAGATTATGTATTTATATATTTTCAAATTTTGTGTATAAAACATTATTCTTTAAATGATATTATATTTGGCGTATAACTTTCATTTGCATACATAATATGTTATAATCTAATTATGAAGAGGTCATTAATTTTTAATATCAAAAAATAGTAACATAGGAATATCTAGAGTAACAAATCTTTGGGATATTCTTATACACAGGGTTTGGCTAAGTTGAATGACCTAAACAAATTTTATCTCTATTTAATTATCGTATAATTTAAGATCTATAGAAATACCCTCTTTCATTCCATAGACTTGCCAAAAGTGTAGAACAACTACCCATGCTTCATATTTTTCCCATAATTGTTTTTAGTTTGGTCATGAGCCTTGCCTTGTTAACATAAACCAACCAAAGTGCCCAAATTGGAATTATCTAATGCATTCTCTAAGATTGTAGGGTTTAATGTCAATCACCAACTCATGGATCAAAGGAGGTTGTTCCCTTAAAGAGGGCCACAATAATTTGTAATTTAATTTTATGATTTCAAAATAGAATTCCTCTATTTATTTCATTTTTAATGCATATTCTCTTTATTCCTATTATTGGAATAAACTTTTGCAGGAAGGATCATAACAAATAACTTGGAAAAATAGTTGGATCTCAAGGGTCATATTCTCCTAACTTGAGCCACTTGATTAGACTAGCTCTAGGTCACACAAATGATGAAAGACAACACTATTTAGTCATACAAATATCCTTATAGAATGTTTTATACTATAGAATTATGTATGTTTTTGTGCTTAAAAGTGAAGTGCTCCTAGGTTGTTTCTCCTCTTTAACATGCATTATTTTTAAATAGAAATGGAAGTGAATGAATGCACATTAAATGCCTTTAAATACCAAAACATAACAATTACTTCCACATTGTGGGATTGTCCTAGGAATAACAAATGCTAATATCAAAGTGGTATGTATAGGAGTATCTATAGATATGAATGTAATAAGAGACTAGTCATAAGAAATTGATCAAAATAACTGTAGATATAAATAAAATAGAGTCAAATATATAAACATAAATATAGATAAAAATAACAACCCATTAAAAACGAATCCAACTTTATACAAGAGTATACCATTGTAGCCTCTAAAAAATGTCTTAGGCCTGCGAGCCCATTTTCCACTTCTTCCCCCACATTTTACTTATTTGATTATTGTCTAAAGACATATTTCTTCTATTAATTGAATAACTTTAATTATTTAATTAATTCATTTTCCATTTTATTCTTCCTTGATTAATTAAATAAACTAATATTTATTTACTTATGTCACCAATGTTTATTTCACTCTATAATTGAATAATTTTCATTTATTTTATTATCCATTGTCATTTTCCACTATAATTAAATACTTAATTTAATTATTTAATTATTCATTAACCTCTTCTTCTATAATTAAATAAATCCAATTTATTTAATTATTATCCACTTTTGGCCACTAGTAAATAATTAAAATTATTTTAATTATTTAATAATTTGCTATTTTCTTTCACTTTTAATCAAATAGTTATTTTAATTAAAAATCAACTTTTTCCTCTATAATTAAATAATTTTTTTAATTATTTAGTTATTCACTTTCTCTCCTAAATTAAATAATTTTATAATTATTTAATTTACTCCAGCAACCTTTTTTTCCCATGTCATTTTTATCTCTCATCTCAATCAATTTCCACCATTGATAAGGTTTTATTACCTTTTAATCTCCACCGTCCATCCTTAACTAAACCCTATTTTTGCCCTAACCCTATTTCCTTGCTTGTCAAAACAATCTCATCCATTGATCTTCACCATTTAATCTTGGCCCTTCATTCAAATTTAAATTTTTATAAAAGAGATCTGTCACTTTCATTTCAAAGCCACAACAACAACTACTATCTTCAATATTTTTCTATCATTATCACTAGGCTTATTCTCGTGTACTACAAATCTAAGGGCAAGCAAGCATATAAAGCAAAATGGAGAAGAGCAATGAAAGTGATTCAATCATGGCATAAGAATTATTGGTAATATTGCTTTATTGTTTATGTTTCTATATTCATTTGTGCTTCATTATTAGGCTAGAGTCTTTAGGATTTGAGTTTCATGTATTTGGTGATTGGTACTATTGATTCATGCCTTTTCTCATGATTTTATCCTATTTCTACAAGCATATATAATTTTATTAAAGCATTCCATGAAATAGACTCAAAACTAAAAGAAAATTGCCATAAATTACGTTTCAGTGTATTTTATTTAATCAGATGATTTATCTACACTTTAGATATTGTTCATATGATTAAGTACAGTAATCTTATATTAAATATTTTAAATAGAGCTACACTAATTTAATGAACTAGTGTGTATTATTAAATATTGTATGCCGTGCAGCTTCAAGGCATTCTTTGAAAGGTCTTATCTATAAATAATGCATGCCCAATGGAATATTCACTTGTGCTCAGTTTTGTACATGAAGCAATTGTGTTCTGATCGACAACTATAGCCATGGCTTCTGCAAAAGTTTTTTGGACGTATTGGGTTCTGCTTTTTATGCAGCTGATAGGTTTGACACTAGCAGTTGACTTCAATAATATGACCGTTGAAGATTATGTCAGTTACATCAATCCTCCAGCTGTGCACAAGTACCAGGTCATACACCACCTTCATTAGTTCTGTATTTGCATTCATGTTTTGTTGTAGTTTAATAGCAAGGTTAACTCATAACAAAGTGTCCATTAACTGAGATGAAAGCTAATAGATCCATCTTCCTAGTCATTTTAATAGTAAATGTAAATACAGACTAAAAGCATGTCATATAAGTTATATTGCTTTAATTCCATCTTCCAGCATGAAAATGGAGACAGCATACTCTGTGTAAAGCATAAGGATCAGATATCCCTCCTTCCAGCTGAGGAAAATAAGGTGAGATTGTGTATTCTTCTTCTAATTATTTGTTTCCCTAGGCTTTCAAATTTTTAAAAAAATGTGTTGGAAAATGAGATATACTTAATGGATGTTCATTAAGAATACCGGCAATTCAATAGTAGAACACTCCAATAGCAAATGGAAGGTCTTAATATCTTTATTTAGTATTGGAACCCCACCCAATGGAAGGTCTTAATATCTTTATTTAGTATTGGAACCCCACCCAATAAGTAAAAAGATTTTGAAGAGCATGGTGTTTGTGATTGCAGACCAATTGGAGAAAAATGTGGATCGATGGAAATGTGAAACACTTGAGGGGTTGCCCAGAAGGAACTATCCATGTGAGAGAAATAAAGCATGAGCATGTTGAAAGAAGTGGATCTGTGGCTCGATTCATAGGAATAAAGAATGCTTGGGAATATATGATGGAAACAGAGGTGACATTATTTGGGACACTTTTTCTTAAAAATAAGCAACAGATCATCTTCATATTTAATATCTATTGCAATATTTCTGAGGAATGACTATAAATTGTATTAGTTTTCTTAACTACTTTTGTTCTGCAGTATGCCATGGCAAGCCTTCTCTTTGGTGAAGGTGGAATTGAGAAAGTTACAGGTGTTATGAATGTGTGGCAACCACCTTTGATTCCCTCTGATATTCTAACTCGTGGTTTCATGAGGATTGGCATAGAAGATGCTGAAAAAATAGTTCAGACAATAGAGGTTGGCTGGCAAGTAAGTGACTGACTTTTCTTTTTGAACTTCAGTTTGGCCCGATGCAAAATTATCTTATCTTCATAGACTCTGAAATTTGCAGTAAGATTATCTTGGTTTCTTGGTTAGGTTTCCGAAAATTTGTATGGAGATCAGAAATCAAGATTCTTTATACGCTGGACGGTAAGATGTAATCTTGGCACTTGACAATATTTGAGATAGGCAATTCATAATCCACGGCTTCTGATCTGAAATACTTATTGTATAGGCTGATGGTTTCGAAAAGACAGGTTGTTGTGACCTAAAATGTCCAGGGTTTGTAGTGGCAAAAAATGCTCCATTATATCCCGGCAAAGCATTTACAGAAGTATCTGTATATGGAAATGAAGAAAAACAGGTCGAACTAGACCTAGCTATACAATATGTAAGTAAAATGTTTATAAATAGAATTAGATTCAATTATTCTTTTAAGAGAACATATCATTACTATTTCTGAATTTGATTGTATGAGATTTATAATGCAGTCAAATTCTTCGATCCAAGTTTCTCAATGTTTGCAATCTTATCTCTCTCCTTATTTATCTGACATCACATATATCTAAAATTCCTTAGAAAAGAAAAAATCTTAATAACATTATTTCCCTACCTGAGAGGTGGTTTTATTGGTTGTAAGCTCCAAAATTCTTCAATATTATCAAAGTTATGAAACCGAATGGTGGTTTCTGATTAATGTATTTATTTGCAGGAAACAAGAAACCCTCCAGCATGGGTGGTATATGTTAGCTCCAAAGAAGTGGGTTACTTTCCTGCAAAATTAGTACCAGAAATCCTGGCAAAAATCAATACAGTGAAATGGGGAGGAGAAGTTATGGTTGTGAAGAATTTCCCACAGTCCACATTAGATATGGGTAGTGGAAGATTCCCTGAGAAGGGGTATCCAAATGCAGCATATGTCAGAAACATGGATGTGTTTAAGGCTGGTGGCAAAAAAATGTATGGAGGAACCATTCAGTATATGCAGAGTCGTCCATATTGTTATAGGGTGGGAGATAAGGGCCCCCTCTCCACATGGGGTACATACATATTTTATGGAGGTCCAGGGGGAGATGAAACTCTGTGCAGAACGGTGAATCCTCCACCATTCCCAGGCCAAATTTGATAGGTTCACAGTTACCAAATAAAATGTTTCTCTTATTCATAATAAGAACATGGTATTATTTTGCATTTATGGGACTATTATTGCTCTTGATTATTTTTGATGCAAATGCCAGAAAATATAAATTCATTTGGAATAAAATGTCTTAGTTGATGATTTCGCTCTATTATAATATTCTTCTATATATTTATATTTGAAGAACATTCTCTGCCCAAGAAATTTACGTAAGTTCTTATCCCATAAGATAATAAAGTTTATAAAACACTGTCCAAGAGTTCTTTTCAATATTGAGGAGAAACTAGGAACCTGTAGTCAGTTAATAAAATAATATTAACGTTAATTTTTAAATCTAATTATCTTTTTATAAAGATATTATTTTTAAATTTTAAATAATTCATATAATTTATTTATAATGGTGAAATTTGTATATCCACACAGTATTTAGTTTCATATTTATTTTGAGGTAATGTCTTGATACATGTACATAGTGGCAAATGGTACAATCTTTTGAGAAGTTGAACTTATTTTTCTATTTTATTTATTTATTTACATACATATATCCTATGTCCTATCCTAGCCATTTACATACACTATCTTATACATTTGTCTCTTTCACCAATTTATTACACTTTTATGCAGTCACCTCCATTTAATCATTTACCACTTTAATTTGACCATTGTCCTATTTTTGGGACAAGTCCACATGGTTGCAAACTTATTCCTTTCAAATTTAAAATTTACAAATTTTAAGTTTGGATGATTGGTTGTCTAATCCTTCTACATTGATTCGACCAAAGACACACTTTGCATAATTTTATGTTGTATAATAGTATTTAAACACATTCAATGCATTCATTTTAATAACTTAATCATCAAATAATATTCAAGAGATCATAAGACAATGATTCTAGAGAACAATAAATAGCAACACATTCAATATGGTGCATCCAAAAGAGTAAAAATTCCACCTGCTTAGGAACTTGTTTATAACTTTCAATATTGTTAAATTTCTAGGAATTGATCGAAGGTGATATCTTCTTGTGACATAAAAGTAATCATTTAAGGTGTTTTTAAATATCACTAGTCCCCAAAACTATTAAAAAGCCAAAGAAAAAACCTACATATTAGACAAAGTTGCAAGACAAAACCCAAATAATTGCCAAGAGAAATCTAGAGCATGGGCATAGATTTGTGATTATGAATTTTTTCTAGAGAGTTGTGAATTTGTCCTAGAAATATGAACTTGTCCTCTAAAAGGGAAGAGATATAACATTTGTAGAATTCTAGGCAACTCACTAATAAAGACATTTTCTAGAAGTCTAACACTAAGAAAATTCCTTAAGCTTATCCATCTGACATCATTCTTCTATTATTGGACTAAGCATCGCACTCCTCCACATGCAATTCCCTAGTAGCTTGTACATTCACATATTTTATCTTCATATTCAACTTAATTTTCTAGGCTTATCAATACTTTACATATCATTAGGATTTTTAAATTTGCATTCTTAAAGATTATATCTTATGCTTAGATCTATCCTTTTCTTTTACATAATTACTTTATTGATGCATCCTTTTATATTAGAGATTATGTGCTTTATTGTAAAATATTTTTTACACACCCTTATCATCCTTGACTAGCATTAGAGTTTTTTTTAGATATGACATGTCACTTCTATTTCTACTTTTTCAATCTACAAATGAGAACATAATTTATTAAAATTATTACTTATGCTACCTAGAGGTTTTTTATATCATAAATAAAAGTGATGCAAGGGGCACTCCCCATCACCATATACTCAGCTTCAAATTTTTTTATTATCAAATCATATGAAGGTTACTCCACTCAAAACTTAATCTCAAAACAATTGCAACAAACTCTACTACACAAGATAATTTCAAATGAAACCATTTCCATTAAATTACTACAAACTGAAATTATAGTCATATGAGGACCTCAAGACCTCATGTTACAATTTTAATGTCTATAAAAATTCTCCCACACAATTACCATAAATTGGATTGGGAAAACATTCAAAATAATCTCAACTTTGTTGCAATCTAGGGCTTTGAAACCTCAAAACTAATAAAATTCTTAATAGAATAACTTTAAATCTTTAATTTACAAACACTACAAACACTCAATAAAACCTGCAACTTATTCTCTTCATCATGCTTCCATGGCTGATTGCTTCTATTCAACACTCCTCTTTACCTTATTTCTATCCTATCAACTTCCAATCTATCCCAAATAAGCTTTTTCTCAAAAAATTATGGAAATATATAAATTTTGGCACAAGGATGGATGAGTAAATCCCTTTTGGAATCCACCATGATGCTATGTCACATTTCCCCCCATTTCCAATGCTCAAGTTATGAAATCTAAAATATTAATTTAAAATACATTTTAGCACACTTGTTGGTGCCTAGTGGTTTTGGAGACTTCCCAAGAATTTCAATGCCAAATTTTGTCTACTTTGGGAATGGGTAAGGTCTTTGAGACTGATTGGAACCTAAAGAAAAAAATTAGCATATGCAAATAATTTAAAAAATAATATTTTCTTGTAACTCCAGTATGCATTTGTCCTTTAGGATTTTGGTGATAAGTGTTAGTTTTCTCCACAATTTACCAACAACCAACCTTGAACTTGGAAATAAAAATGAAATAAATAAATTATTTCCAACATGGAAATGTAATCAAGATCTAGGCTACTGTCAGTAAAATTAAAAGTACAACTTTTAACTGAGTAGTCAATATTTTTCTTAAAGTCCTTGTATGCTACAAATGCCAAAAATATTTTGATAGCTTCCATCCTAGTCACTAGAGAAAATGTTTCCTCAAAGTCTATTCCTTCCACTTGTGAGTAACCTTTACACACAAGCCTTGCTTTATTTCTTACCACTTCTCCACTCTCATTTAGTTTGTTTCTAAATACCCACTTAGTTCCAATTATGGGTAAAAGCAAGAAGTTGGGTCCACAAAGAGGGGAAGTTTCGACCAAAACAAAAATAAAAATGCATGAAACATGTACGCGTTTTTTAAAAATGCATATGCTTTTAGGATCAGATAGCCGAGCCTAAATCCGAACACATATGCGTTTAGATTTGGGTACACAACCTAAAACACATACGTGTTACATAATGTGTACGCATTCATAACGCGTATGTGTTTTAAAACACGTGTACATGCGTTTTGCAAAGCTATTTATTTTTTTAAATTAATGGTCCTATGTGATTTATTTTCACAATTCATTTTAGCAGCGCGCCTGAGAGAGAGCACAGATTGCGTACACATTTTGAAGGGCTAAATTTAACTAATTTTTCACTGCCACCTCCTCCCATCGACACAATCGACATCAAAGACCTCTAGGTTGGTTGAATTATGCTTTTTTTTGCTTTATATCTTTCATTTCTATTTTGTAATTGTTATTTAGTTTTTGTTTGTTTTAGGTTCAATATTTTATAATTTTTAAATTGCATTTAAAAAACTAAAAACATCAATGAAACAAAAAATGTTAAATTGTAAATTGAAAACCATAAAAACTATACCTAAATTAACTAGAATTTAACCTAAATTGGACACATTTAACTTAGAAATCAAAACCCTAAACCATAAAACCTAAATCTAAATTAGATTTATAACATGTCTAGATTTGTTATCTTTTTATTATACTTATCTTTCTTATTCGAGTGCCAAAGAAATTACCATACACAACCACTACCTTATAACCTTTGACATGTACTTAAGCCCATAAAACTACACACCTTTGATTACCTTTGCTTTGTTCATCACACCCATAATATTTCACCTTTTCGATAGTGCAACTTGAAAGTAATCAATACTTTCAACAACCATTTGTGTTGAGAAATGAGATGTTTCTTAACTAGTGACAAATCATAGCATAAGTTTATGAGGTTGATAAAAAATAGTATAATTTTTACAAATTAAACTACATGGTTTTCATCATCTACCCATTTTGGCACTCATTCTTGAGTTGAATAAGCTAAATTAGTGGGATTTCCTTCTCTTTTTCCACCTTTATATGTAATAGAAGACACTCTAAACAACCCCTAACTTCCTATTAACACCCAATTTGAGAATCAAAGTTATATATCTATGTGTCTTATTTTTCATTCTTTAGTCCTTTACCTATAGAAATTTGGTTCCTTACCTCATGTTCACAGTCTCTATTTACTAATCTTCTTATTTATTTTTTCCAATAATGATTCAAAGAAGCCTTATTATTGATATCGTAGCCTTTTGTGAGCTCTAAATTTTTTATGTCTTATCCAACTCCTAGTTTATGTTGATGGTGATTTATTTATAAATCTTAATTCTTTACCTTAATCCATATGGTTTTATTCTATTTGTTCTTGGACTTGCTATTAGTATTTGCACATGACTTAAGTATTTATGTTTTCTTTATTCAATGATTGGGCATGGGTATTTTTGTTTCATGCATCAGCCACATATAGTTGCATATATGTATATATTATGTTTCTTGCTTAAATAGTAAAAGGTAAGAGTAGCTATCTTGAATCTTGTTGTTTTTCCCCTGAGTATTGATCATGTTTCAATTAAAGTATATATCGTCAAATTTGGCTATAGTTTAATTATCAAGTGATAGAGATAAAAGTAATTTTATGGCCTTCTTTCAGGGGATTCACTTAGTAAACCAATGACATAGTGCATGAATTCATAGGGTTCTAATAAAACCCCCTAATTTCATTTCTACCCATCAAAATTATAATTAGAGTACCTCCCTATTTTCACTGAGAGGTATCCTATGTACCTATTTTTCTATTTAAGTTCTTACATCCTTTTAGTATTTCCACACTATCAGCCAAGGAAAATTCCCACATATAGATCTAACTCAAAACTATTTATAATTTCCATCCCATTTATTAAAGGTTTAACATAAAATACCTAGATGAATTATGACAAATATGTCATCCTCTAGAAAGTTTTGATGTAGAAGCACTTATACAACTCAACATATGAATCCTTTCCATGTGTACACAAAATGTAATAGTGCATCCTTAGATATTTTAGGTATCTTAATTATAGTATACATATTGATCTAAATTATAGTGGAAATACTTTAGATATACTTGATGATTCTTCTTGGAAGGGTTACAAAAGTACTAAAAGGTGTTCAATAATTAGTTTTAGGTAATGTAGCGGTAGGATTTTATTAAAATTGTATGACCCAGTGTGATAATTGTCTCTATTTTTAGTTGCATTAGAGTTGTTAGTAACAACAAACCCTTCATATTATAGGTCTTTGACACAATAAGATCATTGACAATCATTTTTGTGAACTATTTACTAGGAGATGTGAGACTAATAGTTTCATCACACTATCTAAACCTAGATTTATTTTTATTAGTTTTTTTAACATATTTGCAACATTCTTCATATTATCAAATTTATCTAACATCGCTCTACCATCCCCACCACATCATAACAAAATTATACTTTACAACAACATGCTTCATTTATATATGAAAGATTAGGTTTGTTGCCAAGCTAATGGCACACTAAATATTGTATTAATTTTTAACTACAACAGGACCCAACCCAACATCTAAGCACAAGCTATAGATATAACTAAAATCATTAAAGACAAGAGTAGCTACAACATACCTTTTCATTATAGTAGATATAGAAACCACAACATGCTACTCACTCATCTAATTTATCATGTACCACTAAACAAACTAAACACAAACACTAGTTGACCTCCTATTATCTACATCTCATAATAAGTCTAAGTTAATAAATATCTAAATCTCAAATAAAATTGCAAGTGCCTCTAACCTTTCTATGATATAAGTCACCTATTGTATGGGGGTGGGTGCATGAAGATGGGTAGCCAATCTGTGCCCAAGAATTTTTAAATTTTTTTAAAAACTCATAACACGAGTGTGTTATAATGCACTCATGTGATGACCTTTTAAAAGCAAAAAAACAAAAACAAATTGAATTCATTCTTGCATTTGACTGTGTTTTTTCTCTTACCCATGGCCAAAACCCCAATTTTTCGTGCTCACGTTCTAGGAGGAGGTATTTTGCAAAATTCTTCATCAATGATTGTTGTTTCATTGCGAGGATGCTACCACGTCGATGAGGAGGTGTGAAAGGTAAGGATTGTTTGTTTTTTGTTTTGAATTTGTTAGTTTTAGGTTGTTTTTTATATTTATTTTTTGAATTTGTAGGAGATGTTAATCAACCTCCAAACCCTCCTCAAAATCCTCAAGAAGTACAACAACAACAAGAGGAACAAAATTCTGAACAAGCACAATAAGAACAACAACAAAAAAATCCTCAAGTTAATCAACCACAACCTCAATCTCCTCCACCAATCCCTCAACATCCTCCTGGCACTCAACAAAACTTAATGAGGGAAATTGAGAACAATAAAAAATAAATTGAGGATTTAATCAGGATATTGAACGATCCAAATGGTTCAACCGCGAAAAGAATGACCCTAGGAACTTCACTGAAAGAAATGTTAAAACATGTAGATTCAATCAACAAACAATTAACTGGTTGGCAAGATAGGAGGCAAGCAGCTAGGGCTTATTACCAAGATAAATTATCATATAAAGATGTAAAAGATTTAAAAATTACAAAAGGTGATTTGTGCGCATTATTCACTGACCCATGGTCAAATGCAAATCTCTCCCTCAATGCGAAGAGGTTTCCTATTCATTGGTTCCACCACCAAGAGATTGGAAATTTTTTTGGGATAGGTGGAACATGGTTTTTGATGACCCACCATGCAACAATTATGAAGTCCCACAGTGTTTCCTTAGGAAACTATACTGTGAGTTTATCTTGAACAAAATCCCAAATTACTTTGATATGAGGGGCTTCCAAGGGAGAGGTGGGGGGTCGGCTCAAGATAGACCCGATGCATAGGAGGATCCTATGCGGCAAGGGAGACAACCTCTTGCTAGGCCGCCTCATGAGCGCATCGTCATCCCTTCCATCTCGAAGGAGAGTGTTGATGTAGAGACTTTGTAGGCCATCAACTCTTCAACCTAGAGTGTCATCTAGCTTGCCAGCCCTATTCTACGCCATCCAAGGGAGTCTTCGAGTGGTGGGCTTCGATCCCATTTGTGTCAATCTTGTGGGGAAATTTGTTCATATGACCCCACTGACACTCAAGAGGCTGCTACATAGGATCTATCTGCAGCTATGGAGATGGCAAGGGCAGCTAACATTTTGCATGTGGCCTATGGCATTGATACTCACGTGAAAGTTAGCATGTTCATTGAATTTAATTTATTAAATTTCAATTTTGAAATGCAAGATTAACTAATTTAGTTAAATATGATTTTAATAAAATTGTAGGGTCACAGTGTTGATACTGGATACACCGGCCCCACACCTGCGTATTTCTCCACAGCACCTACCATTGAGGTATGTAACTAGTAAAAAATCATAAATTTATTACATGTTAATAGCATTTTTTTACGAATGGTATTTTAATATGTGATTTTGAATGCTGAATAGGCTAATATTGGAGGTTTCGAGGGAACACCTCCCAGTGCCAATGGATCTAGTCAAACCTACATGCAAGTAATAGAATAAAAGAGTTTAACTAATGAATTGTACTTAATATATTTGTGTAGTTTATATTCATATCGTTGATTACGTTTCATTGCACATCTTTCAAACTCAAAGCATTACTTCACATTCCATAACTAATAACTAGATGTTGATAGATGAAAAAATTTCAACTACAATATAGTTGTTTAGAAAGTCGACATAAGTAGTGATGCAATTACTTCACATAGCATAAGTAATAAGTTTAGGAGCAGCTTCCAATTGCATTTGCTTCTCATGGCATTCCATGAGACCACTTTTTATTGAGGCATCTTTTCAAATAGTTCGTTGCCTTGCCTATGCTATGGATGCTTGGAAGGAATATATGAAAGAATAATAGTAAGAAATAGCATGGACAAGGCAATGAGTTGTTTGAAAAACTTTCCTCAAAGAAATTTGGTCTCATGGTGATGTCCATCACCATGAGACCCAGTTTCTTTGAGGCACTTTTTCAAACAGTTCACCACCTTTTCTATGCTACCACATTTTCCATACATGTCTACCAAAGCATTTTATCAAATAGTTCATTTCCTCACTGTTATGGATAAAAGCTTAAAAAAGGTGCTTTCCAAAAAACTATGGACGCTTGGAAAAAATCTATCAAAGCATAATAGTAAGCAATAGCATAGACAAGGTAGTTCTAAGTAGTTTGAAAAAATGCCTCGAAGAAATGTGGTCTCATGGTGATGGAATGCCATTCCATCACCATGAGACCACATTTCTTCGAGGCATTTCTCCAAATAGCTCACCACCTTTTCTATGATACCACATTTTCCATACATGAGTACCAAAGAATTTTATCAAACTACTCACTTCCTTGCTACTATGGCTAAAAGCCTAAAATAGGTGTTTTCCAACAAACTATGGATGCTTGAAAAAATTTCTATCAAAGCATAATAGTAAGCAATAATACCATAGAGAAGGCAATGAATTGTTTGAAAAAATTCCTGAAAGAAATGTGGTCTTATGGTGATGGAATTCCATGACGTGCATTTTTTTGTAATTGTATTCCATCACCATGAGACCCCATTTCTTTGATGCATTTTTTCAAATAGTTCACTACCTTCTCTATGCCACCATAGTTATCATACATGTCTATGAAAGCATTTTATCAAACGGTTCACCAGCTTTGTGCTATGGGTAAAATCCTAAAAACACGTGCTTTCGAACAAGATATGGATACCTAGGGGAAATAGTAAGCATAATAGTCAGAAATATATAGTTTAATGAGTACTCAAAATTTTGTTCATTATCTCATACATTATAAGTCATGACGTGGATCACTATTGTAGTTTTTGTGATTGAATAATTTGTTGTTTTATTTTCAGATGTTGCAAGAAAAGACACCTCTAAATGTTCAGATGGCAATGGACATCGGTGTTTCATCTGCTATAGAATCCTCGATGGCTTTGACAGGGAAGGTATGAGGCAAATTACTAAATTTCAATTTACACTCGTTATTATAGATGTTAGTTAGTGAAAAACCAAACCATTATTGATTCATAGTTTAATTTCTATTTGGATGGTTTATACAAGGCTTCAACATTCCTCAGCATGGGAATTTGAATATTTCCCTCATAGAGAGTGATCATTAGATGGCGGTAAGTATTTTTTTGTTAAATATATCATTTTTTTAATGTAATTTCTATATATTAATGTCTTTACTTCTTATTATAACATATAAGACTTGACCAAGAACTAAACCCTTGGAGGAGCACCAGGAGCACTCATCGACTATAGCATAAATGAGTGACAGACGTATCACCATCTGATCGACAAGCAAAGGGAAAGAGTTTATTTCGAGAGCATGGAGAGCAATGACTTTTGATTCTAGAGCCCTTTGTTGTATGCCTATATGACATTTTTGTACATATTTTGTATTGGATATATTTGACATTGTATTCCTATGTGCCATTCTCGTAAGCCTATATGGCTATTTTGTACCTATATTTTATACTTATATCGACATATATTGATGTATGCCTACATGGATATTTGGTTAATACAAATATTTTTTATCGATGGTGTCCATATTTGCATTATAAATCCACGGTTCAATAGATATGAGTTACATGTATTCAAGTGTATACTTTACAACTTACGTGTATACTTTGTGACTTATGTGTATTCCAATGTATACTTTGCGACTTATGTGTTTTCATGCGTATAACTTCTATTCATGCATATACTCTATATTAATTTGTGTATATTATGTATTCGTGTGTATACTTCAAGGCTTGTGTGTTTTTGAGTACTTGTGCTTCCCTTATTCACATGTACATGCTTGAATTATTCACATGTATACTTATTAGTTGGTTATCTCTATCATTGATCATTTCTTTCCTTCATGGTTTGTCTTGAATATTAATTGATTGATGCTAAACAACTTTATTAGTCGATGTTAAAAAATTTCAATATTTCTAAGAATACTAGTAGAGTTACAAATTCCAAAATTGCACAAATTGAAAAGAAAAGAATAACTGTAAACAAATGCACTGATTATTAACTTGATAATTGATTAAGAATGAGTATAAAATATATCAAGAAATGAGCCTTCTAGAATGGAAACTGCCAACTAGAAAATAGGCAAAGCATTCCCAATACTTTGAAAGTAATAATCCACCCAAATTTGCAATGGGAGAGAAGTGATGTAGATTAGGGAGGCCTTTAATTACCAATCACAAATTCAAATGATTTCTTGAACAAGTCTTCAATCTCAAAAACCCTAACTATGGTGATTCCCTTCACAACTTCACTATTTTCCTTGTAGGTCTGTAGACCTAGTTTCTTGGACCTATCTCACAAATCCACTCTCAAACCAATTAACCAATTATATTTTTAGACACCCTTTAATATATACCAAAACATATCTCAAAATATCATATAACTCTTTTGGAAAAAATCCCTCAAACTAATGCTTCTACACTGTCCCCTTAAGCCAAATAGGCCTAATTTACAAAGCAACTCTCCTCTAAACAATCTGCCAAACCCAAATACCTATCGACAGTAATTTACCAGTCTATAAAACCACCAAATCTATAACTTTTAGTTAGTGAACCACTCACTAAGTCCTCTTTATACAAAACCCTCATTTTTAGCAAGTTACAAAGGGGTTTACTGAAAAATTCCACTTCCCAACTTCTTTACACTTCACCAATGCATCAAACATGCTTCAAATGGCCTGAACATGATTAATCTATCACCAAAATTTTCTTCCCCAAGATTTTTCTTCACTAACCCACCTTTAACCATCAAATTTCACTCAAAACATTAAAATTTGACAACTAGGGCATCATGCCCAAACCCCAAAATGACCTCTCCTACTCCCAAAACCATTCAATCAACTAAATCCTACCATATTGGGCCCATTCCACTCAGATACAAGAGTTACAGTCTATGGAATGGGCCATAATCATATTTTTATGTCTTCAAAACCTTAAAATTGGAGTTTCAGACCCGCCTATAGGAAAAATTCAATAAGATTCTGCAACCCCAATGGGAATGCCTCAAACTCTATCAAAATGATAGATAGGACACTAAAACAATAATTCAAATCAATTTGGAGTCACCATTAGGCCATACAGGCTATGCAACTACTCTACAATAATAATATTTAATAAAGGGGCCACTACACTGCTTGTATTTGACACTTTTTCCATCAAGTAAAAACAAGACACCATAGGAAAAAAACTCTGAGATAACAAAAAATAAGAGAGGTTATTGTAGAGGGGCCCAACATGATCACATAGGCTTAGACAAAGAGTTCTTAAGCATCATGGTTTTCGAGTAATAGAACGTCAAAGATTTCTTCCCTTTTGCACTTTGGACCCGTAAGGGTCGATCTGGTTGAACATAGCTCAAAGTGATTCCACATGTTTGGGTGTGAAAGAGGACTATTTCTAGCATAAACATACCTATTCAGACATGTTGGAATAGTCTGTTTGGTCACACGAGTTGCAAATCGAAAGTTGCACCACTTTGCAACTTTCAATTACTTGCATTTGACAACTTTTTCCCCAAGTTAAATTCGCCACCATAGAAAAATTCCTCTGATATAGCAAAAAATGAGAGAGGTTATTGTAGAGGTTCCCAATGCGATCCTATAGGATTAGACGAGAAGTTTCTAAGCATCACAGTATCTGAGTAACAACATGTTGAAGTTTACAGCCATTTTGCACTTTGGACCCTTAAGGGATTGATCTGGTTGAATGTAGCTCAGAGAAATTCCGCGTGTTTGGGTATGAAAGAGGACCATGTCTAGTGTAAACTTACATATTCAAATGCATTGGAACATTTCGTTTGGTCACACGAGCTGCAGAACGAAAGTTGCACCACTTTGCAACTTTCAACTACTTGCATTTGACAACTTTTTCTCCAAGTGAAAATTTTTCACCACGGGAAAATGCCTCCAAGATAGCAAAAACTAAGATAATTTATTGTAGAGGGGCCCAACGCGATCCCATAGGATCAAAGGATAAGTTTCTAAGTGTCACGGTATCCAAGTAACAACATGCTAAAGTTTGCAGTCATTTTGCACTTTGGACTCTTAAGGGATCGATCCGGTTGAACATAGCTCGAAGCGATTCCATGTATTTGGGTGTGAAAGAGGACCATGCCTAGTCTGAACATACCTATTCAGATGTGTTGGAACAGTTTGTTTGATCACACGAGTTACAGAATGAAAGTTGCACCACTTTGCAACTTTCAACTACTTGCATTTGACAACTTTTTCTCCAAGTGAAAATTCACCACCATGGGAAAATGTCTCTGAGATAGTGAAAAATAAGAGAGGTTATTATAGAGAGGCCCAATGTGATCCTATAGGATTAGACGAGAAGTTTCTAATTATCACAGTATTTGAGTAACAACATGTTGAAGTTTGCGGCCATTTTTCACTTTGGACTCTTAAGGGATCGATCCGGTTAAACGTAGCTTAGAGCGATTCCACGTGTTTGGGTGTGAAAGAGGAGCATGCCTAACATAAACATACCTATTTAGACACGTTGGAATAGTCTGTTTGGTCACACGAGTTGCAAAATGAAAGTTGTACCATTTTGCAACTTTCAACTACTTGCATTTGACAACTTTTTTTCTAAGTGAAAATTCACCACCACGGGAAAATACCTCCAAGATAGAAAAAACTGAGAGAGGTTATTGTAGAGGGGCCCAACGTGATCCTATAGGATCAGATGATAAGTTTCTAAGCATCACGGTATCCAAGTAACAACATGCTAAAGTTTGCAGCCATTTTTCACTTTGGACTCTTAACGAATTGATCTGATTGAACATAGCTCAGAGTGAATCTGTGTGTTTGGGTGCGAAAGAAGACCATGCCTAGTGTAAAAACACCTATTCAGATGCATTGGAATATTTTTTTGGTCACACAATCTACAGAACAAAAGTTGCACCACTTTGCAACTTTCAACTACATGCATTTGATAACTTTTTCCCCAAGTAAAAATTTTCCACCACGGGAAAATGCCTCTGAGATAGCGAAAACCAAGATATTTTATTGTAGAGAGGCCTAATGTGATCCCATAGGATTAGACAAGAATTTTCTAAGTGTCACGGTATCCGAGTAACATGTTGAAGTTTGTAGCCATTTTGCACTTTGGACTCTTAAGGGATATCTAGTTGAATGTAGCTTAGAGCGATTTTGTGTGTTTGAGTGTGAAAGAGGACCATGCCTAGTGTAAATAGACCTATTTGGACATGTTGGAACAGTTCATTTGGTCACACGAGTTGCAAAATGAAAGTTGAACCACTTTGCAACTTTTCACTACTTGCATTTGACACTTTTTCTATCAAGTGAAAATTGGACACCATGGGAAAACCACTCTGAGATAACAAAAAATAAGAGAGGTTATTGTAGAGAGGCCCAATGTGATCTCATAGGCCTAGATGGAGATTTCGTAAGCACCACAATTTCTGAGTAATACCCCGTCAAAGATTGCTTCCCTTTTGCACTTTGGACCCTTAAGGGATCGAGTCGGTTGAACATAGCTCAAAGCGATTCTGCATGTTTGACTGCAAAAGAGGACCATGCCTAACGTATATGTACCATGCCTAGCATAAATCCACAACTTTTGATCAAAGAATCTGGTGTAGGTGCACCATGACCAAGACATGAAATTAGGGAATCTTAGTTTGGTTTCTTTGAAAGTTTGAGTCTTTGGATGTAATAAGGCCATGTTAAGGCTATTCTAGTGTCTAGGGGGGTCATTTTTGTGTCATTTAGGTGATTAGGGAGTTTATAGTGCAATAAAGAGTCAAAATGGAAAAGTTGTCAAATTTGTAAGTTGCAAAATTGCAACAAATTTGAATGACAACGGTTAGATTTTTGAAAATTTGTTTCTTTGGTGGTTGAATTCAGTTGGGACAACGTATTTGCGTGTCTTTTTATTTAAAAACTCCTCACATGGTTTGAGGTTGAGGTTAGAGATAATGTACTTAGAAGTAGATCAATAAAATTAATTGTTTCCTTGCAATTTTCTGTATTTTTACTAGAAATTTGATGTTTCCTTGAACTGTATTGTTCTGTATAGGGTGATTGTGCTCTCTTTTGGATGAAATTCGGTGGGGAGTAGACTTAAATCCATTTTATTTTTGGTTTGGTTGGGTTTCAAGTGATTTTGTGCATTTTAAAAGCCAATTATTGAGGGTCGATCTGTATACCTTGTTTTAAGGGTTTTGAGTGCATTAAAATGTCATATTAAGTCTTCCACCCGCTGTTTGCTTCTATAACTTAGTGGAAAGGCTTAGTTAGGGTTATAAAACATGTGTGCAATTTTTTTTGTGCAAGGGAGGCGAATAGAGGGTTTTTAGGTGATGCCCGAGATGTCAAATGGTGTATTTTTTAGTAGAAAATGGTGGTTTAGTGCTAGGGTTTGAAGAAATTTTTGGAGGAAGCAATATATCTTAAACTTTTAAGCTTGTGCAAACCTTTTTGAAGGTGTTTCAATATTTGGTTGGCTGTGGGAAGGTTTAGAGTATAGGTTTTCAATAAACCCTTGTCTAACTTGTGAAAGAAGAGGGTTTTGGGGTTTGTTATGTTAAAGGGCTTATCATTCCTTAAAAGTGGAGGAATTGGTGGTTTGGAAAACTAGTTAATGCTTTTGAATGGTGGTTTGCATGTGATAGGAAGAATAAAGGGGAGTTTCTTTGTTAATTTGGCCTAATTGGCCTTGTGGACAGGGTAGTTTACCTATTTTGTGAAAGCTGATCCAAAAGAGTCTTTATGAGGGTTTGATGTATGTTGAAGAAGGCTTAAATTGGTGCCTAAAATGGTGGTTTTTTGTAGAGGTTGTTAAGGAATTCTGAGAGCTAAGGTGAGAAAAATAGGTCTACAAACCTACAAGAGTGACTAGGTGAAAAGTTGAAAATAAGTCAAGATTGAGTTTTGAGGGAAGGAAGGAGGTTGGAATCCTTTTGTATTGTGGAAGTGAGTTGATTTCCTCCCTGTATTTCTATCAAAATCACTTCCTATGACACCAAAACATGAAACCCTCACTTTATGCCATTCCAAAGGGGTTTATTGAAAAATAATGTTCCAAGCTTCTACACAACCAACCAAGGCCTCAAACACCTTTAGTTATGTCTCCACATTCTTGAAGGTTCATCAAAATTTTCTTCCCCCAAGATTTTCTACAACTTCCCTCCTCTAACCATCAAATTTCACTCCAAATACACAGTTTGACAATTAGGGCATCATGCCTAGGCACTCAACTCACCTTTCCTTCCATTACAAAGCTTCAAAAAATTCAATATATACCTTCTCATTCCAAATCAATCATCTCCCAATCTTTGCTAAGACAATTTCACCAAAACCCAACATCTAAACTCCATTTTTAAGCCAAAATTAACCCAATTTCCTCTGGGACAACAACCAAAAACATTCCTAAACATTTTCCCTAATCCTAAATATTATTCCTAAATCTAATCCTACCATTTTTTAATCATTCCATTGAGCCACAAAGAGAAAAAAGAGGTGGAGTGAGTCATTTATTCATTTTTAGTCTTCAAACCCTTATGGTTGGTTGTACAGACCGCAGTTAGTAATTTGACAATAAAATTATTATAACTCAATGAATTTCTATCACTCCAATGCAAAAACTTAGATAACACCTATCTCTACTAATTGGAAAATCTTTCAGGATATAATACTTCTGTACAACCAAGTATAATAGTCTGCAACAGAAAAATTCAAAGAAACACACAAAATTACAAGAGAAATCAGGGGATTTTTATTGTTTTTCCTTCACAAAAACCTTCAACAACCTCTTCCTTCAAGATCCCAACATATTTAAACCTTAAAAAACCTATGAAAATGGATCTAACTACCCTTTGAATTCCCATGACCATTGGGCTTCTTCAAGTTTACATTTTTTTGCACTTTTTTCACATTGACAACTTTTCAATTTTTGCAATTTTACATCATTTTGACAAATATGCAACATGAACTCCAAAATGACCCCAAAACCAACTAACATGAATTATTACATTATAAATTGGTATAATATGACCTTATTCAATTGACAAAACTCAAAACACAAAACTAACTTAAGACTTCCATGAACCAAATTTGCTCAATAACCTTGGTGCCCTTGCACCAAATTTCAATCTTTGAGTAAATCTCATTACATTTCCTTAGGCACTCTGTTCTCACATATCTTTTACAATTTCACTCATACATTTGAGATTCTCTTTATTTTCTACATCATAGGTGCTCATTATGAGGTTAACTTCAAATGAGTAACTTGAGATTCCCTCGCTAAGCTTCACATGCTCTTTTATAATGGCTTCAAATTAGAATTGAGATTTTTCAAGATCATCAAAATAAGGATGTTGCATTTATTTTTTGGCTGAGATTCTCTTTGATGGCTCATAAATCAACATTTTTTGCAAGGAGAGACTAATCAATTTTTAGTAGTTTACTTACAAATACACAAAGTAAAAGAAGAAAAAGAAAGAGCATCCAAAATGGAAATGAAATGAAAATAGATGGAAAACACTTATAGATAGGCATGCCAGTCTCTCAACTTAGTCACTCCTGGTCATACATCTTCATTGGGAGTTCCAAGATACCTGTTGCACATAACACCTCTCATGAATAGAATAACTTGAAATTCGAGATGCTCTTATAATGTCTACATCATAGGTGCTCATGATAAGGTTAACTTCAAATGAATAACTTGAAATTCCCTCACCAAGCTTCACACACACTTTTCTAATGGCTTAAAATCATAATTGAGATTTGTCAAGATCATCAAAATAAGGATGTTGCATTGCTTTTATGGCTGAGATTCTCTTGGATGACTCATAAATCTGTATTTTCTACAAGGGGACACCAATCAATTTTTAGTAGGTTACTTACAAATAGGAAAAGTAAAAGAAGATGATAGCATTGGAATCAAACAAATTAATGCGCATACAAGTATAAATTAATAAGAACCAATGTGCATACTTACAAATTAATCCAAAGAACCATCCAGGTCTGCTATACTCTTTATTGTGTCAAGTATTACCTCATAGTCAGACTCACGGACCTTCGACAAGGTCTTGTTCAAAGGTCTACCCCCATATTTGGTCAAATGAACATTGGATGCCACGACAAGGTTCAAGTAATGAAGAATCTTATGATGCATGTCAAATTCCTAAAATAGCCAATGTTTAACACTCTTATGTGGGTAACTTCTAAGCCACATTCCAATAACAACAATTGAGCCTATAGGGTATTTGATGTTTTCTACATCTATAACTAGGTCCTTCAATTTATTTTTGGCCTCAACACAATGAAACAAGTAATAGTTCATTCCCTCTTCATTGTCTTCATCTGCAATAACTGCATAAACATGCCCTGCATTGATATGTGCAGCAAATCTCTTGAAATTAGTCAACATTAAAAATACACTACAAAGTAAGATAACAATATGGAATTTCAAAAACTAAGCAAGTAGATATATTACCTAGTTGAACTAGATCTGATACTTGGTCAAAGTCGGCCAATGATTCCATGTGTTAGTTCCAATTCCATCGGAGGGAAATACGTGTGAAGTGGGCTAAGATAACTTGTCAACCATTTGTTGACCCACTCCCCTGAATCACAATCATTCTAGGTTTGCATTGTACATGAAGAAAAAAAGCATGCCATCTTTCATGTATCGATACTCCATGAACCTACATTTGTGCTAAGGAAAGAGTGTAGCTCATTGGATTTTGTTAGAGTAAAAAAATCCTCATATGGTGCAATGTTAGTATCATCCATCAACCAAAAAAATCTACGAATTGAAGACATACCTTCATTATCTAGACCCATCGAAGCATTACACCACTTGATGATCGATCTTGCATCTGTCAACTTTGCACTATCTTTATACTTGAACTCTTCTCGTGCTAATTCTCTTTTCACACATGCTCCTACACCATCATGCTCTCCCTTTCCATTCCCAGCCTCACAAAAGTTCCACATATGTTGAACACCTGTAATGACATGCATCCTACTCAACCAGTAGAACATGTGTGAGTTCTTGAACTGTGTTGCACAATTATCCAACCATATTATATGCCGACCATATGCTATGTCCCTCTGAGCCAAATCATTGTAGAACATCTAGAAGCAACCTTGCATAAACTCTGGATAATGTGTGTGATCATCACTAATATAAAGTGATACTCCCTCAATACCTTCCTTTGGTCCTCTATACTATCAGTTGCATGAATGAATGTTATGTGCACAAATATCGAAACTTGTGTGGAGTTCTAATACTGTGACTGCACCTCACATTGTGGCTATAGAGTTTAGTTCTCTGCAAAGTCAACCACTGATACTATGCTACCAACTAGAAAGGTACTCTTGCATAGCTTGAATTGTGTGTCCAACCATCGAGCTTTTATGGGTATGCCTTGCATACTCATACACTATATTATCACGAAACATGGACATAAACAAATACACTAGAATATTCTAAATAAGCAAATCACACATTTTTGTTTGAGACCCATCTTTTGTAACGTATGCCACTATTTTATACTTCTCGAACTCTACTAGTTTTTGTCCCACCTCATATGTGCTTTCCATATGTTGACATACTAGCATACGTTGCAAGCCACCACAATGATCGCATGAACCATCCAAGCATGTTGTCCTGTAGAATATTTCGCCATCCTCTATTTCACATTATTTTTTTTATAAGAACTCTCTTGAATATTTTGGTGGGGCTTTTATGCCACAATCCTGCAAAACATTGTTAGTATGCAAATCTAAAAATATAGAATGATAAACATCATAATGGTTAGAGAATTCAATATGTAGTTTACAACAACAAGTAGTGCATGTGTGATTTATCTTGACATAAAAAGGTTTAAGCATTTCAAAATGTTTTTGACATACTAATTTGAGGATAATATTTTTAAAATTTATGAAAAGATTGGGTTTGAGTTGTATCCAAAAAATGCTTTGAATGTGGCTCATGGTTCCGACTATTGATTCTCCTTCTTACCACATT